>CM065812.1:33134357-34334357 GCA_033398695.1 Orobanche coerulescens
ACGTTCTTTTTAATTAAGAAAGCCAGGGCGTTACAGAATGGTATCGGAGCAGGACCTCTCTCAGTACGGTGAGATTTGGGGCTGAACCAAGCGGAAGCTGGTGAACATGTTACACCCGGGGCGGACGAGGGCGGGGAGTGATCCCCGGTGCAATAAAAAAGGGCACGGACAATGAGCGGTTCCGAGAAAGGGGAGTGATCGCCGTGCAATAAGAAAAAGGGCACGGACAACGAGCGGCTCCTGACAAGGCTTCTAGGCGGAGGGGGACATGACTGAACCAAATTCTCACCCAAACGAGAGGTATTACAAGACTGTATAGGTATGGGACTATACAGTTAAGGAGGTTTATAAAAAAAAAGATTTACTTATACAAAACAAGATATTTCAAAACTTTCTTATTTTTAAAAGTATAACGAACAATTACGGCATGATTATATTTTCGGGAGAATATGTGGTTCATCGCTGCTGCCCAACGTCGACTCTGAGGTAATGTTTTCAAGTATTCACTCTTTTATGAAAACTTAAAAATTATGGTATGAGTATAGAATGATTGTGTCGGCAAAAGATTTGAAAGGATATGTGAAAGTATAAATGTTGTCCGAAAGGGACAAAATATGATTTCAAAGAAAGGTTTGAAAGTGATTTTTGCTGACACAATATTTTTAAAGTTATTGATGAAAATACTCATACAAAGTTTGATACAGATTTTCAAAGTTCTTTACGAAGCTCAATTTCGAGGACGAAATTTTTAAATGGGGGAGGATTGTAACGCCCCAATACTTATTTAAATGCTATTTATTTTGCCAACGATCATGGATTTTGATTTTTTTAATATTTAAAGGTTGTCCGATACTTGGACCGATACGTTCCTAGCATAAAATGAAGGACTTAAAAGGAAAAGATTTCAAACCAAATTATAAGGGTCATTTTTAGAATTTATGAAAGTGATTTCGAAAAGTTCCAACGATTTTGATACGATAAAATTTTTATCACAGAACACTTATACTGCAAAAATAATATTAAATTATTTTATTATTATTATCGAAAATCCGTTCTGAGCATATCGAAGATTTAACCCCGACGAGTCCGGAACAGGTCGGAAAATCGAATTTGGACACCGGCAAGGGGCCAAACCGGCCGAGCGAAGTTGACGGACATCTGCCGGTCACCGCCGGACACGCCTACCGACAGCTGCCGGTCACGACCGACAGATGTTTCTCGGCGCTCTCCGGATAAGGCTGTCTGGATAAGGTCGGTCACGACCAACAGAAGCTTCTCGGCCAACTGTCCGGATAAGGCTGTCCAGCTGTCCGGATAAGGTCGGTCACGACCGACAGAAGCTTCTCGGCCAGCTGTCCGGAAAAGGCCTCCAGCTGTCCGAGTAAGGTTGATTTTCAGCCAACTTTGGACCCCTATTTATACATGTTACCGGACGTGTTTTTGTACATATCACATATCAATTTGAATCTCTGGACCTCTACTATAAAACGCCCGTAACGTATTTTTCTTCCAAAAATTATAAAGGCTTCAAAAAGCCCGATGAAACAGGAAGCTCATATCTGACAGTTTTTCAAAGGTGTTTGATAAAAGTGCTCAAAGAGATTTCAGATTTCACATCAAGAATTTATGGCCGGAAATATGAAAAAGTATTTTCAAGTGCTAGGAGTAGCGTATCCGGGATCCAAGAAGGACAACCGAGCCAAATTCAAAGGAAGATATTTCAAGATTTCAGCAAACGAGGTGAGGTTATACTGTTTTAATATGTTACGGTCATCGTTGTGTCGTGTAACATGACGACCCGCGAGGGGTCGAAAGAATGAAAGAAATCCAAGACGAGTCTCACACAGATAAGAATGTTTTATGTGCATTACACAACATGATTTTGACGATTTATAAGGGTTTAATCTCACTGAGTATGCTCGCGTACTCACACCTGGTCATTTATATTTTTCAGGCTAAGGAATCGACGAACGGGACAAGCAGAAGATGAATACATACTCCCCACATGATGAAGTTCTAAATAATAAAAGATGTCGCCGTAATTATTATTATTATTACGAAATACTTGATGTTCTTCAACGAATATAATTTCAACGGACTATGTCTGAATATTTGATTTCCTATGTTTTTGTAAAACTGTACTGATGGTTGAATAAATGAGTTTTATTGAAGATTTACTTACTAAAATGCTTCCGCAAATACTCCGAATTTATATAAATTTTTTAAGGAAAAAATGAGCTGTGTAACGTTCTTTTTAATTAAGAAAGCCAGGGCGTTACAGAATGGTATCGGAGCAGGACCTCTCTCAGTACGGTGACATTTGGGGCTGAACCAAGCGGAAGCTGGTGAACATGTAACACCCGGGGCCGACGAGGGCGGGGAGTGATCGCCGGTGCAATAAAAAAGGGCACGGACAATGAGCGGTTTCGAGAAAGGGGAGTGATCGCCGGTGCAATAAGAAAAAGGGCACGGACAACGAGCGGCTCCTGACAAGGCTTCTAGGCGGAGAGGGATATGACTGAACCAAATTCTCACCAGAACAAGAGGTATTCCAAGAATGTATAGGAATGGGACTATACAGTTAAGGAGGTTTATAAAAAAAAAAGATTTACTTATGCAAAACAAGATATTTCAAAACTTTCTTATTTTTAAAAGTATAACGAACAATTACGGCATGATTATATTTTCGGGAGAATATGTGGTTCATCGCTGCTGCCCAACGTCGACTCTGAGGTAATGTTTTCAAGTATTCACTCTTTTATGAAAACTTAAAAATTATGGTATGAGTATAGAATGATTGTGTCGGCAAAAGATTTGAAAGGATATGTGAAAGTATAAATGTTGTCCGAAAGGGACAAAATATGATTTCAAAGAAAGGTTTGAAAGTGATTTTTGCTGACACAATATTTTTAAAGTTATTGATGAAAATACTCATACAAAGTTTGATACAGATTTTCAAAGTTCTTTACGAAGCTCAATTTCGAGGACGAAATTTTTAAAGGGGGGAGGATTGTAACGCCCCAATACTTATTTAAATGCTATTTATTTTGCTAACGATCATGTATTTTGATTTTTTTAATATTTACAGGTTGTCCGATACTTGGACCGATACGTTCCTAGCATAAAATGAAGGACTTAAAAGGAAAAGATTTCAAAACAAATTATAAGGATCAGTTTTAGAATTTATGAAAGTGATTTCGAAAAGTTCCAACGATTTTGATACGATAAATTTTTTATCACAGAACACTTATACTGCAAAAATAATATTAAATTAATTTATTATTATTATCGAAAATCCGTTCCGAGCATATCAAAGATTTAACTCCGATGAGTCCGGAACAGGTCGGAAAATCGAATTTGGACACAGGGAAGGGGTCAAACCGGCCGAGCCAAGTTGACGGACATCTGCCGGTCACCGCCGGACACGCCTACCGACAGCTGCCGGTCACGGCCGACAGATGTTTCTCGGCGCTCTCCGGATAAGGCTGTCTGGATAAGGTCGGTCACGACCGACAGAAGCTTCTCGGACATCTGTCCGGATAAGGCTGTCCAGCTGTCCGGATACGGTAGGTCACGACCGACAGAAGCTTCTCGGCCAGCTGTCCGGAAAAGGCCTCCAACTGTCCGAGTAAGGTTGATTTTCAGCCAACTTTGGACACCTATTTATACATGTTACCGGACGTGTTTTTGTACATATCACATATCAATTTGAATCTCTGGACCTCTACTATAAAACGCCCGTAACGTATTTTCCTTCCAAAAATTATAAAGGCTTCAAAAAGCCCGATGAAACAGGAAGCTCATATCTGACAGTTTTTCAAAGGTGTTTGATAAAAGTTCTCAAAGAGATTTCAGATTTCACATCAAGAATTTATGGCCGAAAATATGAAAAAGTATTTTCAAGTGCTAGGAGTAGCGTATCCGGGATCCAAGAAGGACAACCGAGCCAAATTCAAAGGAAGATACTTCAAGATTTCAGCAAATGAGGTGAGGTTATACTGTTTTAATATGTTGCGGTCATCGTTGTGTCGTGTAACATGACGACCCGCGAGGGGTCGAAAGAATGAAAGAAATCCGAGAGGAGTCTCACACAGATAAGAATGTTTTATATGCATTACACAACATGATTTTGACGATTTATAAGGGTTTAATCTCACTGAGTATGCTCGCGTACTCACACCTCGTCATTTATGTTTTTCAGGCTAAGGAATCGACGAACGGGACAAGAAGAAGATGAATACATACTCCCCACATGATGAAGTTCTAAATAATAAAAGATGTCGCCGTAATTATTATTATTTTTACGAAATACTTGATGTTCTTCAACGAATATAATTTCAACGGACTATGTCCGAATATTTGATTTCCCATGTTTTTGTAAAACTATACTGATGGTTGAATAAACGAGTTTTATTGAAGATTTACTGACTAAAATGCTTCCGCAAATACTCCGAATTTATATAAATTTTTTAAGGAAAAAATGAGCTGTGTAACGTTCTTTTTAATTAAGAAAGCCAGGGCGTTACAGAATGGTATCGGAGCAGGACCTCTCTCAGTACGGTGAGATTTGGGGATGAACCAAGCGGAAGCTGGTGAACATGTAACACCCGGGGCCGACGAGGGCGGGGAGTGATCGCCGGTGCAATAACAAAGGGCACGGATAATGAGCGGTTCCGAGAAAGGGGAGTGATCGCCGGTGCAATAAGAAAAAGGGCACGGACAACGAGCGGCTCCTGACAAGGCTTCTAGGCGGAGACGGACATGACTGAACCAAATTCTCACCAGAACGAGAGGTATTCCAAGACTGTATAGGTATGGGACTATACAGTTAAGGAGGTTTATAAAAAAAAAGATTTACTTATACAAAACAAGATATTTCAAAACTTTCTTATTTTTAAAAGTATAACGAACAATTACGGCATGATTATATTTTCAGGAGAATATGTGGTTCATCGCTGCTGTCCAACGTCGACTCTGAGGTAATGTTTTCAAGTATTCACTCTTTTATGAAAACTTAAAAATTATGGTATGAGTATAGAATGATTGTATCGGCAAAAGATTTGAAAGGATATGTGAAAGTATAAATGTTGTCCGAAAGGGACAAAATATGATTTCAAAGAAAGGTTTGAAAGTGATTTTTGCTGACACAATATTTTTAAAGTTATTGATGAAAATACTCATACAAAGTTTGATACAGATTTTCAAAGTTCTTTACGAAGCTCAATTTCGAGGACGAAATTTTTAAAGGGGGGAGGATTGTAACGCCCTAGTACTTATTTAAATGCTATTTATTTTGCCAACGATCATGGATTTTGATTTTTTAATATTTACAGGTTGTCCGATACTTGGACCGATACGTTCCTAGCATAAAATGAAGGACTTAAAAGGAAAAGATTTCAAACCAAATTATAAGGGTCATTTTTAGAATTTATGAAAGTGATTTCGAAAAGTTCCAACGATTTTGATACGATAAAATTTTTATCACAGAACACTTATACTGCAAAAATAATATTAAATTATTTTATTATTATCGAAAATACGTTCCGAGCATATCGAAGATTTAACTCCGACGAGTCCAGAACAGGTCGGAAAATCGAATTTGGACACCGGGAAGGGGTCAAACCGGCCGAGAGAAGTTGACGGACATATGCGGCCACCACGGACACGCCTACCGGCAGTGCCGGTCCACGGCCGATAGATGTTTCTCGGCGCTCTCGGATAAGGTCATCTGGATAAGGTCGGTCACGACCGACGAAGCTTCTCGTCCATCTGTCCAGGATAAGGTCATTTGTCCGGATAAGGTCGGTCACAACCGACGAAGCTTCTCGGCCACTGTCCGGAAAAGGCCTCCACTGTCCGAGTAAGGTTGATTTTCACCAACTTTGGACCCCTATTTATACATGTTACGGACGTGTTTTTGTACATATCACATATCAATTTGAATCTCTGGACCTCTACAATAAAACGCCCGTAACGTATTTTCCTTCCAAAATTATAAAAGCTTCAAAAGCCCGATGAAACAGAAGCTCATATCGTGAGCTTTTCAAAGGTGTTTGATAAAAGTCCTCAAAGAGATTTCAGATTTCACATCAAGAATTTATGGCGGAAATATGAAAAAGTATTTTCAAGTGCTAGGAGTAGCGTATCCGGATCCAAGAAGGACAACCGAGCCAAATTCAAAGGAAGATATTTCAAGATTTCAAGAAAGCGAGGTGAGGTTATACTGTTTTAATATGTTACGGTCATCGTTGTGTCGTGTAACATGACGACCCGCGAGGGGTCGAAAGAATGAAAGAAATCCGAGACGAGTCTCACACATATAAGAATGTTTTATGTGCATTACACAACATGATTTTGACGATTTATAAGGGTTTAATCTCACTGAGTATGCTCGCGTACTCACACCTCGTCATTTATGTTTTTCAGGCTAAGGAATCGACGAACGGGACAAGCAGAAGATGAATACATACTCCCCACATGATGAAGTTCTAAATAATAAAAGTTGTCGCCGTAATTATTATTATTTTTATGAAATACTTGATGTTCTTCAACGAATATAATTTCAACGGACTATGTCTGAATATTTGATTTCCCATGTTTTTGTAAAACTGTACTGATGGTTGAATAAACGAGTTTTATTGAAGATTTACTGACTAAAATGCTTCCGCAAATACTCCGAATTTATATAAATTTTTTAAGGAAAAAAATGAGCTGTGTAACGTTCTTTTTAATTAAGAAAGCCAGGGCGTTACAGAATGGTATCGGAGCAGGACCTCTCTCAGTACGGTGAGATTTGGGGCTGAACCAAGCGGAAGCTGGTGAACATGTAACACCCGGGGCCAACGAGGGCGGGGAGTGATCGCCGGTGCAATAAAAAAGGGCACGGACAATGAGCGGTTCCGAGAATGGGGAGTGATCGCCGGTGCAATAAGAAAAAGGGCACGGACAACGAGCGGCTCCTGACAAGGCTTCTAGGCGGAGGGGGACATGACTGAACCAAATTCTCACCATAACGAGAGGTATTCCAAGACTGTATAGGTATGGGACTATACAGTTAAGGAGGTTTATAAAAAAAAAAAAGATTTACTTATACAAAACAAGATATTTCAAAACTTTCTTATTTTTAAAAGTATAATTAACAATTACGGCATGATTATATTTTCGGGAGAATATGTGGTTCATCGCTGTTGTCCAACGTCGACTCTGAGGTAATGTTTTCAAGTATTCACTCTTTTATGAAAACTTAAAAATTATGGTATGAGTATAGAATGATTGTGTCGCCAAAAGATTTGAAAGGATATGTGAAAGTATAAATGTTGTCCGAAAGGGACAAAATATGATTTCAAAGAAAGGTTTGAAAGTGATTTTTGCTGACACAATATTTTTAAAGTTATTGATGAAAATACTCATACAAAGTTTGATACAGATTTTCAAAGTTCTTTACGAAGCTCAATTTCGAGGACGAAATTTTTAAAGGGGGGAGGATTTTAACGCCCCAATACTTATTTAAATGCTATTTATTTTGCTAACGATCATGGATTTTGATTTTTTTAATATTTACAGGTTGTCCGATACTTGGACCGATACGTTCCTAGCATAAAATGAAGGACTTAAAAGGAAAAGATTTCAAACCAAATTATAAGGGTCATTTTTAGAATTTATGAAAGTGATTTCGAAAAGTTCCAACGATTTTGATACGATAAAATTTTTATCACAGAACACTTATACTGCAAAAATAATATTAAGTTATTTTATTATTATCGAAAATACGTTCCGAGCATATCGAAGATTTAACTCCGACGAGTCCGGAACAGGTCGGAAAATCGAATTTGGACACCGGGAAGGGGTCAAACCGGCCGAGAGAAGTTGACGGACATATGCCGGTCACCGCCGGACACGCCTACCGACAGCTGCCGGTCACGGCCGATAGATGTTTCTCGGCGCTCTCCGGATAAGGCTGTCTGGATAAGGTCGGTCACGACCGACAGAAGCTTCTCGTCCATCTGTCCGGATAAGGCTGTCCAGCTGTCCGGATAAGGTCGGTCACAACCGACAGAAGCTTCTCGGCCAGCTGTCCGGAAAAGGCCTCCAGCTGTCCGAGTAAGGTTGATTTTCAGCCAACTTTGGACCCCTATTTATACATGTTACCGGACGTGTTTTTGTACATATCACATATCAATTTGAATCTCTGGACCTCTACAATAAAACGCCCATAACGTATTTTCCTTCCAAAAATTATAAAAGCTTCAAAAAGCCCGATGAAACAGGAAGCTCATATCTGACAGTTTTTCAAAGGTGTTTGATAAAAGTCCTCAAAGAGATTTCAGATTTCACATCAAGAATTTATGGCCGGAAATATGAAAAAGTATTTTCAAGTGCTAGGAGTAGCGTATCCGGGATCCAAGAAGGACAACCGAGCCAAATTCAAAGGAAGATATTTCAAGATTTCAGCAAACGAGGTGAGGTTATACTGTTTTAATATGTTACGGTCATCGTTGTGTCGTGTAACATGACGACCCGCGAGGGGTCGAAAGAATGAAAGAAATCCGAGACGAGTCTCACACATATAAGAATGTTTTATGTGCATTACACAACATGATTTTGACGATTTATAAGGGTTTAATCTCACTGAGTATGCTCGCGTACTCACACCTCGTCATTTATGTTTTTCAGGCTAAGGAATCGACGAACGGGACAAGCAGAAGATGAATACATACTCCCCACATGATGAAGTTCTAAATAATAAAAGTTGTCGCCGTAATTATTATTATTTTTATGAAATACTTGATGTTCTTCAACGAATATAATTTCAACGGACTATGTCCGAATATTTGATTTCCCATGTTTTTGTAAAATCATCGATGGTTGAATAAACGAGTTTTATTGAAGATTTACTGACTAAAATGCTTCCGCAAATACTCCGAATTTATATAAATTTTTTAAGGAAAAAAATGAGCTGTGTAACGTTCTTTTTAATTAAGAAAGCCAGGGCGTTACAGAATGGTATCGGAGCAGGACCTCTCTCAGTACGGTGAGATTTGGGGCTGAACCAAGCGGAAGTTGGTGAACATGTAACACCCGGGGCCAACGAGGGCGGGGAGTGATCGCCGGTGCAATAAAAAAGGGCACGGACAATGAGCGGTTCCGAGAATGGGGAGTGATCGCCGGTGCAATAAGAAAAAGGGCACGGACAACGAGCGGCTCCTGACAAGGCTTCTAGGCGGAGGGGGACATGACTGAACCAAATTCTCACCATAACGAGAGGTATTCCAAGACTGTATAGGTATGGGACTATACAGTTAAGGAGGTTTATAAAAAAAAAAAAGATTTACTTATACAAAACAAGATATTTCAAAACTTTCTTATTTTTAAAAGTATAATTAACAATTACGGCATGATTATATTTTCGGGAGAATATGTGGTTCATCGCTGTTGTCCAACGTCGACTCTGAGGTAATGTTTTCAAGTATTCACTCTTTTATGAAAACTTAAAAATTATGGTATGAGTATAGAATGATTGTGTCGCCAAAAGATTTGAAAGGATAAATGTTGTCCGAAAGGGACAAAATATGATTTCAAAGAAAGGTTTGAAAGTGATTTTTGCTGACACAATATTTTTAAAGTTATTGATGAAAATACTCATACAAAGTTTGATACAGATTTTCAAAGTTCTTTACGAAGCTCAATTTCGAGGACGAAATTTTTAAAGGGGGGAGGATTTTAACGCCCCAATACTTATTTAAATGCAATTTATTTTGCTAACGATCATGGATTTTGATTTTTTTAATATTTACAGGTTGTCCGATACTTGGACCGATACGTTCCTAGCATAAAATGAAGGACTTAAAAGGAAAAGATTTCAAAACAAATTATAAGGATCAGTTTTGGAATTTATGAAAGTGATTTCGAAAAGTTCCAACGATTTTGATACGATAAATTTTTTATCACAGAACACTTATACTGCAGAAATAATATTAAATTAATTTATTATTATTATCGAAAATCCGTTCCGAGCATATCGAAGATTTAACTCCGACGAGTTCGGAACAGGTCGGAAAATCGAATTTGGATACAGGGAAGGGGTCAAACCGGCCGAGCCAAGTTGACGGACATCTGCCGGTCACCGCCGGACACGCCTACAGACAGCTGCCGGTCACGGCCGACAGATGTTTCTCGGCGCTCTCCGGATAAGGCTGTCTGGATAAGGTCGGTCACGACCGACAGAAGCTTCTCGGCCATCTGTCCGGATAAGGCTGTCCAGCTGTCCGGATAAGGTCGGTCACGACCGACAGAAGCTTCTCGGCCAGCTGTTCGGAAAAGGCCTCCAGCTGTACGAGTAAGGTTGATTTTCAGCCAAATTTGGACCCCTATTTATACATGTTACCGGACGTATTTTTGTATATATCACATTTCAATTTGAATCTGTGGACCTCTACTATAAAACGCCCGTAACGTATTTTCCTTCCAAAAATTATAAAGGCTTCAAAAAGCCCGATGAAACAGGAAGCTCATATCTGACAGTTTTTCAAAGGTGTTTGATAAAAGTCCTCAAAGAGATTTCAGATTTCACATCAAGAATTTATGGCCGGAAATATGAAAAAGTATTTTCAAGTGCTAGGAGTAGCGTATCCGGGATCCACGAAGGACAACCGAGCCAAATTCAAAGGAAGATATTTCAAGATTTCAGCAAACGAGGTGAGGTTATACTGTTTTAATATGTTACGGTCATCGTTGTGTCATGTAACATGACGACCCGCGAGGGGTCGAATGAATGAAAGAAATCCGAGACGAGTCTCACACAGATAAGAATGTTTTATGTGCATTACACAACATGATTTTGACGATTTATAAGGGTTTAATCTCACTGAGTATGCTCGCGTACTCACACCTCGTCATTTATGTTTTTCAGGCTAAGGAATCGACGAACGGGACAAGCAGAAGATGAATACATACTCCCCACATGATGAATTTCTAAATAATAAAAGATGTTGCCGTAATTATTATTATTTTTACGAAATACTTGATGTTCTTCAACGAATATAATTTCAACGGACTATGTCCGAATATTTGATTTCCCATGTTTTTGTAAAACTATACTGATGGTTGAATAAACGAGTTTTATTGAAGATTTACGGACTAAAATGCTTCCGCAAATACTCCGAATTTATATAAATTTTTTAAGGAAAAAAATGAGCTGTGTAACGTTCTTTTTAATTAAGAAAGCCAGGGCGTTACAGAATGGTATCGGAGCAGGACCTCTCTCAGTACGGTGAGATTTGGGGATGAACCAAGCGGAAGCTGGTGAACATGTAACACCCGGGGCCGACGAGGGCGGGGAGTGATCGCCGGTGCAATAAAAAAGGGCACGGACAATTATAATATCCGTAATTTTTCCAATTTTAGCAGTTTCCATTTTTGGTGTATGTCTATTTTTATCGACTCGCTTGTAACCGTTTCGACATTTTGAATCTATTTTGTTCTTGGAGTTTTTCCATTTGGATGAGTTTTGATGATGTTTTCACGTAATTTTGTTTTATGGCATGTCTTGCCGTATCAACGTTCGATTCTTGTAAAACTCATTCATTTTTGTTGTTTCTTGGTTTGTACAAGTTCGTATGGTTGAGTTGGTCATGTGGAGACTTTCGGTTTGTAAATCCGACGTCGTTTCGTAATTTTCGGGCACTTGGGCCATTTTTGTAATTTCCTAATAGTTTAGGGAATCTCGTTTTCGTTGTCGCATTAAGGACCCTCCGGTGGTCGGAAGTGTACTTTCTTTCAGCGCTTAGCTCCGTCGTCTTGTATGCTTCGCGTTCATGTTCCTGGATTCTAGCCTCGTCGTGCGTTTCGTGTTTTGTACCTTCGACAGCAGCGTACTGCTGATATGAGCAGCAGTACTGAACTGCTGCGTAGGTAGCGCACGCTACCCCTGTTGCCTTGCGTGCGCTACCAATGTGCAGTTAGCGTGCGCTAACGAGTGGCAGCAGTAACTACTGGACCGGTTTCAGCCCCGTTAGCGTGCGCTATACATGATAGTTAGCGTGCGCTAACTTCACATTTATAGAGATCAGTGGCAGTTTAGTTTCAGCATTATTTCTCATTCTTTTCCTTGCCTTCCCTTCCTACGGGCGATTTTGGCGATTCAGAGCAGATTGTGGAGAGTAATCGGTGGAGTTCCCTTCCAGTCCGATTCTTGTGTCTCGAGCATAACACACCACCATCTAAACCCATCTCCATCGTCCGAATTCAAGGTAATTCCTTAGGAACCCTAACTTTGACGAATTTGGGGGTTTTTCGGGATTTTAGTGATTAGTTCCGGATTATTCAATTATGTTACAATATTCTTCACCGATTGTGATTATTGAGTGATTCCAAATCCAATTTCCTTGATTTTAATCCGCGAATTATCAATACGGGGAGATTTTGCGTAAACCCTCGCCCGTATCAATTGATCGTCCATTGTCGTATTATGTAATCGGGGTTATAGGTGTTTTCCACTAGAGTATTGTTGTCCGTTGGGACTGAACTGTGTTGATCCTTCGTTTAGGAACCGTCGCTTTCCACCTGGACCGTTCGTAGTCGCGTTTCACTTCCGTTTCTTCAAGAATGTCTCAAAGGCAAGTACTTTACATTTGTTTACATGTTCTAGTATTTGAATTATGGCTGTATCGTGGCTGTTGTGGATGGTTATGTGTGTGTTCACCTAGGGATGGTCCGACGGGGCCTCTAGGGATACTTATTGCCGTGAGTGTGCGTATCGTGAACTGTGGTTAGCCACCCAGGGATGTCCGACGGGGCTCTGCGGGGTACGGTGGCCGTGAGTCTCGTGCCAACGGTTAACTTTGAATTATGATTTGTTGGAGATAATGTGTTTTGTGTTTGTACATCATAAATATTCCGGAATATAAAATGTTTTCTAAAATGACTTTTTGGCGCATATATTCATCTGATTAGAATGTAGTTCAAATGGATTGTACTTGCACTAGCAGTTGTCGCTAACCCCTTAAATGGGGGAAATACTTTTTGTATTTCAGGTACTGATCGTGGGGATAAGCGAGCACCCGAGATGTATGAGGATGATGGGCAATCATGATATTGTCCAGTATATGATTTCCGGAGTTATGTCCGTCGGTTATTATTGATGTCTGATTTTGGGACTATGTATTATAAAATTGGTTTAAGTACTCGAGTACTTCCTATTTAAACTTGTTACTGTTGTGTCCCCGCTTGGGAAATGGATTTGATGACAGAATTTTATTTGTCGGTTATAGTCTTTTATTTAGCTTGTCGTTTTGTTTATGATGGTTTGTTGTTGTCGTATGTCATGTTTGGTACGTTAGCCTGGTGGGTTCCACAGTGTGGGTTCCACGGCTCTGTAATATGCCCTAAATGTCTTGGGGGTGTTACAGAATATGGTATCGGAGCTTAGGTTTATGGATACCTAGTCTGTCGGTTATTTGGGTCTAGTTAATTGTCGTTTTTGGGACAGTATCACTGCTATGCCATCATCTCAGTACGCCGGTGCTCGTAAGTTTTCCTAACTTGACTCATTTCACCGTTATGTTCTATTCCTGTCTTAGTAACTTGTTGCGTTTTGCGTTTGAATTGTACTTACCCGTTGCTTCTTCAGAATTCCTGCTGGTAGAGGACGCGGACGCGGTCGCGGACGCGGTAGGGGACGTGGCGCAGCCGGTGGGGCGGCCATGTCCGATCACTCGGGAACTGATTCGGCGATGCCCTCTTTGTCGAACAGTGTTCCCCCTAGTTCCCTAGGTCAGCAGGACCAGTCTGCTAGCTCCGGTAATGCACATGAGAATGTTGGAGTGGCCAACATTTTGCAGCAAGTAGAGAACCAGATGACGCTACTGACTGAGGCCTTTCTAGTCGGCCAAGCTAATGCCAACCCAGTTCCGCCTACTGGATCCGGCAATGATAAGTTGCTTAAGGACGTGATTCGTATGCGTCCTCCACAGTTTGATGGTGCTTCCGACCCTTCTGGTTGGGAGAATTGGCTATTCGAGATGGAGAAAGTATTTGAGGCTGCTAATTGTTCCGAGGAGAGGAAAGTACCCATTGCTCAGTACTTCCTCGCCAAGGAGGCAGCAACGTGGTGGCAAGCGGTGAAACCGCGTGACCGAGCAGCTACATGGGCAGAGTTTGGGGATCTGATGGAAGACGAATTCTGTCCTTGTCCAGTGAAAGAGGGGAGAATCCGAGCCTTCTTTGAGGCTAAACCCCAAGATGTTCCTAGATCTCAAGCTATCAAATACTACAATCAACAGTTGCATTATGTGAGAAACCAAGTCCGCGATGAGCTTGATAAGATCCGCCACTTTGACATGCGGATGAAACCGAGGGTGCGCCACTACATGTCTGGTATGGGGTGCACGACTTTGAAAGAATATAAGAATAAAGCGATGGCTTATGAGATGCCATTTTCTGCGACAGAGACGGCAACCGAAGGAAAGAAGCAGAAGACCTCCGGTCAGTTCTCGGGAGGCAAGTCAGGAGGGTATCCGAAGGCTCAGTCTGGTTCTCGAGTCTTTGGGAGTCTGTCGCATCAGTTGGTCGAGGAAACGGTTCTCGGTCTGCTCCTGCTGGTTCCGTTCGTGGTCCTAAGTGCTTCAACTGCAGTCGTCCGGGCCACATGATGAGTGAGTGTGATAGGCCTCCGATTCAGTGTCTTGCTCGTGGTCGTATGGGTCATCGTGCTAAGTTTTGTACGGATGCAGCTCGGGCTCCAGTTACTCAGATATCATCCCCAGCTGCAGGAGAGCCGAGTGTGAATCAGGCACCGACAGTTCCTCATCCGCAGCAGAGTTTTGGTAGAGGTCGAGGTCGTGGTCAGCCTTCTAGAGGGGGAGCTTCTAGTGCGGGGTCTGTTCCGCCCCGTGTGTATGAGATGAGGCGAGCCGGAGATCCCTACGCGATGGTGGCTACAGGTACTGTCCACATCCTTGATCATCCTGTTTCCGTATTGTTCGATTCCGGTGCTACGCATTCTTTTATATCTATGGATTGTGTGCATCGTCTGCATGTTGATTGCCTTGTTGCTTGTGAGCCTTTTGTTGTTAAACTTCCTAGCGGGGATAGCATCGTGGGGGACCGTGAGATTAGAAATTTTACTGTGAGTATCGCGGGGAGGGATTGGCCTTCTAATCTGATTGCGGTAGACATTAGAGATGAGGATTTGATTCTGGGTGAGGATTGGTTGGACCGTCATGGGGCGATCATGAATTATAGAACGAGGACGGTTTCGATGTTAACCTCTGACGGTACCGAGCATTCTTTTGTGGGGCGTAAGCGGAGTAGCCAGAGATTACTGATCAGCGCCTTGAGGGCGGTGAGACTCCTTCGAGGAGGTTACACGGGCTATTGGTGTTACGCTTTGAGATCGGAATAAGTAGGAGTCGAGCTCTCGTCTATTCCGGTAGTGTGTGAGTATCCTGATGTTTTTCCAGACCAGTTGTCGGGTTTTCCGCCGGATCGAGAAGTTGAGTTTACCGTCGATTTAGAGTCGGGTGCAGCACTGATTTCTAAGACGCCATACCGTATGGTGCCTGCCGAGATGCTTGAGTTGAAGAAACAGTTGGGAGAGTTGCTAGACATGGGGTATATTCGACCGAGTGCTTCAACTTGGGGCGCACCGGTCCTATTTGTAAAGAAGAAGGATGGGTCACTTCGTTTGTGTATCGACTACCGAGAGTTGAACAAAGTGACCATCAAAAACAAGTATCCGCTCCCGAGGATTGATTATTTGTTTGATCAGTTGCAAGGGGCAACTGTATTTTCGAAGATTGATTTGAGATCGGGGTATTATCAGCTCCGAGTGAAGGATACTGATATTCCGAAGACGGCCTTTCGGACGAGATACGGACACTACGAGTTTGTGGTTATGCCTTTTGGGCTAACCAACGCCCCAGCCGTGTTCATGCAGCTTATGAACAAAGTCTTTATCGAGTACCTCGATAAATGTGTGGTCGTCTTTATCGACGATATTCTGATTTACTCGAGGAACGAGGAGGAGCATGCCCATCATTTACATATTGTATTAGACATTTTGAGAACTCAGCATCTTTTTGCGAAGTTCTCAAAGTGCGAGTTTTGGTTACGGGAGGTTATGTTTCTCGGTCATGTGATCTCGGCCGAGGGTGTTCGTGTGGACCCACATAAGGTAGAGGCAGTGTTGGATTGGGCGCCGCCCAAGAACGTGAAAGAGGTCTGCAGTTTTCTGGGATTAGCCGGGTATTACCGTAGATTCGTCGAGGGGTTCTCTAAGCTCGCTCGACCACTGACTCAATTGTTACAGAAATCGGAGAAATTTGCGTGGACCGATGAGAGGCAGAATAGTTTTGAGGAGTTGAAGAAGCGGTTGACGACCGCTCCCGTTTTGGCTTTACCGAGTGGTAATGATGGTTTCTCCGTTTATAGTGATGCTTTGGGCCAAGGGCTCGGATGCATACTTATGCAGCACGGGAGGACGATTGCCTATTATTCCCGTCAGTTGAAATCGTATGAATTGAATTACCCTACGCACGATCTTGAGTTGGCCGCCGTTGTTTTTGCGTTGAATATCTGGCGTCATTACTTGTATGGCTCGTCGTGTCAGATTTTCACCGATCACAAGAGCCTAAAGTACATCTTCACCCAGAAAGAGCTTAATATGAGACAGAGTAGGTGGCTGGAATTGATTAAGGATTACGATCTCGAGATCCTTTATCATTCGGGCAAGGCTAATGTGGTAGCAGATGCCTTGAGCCGGAAATCGGTATCGCTTCGGGCGCTTGAGTTACTCACGGCCCAGTCGGGACTTCAGCGAGAGTTTATGAGGTTGAGCATTGAGATTGTACTGCCAGAGAGTTCCGGGCAGTTGCGTACTCTTGAGATTTCTTCATCTCTGGTCGAGGACATTAAATCGGGACAGTTGGCGGACCCGATGTTTATTCAGCTTCGTGAGAGTGTAGGGAATGGGAAAGCCCCGGGATTTGTTTTTCATGAGGACGGAGTGTTGAGATTCCGAGGTCGGTTGTGTGTTCCAAACGACTCAGAATTGAGACAGAGTATTATGCGAGAGGCTCATGCATCACCTTACTCAGTCTATCCGGGCTCGAGTAAAATGTATAAAGATCTGAGGAAAAATTTCTGGTGGAACGATATAAAGAAGGAAGTAGTTCAGTTTGTGGCTAAGTGTTTGACTTGTCAGCAAGTTAAGATTGAGCATCAGCGGCCAGCCGGATTATTGAAACCACTTCCCATTCCGGAATGGAAGTGGGAGGACATCTCTATGGATTTTGTCACGAGTTTGCCGAGGACGAAGACTGGTATGAATATGGTGTGAGTGATTGTAGACCGACTGACTAAGTCGGCACATTTTCTGGGCATCAAGGATACTTGGGGTCCAGAAAAGTTGGCTCGTATTTTTATCGCTCAGATAGTGAGGCTTCATGGTACGCCGAGGACCATTATTTCTGACAGAGATGGCCGATTTGTATCGCATTTTTGGCAGGCGGTACATAAGGCATTTGGGACACAGTTTCGTTTGAGCACTTCGTTCCATCCCTAGACCGATGGGCAGTCCGAACGTACCATTCAGACGTTCGAGGATTTGTTGCGTGCGTGTGCGTTAGATTGGAGTAGTGACTGGGAGGATCATTTGGCTTTAATTGAATTTACTTATAATAATATCTAGCACGCGTCGATTAAGATGGCACCGTATGAGGCACTTTATGGACGACGTTGCCGATCACCGATATGTTGGGATGAGCCGTCCGATTTGGTTGGCACCGAGCCAGACCTTGTGTTAGAAACGAGGGAGAAAGTTGAATTGATTAGAAAGAGGATGTTGGCTGCTCAAAGTCGACAAAAGTCTTATGCGGATGTTAGGCGTAGACCTTTGGAGTTTGAAGTGGGAGATCATGTTCTGTTGAGAGTGTCTCCGACGAAAGGAGTTTTCCGTTTTGGGAAGAAGGGGACACTCAGCCCGAGATATATTGGACCTTTTGAGGTATTAGAGAGAGTCGGTGAGTTAGCGTACCGTTTGGCGTTACCTCCATCGTTGACTCATGTTCATAGCGTATTTCACGTTTCCCAGTTGAGGAAGTACGTTCCGGACCCATCCCACATTATTGACTTTGGGGACGTGGAGATCGAGAAGGATATTACGTTTGAAGAGAGGCCCGTCAGAATTTTGGAGCGTCGTGACAAGCAGTTAAGGCACAAAACCATCCCTTTGGTTAAGGTGCAATGGTCGAGGCACGGAGCAGAAGAAGCAACGTGGGAGCTAGAGGAGGATATGCGTTCGAGATACCCCGAGCTTTTTGATTCTTAAGTTTCGGGACGAAACTTTATTTTAGAGGGGGAGAATGTAATATCCGTAATTTTTCCATTTTTAGCAGTTTCCATTTTTGGTGTATGTCTATTTTTATCGACTCGCTTGTAACCGTTTCGACATTTTGAATCTATTTTGTTCTTGGAGTTTTTCCATTTGGATGAGTTTTGATGATGTTTTCACGTAATTTTGTTTTATGGCATGTCTTGCCGTATCAACGTTTGATTCTTGTAAAACTCATTCATTTTCGTTGTTTCTTGGTTTGTACAAGTTCGTATGGTTGAGTTGGTCATGTGGAGACTTTCGTTTTGTAAATCCGACGTCGTTTCGTAATTTTCGGGCACTTGGGCCATTTTTGTAATTTCCTAATAGTTTAGAGAATCTCGTTTTCGTTGTCGCATTACGGACCCTCCGGTGGTCGGAAGTGTACTTTCTTTCAGCGCTTAGCTCCGTCGTCTTGTATGCTTCGCGTTCATGTTCCTGGATTCTAGCCTCGTCGTGCGTTTCGTGTTTTGTACCTTCGGCAGATCTGGCGATATGAGCAGCAGATCTTGAATCTGCGTAGGTAGCGCACGCTACCCCTGTTGCCTTGCGTGCGCTACCAATGTGCAGTTAGCGTGCGCTAACTTGTTATTGTTAGCGTGCGCTAACGAGTGGCAGCAGTAACTACTGGACCGGTTTCAGCCCCGTTAGCGTGCGCTATACATGATAGTTAGCGTGCGCTAACTTCACATTTATAGAGATCAGTGGCAGTTTAGTTTCAGCATTATTTTTCATTCTTTTCCTTGCCTTCCCTTCCTACGGGCGATTTTGGCGATTCAGAGCAGATTGTGGAGAGTATTCGGTGGAGTTCCCTTCCAGTCCGATTCTTGTGTCTCGAGCATAACACACCACCATCTAAACCCATCTCCATCGTCCGAATTCAAGGTAATTCCTCATGAACCCTAACTTTGACGAATTTAGGGGTTTTTCGGGATTTTAGTGATTAGTTCCGGATTATTCAATTATGTTACAATATTATTCACCGATTGTGATTATTGAGTGATTCCAAATCCAATTTCCTTGATTTTAATCCGCGAATTATCAATACGGGGAGATTTTGCGTAAACCCTCGCCCGTATCAATTGATCGTCCATTGTCGTATTATGTAATCGGGGTTATGGGTGTTTTCCACTAGAGTATTGTTGTCCGTTGGGACTAAACTGTGTTGATCCTTCGTTTAGGAACCGTCGCTTTCCACCCGGACCGTTCGTAGTCGTGTTTCACTTCCGTTTCTTCAAGAATGTCTCAAAGGCAAGTACTTTACATTTGTTTACATGTTCTAGTATTTGAATTATGGCTGTATCGTGGTTGTTGTGGATGGTTATGTGTATGTTCACCTAGGGATGGTCCGACGGGGCCTCTAGGGATACGTATTGCCGTGAGTGTGCGTATCGTGAACGTGGTTAGCCACCCGGGGATGTCCGACGGGCTCTGCGGGTACGGTGGCCGTGAGTCTCGTGCCAACGGTTAACTTTGAATTATGATTTGTTGGAGATAATGTGTTTTGTGTTTGTACATCATAAATATTCCGGAATATAAAATGTTTTCTAAAATGACTTTTTGGCGCATATATTCATCTGATTAGAATGTAGTTCAAATGGATTGTACTTGCACTAGCAGTTGTCGCTAACCCCTTAAATGGGGGAAATACTTTTTGTATTTCAGGTACTGATCGTGGGGATAAGCGAGCACCCGAGCTGTATGAGGATGATGGGCAAGCATGATATTGTCCAGTATTTGATTTCCGGAGTTATGTCCGTCGGTTATTATTGATGTCTGATTTTGGGACTATGTATTATAAAATTGGTTTAAGTACTCGAGTACTTCCTATTTAAACTTGTTACTGTTGTGTCCCCGTTTGGGAAATGGATTTGATGACAGAATTTTATTTGTCGGTTATAGTCTTTTATTTAGCTTGTCGTTTTGTTTATGATGGTTTGTCGTTGTCGTATGTCATGTTTGGTACGTTAGCCTGGTGGGTTCCACAGTGTGGGTTCCACGGCTCTGTAATATGCCCTGAATGTCTTGGGGGTGTTACAACAATGAGCGCTTCCGAGAAAGGGGAGTGATCGCCGGTGCAATAAGAAAAAGGGCACGGACAACGAGCGGCTCCTCACAAGGCTTCTAGGCGGAGACGGACATGACTGAACCAAATTCTCACCAGAACGAGAGGTATTCCAAGACTGTATAGGTATGGGACTATACAGTTAAGGAGGTTTATAAAAAAAAAAAAAGATTTACTTATACAAAACAAGATATTTCAAAACTTTCTTATTTTTAAAAGTATAACGAACAATTACGGCATGATTATATTTTCGGGAGAATATGTGGTTCATCGCTGCTGTCCAACGTCGACTCTGAGGTAATGTTTTCAAGTATTCACTCTTTTATGAAAACTTAAAAATTATGGTATGAGTATAGAATGATTGTGTCGGCAAAAGATTTGAAAGGATATGTGAAAGTATACATGTTGTCCGAAAGGGACAAAATATGATTTCAAAGAAAGGTTTGAAAGTGATTTTTGCTGACACAATATTTTTAAAGTTATTGATGAAAATACTCATACAAAGTTTTGTTGTTGCACTACAAAAAAAACAGTTTTTACCGACGCCAAAATGGCGTTGGTAAAACAGAAAATGGCGTTGGTAAAAAAATTACCGACGCCATTACCGACGGCAACCCGCCGTTGGAAAAACGCTCGACGGTAATTTTTTACCGACGCCATTTTCCGACGCCGCCATTTACCGACACCATTTTTGGCGTCGTTAATTTAAAAAACATTTATGTTTTTTAAACCATCGAGTTCAAAGGGCTCAAAGGGTTAGGTCCGGCTCAAAGGGAGGGTTCGGCCAGTCCGTCGGGGTCCAAAGTGGTCGGGTGCGGGTCCTAAGGATCGGAGTTCGGCTCCATTCAATTTCAAATGGTTGAGAAGGATTTTGGTTTATAAACCACCAAAAACATTGATGTTTTTTCTATGTGGGATTGTGTTAAAAAATTACCGACGCAAAAATGGCGTCGGTAATGGCGTAAACGGCGTCGGTAAATTAAAAAAAAAAAAAATTTACCAATGCCAAAATGGCGTCGGTAAATGGCGTCGGTAATGGCGTAAACGGCGTCGGTAAATTAAAAAAAAAAAAAAATTTACCAACGCCAAAATGGCGTCGGTAAATGGCGCCAGAACGGCGTCGTTAATTGTAAAAAAATAAGTCTGCGAACCGGCCGCAATGGCGTCGGTAAATCGGGCGTCGGTAAATGGCGTCGGTAAATTATAAGTTTAACAACGGCGGTACGGGCGTCGGTAAATGGCGTCGGTAAATTATAAGTTTAACAACGGCGGTGCTGGCGTCGGTAAATGGCGTCGGTAAAAACTGTTTTTTTTGTAGTGTTGCCCAAAATATTTATCCGAAGATTAATACTGCTGGAAGACGGACAATAAACAACAATTTGCGGGAGCACTTCCGAGAGAAAATCAATAATACAAGATTTGCCGGGTTTGTTAGGCCCGGGCTTGAATGCTCTAGCGAGATGATATTAATACAAATATTCGTGGATACAAGTATTAATGAGAGAAATCTAAATACAATGAGTGTAAAAAGACTCTGTTAATCCGGCTCTTGAGCGAAGCTCGGTGTTCTTCGTCCCTGCCGATCGTCTTCTTGATGAGAGAGGCCGAGAGAAGAAGTACCGAATGATAGCTGTTGCCAAGAGTTGGAGATAGCCAAGTGCTGGGTGTTGAATCTCGTGGGAATGCATAGAGTGTTTTGTGAGCCAAAATCTCGGTCCTTTGGACAAGTGTAGGGAGTCGTGTATTTATAGTGGCAGCCGAGTCTTGTCCTCTGGCGGGCGATCGCCTTCCGGCCATTATAATAATGGGGCGATCGTCTGCCGGCCAATATTATAAAGGGGCGATCACTCGGGCTGTCACGCTAAAGTCCAAGGTAGGTGCTGGCAGTCTGCCTAAAGTCCAACGCTACAGCCGGCTTCCAGCTGGGCGGTCCAATGAAGAGCCAGCTCGCGTCCGGAGTCAGTGTCACATGCGGCCCCACTGACAACTTTCGGCGGGCCTGTCGGCTGGTGGAAAGATCCTGCCAGGCTGTGGTCAATGATCCGAGATTTGCGGATCTTGTCTCGGCTCTTGCACGTAGGGCCAGCCTTGAGGCTCGGCCTTTGCCGACTGGATGGCCATCGGCCCTGATCGACATGAGGCGGTCGTCTCTAGTTGGTCATCAGAGGTCGCCATCGGCCAGTTGCTGAGGGTCGGCATTGGTCAGTCACCAAGGGTCGGTCGGCAGGTGCCGAGAGATGATCGTCCGCTAGTCGGTCGCCAGGAGTCGGTCGCCGAGTACCGAGAGATGATCGTATTTGGTGTCGATCGCTCGGCACCGGGACTTGTCCTGGGACCTTCGGTTTGGCCGATTTATGCTTGCCTGCGGGGCTAAGGCTTGGTCGCCCGGTCGCTGGTCGGCAGCTCTGCCTCGGCTGCTCGGCAGTGGCTAGGTCGCCCGATCTCCGAGGCGATCGCCGGTCGGAGAGTGTAATTCTTGACACAACAAGTTTGATACAGATTTTCAAAGTTCTTTACGAAGCTCAATTTCGAGGACGAAATTTTTAAAGGGGGGAGGATTGTAACGCCCCAATACTTATTTAAATGCTATTTATTTTGCCAACGATCATGGATTTTAATTTTTTTAATATTTACAGGTTGTCCGATACTTGGACCGATACGTTCCTAGCATAAAATGAAGGACTTAAAAGGAAAAGATTTCAAACCAAATTATAAGGGTCATTTTTAGAATTTATGAAAGTGATTTCGAAAAGTTCCAACGATTTTGATACGATAAAATTTTTATCACAGAACACTTATACTGCAAAAATAATATTAAATTATTTTATTATTATTATCGAAAATCCGTTCCAGCATATCAAGATTTAACTCCAACGAGTCCTAACAGTCGTAAAATCGAATTTGGACACCGGAAGGGGTCAAACCGCCGAGCGAATTTGACGGACATCTGCTGGTCACCACGGACACGCCTACCGACAACGGCCACGGCCGGCGATGTTTCTCGGCGCTCCGGATAAGGTCGCTGGATAAGGTCGATCCACGACCGACGAAGCTTCTCGCCATCTGTCCAGGATAAGGTCATCCCACTGTCCGGATAAGGTAGGTCACGACCGACAGAAGCTTCTCGGCCAGCTGTCCGGAAAAGGCCTCCAGCTGTCCGAGTAAGGTTGATTTTCAGCTAACTTTGGACCCCTATTTATACATGTTACCGGACGTGTTTTTGTACATATCACATATCAATTTGAATCTCTAGACCTCTACTATAAAACGCCCGTAACGTATTTTCCTTCCAAAAATTATAAAGGCTTGAAAAAGCCCGATGAAACAGGAAGCTCATATATGACAATTTTTCAAAGGTGTTTGATAAAAGTCCTCAAAGAGATTTCAGATTTCACATCAAGAATTTATGGCTGGAAATATGAAAAAGTATTTTCAAGTGCTAGGAGTAGCGTATCCGGGATCCAAGAAGGACAACCGAGCCAAATTCAAAGGAAGATATTTCAAGATTTCGGCAAACGATGTGAGGTTATACTGTTTTAATATGTTACGGTCATCATTATGTCGTGTAACATGACGACCCGCGAGGGGTCGAAAGAATGAAAGAAATCCGAGACGAGTTTCACACAGATAAGAATGTTTTATGTGCATTACACAACATGATTTTGACGATTTATAAGGGTTTAATCTCACTGAGTATGCTCGCGTACTCACACCTCGTCATTTATGTTTTTTGTAACACCCCCAATATATTCGAGGTATATTACAGCGCCGTGAATCCCTATATGGGACCCACCAGGCTGAACAAACATCATACTCATCGAATCATAGAAACAACAGAACAACACCTCGTCATAAAGACGCCAAAAGAAATAATCCACCCGGTTCAACTGGTCGAACATAACACCATAATCCGACACAAACATAATTAAGCAACAGTACAATCCAGACGAGTAAAAATCCTTAAGTACTCGAGTACTTCTATTAGTTTAAAAACCACAAAAGGTAAAAAGATAAAAGGCAATAAGACACCACTCGTGCACAATCATCACGCACGGCCATCATCCGCATACTGGTCCAGCGCCCGCTTGTCTCGATGAACCTGACCTGAAATTCATAAAACGAATTTCCCCAAAATGGGTCCCCAAAGGGGTGAGCAATTACGCTAGTACAAGTAACCAAATGAACAACTTACATCTTACACATATAGTAAATGCATGCAATCAAGAAAACATAGTTCCAAAATACTCATTTCTGGAAATGCCAATAATCCAAATCACATTTGTAAAAATGCACCACAATTAACCGTGGATCCACCCCTCCGTGGACCCCTACCGAGACCCCGTCGGATCTAACCCATAGTGGTTAAAAGCAAGCTCGCGGATCCACCCCTCCGTGGACCCCTACCGATACCCCGTCGGATCTAACCCATAGTGAGCATACACACACACACACACACAAGTCTCATGCAATACTACTACGTTAAGATTGTAAGTTCATAAGGGTACTTGCCTCGATTAATAGACGGTGACACGAACGGAACGGAAGAATCAAGCACGACCACGAGGAACCGACGAATGAACCTAATGATTCGAATAAGACAATCACAACCACTCCTAAACGATGGCGGACCACAACCAAACCCTCTCGATTTCGCAAAACCATGAAAATATACCACGAATCCGTAGGAAAACTAATTATATTGACAAGATTAACCATACCCATCATGAATCCACCAACAAAACGGAACGAATCGGAGGAAAATCCCAAAACCCCCAAATTATCCAAAAGTAGGGTTCTAAGAGATTTACCTTGGATTGAGGATGAAGAACACAAGTAGATGTTGATAATATACTTCAAAAACTCAAGGTAGAGGATGCCTGAAATAATCGGAGGAAGGGATCGCTCGGAAATCGCCTGGAGAAGCTCTGCGTCGCGGGGAGGAGAAGAAATGAAAATAATGTGTTCATCCGGGTCAACTCCCTGGTTTATATAGCCAGGGAGTGTTAGCGCGCGCTAATCCTCAAGGTTAGCATGCGCTAACGGGATAAAATTATAGGCCAAACAGTTAGCGTCCCAGTCCAGTAGCCAGGTTTCTGGCCGTTAGCGTGCGCTACTCGAAACGTAGCGTGCGCTAATAACCACTCGGTAGCGCGCGCTATCGACCAATAGCGTGCGCTACCTGGACATCAGCCGAGTCCAGAAGCTAACTGCCCAAAACTCACCTGACCCGTTAGCGTGCGCTACCATACAAGTGTAGCGTGCGCTAACTGGCACCTGACCGAGTTCAGTAATAAACTGTCCAGTACTGGACACCCACGCTAGCGCACGCTACCGGGTATCATCAGTGTGCTGTCACGGGCTTAGAGTTTGCTATGCTCCTAAGCGTCGTGCGGCCTAGCAACCCTCTTGATAGTCAGCCTTAAACCCTCTGAAATTGGTTAAGTATAAAAGTTGGCACAACGAAAGAGAGGCAATGGGTTGAGGGAAAATTACTTCCACTAAGTAACAAAGAGTTTACAAAGTGTCTCTTGCAAATGAGTTCCCAAGGATGGCTGCAAATGAGCCCCAACTTTCCTATTTATACTACCTCCTATCACTAGAACCTTCCTCCACCTCCTCATTTGGAGGCTTCTAGACCCTCCTACACTATTACAAATTCTAGAGTATTCTAAGTACAAGTCTTTGTACAATGTCTAGAAACATCTAGCAAGTTACAAGTCTTTTGACTCATCCAAGAGTCTCTAGCACTTTCCACATGTTTCTGGACCTTTCTAGTTCGCTTGGCCCGACCCGGCCCACTCGGACCGACTCGGCCCTTTTCCATGTAACTCGACCCGATCCGGCCCGGCCTTCCACATATGCCTCTGGATTAATCTTTGACGTTCTGGACCATCCCGGTCTGTTTCTGGAATGTTCCGAGTACAACTTCCGCTCAGTAGACTCCTTAGCTTTCCAATGTCCACTGCTCTCACAAGGCTTTATCCCGCTAAGCCTATTATAGGGGGAGGGGGTTCCGTGCGTCCCTCGCGCGCCGCCCACGCGTGCGCCCAGCGCCTCGCGCGCACCCCTCGCGGGTCTTCGTCGCCCGTGTCCGAGTCTCGTCCCTCGGATGTGCCTCATCTCGTCATCTTGCCCCACGTTGTCCCGAAGCGGCGTGCCTGTCAGCTTCACTCGTCCGTTCGGTTCCCGGCATGCCTTGTCCTGCCGCCCAGGTAGTCCCGCATCTGGCCTGATGGCCTTGTCCCTCGGTCGGGCACCCTGTTGCCCGGATGGCCTTCTTGCTCGGCCATACATCCATGCATGCCGCGCCACACGGCTAAGTCCCTCAGTCAGTTGTGCCGCTGCACGCGGCCTAGCTGTCCCGAACGTTCCCTGTGCACGGTCTGTCCGAGCACTCTGTCGGTCATTTCTCTCGGGGCGTGACACTCTCCCCCACCTGTTCCGTCGACGTCCCTGTCGACGTGTGCTGCCACTCGGTCCCTCGATGTACCGCATTGATCCTAGACAGTACATCGACATTTCCTCTTCGGTCAACTTTTTCTAAAATCGAAGTGTCGTCATCGCTGCGTAGGGAAGTTGTTCCACCGTCAAGGGGATAGTGATGGGTTTGTTCGGACCGTTCACCCATAGTACCTTTGCTTGAGGGAAAAAGGCAAAATCGTTCTTCTCCAGGAAGTCCATTCCCAAAATGAGGTCCCGATCGTCCATCGTGGTGACCTTGAAATGCACTCGGCCTTCCCAGTCTCCTAGCACGATTCGCACTCCATTTGCTGCCCCTGTGACCGGCACTGCTGGTCCGTTGTTGGACTTCATCCAGCCCTTGCATGGCTGCACAAGTAGTCCCAATCGCTTTGCTTCGGCCTCAGTGATATAGTTGTAGTCGGCTCCCGTGTCGACCAAGGCCTTGATGGGTTGGTGGTTGATGGTTCCTTCCACGAACATCAACTTGCTTCCTCGCGGTCCCTCGCTGCCTGCACTGACGACAGAATTAAGTTGTGGGATCGTGCTTACCTGGTGAACGTCCGTGTGATCAGTCGTTGGCCCCTCACATTCAGCCATGGCGTTGAGCTTCCCCATTTTCGGACAGTCCTTCATCCGATGAGCTCCGCCGCACATAAAGCATCCTCGTTGGTCGGGAGCGCCCCTGCGTTCACCCGAGTAGTATGGCTTGTCCGCGTCGTGTTGCGGTCTCATCCCGAATCTTCCACGTGATGGTTGGGCTGGTTGCTGTACTGACGTGCGGGTGTCTCCCCCGCCTTTGGCTTGACCCTCAGCTCGCGGCTCCTTCCTCTTCTCGAATTCGGCTAGGGACTCGGCCAATTTGATTGCCTCATTGACAGATTTTACCTCGCGGCTTTGTACTCTGTCCTTGACCCAACTCGGTAGTTCATCCTCGATCATGTCCGGAATCTGGATCATGATCGATGTAAAGTCCCGAACATAGTCCCGAATGGTAGTCTTATGCTTGAGCTCGCGGAGTTTCTTCCTTGCCTCATAGCATGTGTTCGCGGGATAGAATTGTGCCTTGAGTTCCGAAACGAACTCGTCCCAAGTCCCGATCGGTTGGCAAGTTCCTTTTGTAACACCGGCCTGTCGATGACGCCACCACAGCGCTGCATCGTCGGCAAGATATAGTGCATCCTGCCGTACCTTGGCCTTCTCGTCTGTCAGTCCCAGACCATCAAAGTAAAGTTCCATTCGCCATAGGAACTCCTCGATTGACTTGGCGTCTCTCTTGCCAATGAATTCCTTGGGTTTGGGGACCTCAACCCTTGGTCCTTCGAACCTCGCCCCGCCAAATATGCTATTCCCGCTCGGCCCACCATTTGAGTTGGTGCCCGAGTTGCTTGCCCGACATATTTTATCACAAAAATCTTCAAAACGTTTTGCAATTACCTCACAAAACTCGGCAAACTGCTTACGTATCTCCGTGATGCTCGCTTCCACATGATCCTCGATCGTTGCTAGCTCCTTGCGGAACGAGAGTTGTTCCCTTTTGAAGGTCTCGAGTTGCCCCAACGTGTGCCCTTCCAGTTGGCCAACAGCTTTCTCGAGAGTACCCATGCGTTCCTCCGTGCTCAATTGGGCGTTAGTGATGCGCTGCCCAAGAGCTTCGATGTCGTCCTCGATGTCGGGTAGGCGGTGTGCTATGGTGAGTATGATCTTTCGGATGTCTTCATCCTCAAGAAGTCGGCTTCATTCCAGGTTCTCCTCGTGTTGCGGCGGCACCACACCGCGCGCCTTGCTCTTGCCACGCTTGGCTTTCCCTTCAGCTGGGACTTCTCCACGTCCCCAGACCTTGTCAGCCTCTGTGACTCGTCCGTCTCCACATTGATGCCTGCCTCGATCTGTCCGTCGGCCATGATGCCTGCTGATCGTTAGCGTCGACTCCCTCAGTCCTGCACACCTCCTTGTGTGGCTAACGATGGTCTCCGATACCACTTGTCACGGGCTTAGAGTTTGCTATGCTCCTAAGCGTCGTGCGGCCTAGCAACCCTCTTGCTAGTCAGCCTTAAACCCTCCGAAATTGGTTAAGTATGAAAGTTGGCACAACGAAATAGAGGCAATGGGTTGAGGGAAAATTACTTCCACTAAGTAACAAAGAGTTTACAAAGTGTCTCTTGCAAATGAGTTCCCAAGGATGGCTGCAAATGAGCCCCAACTTTCCTATTTATACTACCTCCTATCACTAGAACCTTCCTCCACCTCCTCATTTGGAGGCTTCTAGACCCTCCGACACTATTACAAATTCTAGAGTATTCTAAGTACAAGTCTTTGTACAATGTCTAGAAACATCTAGCAAGTTACAAGTCTTTTGACTCATCCAAGAGTCTCTAGCACTTTCCACATGTTTTTGGACCTTTCTAGTTCGCTCGGCCCGACCCGGCCCGCTCGGACCGACTCGGCCCTTTTCCATGTAACTCGACCCGATCCGGCCCGGCCTTCCACACATGCCTCCGGATTAATCTTTGACGTTCTGGACCATCCCGGTCTGTTTCTGGAATGTTCCGAGTACAACTTCCGCTCAGTGGACTCCTCAGCTTTCCAATGTCCACTGCTCTCACAAGGCTTTATCCCGCTAAGCCTATTATAGGGGGAGGGGGTTCTGTGCATCCCTCGCGTGCCGCCCGCGCGCGCGCCCAGCGCCTCGCGCGCACCCCTCGCGGGTCTTCGTCGCCCGTGTCCGAGTCTCGTCCCTCGGATGTGCCTCATCTTGTCATCTTTCCCCACGTTGTCCCGAAGCGGCGTGCTTGTCCACTGCACTCATCCGTTTGGTTCCCGGCGTGCCTTGTCCTGCCGCCCAGGTAGTCCCGCATCTGGCCTGATGGCCTTGTCCCTCGGTCGGGCACCCTGTTTCCCGGATGGCCTGCTTGCTCAGCCATACATCCACACATGCCGGGCCACACGGCTAAGTCCCTCAGTCAGTTGTGCCGCTCCACGCGGCCTAGCTGTCCCGAACGTTCCCCGTGCACGTTGATCCATTGAACCTCGCACCCCTCTGTGCGGGTCTGTCCGAGCACTCTGTCGGTCATTTCTCTCGGGGCGTGACAGTGCGCTAGCCTCCCGAAATTAGCGTGCGCTAGTCTGCGTAGCGTATGCTAATACGCCAGTCCAGAAGGCTGGAAAATAGCACTGCCACTCCCAGGGCTTGCTCTCTAGCGCGCGCTACGAATCAGTCGTAGCATGCGCTACTAAGGGACCCCTAGCGCGCTGTCACGGGGTTATACTTGCGCCTCGCTAAGTCCTCGCCGTGCGGCACTCTTAGGTTGTCTCAAGCCTAAGTAGTAAGCCTATTACTGAACAAGACTCCTAGGAAGGAAAGTAAGAAATGCTTTGGGGAAGGTTTTCTCTTATTGCACTGTAGCAAATCAGATTTCTCAAGGTGTGTTACAAATGAGCTCCAAGGAGGGGTATTTATACTAATCCTCCTAGTCTAGCAAATGACCAAGAAAACATTACTATTCCAAGTATTTACAAGAATGCCATCATCTAGAATGATCTATACAATTCTAAACGACTCTAAGAAGTCTTCTTGGAGTCCCCAGACCCCTCTGGAACGTCCAGCCCGACCCGTCCCGAAGTGTCCCGGCCCGGCCCGGCCAAGGCCCGATTCGGCCCGTAACAATCCGACCCGATTTCTGACCTTCTGGAACCCTCTTTGACCTTCTGGAATTGATTGGTCTCCATCTTGAAGCTTCTAGGGTCTTCTTTCTGAAGAGTGGGTTCCTCGGCTTTTCAATGTCTACTGCTGTCACAAGGCTTTTTCCGTCTAAGCCTATTATAGGGGGGGTAGTCCTCTGTGAGATTGGCCCGGTCCATGCACGCGCGCGAGCATGCTGCGCGCCCGTCCGGCAGGCTTTGGCCGGATGTTGTGCGATGCCTGCTGCCTTAAGGTGGGGCGTGACATTCTCCCCCACCAAAGTCGTCACCGTCCTCCGCACGATGCTGTCCTGATATTCTTCAATATTCTGCCGGAGTTGCCATAGGTGATCCTCGTGTTCCCAGCTATTTTTAGCGTCTGGGAGTCCCTTCCAATGCACAAAGTATTCGTTGTATGGGGCCACGCCCCTTCGTCGAACGTCCCGATGCGAAATGATCTCAGCTACTTCCTTGTCGAAGGAAGTAATCACGGCAGTAGGTGCTCGGTGTGACTGATCTCGGCCCGGATCCTCCATGTCCTGATGGTAAGGCTTCAGTTGGCTAACATGAAAGACCGGGTGTATCTTTATCTTTGGCGGTAGTTCCACTCGATAGGAAACTGTCCCAACACGCCGCTCGATCTTGTGGGGTCCCTCGTATCTTCGGATGAGTCCCTTATGCACAGCCCGTAATGATTTAAATTCTTGCGGGAGAAGTTTCACCATAACTAAGTCGCCTTCGTTGAACTCGACCGCTCGTTGCTTGAGATCGGCCCATTTCTTCATCTTCTTGGCTGCCTTGTCCAAAGATGCTCGAGCCAAGTCCGATTCCTCCTGTAATGACTTAGCAAAGGTATATGTTGCGGGTCTATGTCCCGTGTATCCGGTGGCAATATTGTTCGTTGTCGCCGGTTGTCTCCCTGTAGCGAGCTCGAATGGGCTGCGTCCCGTTGATTCACTCTTCTGCAAATTGTATGAGAATTGGGCCGTGTCTAAGAGTTTGGCCCAGTCCCGCTGATTGGCACTCACATAGTGCCGCAAGTAGCACTCAAGCAGTGCGTTAACTCGTTCTGTCTGTCCGTCCGTCTGTGGGTGGAAACTTGTTGAGAATGCTAAATTCGAGCCCAATATCTTGAAAAGTCCAGACCAAAACTTTCCTGTGAAACGTGGGTCTTGGTCACTCACGATTGTCCTTGGAATGCCCCAATGTTTTACCACATGCTTTAAGAACAACTTGGCCATCTCCAGAGCCGTTACGTCCGCCGGTGCTGGAATAAAGGTTTCATATTTTGAGAACCTGTCCACCACAACTATGATCGACCCGTACCCATCCGATTTAGGTAAAGCCGAAATAAAGTCCATTGAAACGCTTTCAAATGGATGTTCCGGTATGGGTAATGGTTGAAGTAGTCCACCAGGTTGTTGTTGCTCCACCTTGTCTTGTTGGCATACAAGACATGTCCGGACGTATGCCTCAACGTCCTCACGCATCCTGGGCCAAAAGTAGGAATTGTCAATTAAAGCCATTGTACGGTGCATACCTGGGTGTCCAGCCCATAGTGTATCGTGATATTCCTTCATGATGTCCCTCCGTAAGCTCCCCCATTTGGGAACGTACAAACGATTACCTTTTGTAAAGAGTAGCTCGTCTCGTTCCCAGAACCGTCTTGTCTTGCCGCTCCTGGCAAGTTCTATGATGTTTCATGCGAAAGGGTCCTGCCTCAGTCCCTCGCGTATTCGGTCCTTGATGCTTCCCTCGGCCTTGGTCAAGGCTGCGAGCTCGGCCTTCCGGCTTAATGCATCGGCTACTCGGTTAAGTACTCCAGGCTTATACTCCAGGGTATAATCGAACTCAGCTAGGAATTCCTGCCATCTTGCTTGTTTTGGCGTGAGCTTCTTCTGAGTTTGAAAATAACTTGTGGCTACGTTGTCTGTTCGTACCACAAACTTGCTCCCAAGTAAATAGTGCCTCCAAGCTCTAAGGCAATGTACCACGGCGGTCATTTCCTTCTCATGTACCGAGTACCGTCTCTCGGTGTCGTTCAATTTTCTGCTCTCGTAGGCAACGGGATGCCCTAGCTGCATCAAAACTCCCCCGATGGCATAATCAGATGCATCGGTCTGAACCTGATATGCCTTGGCATGGTCTGGCAAGGCAAGAACTGGTTGCTCCGTCACTTTGCGTTTGAGTCGCTCAAAGGCCTCTCGGCACTTATCCGTCCACTCCCATTTGTGGTCCTTCTTCAATAGGTCCGTTAATGGTGCTGCTATCCGAGAGTATCCCTCGATGAACTTCCGGTAGTAGTTAACGAGTCCCAAAAATGATCGGAGTTGGGTTACGCTGGTCGGCGGTTCCCAATCTCGAACGGCTTTTACTTAGGCCTTATCCATCATTATGCGGCCATCTTTGATACGGTGCCCCAGAAAAGTCACTTCCTGTTGGGCGAATGAGCACTTCTCCAACTTTGCATAAGGTTCAGTGTCCCGCAATGCTTGGAACACCTATCGCAAGTGTTCTACATGCTCCTCCATCGATAATGAGTAAATGACAATGTCATCCAAATAAACGACAACAAACTTGTCTATGTATGGTTGAAATACCTTGTTCATCAGTGTGCAAAAGGTCGCTGGGGCATTTGTAAGCCCGAACGGCATCACAAGGAAATCAAACAAACCATACCTGGTCGCCATGGCGGTCTTGGGTTCGTCTCCTTCGGCTATCCGGACCTGCCAATATCCGGATCTTAGGTCGATCTTTGAAAAGTATTTGGCACCTCCCAGTTGGTCAAACAGCTCTCCAATGAGTGGAATGGGATATTTATTGCGAACCGTCAGTTTGTTGAGTGCCCTATAGTCCACGCACATACGTAAGGATCCATCATGCTTCTTCTGGAACAAAACGGGGGATCCATAAGGAGATTTGGATGGTTGGATCATCTTGGAATCCAACAACTCTTTCAATTGCTTCTGCAGGTCCTTAAGTTCCGATGATGACATCCTATAGGGTGTTCTCGAAGGTGGCTTCGCATCGGAAATAAGTTCAATTTTGTGGTCCACATCCCGTCTGGGCGGCAACTTCTTAGGTAGTTCCGCGGGCATCACGTCTTGGAACTCCTCCAAAATGGCTTGAACTTCCTTTGGTACATCCTTCCTTTCTATATCGTTTCCATCATCAGGAACGTAAAATGCAGCAAAGGTCTCCTCCTGCTTCCGAAGTCCTCGACTAAGTTGCATGGCTGAAAGGGTGCCTGTCCCCTTCGCTTCCCTCCTGGCCGGAATGGCCTGTGTCCTGTCGGAGTCCAAAATGACTAAGGAATCACAAAATGGAAGAATGCAAGCCCGTACCTGATCGAACCATTGTAACCCAAGAACCAAATCATAGTCATCCATGGTCACTACAGTGAAGGTGATCATTCCCTGCCAGTCACCTATCTTTGCTTTCACTCCTTGTGCTTCGCCGGTCATCGGTTTAGCATGGGTGTTCACTGTCTTGATCGATCCATTAGTTGGAGTGACGATAAGTCGTAAGGCTTTGGCTACGCCGTCCCGCATGAAATTGTGCGTAGCTCCTGTATCCACTAAGGCTTTGATGTGTGTGCCTCCGATCAAGGCATCCACGAACATAGACCCTTTTCTGGGTCCCTTTGCCGGTTCCACAACGACTTTGACAGCATTGAGCAAACTCAATGAGCCCATATGCGCACCATCTGCAACCTCGGTGTCCGTGGTATCTTGAATGGCTGCGACCTTCTTCCTCCGAAATGGGCAATCGTACTTCATGTGAGAGGTACTATGACAAATGTGACAACCTCTCGGCTTATCGTTCTCGTCCACTGGTTGCTTGCCCGAGTATTTGTTTGGCCTGAACCTTGATGGGCGGTCTCCCCCACCTTTGCCTTTATCTGTGCGGAAAGTCCTTGGCTTATCACTGGTTTTCAACTCCCTTAAGCCCTCGGCCACAGCAATGGCAGTTGCCACATCCTGGACATTTCGCCTTTCCAAATCTTGCCTCGCGAAAGGCTTGAGTCTGTCCATAAATGCAAACAGCTTGTCGGTCGCCGTCAAGCTTGGTATCTCCAGTACAATTTCTTGGAACTCCTTGACATAGTCTTTGATAGTTCGAGTGTGGCTAAGTCTCTTTAGCCTGCCCCGAGCCTCGAACTCCACATTCTCGGGATAGAATTGCCTCTTCAATTCGGCCTTGATGTCTTCCCAGGAAGCCATCCTGCACGCACCACTCTCAATGTCGCCCTGCTTGGTCCGCCACCACAGTACGGTTGTGTCGGCTAAGTATAAGGGCGCCGTCCGTAACTTGGTGTCATCATCTCGAATGTTTGAGGCACCAAAGTACTGCTCCAGGTTCCACAAGAAATTATCAATCTCCTTGGCGTTTCTCGATCCGTTGAACTTCCCAGGCCTTGGGATGTCAATTCGTGCGGGTGTCGCACCCACATGTTCTCCATTAGCAATCGCCCTTTTCACTGTTGCCATCTCCGTCTTGAGAACCTCCATGCCCTCTTGCATGGCCAAGATCATGGCCCGAAAATCGGGCAACTCTTGCTTCATGTCCCCTTCACAAGCATTGATAGTAGAAAGTACCTGGTTGTTCAGCTCCTCACCAGCTTCTTCTAAGTCGTCCACCCTCCTCGCAACCTCATCATAGACCTCCTCCAGTCGAGTCACTCGGCTGCCCATGGCAGCAATCCGGTCGACAGACTTGTCTCTGCCCTTCTTGGTCTTCTCGGCCTGAGTGTTGGGTTGGGTAACATCGGATGATTGAGCCATCTTATTCCTTGCACGATCAGCTAGCATTCTTCGAAAATCCGCCTTGGATGTCTCAACCTTGGCTCCGATACCAACTGTCACGGGGTTATACTTGCGCCTCGCTAAGTCCTCGCCGTGCGGCACTCTTAGGTTGTCTCAAGCCTAAGTAGTAAGCCTATTACTGAACAAGACTGCTAGGAAGGAAAGTAAGAAATGATTTGGGGAAGGTTTTCTCTTATTGCACTGTAGCAAATCAGATTTCTCAAGGTGTGTTACAAATGAGCTCCAAGGAGGGGTATTTATACTAATCCTCCTAGTCTAGCAAATGACCAAGAAAACATTACTATTCCAAGTATTTACAAGAATGCCATCATCTAGAATGATGTATACAATTCTAAACAACTCTAAGAAGTCTTCTTGGAGTCCCCAGACCCCTCTGGAACGTCCGGCCCGACCCGGCCCGAAGTGTCCCGACCCGGCCCGACCAAGGCCCGATTCGGCCCGTAACAATCCGACCCGATTTCTGACCTTCTGGAACCCTCTTTGACCTTTTGGAATTGATTGGTCTCCATCTTGAAGCTTCTAGAGTCTTTTTTCTGAAGAGTGGGTTCCTCGGCTTTTCAATGTCTACTGCTGTCACAAGGCTTTTTCCGTCTAAGCCTAGTATAGGGGGGGTAGTCCTCTGTGAGCTTGGCCCGATCCATGCACGCGCGCGAGCATGCTGCGCGCCCGTCCGGCAGGCTTTGGCCGGATGCTGTGCGATGCCTGCTGCCTTAAGGTGGGGCGTGACATCGCGCTATGCAGAAAAGATAGCGTGCTGTCACGGGGTTGGGTTTGAGCACTCGAAAGCTCTTCGGACCCGTGCGGCACTAGACTAGAATTGCCTCGATCTAACTAGTAAGCCTAACTCACTCGGTTGCTAAGTATGTAAGAAGGGGTTTAAACACTTGGGAGTTGAGAGTAAAACACTTCACTATTTCACAAACACTTCACAATACAAGAATGTTGAGTCTTTGAGGGTTGATTGCAAATGAGCCTCCCCCTCACCTATTTATACTACTCCTAAAAACCTAGAATCTTCTACTCCACCTCCTCATTTGGAGGACTCTAGAACATCCTATACAATCCACATTCTTCTATCATATTCTAGAACCTATCTCTAGAATTATCCACACAAATCTACACATACAATACTTACAAACATATTCTAGAGTATTCTACAAGTACAAGGCATACAATCATCTAGAATACTCTATATCATTCCAGCACTTCATCCTTCTAGGAGTTTCCGAGAGGCTTCTCTTCCATCCCGGGCGCCCGACCCGTCTTTGTCCGTCCCGGCCCGCATTGGCCCGTCTCGGCCCGCACTGGCCCGTCTCGGCCCGACCACCTGGGCCCGTCTCTGCAATGTTCCAGACTCTTCCCGAACCTCCTAGACCAAGCTGGTCCGCTTCTAGCTGCTTCCGGTCGAGTCTTCCCTGCTGAGTGACTCCTCAGCTTTTCAATGTCTACTGCTCCCACAAGGCTTTTTCCGTCTAAGCCTATTATAGGGGGGGAGGGTCTCCCTCGCACCTCGTGCGCGCGCGCCCGCGCACGCCGGCTGCGCCCGGCATCCCACGCCCGCGTCCGGCCGCCCAGCTCGAGTCTTGTTCCTCGACTCGGCCTTGTCCCGTCGTGCCTTGTCCCACACGACCTGTGCTCGTCCGGCCTTGCCCGCGCCCCCTGCGCTGCCGGACAGTCCCGAACATGTCCAGTCCGGAATGCCCCTTGGGCGATCCGCTTCCCACAGCGGCGTCCGTGCTCCCACGGCTTACTCGCGTGATTCTCCGTCCGATCACGCCGTCCTGAAGGATGAATATCCCCATGCAGCGTGCCATCCATGGCGTCCTGCTCGTGCCGGTCCCTCGGCACCCTGTGCGACCGTCTGCGCACACATGTCTCGTTATCGACTGTCGGCCGTGACATTCTCCCCCGCCCATTTCGTCGACGTCCTCGGCGACGTGGCGGCCCCTCGATGAACCGAACTGCTCCAAGGTGGTAACTCGGCTCCTCCTCAAGCTTCCTCACGTACTTGAGTGCCGACATAGCTTGTCTCGAAGGCTCTGTTGTCAAGCGTATTTCCTGCAGCTTGGCTTGATCACACACGTACAGCGCCCTCTTGTGCGGAACAACGCCAACATTATTCTTCCTCAGGAAGTCCATGCCCAGTATTATGTCCCGATCATCCATGCTCGTCACCTTGAAGTGCACGCGCGGTTCGCACGTGCCAACCTTTAGTCGCACCCCATTGGCGACCCCTGTAACTCGGACGGGTGGTGCATTATTCGACTTCATCCAGCCCCGTCCCTCGATGACCTGAAGCCCCAACCTCTGTGCTTCAGCCTCGTCAATATAGTTGTAATCGGCCCCTCTGTCGACCAACGCCTTGACGGGTTTCCCATTGATCAGCCCCATCGCATACATCAAGTTTCCTTCAAGCGGTGCTCCGTCCCGCGATGCCATCCCTATGGCTGAGTTTAATGCTTGAAGCGCCATCGCTGTCCCATCACACTCGGCATCATCCCGTGCCTTGGTGTACTCCATGGCGGCTACCCTCAGAAACTTCGAGCATTGCCTCGTCGAATGCTCCGTGCTCCAGCAAATCTCATATTTCTTCTTCTTCGGACACGCTGCTACGAGATGGTCTGCACTCCCGCACCTATGGCAAGTCCGAGTCCACCCTGACTGCTTGCCGTCCTTGGGCCTGGCCATCCTCGCGCCCCTATCCGCACCCTGGTACGACTTGTCCTGTGTACCGATGCCGTCCTCGTCCCTCCTGGACTTCCGGCTCTCCCCGGCTGGTTTCAACTCGATCAGCCATTCCGCTATCGCAATCGCCTCGGACACGTTCTGTGTCTTGGCCCTCTGCACATCCAAATTTGCCCACGGTTTTAGCCCATCCACGAACGCGAACAAAGCTTCCTGCTCACTAAGGCTAGGCAACTCCAGCACGATCTCCTGGAACTCCTTCACATAGTCCTTGATCGCCTTGCTGTGCGTCAACTCCTTCAACCTAGCCCGGACCTCAAACTCAACATTCTATGGGTAAAACTGCCGCTTGAACTCGGCCTTAAAATCCTCCCATGTCTCCATCCGACATGTTCCACACGCGATCTCTGTCTCGCGCCTTCTCCACCATAGCAGCGCCACATCTGCTAAGAATAATGGAGCCGTCTGCAACTTGGTCGCATCATCTACTATCCCCGATGCACCAAAGTAACGCTCCATGTTCCACAGGAAGTCATCCACTTCCCTACCATTCCGCGATCCTTGGAATGAACACGGCCGGGGGATGTCGATCCGATGGGGTGTCGCACCCCGCTGGTCCCTGCCGTGGTGTCACGGGGTGCGGCTCACTGAGGTTCAGCCCGTCGAATTCGTGCAGCGGATCACGAATCACCTGTGTGCCTAGGAGACTTCCGAGTCTCCGTCCGGCTACCATCAACAAGATTTCATAGAATACCAACATTAGAGATATCATGCACTGGTCCATTGTGCTGCGTAAAATGCTAGACACCCGCCTATCCTTTGCCTCCGACCAACTAAGTGTAACACCCCCGATATATTCAGGAATATTACAGCGCCGTAAATCCTTTACATAAGGATTTACAAGGCTGAAGAATTGAACAGACATTAAAAGGTACTAACGAATGGAGATAACGGAATTAAGATACAACAGTTCTTACCAAATACTGAAAGTACAAATGTTCAACAGGAACTCAATAATACATCACCAAATTCAAATCCATCACAAATGACTTCGTACTCGAGTACTTATTGAAATAACGAATGAACAACAGATAAATAAACCCGGCCGGAACATCACTCTGCACCCTCGTCGTCATGCAGCTCCAATGGTTGTTTTCCCGCTCTCCTGGATCCTGAACATAATCAAAATGTTCACCCCCGAAGGGGTTAGCACAACGATGCTAGTACAAGTACCACAACATATTATTCATATCTCACGAAGAATAATTACTTAAACGACAAAAATACCAACGAGTCTTCTCCTACGAGAAACTCATAAATGACATACACAACTGATAATCACAACATGATATCATAACATACACATGGTAATTCCGTCGATCCACCGTTCACTGCCTAGAACCCACGATGATCCCGTCAGACCAACCCGTGGTGGAAAAACCCGTCCGATGATCCAGCGCACGCTAGCATAGATCCCCCGATGATCCCGTCGGACCAACACGAGGTGGACATACAACAACGACATACATGCACGACAATATGTATAACATCAATACATAAAACAATTAAAGTACTTGCCTCGATTTGAAGACAAGAACAACACTTCCACGAAAATGAACACTCGAAGGTCGTCCTCCTCAATCAATCACGTAACAAGATCAAACCTTAACAAAAGAAATGATATAAGATTTATCTCATGTCGTACGAATGTTTAACAATTCGATTTACGGCCAAAAGTTCATAAAATGCAATCTGCCTGAACTGCTTAGCGCACGCTAAGTACTCGTAGCGCGGCGTTAAGTCCGCTGAGAAGCGCACGCAAACAACAAAGCCTAGCGTACGCTAACTATGTATGGTCAGTACTTCACTGATCAGTCGACTGACTCGTCTGATGGCCTAGCGTACGTTACGTACCAAACGTAGCGTACGCTAACTCGTGTTCGATAGCACACGTTAATCTTCATAGCTTAGCGTGCGCTATCTATGCATGGCAGTTTACTGCTGGGCAGTAAACTGTCCTCATCACGATCAAAACAATGAAATATTCCGTGATAATTCATGTTACCTCAATGAATATCACGTACATACTCTTATGAATGATTTTACGGATAACAACAACTTCGGATTCAAGGATATGCATACCATATAAAACCATATTCTATTTCGACTACAATTCTTCATATGACGATTCGAAAGGCTTAACGGTTTATATCAACATTTTATATCCATCGAAATTATCATGCTGTAGATGTTTAACATTCCATCTATACTAGATAAATCCTTCCATGATCAATCCCTTAGATTCATATAACAATAATGATGTTAAAGTCGAGTCCATGATTGTTATGAAGTCATCTACTAGATTCGGATTACCAATGATAGAAGCTTCCTTTACTTGTCTAATGAAATAAGATTCGAACCATGATGATCATAATCAAGGTACTTAAGGCTTAATCATCTCCATATTCCAAACATGATATACTTTGGATAATTCATCTATGAAAATCAATATTTCGCTAACATGATCATCCAATTCTTTAGAATCCAACTCTACGTCTGGAGATAGATTGAACATACCTTAATATGATGAAAATCATTGAACCGTAAGGTAGAATCCGACTCCGGTTGGTTGTATGCCACTCCAAGGTGCTATTCCACTTCAATGATTACTTCCAAGTGATAACCAATATATAAACACCAACAAGATGTGTTCTAAGTGTGTAGAAGGATTATTTCAGCTCTCTGGCCTCTCAAGGATGCAGAATGGTCGAGTAAAATGTAAGCCAAAACGAGTTGTTGTCCCATTTATAATATTCTGCATTTTAACAAGTTAGCGCACACTACTAAGCTTTCCTTAGCGTTCGCTAATAAGAGTTGACTTCAGAACTGTCCGGGTTCGTCCGCGGGAATCTTATCCGGACCCATGTCCCGGTTGGCGCATGTGCTAGCCGTTCCGCTCAATAATTGAGTTCTTAGCGCACGCAACTCCTACCTGCATAGCGTGCGCTAATAGTAGCCCTATAGCGCGCATTAAGATACATTCTTAGCGTGCGCTATCACGAGTTTGCATGAGAAATTTTGCATGTTTTTATACTTATGTACAATGATATCAATGCAAGAAATATCATACTCCAATAATCAAAACCACAAATCCGAATAATACAGGGTTTAAATACAGATGAAATACACCGTAATAAATCCGGATATTACATACTCTCCTACTAAAAAGGAGTTTCGTCCCGAAACTCAAGACGAAAATAACTCGGGATATCTAGACTTCATATCAGCTTCCGTTTCCCAGGTGGCTTCTTCCATTCCGTGACGTGACCATTGAACTTTGACCAAAACGATTGGTTTGTTCCTCAGCTGCTTAACTCGACTCTCGAGTATCTTGACCGGTCTTTCTTCAAACGTCCCATCCTACGCGACTTCGATCTCGCCGAAATCAATGATATGACTAGGATCTGGTATATACCTCCGTAACTGGGATACGTGGAACACGTTATGAACATGGCACAATGACGGCGGCAATGCCAATCTGTATGCCAACTCCCCAACTCTCTCGAGGATCTCAAATGGTCCGATATATCTCGGACTCAGCTTTCCACTCCTTCCGAAACGAAAGATTCCCCGAGTAGGAGAAACCTTCAAAAGTACGTGATCCCCAGTACTGAACTCCAATGGGCGACGGGGTACGTCCGCGTAGGATTTCTGGCGACTCTGGGCGGTCAACAGCCTTTTACGAATCAAGGCTATCTTCTCTCGAGTCTGCACGATCAACTCTGGTTCTGTTCCGATCAAGTCCGATGAATCGTCCCAGCATAGGGGCGATCTGCATCTCCTCCCGTATAATGCCTCAAACGGTGCCATCTTAATGGAAGCATGCCAACTATTGTTGTAGGTAAATTCAATAAATGGTAAATGAACTTCCCAATCGTTTGACCAATCTAAGGCACAGGCCCTTAGCATGTCTTCCACCATTTGAATAGTCCTCTCGGATTGTCCGTCAGTCTGCGGGTGATAAGCTGTACTGAAGTTCAATTCGGTCCCCAAGGCCTTATGAACTGCTTTCCAAAAGTGAGACATAAAATGGCCGTCTCGATCAGAAACAATGGTCTTCGGCGTACCATGCAATCGAACTATCTCTGAAATAAATACTCGTGCCAACTTCTTTGGTCCCCACGTATCCTTAATGCCTAGAAAATGAGCTGATTTGGTTAAACGATCAACTATCACCCAAATCATGTTCATTCCTGTCCTGGTTCTCGGCATATTAGTGATTAAATCTATCGATATGTCCTCCCACTTCCATTCAGGAATTGGGAGCGGCTTCAACATTCCAGCAGGCCGCTGATGCTCAATCTTAACCTGCTGACACGTCAAGCATTTAGAAACATAGTCCGCTACATCTTTCTTCATGTTGCCCCACCAGAAATTCTGCTTCAAGTCCTTATACAATTTACTGGTCCCCGGGTGGATAGAATAGGGCGAACTGTGAGCTTCCTTCATAATCGTCTGTTTCAGAACATCATCATCGGGAACACAGAGTCGGTTCTGAAATCTCAAAACTCCATCATCATGAATTATGAATCCGGGGGCCTTTCCTTTGATCACTTCATCACGTAACCGAATCATCAGAGGATCATCTGCCTGTCTAGATTTGATTCCTTCGGTTAATGATGAAGTTATCTCCATCACGCACAGTTGTCCTTGGACTCTTTGTAACCATACTTCAATTCCTTCACGAATCATCTCTCGTTGATGGCTAAGTTGGGAGGTCAGTGTCTCCAGCATCTGAATAGAAACAGGCTTGTGGCTAAGTGCATCGGCCACTACATTTGCTTTGCCTGGATGATACAAAATCTCCAAGTCATAGTCCTTGATAAGCTCTAACCATCTTCTTTGCTGCATGTTCAACTCTTTCTGACTGAATATGTACTTGAGACTCTTATAATCCGTAAAGATTTGACAGTGAGTCCCGTACAGATAATGCCTCCAGTTCTTCAAAGCAAAGACTACTGCTGCAAGCTCCAAATCATGTGTTGGGTAATTCACTTCATAAGGTTTCAGCTGTCGCGACGCATAAGCGATCACCTTATCATCCTGCATCAATACGCACCCGAGTCCTTGGTTCGAAGCATCACTGTAAACTATAAATCCTCCAGTTCCCTGTGGAAGTGATAGAATCGGTGCCGTCGTCAATCTCTTCTTTAACTCATCAAAACTAGTCTGACACGACTCGTTCCACTCAAACTTTTGAGTTTTCTGCAGGAGTCGAGTAAGTGGGTTGGAAATTTTAGAAAATCCTTCCACGAATCGTCGATAATATCCAGCAAGTCCTAAGAAGCTTCTGACTTCTTCCACGTTCCTTGGAGGCTTCCAATCCATAATTGCTTCGATCTTCTGAGGATCTACTCGGACTCCTCTAGCTGACACCACATAGCCGAGGAACATTACTTCTTCTAGCCAGAATTTGCACTTAGAAAGTTTGGCATACAATTGCTCGTTTCTCAAAAGTTCCAATACAATCCGCAAATGCTGCGCATGTTCTTCCGGGCTCTTAGAATACACCAGAATGTCATCAATGAACACGACCACAAATTTATCCAAAAATTCAATGAACACACGGTTCATCAATTGCATAAATACAGCAGGTGCGTTAGTGAGACCAAACGGCATCACTACAAACTCATAATGTCCGTAGCGAGTTCTGAACGCTGATTTCGGAACATCAGATTCCTTGATCCTCAGCTGATGATATCCTGATCTCAGATCGATTTTAGAAAATATCTTGTTCCCTTGCAATCGGGTCAAACAGATCATCAATCCGTGGCAACGGATACTTGTTCTTAATCGTCATCTTGTTCAGCTCTCGATAGTCAATACACAGTCGAAGCGATCCATCCTTCTTTCGGACAAAAAGAACTGGCGCTCCCCAGGGTGAAACGCTTGGCTGAATATAGCCTTTGTCCAGTAACTCCTCCAGTTGTTTCTTCAGTTCGAACATCTCAGTAGGTGCCATACGATACGGTGCCTTAGAAATTGGTGTAGCTCCGGGTTCCAGCTCAATGGTAAATTCTACATCCCTTCATGGAGGTAGTCCAGGTAACTCGTCAGGAAATACATCTGGAAATTCGTTCACAACAGGAATGGATGAAAGTTCCACAATTTCGTCTTCTTTCTTTATTGCATAACACCAGTACCCGGTACAGCCCTGTTTCAACAATTTGACAGCTTTCATCGCCTTGATCAATTTTCCTGAGCTTCCCGGTTTCCATCCCTCAAACAGAATTTCGGAACCATCGTCAGCGATCAGTGAGATATTCCTCCTTAGGTAGTTTACAATTGCTCCATATTGATTAACCTAATCGTCTCCGAGTATCAGGTCGTCTCCTTGCATTTCTATCACGATCAGATTTGAGAGCCACTCTCTGCCTCCAAATGATACAGGGAAATTTCTAGTTTCTAAGTTTCCGACAATTCTCTCTCCACTCGGTAAACCAACAACATAAGGTTCACAAGTATGAAAACTGGAAATATTCAAACGATTTACACAGGACAAGGATATAAAAGAATGTGTAGCTCCTGTATCCAATAAAACGCTAACTGGCTGGGAAATGATCTGGACAGTACCTGATGCAATAGCAGCATCCTGATCGTCTGTCCTCGTCATCTCGTACAGACGTGGGGGAGCGGATCCGGCACTCGATGTCCCCTTTCGGTCCCATTGTCCTCTGCCTCGTCCGCGGCCAAAATTCTGAGGCATCTGAACACTTTGCTGCGTCTCATTGATCTTGGCTTCCTCGATCTGGCTGTGGTGTACGGGCTCTAAAAGACTTTGCAGCCTCTTCACAAAACACTGCCCGATGTCCCTCTCGTCCACAATCAAAACAAGTCACGGCAGGAAGGGGGCAATTCCGTCGATAGTGCCCCGTCTGGGCGCAGTTAAAGCATTTCCTGGTAACATCAGTAATAGTCGATGTCGCTCCGAAGTTCTTTTCGCTCCTAACTGGGTGCGGAGGTTTCTTGAAAGAGTGAAAGGATGACTGGGCCTTACGGGGCCCGCTGTTCTTGTGCTCTGTAAATGTACCAGAGACTTTCTGTTTCTTGGATTCCGAAAATTTCTCCATGGCTGCTTCCTTGATCTCATATGCCAACGTCTTATCCTGGTATTGACGGAGTGTGGTACATTCAAATCCGGACATGTACCTCTGGATTTCTGGTTTCATTCTCATATCGAAATGGATCATCATTTCTGCATCTGTTCTGACCAGATGTCGAACAAATGCCAGCTGTTGGTTAAACGTCTTAATCGCACAGGATACCGCACATCGGAAGGCCGAGCGGAGAAAAACTCCCGAAATTTGGCTTCCCTCACGGGACGAGGGCAATCGAGCTTCCATCATCAATCTAAACTCATCCATTCAAAGATCATGGTCTACAGCCGGATGGCTTCCCACCATTCGGATGCTTCCCTATCGTAAAATATCGAGCGATAGAGGCTCTCCATTGCCTCAGGCGATTAATTCCGGCAAATATTTTCTCCAGTTCCTTCAACCAATGGTCCCAGGTGGGAGTCTCAGAAATACCGTCGAATTTGGGTGGTTGCATCTTCGCCACCTCTTGCAGCCACCGGTCACCTCGATTTCCCATGTCTGGGATCCCTTGCTGTCTCTCTCCCTGCTGTAGTCCCACCGCCACTTGCATTCGGTCCACGACTTGGGCGAACTGAGTCATCTGGTTCACCACTTGATGAAGGATCTCTGGTACAGCAGGATCTGGTTCATTATTAATAGATTGTTGCGGCTCGCCTGAGCTATGACTGGCCTGGTTAGAAGGCGACGCTTCCCTTTCAGCATTTCTTCGTCCGCGTCCACGACCGCGACCACGTCCACGTCCGCCTCTCAACATACTGTAAGCATAAATACTCAATATACAGGACACAACATCATTCTAATATTTGAGTATAAAGAGACACAACATGTAAAGAACGAGATAGAGTTTAGGAACTTACAACCACCGTTCGCATGAAGACGTAGGCAGTGCAGTGATGTCATTCACGGCCGGTTACCTCAAAAGACATTAATGACCCCTATTTTAACCCAACGGCCAAGATATCCATAATATTAGCTCCGATACCATATTCTGTAACACCCCCGATATATTCAGGAATATTACAGCGCCGTAAATCCTTTACATAAGGATTTACAAGGCTGAAGAATTGAACAGACATTAAAAGGAACTAACGAATGGAGATAACGGAATTAAGATACAACAGTTCTTACCAAATACTGAAAGTACAATTGTTCAACAGGAACTCAATAATACATCACCAAATTCAAATCCATCACAAATGACTTCGTACTCGAGTACTTATTGAAATAACGAATGAACAACAGATAAATAAACCCGGCCGGAACATCACTCTGCACCCTCGTCGTCATGCAGCTCCAGTGGTTGTTTTCCCGCTCTCCTGGATCCTGAACATAAACAAAATGTTCACCCCCGAAGGGGTTAGCACAACGATGCTAGTACAAGTACCACAACATATTATTCATATCTCACGAAGAATAATTACGTAAACGACAAAAATACCAACGAGTCTTCTCTACGAAACTCATAAATGACATACACAATCGATAATCACAACATGATATCATAACATACACATGGTAATTCCGCTCGGTCCAGCTGCTTCACCGCCTAGAACCCACGATAATCCCGCTGACCAACCCGTGGTGGAAAAACCCGTCCGATGATCCAGCGCACGCTAGCATAGATCCCCCGATGATCCCGTCGGACCAACACGAGGTGGACATACAACAACGACATACATGCACGACAATATGTATAACATCAATACATAAAACAATTAAAGTACTTGCCTCGATTTGAAGACAAGAACAACACTTCCACGAAAATGAACACTCGAAGGTCGTCCTCCTCAATCAATCACGTAACGAGATCAAACCTTAACAAAAGAAATGATATAGGATTTATCTCACGTCGTACGAATGTTTAACAATTCGATTTACGGCCAAAAGTTCATAAAATGCAATCTGCCTGAACTGCTTAGCACACGCTAAGTACTCTGTGTAGCGTGCGTTAAGTCTGGTCGATAGCGCACGCAAACAACAAAGCTTAGCGTACGCTAACTATGTATGGTCAGTACTTCACTGATCAGTCGACTGACTCGTCTGATGGCCTAGCGTACGTTACGTACCAAACATAGCGTACGCTAACTCGTGTTCGATAGCGCATGTTAATCTTCATAGCTTAGCGTGCGCTATCTATGCATGGCAGTTTACTGCTGGGCAGTAAACTGTCCTCATCACGATCAAAACAATGAAATCTTCCGTGCTAATTCATGTTACCTCCATGAATATCACGTACATACTCTTATGAATGATTTTACGGGTAACAACAACTTCGGATTCAAGGATATGCATACCATATAAAACCATATTCCATTTCGACTACAATTCTTCATATGACGATTCGAAAGGCTTAACGGTTGATATCAACATTTTATATCCATCGAAATTATCATGATGTAGTTGTTTAACATTCCATCTATACTAGATAAATCCTTCCATGATCAATCCCTTAGATTCATATAACAATAATGATGTTAAAGTCGAGTCCATGATTGTTATGAAGTCATCTACTAGATTCGGATTACCAATGATAGAAGCTTCCTTTACTTGTCTAATGAAATAAGATTCGAACCATGATGATCATAATCATGGTACTTAAGGCTTAATCATCTCCATATTCCAAACATGATATACTTTGGATAATTTATCTATGAAAATCAATATTTCGCTAACATGATCATCCAATTCTTTAGAATCCAACTCTAAGTCTGGAGATAGATTGAACATACCTTAATATGATGAAAATCACTGAACCATAAGGTAGAATCCGACTCCGGTTGGTTGTATGCCACTCCAAGGTGCTATTCCACTTCAATGATTACTCCCAAGTGATAACCAATATATAAACACCAACAAGATGTGTTCTAAGTGTGTAGAAGGATTATTTCAGCTCTCTGGCCTCTCAAGGATGCAGAATGGTCGAGTAAAATGTAAGCCAAAATGAGTTGTTGTCCCATTTATAATATTCTGCATTTTAACAAGTTAGCGCACGCTACTAAGCTTTCCTTAGCGTGCGCTAATAAGAGTTGACTTCAAAACTATCCGGGTTCATCCGCCGGAATCTTATCCGGACCCATGTCCCGGCTGGCGCATGTGCTAGCCGTCCCGCTCAATAATTGAGTTCTTAGCGTACGCAACTCCTACCTGCATAGCGTGCGCTAATAGTAGCCCGATAACGCGTGTTAAGATACATTCTTAGCGTGCGCTATCACGAGTTTGCATGAGAAATTTTGCATGTTTGTATACTTATGTACAATGATATCAATGCAAGAAATATCATACTCCAATAATCAAAACCACAAATCCGAATAATACAGGGTTTGAATACAGATGAAATACACCGTAATAAATCTGGATATTACACTAAGGGCCAGTATCTCATACCCTTCAAGCTTAACCCGCAATGGCACACGGCACTAAGGGTCACTCGCATGCCCGAAGTGCAATTCCTCGTGCTCGACACTCACTCGGGACTTCCTAGGTGCAGTACCTTGGCGCCCTTGAGAGTACCTCACCCGAGACGGACAACCTTTTAGATCTTAGCTTAGATTCATGCCATCAATAGATATTTGCCCCTCATGATGTTTGGGACTACTTCGCATACCGACATATTACCTTTAATCCACAATGTGGTGTTGTCTCGCAACCACATGTTCAAGCCAACGATCCCCCGCAGCATAGCCGGAACCGATAGCTAATGCTTACGAGTAAGATCACGAGGCGTATGATTTAAGTGAGTGCCTCGATTGCCCAATCGACATAGAGGAAATGTTATATGGCCGACGGCATCCCTCCGGTCACACTAGAGCCTCCATGCCAACCTTAAGCCCAACGCAGACCCCAAAGGTCCTACGCCGCCTTAACGATTTCCAACTCGCTCGGGAACTCTTCGCACACTTCGAATGCTTAGAGTTGGCTCCCTAGAGGCCCCCCTTACCTCTAGGAAGATTGCACGCTTGGTTCTCGACAGCACAAGGAAGACTGGACGCTTGCCCACCATTGCCCATCTAAGGACTGTCCCCCCTATAATAGGCTTAGACAAATATTCCCTTGTAATTGCACTAGACATTGATTGGCCGAGGAAGCACATCGGGTGTAAATCCCTCATACGAACTCCAAATACTTATCCGCTTGAACCGTAGAGTAGATTACGACATTATCCATAAGTCCTCAATGTTTCATCCCCATACGATACTCTAGGAGTGAGGAATTGCCTCTGCAATATTCTGAAACTACTACAATGCCACTGCACTGTAGCATCTCGATCCTTCGCATCGTTCGCTAACCAAATGGAACCGTCTAGTTGTGAAACTTGGTGGAGACCTTCCCAACACTCCAAGGAACCCCCAACTCCAAGCATTCTACGAAACTATTCTCTTAAAGCCCTCTGCTCAACGACTCAATGTCCTGCTCGCGCACGGACTAACTCCGGACGCCGACCACTGTCGCACGTCCCCAACCTTATTCGTGTCGCAGGGCAACTATCCAACATAATCCTTCATAATTCCGGGGCAATCCCGGGGACTCCGAATAATATGGAAAGCGCCCTGTGACATCCTCCCCCTCTCGATCCGTTGACATCCTCGTCAACGCATGCACACCCAACCTGCTCTATGTACATGCGCTGCCCATCTCATCATGAAAATGCTTGGGCAACGAACCCGACACTCTACCTCCATCTCCCGGATGTTGCCTCTATCTCGGCGCACACCCACTCTAATCTTGGCAGGAATCATTCTCTCCATGTCTCGATATAACCGAAAACCAACTGATGGTGTTAGATTGCCACTCTAGCTCAAATCAAGCTACTCCCTCATTGTCAAGTCCTAGACTAGCGACAAGTTCTCCGAATTAAACCGGGTCAATTTGCCTGAACGTCTGGAGTACATGATACTTATAAGAGTGCTCACTAACACCAAGAACCCATCCAAAGGAGCCTTGCGCTCCGCTCAAATACCACCGCGGCTGCCCTCTCAAAAATCCTTACTAACCATACCCCATAATATGGATTCCGAATTCTATCAAGGACGAGCCAAACCCAATCTGAAACTCTGTAAGACAAGTGCCCTCGAGCACAAGTCAAAAGAGGCCTACACGGCTGCACATAGATCACTAAACTCTCGGCCCTTAGGCCACCGCACTTCTACGGCAAGGATCTTGAAGGTTGTACGCGTGATCAACGCACCCTCCCCCGCTCGAAGGTGATGCCTAACTCTCGGCACACCGCGTCACCGGCCTTCAGCCTGGCGTGACAAAAACTCGCGGGTTGGTCTCGCTGGTCCTCTGACTCATATGAAGACACGAACCCAGGCCATCTGGCCTAACTCGTAACCTGGCCATCTGGCCTTATTGCTCAACGCATGATTGTGAACTCTGTACGAGTACACCTCATCGGGCTTGCTCCCATCAGAAATCCTTATACCAATAGTTCCCATTTATTGGCTTCCAAATTACTTCCAAGAACAACCATCTCGAAATCGCTCACATGTGTGTCCAGGATGGACACACCTCCTCGGTAACCAAGGAGCCCAATGCTCCATATAACTCAGTCCCTTTAAGAAAATCCCTCAACCACAGAGCCCATACTCTAGGCTTTGGAATCCCCTTAAGGAACATCATTCTCGAATCAGCCCATTCTGTGCTCTTAAGTGACGCACTTCCTCTCGAGAGTCTGGCCCTCCCCCACTCATGTTGGAGGCCAGACCCAAATCTCTTATCCCTCATAGACGGATGGGACATGCAACACCACACTTGGAGCATGCCCATTCTCATATCTGTCCGACTCGAACCAGGAAGACTGAACACTCCACTCTTGTAAGTGGCTGTGTTACGATTGCACCTCATGTCCGAAAGCGCTTTGCGCATAACAATTCAAACTCATTTTGTAACCAATGCACCTCAAGTGCTATGACGCTTGCGCGCACTACGATTCAGCCTAAATTTTGCACCTGAACGTGCTGTGGCGATTTCCCGCACTGAAGTTCTCGCACAAATGGGTCTCAAACCCAAATCACCTCTCAATCTGCGGCGCTACGCAAACATGGCTGCAACTTGGCAGACGTGGCTACTGCACACCACCCGGCTCACCGGCATGTCTCCTTCTAGGAGATCAAGATGTCTAATAAGCCCACAAAAAGGTTAACACCGATTCAGATTGGATTTCACCAACACCGTTACTCGCGCGTCCGCAATTTACCGATGAGTATGTTCACCTCACATACACCAAATGCCAACCGTACTTGCAGAGAATAAATAATCATTAAACACGTCGTAACTCGGTTACTACCATTCGCCGGAATCACTAATGCCAACAACTCGCACCGAACAAAGCCTTCGAACATCACTGACAGAAACCAAACAACCAGGGTACTACCATTCGCCTAATTGCAAAGCCAACTCGAGGTACTACCATTCGCTCAAGTCCCACTGCCAACTTAATTCTCAACTCTGCCACAATACGTAAGAACGCACTGCAAGCCCTTCGCTGAAATGCCACTACAATGGCTAATAAGAAAAATTCGGCACAATTTTGGTATCCGGTTCCCAAGGGAAGAAAGATCTTAATCAAAGCTCAACGGAAACCTGGATGTGACATTCCAGGCTCTGATACCACTTGTCACGGGGTGCGGCTCACTGAGGTTCAGCCCGTCGAATTCGCGCAGCGGATCACGAATCACCCGTGCGCCTAGGAGACTTCCGAGTCTCCGTCCGACTACCATCAACAAGATTTCATAGAATACCAACATTAGAGATATCATGCACTGGTCCATTGTGCTGCGTAAAACGCTAGACACCCGCCTATCCTTTGCCTCCGACCAACTAAGGGCCGGTATCTCATACCCTTCAAGCTTAACCCGCAATGGCACATGGCACTAAGGGTCACTCGCATGCCCTAAGTGCAATTCCTCGTTTTCGACACTCACTCGGGACTTCCTAGGTGCAGTACCTTGGCGCCCTTGAGAGTACCTCACCCGAGACGGACAAACTTTTAGATCTTGGCTTAGATTCATGCCATCAATAGATATTTGCCCCTCATGATGTTTGGGACTACTTCGCATACCGACATATTACCTTTAATCCACAATGTGGTGTTGTCTCGCAACCACATGTACAAGCCAACGATCCCCCGCAGCATAGCCGGAACCGATAGCTATTGCTTAAGAGTAAGCTCACGAGGCGTATGATTTAAGTGAGTGCCTCGATTGCCCAATCGACATAGAGGAAATGTTATATGGCCGACGGCATCCCTCCGGTCACACTAGAGCCTCCATGCCAACCTTAAGCCCAACGCAGACCCCAAAGGTCCTACGCCGCCCTAACGATTTCCAACTCGCTCGGGAACTCTTCGCTGTAACACCCCCAATTTATTCGAGGTATATTACAGCGCCGTGAATCCCTATATGGGACCCACCAGGCTGAACAAACATCATACTCATCGAATCATAGAAACAACAGAACAACACCTCGTCATAAAGACGCCAAAAGAAATAATCCACCCGGTTCAACCAGTCAAACATAAAACCATAATCCGACACAAACATAATTAAGCAATAGTACAACCCAGACGAGTAAAAAAATCCTTAAGTACTCGAGTACTTCTATTAGTTTAAAAACCACAAAAGGTAAAAAGATAAAAGGCAATAAGACACCACTCGTGCACAATCATCACGCACGGCCATCATCCGCATACTGGTCCAGCGCCCGCTCTTCTCGATGAACCTGACCTAAAATTCATAAAACGAATTTCCCCATAACGGGTCCCCAAAGGGGTTGGCAATTACGCTAGTACAAGTAACCAAATGAACAACTTACATCTTACACATATAGTAAATGCATGCAATCAAGAATACATAGTTCCAAAATACTCATTTCCGGAAATGCCAATATCAATTCACATTTGTAAAAATGCACCACAATTAACCGTGGATCCACCCCTCCGTGGACCCCTACCGAGACCCCTTCGGATCTAACCCATAGTGGTTAAAAGCAAGCTCGCGGATACACCCCTCCGTGGACCCCTACCGAGACCCCGTCGGATCTAACCCATAGTGAGCATACACACACACACAAGTCTCATGCAATACTACTACGTTAAGATTGTAAGTTCATAAGGGTACTTGCCTCGATTAATAGACGGTGACACGAACAGAACAGAAGAATCAAGCACGACCGCGAGGAACCGATGAATGAACCTAACGATTCGAATAACACAATCACAACCACTCCTAAACGATTACGGAAATGGAATACACCCGAAAACCCGCCTACGATTCATGTATATTCGTACAAAAATAACAACGAGGGCGGACCACAACCAAACCCTCTCGATTTCGCAAAACCATGAAAATATACCATGAATCCGTAGGAAAACTAATTATATTGACAAGATTAACCATACCCATTATGAATCCACCAACAAAACGGAACGAATCGGAGGAAAATCCCAAAACCCCCAAATTATCCAAAAGTAGGGTTCTAAGAGATTTACCTTGGATTGAGGATTAAGAACACAAGTAGGTGTTGATAATCTACATCAAAAACTCAAGCTAGAGGATGCCTTAAATAATCGGAGGAAGGGATCGCTCGGAAATCGCTTCGAGAAGCTCTGCGTCGCGGGGAGGAGAAGAAATGAAAATAATGTGTACATCCGGGTCAACTCCCTGGTTTATATAGCCAGGGAGAGTTAGCGCGCGCTAATCCTCAAGGTTAGCGTGCGCTAACGGGATAAAATTATAGGCCAAACAGTTAGCGTCCCAGTCCAGTAGCCAGGTTTCTGGCCGTTAGCGTGCGCTACTCGAAACGTAGCGTGCGCTAATAACCACTCGGTAGCGCGCGCTATCTACCAATAGCGTGCGCTACCTGGACATCAGCCGAGTCTAGAAGCTAACTGTCCAAAACTCACCTGACCCATTAGCGTGCGCTACCATACAAGTGTAGCGTGCGCTAATCGCACTGACCGAAGTTCGGGAATAAATCGCTCAAGATCGACACCCACGCTAGCGCACGCTACCGGGTATCATCAGCGTGCGCTAGCCTCCCGACATTAGCGTGCGCTAGTCTGCGTAGCGTACGCTAATACGCCAGTACAGAAGGCTGGAAAATAGCACTGCCACTCCCAGGGCTTGCTCTCTAGCGCGCGCTACGAATCAGTCGTAGCGTGCGCTACTAAGGGACCCCTAGCGTGCGCTATGCAGAAAATATAGCGTGCGCTAGGTTACGAAATATAAACGGTTCACAACACCGGAATATGAACGAAACATCAAACGGATCACCTCAAAGCGCATCAAAACATAGAAGGGATCCACGGCAACCCCGAAACACCGATTCCGCACAACAATAACGAGTCTCAAGTGTCCTTGATGCCCAGAAAGTGTGCCGACTTAGTCAGACGATCTACAATCACCCAGACCATATTCATGCCCGACCTCGATCTCGGCAAACTCGAAATGAAATCCATCGATATATATTCCCATTTCCATTTCGGAACGGGAAGTGACTGCAATAACCCAGCCGGTCGCTGATTCTCGATTTTGACCTGCTGACAAGTCAAACATCTCGCTACAAACTGTGCGACCTCCTCCTTCATATCATTCCACCAGAAATTCGTTCTCAAGTCCTTGTACATCTTACTCAAACCAGGATGAACGGAGTAAGGTGTAGCATGGGCCTCCCGCAAAATACTCTGTCTCAACTCTGAGTCGTTCGGCACACAAAGCCGACTCTGGAATCTCAAAATACCATCCTCGTGAATCACAAACCCAGGAGACTTTCACTTAAGAACGTTCTCTCGGATTTGAGTAATCATCGGATCCTCTAACTGTTTCAGCTTAATTTCATCGATCAAAGACGACGAAACCTCTAAAGCACAAAGTTGCCCGACAGCCCCCGGCAACAAAACCTCAACATCAAATTCAATCAAAGCCCGTCGAAGCTTCGATTGAGACGTAAGGACCTCAAGCATTCGCAATGCGACCGGTTTCCGACTCAAGGCGTCGGCCACGACGTTCGCCTTGCCTAGATGATAAAGGATTTCGAGGTCATAATCCTTAATCAGCTCCAACCACCTCCTCTGCCTCATATTCAACTCCCGCTGGGTAAATATGTATTTCAGACTTTTTTGATCGGTAAAAATCTGACATGCAGAGCCGAAAAGATAGTGACGCCAAATCTATAGCGCAAAAACGACTGCCGCTAACTCCAAATCATGAGTAGGGTAGTTCAGCTCATACGGCCTCAACTATCTCGACGCATAGGCAATGGTCTTGCCGTGCTGTATCAATACGCACCCAAGGCCCTGACCTGAAGCATCGCTATAAACGGAAAAACCCTCGTTGCCACATGGCAACGCCAAAACCGGGGCTGAAGTCAAACGCTTCTTCAGTTCCTCAAAACTCGACTGCTTCTCGTCATTCCAGATGAACTTATCGGATTTCTGGAGCAACTGCGTAAGTGGCCGAGCTAGTTTCGAGAAACCCTCGACGAACCTATGATAGTAGCCAGCCAAACCTAAGAAACTACGGAGCTCCTTCACATTCTTGGGCGGTGCCCAATCCAACACTGCCTCAATCTTCTGCGGATCCACACGAACCCCCTCGGCTGAAATCACGTGACCTAAAAACATCACTTCCTTCAGCCAGAACTCACATTTCGAGAACTTTGCATAGAGTTGCTCGGTCCTCAAAATGTCTAATACTACCCGCAAATGATGGGCATGCTCTTCCTCATTCCTCGAATAAATAAGAATATCGTCAATGAAGACGACGACACACTTATCCAAATACTCGATAAAGACTTTGTTCATCAACTGCATGAACACCGCCGGCGTATTAGTTAACCCAAAAGGCATAACTACGAACTCATAATGTCCGTATCTCGTCCGAAAAGCTGTTTTCGGCACATCGGACTCTCTCACCCGGAGCTGATAATACCCCGATTTCAAATTAATTTTCGAGAACACCGTAGCTCCCTGCAACTGATCGAACAAGTCATCAATTCTCGACAAAGGATATTTGTTCTTGATGGTCACCTTGTTTAGTTCGTGATAGTCGATACACAAACGTAGTGAACCATCCTTCTTCCGCACAAACAGGACCGGTGCGCCCCAAGGCGAGGCGCTCGGTCGAACATACCCCGACTCAAGAAGCTCACTCAACTGCTTCTTCAATTCGGACATCTCTGAAGGTGCCATGCGATAGGGCGCCTTCGAAATAGGAGTCGCGCCCGGCTCTAACTCTATAGCAAACTCGACCTCACGATCCGATGGCAATCCCGGTAACTCGTCAGGAAATACATCAGGAAACTCACTAACAATTGGAATCGATGAAAGCTTGACTCCACCACTCTCCTCCTTCAAGGCGTAGCACCAATAGCCAGTACACCCCTTTCGCAGGAGTCTCATTGCCTTCAAGGCATTAATAACGAACTTCTGGTTTCCCCTCTTTCGCCCTGCGAAAGAGTGCTCGGTGCTGTCCTCGGCTAACATAGTGATGATTCTCGTGCGGTAGTTCATGATCGCACTATGCCAGTCGAGCCAATCATCCCCAAGAATCAAATCCTCACCCTCGATACTCACAACAATAAGATTACAGGGCCAAGTCCTCTCACAAATAAGCACAGAACAGTCTCGAACCTCCTGATCGCCAACGATCCTATCACCGCTAGGAAGCTTAACGATGAAGGGTTCACAAGGCATCAAACAGTCGAGACCCAAACGGCACACACAATCCAAAGATATGAACGAATGCCTAGCACCGGAATCGAAAAGCACACTGACAGGATGAGAAAGAATATGAACGGTACCTGTCGCTACAGTAGCTGCTGGGTCATCGGCTCTCCGCATCTCATAGACACGCGGGTGGGCTGAGCCGACACTGGAAGCTCCCCCCTTAGAGGGCTGACCCCGACCTCTCCCCCGACTAGCACTCGGCGGAGATTGAGAAGCAAACGATCCTTGATTCACACTTGGTTCCCTAGGGGCTGGAATGGAAGCCCGGGCACCACGGATTCTCTCCCTCTCAGCACAGAAAGCCGCCTTGTGGCCCGGCTGGCCACACTGATTACATGTCAGTAAAGGACTCGGACAATTACGACTGATGTGTCCTGGCTGGCCACAGTTGAAACACTTCACTTCCCGAGAAGGGGCACTGGCAGCCCTATGGGGAAACCTAGTAGATCGAGCTGGACCACTACCAGCGGAAAAGTTATCAGACTGGAATTTCTGCTGACCCCCACCTTTGTGGCCCGAAAAATTCCCGGCGGACTTCTGCTTCTTGCTCTCGCGGGCCGCCTCACTCGCCGTCACAGACATATCGTAAGCAAGGGCCCTGCTCTGGTAATCTTTCAAGGTAGTACAGACGAGCCCAGACATATAGTCCCGAATCGACAACTTCATCCGCCTGGAAAAATGGAAAATTTTGTCGCTTTCCTCGACAACTTGGGTCTTCACATAACCCAATTCCTTGTTAAAATCAGCAATAGCTTGAGATACGGGGATATCCCGCGGTTGAGCATCATAGAAAGCATGTACCCGAGCCTGTCTGACCGGCCACGGGCAATATTCGCCTCCATCAATTCTGAAACTCACCCATGAAGCAAGATGATCTTTGGGCCCAACGGCCTCCCACCCCCGTAGCATCCCGGTGAGAAAGTATCGGGCAATAGGGACCTTACGGTCCCTGGGACAGCTTGGTAGCAAAGAAGACTTTAGATATCTCCTTGATCCACCTTTTCCCACCCAATCGGGTCCAAGCTCCCAACCGAGGAGGATGCATCTTGATGACATCTTGGAGCCAACGGTCCGCTCCGCCCCGATTAACATGGGCTTGATCCGGGTTCTGAACCGCCTGAGCTATTGCCGCCATTTGGTTCACCATTTGCTGCATAACGGCCGCAATACCAAGGTCGGCGCGCTCCTGAGAAGAAGCATGACTGTGGCGGTCACCGCATCGCGGCCTCAAGATCGCGACGTGGCCGCCCCACCGGCTGCCCCACGTCCCCGGCCGCGTCCGCGACCACGTCCACGACCACAGCCTCTTCCAGCATCCATACTGATGTTAAATAAGTAGCAAAAGCCATACGATGGTAAGTACAAGAAAAGAACAATCACAAATCAAGAATCAAAGGTGCGATACAAGGGAATAAAGAACAGAGGAAGGAAAACTTACGGACACTGGTAGTACCGGAATCATGGCAGCGTGATAAACCGACAAGCCTAGGTATCCCTAACCTAGTGCTCTGATACCATTTTCTGTAACACCACCAATTTATTCGAGGTATATTACAGCGCCGTGAATCCCTATATGGGACCCACCAGGCTGAACAAACATCATACTCATCGAATCATAGAAACAACAGAAAAACACCTCGTCATAAAGACGCCAAAAGAAATAATCCACCCGGTTCAACCGGTCAAACATAACACCATAATCCGACACAAACATAATTAAGCAACAGTACAATCCCGACAAGTAAAAAAAATCCTTAAGTACTCGAGTACTTCTATTAGTTTAAAAACCACAAAAGGTTAAAAGATAAAAGGCAATAAGACACCACTCGTGCACAATCATCACGCACGGCTATCATCCGGATACTGGTCCAGCACCCGCTCGTCTCGATGAACCTGACCTGAAATTCATAAAACTAATTTCCCCAAAACGGGTCCCTAAAGGGGTTAGCAATTACGCTAGTACAAGTAACCAAATGAACAACTTACATCTTACACATATAGTAAATGCATGCAATCAAGAAAACATAGTTCCAAAATACTCATTTCCGGAAATGCCAATATCAATTCACATTTGTAAAAATGCACCACAATTAACCGTGGATCCACCCCTCCGTGGACCCATACCGAGACCCCGTCGGATCTAACCCATAGTGGTTAAAAGCAAGCTCGCGGATCCACCCCTCCGTGGACCCCTACCGAGACCCCGTCGGATCTAACCCATAGTGAGCATACACACACACACAAGTCTCATGCAATACTACTACGTTAAGATTGTAAGTTCATAAGGGTACTTGCCTCGATTAATAGACGGTGACACGAACGGAACGGAAGAATCAAGCACGACCGCGAGGAACCAACGAATGAACCTAACGATTCGAATAACACAATCACAACCACTCCTAAACGATTACGGAAATGGAATACACCCGAAAACCCGCCTACGATTCATGTATATTCGTACAAAAATAACAACGAGGGAGGACCACAACCAAACCCTCTCGATTTCGCAAAACCATGAAAATATACCATGAATCCGTAGGAAAACTAATTATATTGACAAGATTAACCATACCCATCATGAATCCACCAACAAAACGGAATGAATCGGAGGAAAATCCCAAAACCCCCAACTTATCCAAAAGTAGGGTTCTAAGAGATTTACCTTGGATTGAGGATGAAGAACACAAGTAGGTGTTGATAATCTACTTCAAAAACTCAAGGTAGAGGATGCCTGAAATAATCAAAGGAAGGGATCGCTCGGAAATCGCCTGGAGAAGCTCTGCGTCGCGGGGAGGAGAAGAAATGAAAATAATGTGTTCATCCGGGTTAACTCCCTGGTTTATATAGCCAGGGAGTGTTAGCGCGCTGTCACGCCCCACCTTAAGGCAGCAGGCATCTACCATCATCCGGCCGAAGCCTGCCGGACGGGCGCGCAGCTGGATCGCGCGCGTACATGGACCCGGCCAAGCTCACAGAGGACTACCCCCCCATAATAGGCTTAGACGGAAAAAGCCTTGTGACAACATTGAAAAGCCGAGGAACCCACTATTCAGAGAGAAGACCCTAGAAGCTTCAAGATGGAGACCAATCAATTCCAGAAGGTCAAAGAGGGTTCCAGAAGGTCAGAAATCGGGTCGGATTGCTACGGGCCGAATTGGCCCTTGGTCGGGCTGGGCCGGGACACTTCGGTCCGGGTCGGGCCGGACGTTCCAGAGGGGTCTGGGGACTCCAAGAAGACTTCTTAGAATTACCTAGAATTGTATAGATCATTCTAGATGATGGCATTCTTGTAAATACTTGGAATAGTAATGTTTTCTTGGTCATTTGCTAGACTAGGAGGATTAGTATAAATACCCCTCCTTGGGGCTCATTTGTAACTCACCTTGAGAAATCTGATTTGCTACAGTGCAATAAGAGAAAACCTTCCCCAAGCATTTTCCTTACTTTCCTTCCTAGCAGTCTTGTTCATTAGTAGGCTTACTACTTAGGCTTGAGACAACCTAAGAGTGCCGCACGGCGAGGACTTAGCGAGGCGCAAGTATAACCCCGTGACAGTTGGTATCGGAGCCAAGGTTGAGACAACCAGTAGACGAGACCGATAATCCGAGAGGTTGTCACATTTGTCATAGTACCTCTCACCTGAAGTACGACTGCCCATTTCGGAGGAAGAAGGTCGCAGCTATTCAAGAGACCACAGAGACCAAGGATGCGGATGGTGCGCACATGGGCTCATTGAGTTTGCTCAATGCTGTCAAAGCCGTTGTGGAGCCGGCGAAGGGACCCAGAAAGGGGTCTATGTTCGTGGATGCCTTGATCGGAGGCACACACATCAAAGCCTTAGTGGATACAGGAGCTACGCACAACTTCATGTGGGACGGCGTAGCCAAAGCATTACGGCTTACTGTCACTCCAACTAATGGATCGATCAAGACAGTGAACACCCATGCTAAACCGGTGACCGGCGAAGCACGAGGAGTGAAAGCAAAGATAGGTGACTGGCAGGGAATGATCACCTTCACCGTAGTGACCATGGATGACTACGATTTGGTTCTTGGGTTACAATGGTTCGATCAGGTACGGGCTTGCATTCTTCCATTTTCTGAGACCTTAGTCATTTTGGACTCCGACAGGACACAGGCCATTCCGGCCAAGAGGGAAGCGAAGGGGACAGGTACCCTTTCAGCCATGCAACTTAGTCGAAGCCTTCGGAAGCAGGAAGAGACCTTCGCTGCATTTTACGTTCCTGATGATGGAAACGATATTGAAGGCAAGGATGTACCAAAGGAAGTTCAAGCCGTTTTGGAGGAATTCCAGGACGTGATGCCCGCGGAACTACCTAAGAAGTTGCCGCCCAGACGGTATGTAGACCACAAAATTGAACTTATTTCCGATGCGAAGCCACCTTCTAGGACACCTTATAGGATGTCACCACCCGAACTTAAGGAGCTGCAGAAGCAATTGAAAGAGTTGTTGGATTCCAAAATGATCCAACCATCCAAATCTCCTTATGGATCCCCCGTTTTGTTCCAAAAGAAGCATGATGGATCCTTGCGTATGTGGGTGGACTATAGGGCACTCAACAAACTGACGGTTCGCAACAAGTATCCCATTCCACTCATTGGAGAGCTGTTTGACCAACTGGGAGGTGCTAAATACTTTTCAAAGATCGACCTAAAATCCGGATATTGGCAGGTCCGGATAGCCGAAGGAGACGAACCCAAGACAGCCATGGCGACCAGGTATGGTTTGTTTGATTTCCTTGTGATGCCGTTCGGGCTTACAAATGCCCCAGCGACCTTTTGCACACTGATGAACAAGGTATTTCAACCATACATAGACAAGTTTGTTGTCTTTTATTTGGATGATATTGTCATTTACTCATCATCGATGGAGGAGCATGTAGAACACTTGCGACAGGTGTTCGAGGCATTGCGGGACAATGAACTTTATGCAAAGTTGGAGAAGTGCTCATTCGCCCAACAGGAAGTAACTTTTCTGGGGCATCGTATCAAGGATGGCCGCATAATGATGGACGAGGCCAAAGTGAAAGCCGTTCGAGATTGGGAACCTCCGACCAGCGTAACCCAACTCCGATCATTTCTGGGACTCGTGAACTACTACCGGAAGTTCATCGAGGGATACTCTCGGATAGCAGCACCATTAACGGACCTATTGAAGAAGGACCACAAATGGGAGTGGACGGAGAAGTGCCGAGAGGCCTTTGAGCGACTCAAAGGCAAAATGACGAATCAGCCAGTTCTTGCCTTGCCAGACCATGCCAAGGCATATGAGGTTCAGACTGATGCATCTGATTATGCCATCGGGGGAGTATTGATGCAGCTAGGGCATCCCGTTGCCTATGAGAGCAGAAAATTGAATGACACCGAGAGACGGTACTCGGTATTGATGCTTGGAGGCATTATTTACTTGGGAGCAAGTTTGTGGTACGAACAGACAACGTAGCCACAAGTTATTTTCAAACTCAGAAGAAGCTCACGCCAAAACAAGCAAGATGGCAGGAATTCCTAGCTGAGTTCGATTATACCCTGGAGTACAAGCCTGGAGTACTTAACCGAGTAGCCGATGCATTAAGCCAGAAGGCCGAGGTTGCAGCCTTGACCAAGGCCGAGGGAAGCATCAAGGACCGCATACGCGAGGGACTGAGGCAGGACCCTTTTGCAGAAAACATTATGCAACTTGCCAGGAGCGGCAAGACAAGACGGTTCTGGGAACGAGACGATCTACTCTTCACTAAAGGCAATCGTTTGTACGTGCCCAAATGGGGGAACTTACGGAGGGACATCATGAAGGAATGCCACGATACACTGTGGGCTGGACACCCAGGTATGCACCGTACAATGGCTTTAATTGACAATTCCTACTTTTGGCCCAGGATGCGGGAGGACGTCGAGGCATACGTCCGGACATGTCTTGTGTGCCAACAAGACAAGGTGGAACAACAACAACCTGGTGGACTACTTCAACCATTACCCATACCGGAACATCCTTTTGAAAGCGTTTCAATGGACTTTATTTCGGCTTTGCCTAAATCGGATGGGTACGGGTCGATCATAGTTGTGGTGGACAGGTTCTCAAAATACGCAACCTTTATTCCAGCACCGGCGGACGTAACGGCTCTGGAGACGGCCAAGTTATTCTTAAAGCATGTTGTAAAGCATTGGGGCATTCTAAGGACAATCGTGAGTGACCGAGACCCACGTTTCATAGGGAAGTTTTGGTCTGGACTTTTCAAGCTATTGGGCTCGAATTTAGCATTCTCAACAAGTTTCCACCCACAGACGGACGGACAAACAGAATGAGTTAACGCACTGCTTGAGTGCTACTTGCGGCACTATGTGAGTGCCAATCAGCGGGACTGGGCCAAACTCTTAGACACGGCCCAATTCTCATACAACTTGCAGAAGAGTGAATCAACGGGACGCATCCCATTCGAGCTCGCTACAGGGAGACAACCGGCGACAACGAACAATATTGCCACCAGATACACGGGAAAGAGTCCCGCAGCATATACCTTTGCTAAGTCATTACAGGAGGAATCGGACTTGGCTCGAGCATCTTTGGACAAGGCAACCAAGAAGATGAAGAAATGGGCCGATCTGAAGCGACGAGCGGTCGAGTTCAACGAAGGTGACTTAGTTATGGTGAAACTTATCCCGCAGCAATTTAAAGCTTTTCGGGATGTGCATAAGGGACTTATCCGAAGATACGAGGGACCCTACAAGATCGAGCGGCGTGTTGGGACAGTTTCCTATCGAGTGGAACTACCGCCGAAGATAAAGATACACCCGGTCTTTCATGTTAGCCAACTGAAGCCTTACCATCAGGACATGGAGGATCCGGGTCGAGCTCAGTCGAATCGAGCACCTACTGCTGTGATTACTTCCTTCGACAAGGAAGTCGCCGAGATCATTTCACATCGGGACGTTCGACGAAGGGGCGTGGCCCCATACACCGAGTACTTTGTGCATTGGAAGGGACTCCCAAACGCTAAAAATAGCTGTGAACATGAGGATCACCTATGGCAATTCCGGCAGAAGATTGAAGAATATCGGGACAGCATCATGCCGAGGACGGTCACGACTTTGGTGGGGGAGAATGTCACGCCCCACCTTAAGGCAGCAGGCATCTACCAGCATCCGGCCGAAGCCTTCCGGACGGGCGCGCAGCAGGCTCGCGCGCGTACATGGACCCGGCCAAGCTCACAGAGGACTACCCCCCTATAATAGGCTTAGACGGAAAAAGCCTTGTGACAGCAGTAGACATTGAAAAGCCGAGGAACCCACTATTCAGAGAGAAGACCCTAGAAACTTCAAGATGGAGACCAATCAATTCCAGAAGGTCAAAGAGGGTTCCAGAAGGTCAGAAATCGGGTCGGATTGCTACGGGCCAAATCGGGCCTTGGCCGGGCCGGGCCGGGACACTTCGGGCCGGGTTGGGCCGGGTCGGGCCGGACGTTCCAGAGGGGTCTGGGGACTCCAAGAAGACTTCTTAGAATTACCTAGAATTGTATAGATCATTTTAGATGATGGCATTCTTGTAAATACTTGGAATAGTAATGTTTTCTTGGTCATTTGCTAGACTAGGAGGATTAGTATAAATACCCCTCCTTGGGGCTCATTTGTAACTCACCTTGAGAAATCTGATTTGCTACAGTGCAATAAGAGAAAACCTTCCCCAAGCATTTTCCTTACTTTCCTTCCTAGCAGTCTTGTTCATTAGTAGGGTTACTACTTAGGCTTGAGACAACCTAAGAGTGCCGCACGGCGAGGACTTAGCGAGGCGCAAGTATAACCCCGTGACAGCGCGCTAATCCTCAAGGTTAGCGTGCGCTAATGGGATAAAATTATACTCCAAACAGTTAGCGTCCCAGTCCAGTAGCCAGGTTTCTGGCCGTTAGCGTGCGCTACTCGAAACGTAGCGTGCGCTAATAACCACTCGGTAGCGCGCGCTATCTACCAATAGCGTGCGCTACCTGGACATCAGCCGAGTCCATAAGCTAACTGCCCAAAACTCACCTGACCCGTTAGCGTGCGCTACCATACAAGTGTAGCGTGCGCTAACTGGCACCTGACCGAGTTCAGTAATAAACTGTCCAGTACTGGACACCCACGCTAGTGCATGCTACCGGGTATCATCAGCGTGCGCTAGCCTCCCGACATTAGCGTGCGCTAGTCTGCGTAGCGTACGCTAATACGCCAGTCCAGAAGGCTGGAAAATAGCACTGCCACTCCCAGGGATTGCTCTCTAGCGCGCGCTACGAATCAGTCGTAGCGTGCGCTGCTAAGGGACCCCTAGCGCGCGCTATGCAGAAAAGATAGCGTGCGCTAGGTTACGAAATATAAACGGTTCACAACACCGGAATATGAACGAAACATCAAACGGATCACCTCAAAGCGCATCAAAACATAGAATGGATCCACGGCAACCCCGAAACAGCGGTTCCGCACAACAATAATGAGTCTCAGATCAAAAGATGACGGGAAAGATACACTGTAAGGTACATGAGGGTCACTACGACCGAGAAATACACCGAAAAAGAAAATACAAGGGGAAAGAAAAATGCGGATATTACATTCGCACACTTCGAATGCTTAGAGTTGGCTCCCTAGAGGCCCCCCTTACCTCTAGGAAGATTGCACGCTTGGTGCTCGACCGCACGAGGAAGACTGTCCGCTTGCCCACCATTGCCCATCTAAGGACTGTCCCCCCTATAATAGGCTTAGACAAATATTCCTTTGTAATTGCACTAGACATTGATTGGACGAGGAAGCACATCGGGTGTAAATCCCTCATACGAACTCCAAATACTTATCCGCTTGAACTGTAGAGTAGATTACGACATTATCCATAAGTCCTCAAAGTTTCAGCCCCATCCGATACTCGAGGAGTGAGGAATTGCCTCTGCAATATTCTGAAACTACTACAATGCCACTGCACTGTAGCATCTCGATCCTTCGCATCGTTCGCTAATCAAACGGAACCGTCTAGTTGTGAAACTTGGTGGAGACCTTCCCAACACTCCAAGGAACTCCCCACTCCAAGCATTCTACGAAAATTTTCTCTTAAAGCCCTCTGCTCAACGACTCAATGTCCTGCTCGCGCACGGACACACTCCGGACGCCGACCACTGTCGCACGTCCCCAACCTTATTCGTGTCGCAGGGCAACTATCCAACATAATCCTTCATAATTCTGGGGTAATCCCGGGGACTCCGAATAATATGGAAAGTGCCCTGTGACACGTGGGCCATCGCCCGCTCGTACAGTGCTGTCCTTCCTTTGATGGTCTCGATCCTCCCTATGATCTCCTCTCGAAAGGCTGCGATCATCGACCGAACCTCCTTCCTGACAGCTTCAAGGATCTCTTCACACAACTCGTGTCGCAATGCGCTAAGGGTGCCCGTCACCCGATTCTCAAGCTCCTCCAACGACTCGCTCATCTCCGTCACCTGGTCGGCCACTCTGCTCCATGCCTCGAGAGCATCCTCGTGTCTACCCATGGTTTCCTCCAGCCGAGCCACTCGTGCTTCCATGGCAACACCTCTTTCCACGGACTTGTCCCTAGACCCTTTTCTAGACTTGTCCTTCTCCTGGCCGGGTTGAACTTTGGTAACGCTTGACGTAGTCTCCATCGGTCCTCCTTGCACAAAACCTCTCAGCAACGTCTCAATGCGGAAGCTCCTTGAACCACTAGCGTGGCTCCGATACCACTTGTCACGTGGTTGGGTTTGAGCATTCGAAAGCTCTTCGGACCCGTGCGGCACTAGACGAGAATTGCCTCGATCTAGCTAGTAAGCCTAACTCACTCGGTTGCTAAGTATGTAAGAAGGGGTTTAAACACTTGGGAGTTGAGAGTAAAACACTTCACTATTTCACAAACACTTCACAATACAAGAATGTTGAGTCTTTGAGGGTTGATTGCAAATGAGCCTCCCCCTCACCTATTTATACTACTCCTAAAAACCTAGAATCTTCTACTCCACCTCCTCATTTGGAGGACTCTAGAACATCCTATACAATCCACATTCTTCTATCATATTCTAGAACCTATCTCTAGAATTATCCACACAAATCTACACATACAATACTTACAGACATATTCTAGAGTATTCTACAAGTACAAGGCATACAATCATCTAGAATACTCTATATCATTCCAGCACTTCATCCTTCTAGGAGTTTCCTAGAGGCTTCTCTTCCATCCCGGGCGCCCGGCCCGTCTTTGTCCATCCCAACCCGCATTGGCCCGTCCCGGCCCGCACCGGTCCGTCTCGGCCCGGCCACCTGGGCCCATCTCTGCAATGTTCCAGACTCTTACCGAACCTCTTGGACCAAGCCGGTCCGCTTCTAGCTGCTTCCGGTCGAGTCTTCCCTGCTGAGTGACTCCTCAGCTTTTCAATGTCTACTGCCCCCACAAGGCTTTTTCCGTCTAAGCCTATTATGGGGGGGAGGGTCTCCCTCGCAACTCGCGTGCGCGCGCCCGCGCACGCCGGACGCGCCCGGCATCCCACGCCCGCGTCCGGCCGCCCAGCTCGAGTCTTGTTCCTCGACTCGGCCTTGTCCCGTCGTGCCTTGTCCCACACGACCTGTGCTCGTCCGGCCTTGCCCGCGCCCCCTGCGCTACCGGACAGTCCCGAACATGTCCAGTCCGGAATGCCCCTTGGGCGATTCGCTTCCCACAGCGGCGTCCGTGCTCGCACGGCTTATTCGCGTGATTCTCCGTCCGATCACGCCGTCCTGAAGGCTGAATATCCCAATGCAGCCCGATGCCATCCATGGCATCCTGCTCGTGCCGGTCACTCGGCACCCTGTGCGACCATCTGCGCACACATGTCTCGTTGTCGACTGTCGGCCGTGACAGTGCGCTAGGTTACGAAATATAAACGGTTCACAACACCGGAATATGAACGAATCATCAAACGGAACACCTTAAAGCGCATCAAGACATAGAATGGATACACGGCAACCCCGAAACAGCGGTTCCGCACAACAATAACGAGTCTCAGATCAATAGATGACGGGAAAGATACACTGTAAGGTATATGAGGGTCACTACGACCGAGAAATACACCGAAAAAGAAAATACAAGGGGAAAGAAAAATGCGGATATTACATTCTACCCCTCTAAAAACAAGTTTCGTCCCGAAACTTAAGAAACAAACAACTCAGGGAACCTAGCACGCATGCTATCCTCGGTTTCCCAAGTTGCCTCCTCGACACTGTGTCTCGACCACTGCACCTTGACCAAAGGTATGGTCTTATGCCTCAGTCGTTTCTCACGATGCTCCAAAATCTTCAAAGGACGCTCTTCGAAAGTAATATCCTCGGCGACATCAATCTCACCATAATCGATGACGTGACTAGGATCCGGGACATATTTCCTCAAATGGGAAACATGAAAAATGCTATGAACATGACTCAAGGCTGGAGGTAACGCCAAACGGTATGCCAACTCACCGACTCGCTCGAGAATCTCAAAGGGTCCAATAAATCTCGGACTCAACTTCCCCTTCTTCCTGAAACGAAAAACACCCTTCGTCGGCGACACCTTTAGCAAAGCGTGGTCTCCCACCTCGAATTCCAAAGGTCGACGACGGACGTCGGCATACGACTTTTGTCGACTCTGGGCAGTCAACATCCGTTCCCGGATTAATTCTATCTTCCATCTCGTCTCTAAAATGACATCCGGCTCAGTCCCGACCAAATCGAACGCCTCATTCCAACAAATCGGTGATCGACATCGCCGCCCATAAAGTGCCTCATACGGCCGAATCGACGCGTGCCAACTGTTGTTGTACGTGAATTCGATCAATGGCAAATGCTCCTCCCAGTCACTGCTCCAATCGAGAGCACAAGCACGCAAGAAATCCTCGAACGTCTGGATAGTGCGTTCCGACTGTCCATCTGACTGGGGATGAAAAGAAGTACTCAAACGCAAATGGTGTAATACCCGTAATTTCGATTTCCGGTAATTTTCATTTTTCGGCGGAGGTCCGTTTCGACAACTCGCTTAGGACTGTTTCGTCATTCTGGGAATATTTTATTCTGCACTTTTTGTCATCCGAGTTCGTTTCTGTATCGTTTTGTTGAGTTCCGTGTTCTTAAGCGGCTTTTTCGTACTTGCGTTCGATTCTTGCGAATATCGTCCGAAACTGTTGTTTCGAGTTTCTCGTAAGTTCATTTAATGTTATTATTCATGTTGCGAGCTTTCGGTTGGTGTTTCGATCGTGTATCGTGTATTTCGGACGTTTTGGGCCATTTTTGTAATTTCCCAAAGTTTGGGGTAATTACTTCCGTTGTCGAATTTCGAGCCGTTGGGTGGTCGGAATCATGTGTTCTCTTGGTGCTCGGATTTGTCTTTGCGAGTAGGTCGTAACCGTACCTTCGATTTATATTCAGGTTCGGGTTTCGGGGTCGTCCGGGCCGTCGGAGTGGCCACGACCGAGTCGCGGCCGGAACAGGTCCTGGCCTGGCCGAGTTACGGCCGTAAGGTGCCGGTTACGGCCGTAAGTGCTTGGCAGACATGGCCCGATTTAATGCGATTCTGGCCGTAAGGGTCGATTCTGGCCGTATGGGTGCCGAGCGATGTTCGACGAATGCGATTCTGGCCAGTAAGGACTGCCGAATGCACGGCCGTAAGTGCCCAGTTACGGCCGTAAGGCCCTGTAGGTTACGGCCGTAAGCGATCGGCAAGCGCTGGGCGGATTTTGACGAATGCCGGTTACGGCCGTAAGGTCTCCCAGTTACGGCCGTAAGTGGTTGGCAGGTTGCTGGGCAGTATATATATGATCGAGCAGACGGGTTTACACCCATTTCTTTCATTCCTCTCTTTTCCTTTCCGTGGCTCGGGCTTGGAGAACATGTAGAGATGTTGTTCAACTATCAATCCACGAAATTCTTGAGTTTATAACGTCGACCGATCATCCCATAACATCCTCCGATCCACCGAATCAAGGTTAGATTTCCTAAAATTCTAGTTTTTGAAAAATTGGGGATTTTGTTTGACTTCATCCATTTAATCCGTAGTAATTTAGATTAGTGATGGATTGATGATTATTTAGGTGTATTCTATCATTTCCATCGTTATTCCACGGTTGGATTGTATTGATTCGTCGTTTTGGTTGAGTTCTTAGTCGACGCCTTGAAGGTGTCCGACAAAAGGTCTAAGAGGGGGGTTTGTGCGTTGTACGATTATTATTCATCGTATGTTTGTTGATTTATCATTGATATGACTTAGGGACGAAATCCTTGTGAAGAACTCAAGTCGGAACCCTTCCGTTCGTTGTCTTCTTCGTGGTTCAAGCTTCCAGTCGAACCGTGTTCTTCGGGGTATTCGGTAACATTTATTAAGGCAAGTATATAATTATGATTGTACGTTCTCGACTTTTAAAGTAAGAAATATTGATGGTATGATATGAATGAACCGTTTTTACGGCATTCATAGATATATTGATGGCATATTATGAACGAACCGTTTTTACGGCATTCATAGATATATTGATGGCATATTATGAACGAACCGTTTTTACGGCATTCATTTATGTATTGATGGCATGTAATGAACGAACCGTTTCTACGACATTCATACATGTAACGACGGATGATATGAACGAACCGTTTTTACGGCATTCACATACGTCTTGATGTGACACTATGAGATTTAGTTATTCCGGAATACTAGTCTTGAATTGATGAATTGACGGTTACATTTACTTTATTGTCGAGGACTATTGTGTTTCATACTTGATATATTTGCACTAGCTATTCGACGGCTAACCCCTTTATGGGGGAAATACTTTTTATGTATTTCAGGTTCCAGGAAAGTGGACAGGCGGGTATCTGGTCGGCATGAAGATGGTGGGCAAGAGTGATACTGTGTCTTTCCTCCGGTTATGTTTTGAGTTTTCCATTCAGTGTTGTTGTACTGGAATGGTTATCGAATACTCGAGTATTGTTTTCCATTTTTCTTGATGTTCCGGCCTGTGTTTGCCGAGGTATTGAATTGTGTTGTGATCTCTATGGTTTCATTGGTTATGGTTTTGAATACCATTTGTATTGTCCTTCTTTTCGTTGTATCTAGACCTTCTCGGTCAAATTTTACAGTTCCGCGCATGAATAGCCTTGTGGGTCCCACGGCGGGGCTCATGGCGCTGTAATATACCCTGAATAACTTGGGGGTGTTACAGAATATGGTATCAGAGCTTAGGTTTAGGAATACCTAGGCTGTCGGTCTTTTGGGTCGATTGAGTCGTCATTTGTCTACAGTATCACTACTCTGCCATCATCACAGTGCGACCGGTACTTGTAAGTCCTCTCACTCTTCTTGTATTTTTCTTAATCGTTTCGTTTATAGCTTGGTATTCTTGGGAATTGGTCACTTCGAGAATGTGCGATTTGGATTATACTTACGCACGTATGTGCCCTTCAAAATATTGGCTGAAAGTAGGAAGAATCGTGGCCGTGGTCACGGACGTGAACTCTTCCTTGAGATTTTGTTAAATTGCTAATTGCTAATTGCCGATTGCGATATTGGTGTGTATCGGTATTATGTTGAGACTTTGTTTAGGAGTCGCATGCTAGTACCACGGGAGATCTTCGACTTTACAGACTTGTAAGTATGTTGTTCGGATTATTCAATAATTCTTGGTGAATTTGAATTTCCGTTGAAATGTTGTTTGTACGAGTGATTGCAAGTTTCGAGGACGAAACTTATTTTTAAGGGGGGTAGAGTGTAATACCCCGATTTTTTTTGGATATTTTTTTCATTTATATGTTGGATGTCGTTGATGGATAATTGTGCTTGAGGATGATGTGAACGTATGACAATGTTGTTGAATGCGTATATGTATTCATTGTGCCGTATGATCGTTTGGTATGTCGAGATGTTGGTCGAGAATAGCGGAAAATGGTTAAGTACAACTTCGTTAGCGCATGCTACAGGGTATGCCTAGCGCGCGCTAAGATAGATACTTAGCGTACGCTACGGTGCATACTTAGCGCACGCTAAGAGGTTCGGTTACGTACGCTAAGGAGGACCCCTAACGTACGTAACGACTTGCTGGGTTAGTTCCGGAAGGTGGCCGACAGGTAGCCCCAGGTTGATTTTTATATTCAGTTAGCGCACGCTAACGCATGTTGGTTAGCGCATGCTAACATCAGATCGCCAATAATGGAATCTCAGCTTTCGGCGGGTGGACCCGACCATGTTCGACGCCAGTCCAGATAAGGTCAGCGAATGTTTGTCGTGTAGGATTAGCGCACGCTAATTCCATATCGGTCAAAGGAATCCCGGTAATCGCGGATACTTTCGGCATGTGGGGGCACGATACTGTAGCAAGTCAACGCCTGTTAGCCTACGCTAATGCATGGGCATTACGTACGTTAGATGAATTTCGAAGCAATGTAGTATCTTCTGGACTGCCCGATAGCGCATGCTATCAAGGAAGGATTGCGCGCGCTAGTCCTGTATCGCACGCTAAATATAAGGTCTAGCGTGCGCTAGTGATGTGTTTTATAGAGAAGATAGACGAGTGCTCAGAGGCATTTTGTCCATTCTCCTTCCGTCAGTCAATAGAGAGAACCTTGGGAAGTACTTGAAGTTCTTAAACATTGAGAGATGATTCTCTTAAACAAGATTAAGATGGAGAACTCGGATTTAGGTAATGCTCTTGAAGTTTTTGATGATTCTTGGAATGGAGTTCAATTATTCTTTTTCGTGGTTCGTCCATACAAGGTAATCCTCGTATCCCTTTGATAGTGGTTCGTTTTTTTTAAGGATTACTACTTGGGAGGGAGTATGTTGGGAATCGTGTGTTTTGATGTTCGTCTTGTTTCAATGTAAATGCATATATTGGACTGTACTTTTATCCGCTGCGTGAGTATTTTGAAATGGCTTTTGGTATTTTGCCAACTGAATTTTATTTTGTAAAACCGATTCCCTAAATTGAGTTTTTGGTGTTTTGGCCTTGATCATTTTGACGGTATCTTTATGACGGTATTTGGAAAATGATTTTTTTTAGTATTTGAAAAATATTACCGTCATCGGTGTTTTTGGCATTTTTGAAATGACGTGGAAAATTGTGCTTAGCCTGGTAAATCCTTGTGAGAAGGGTTTACGGCGTGTAATATTCCCAGGAGGATCTGGGGTGTTACAATTATGGTATCATGTGATAATATTATACGAGATTTATTGGAATTGTAATAAGAGATTTCGGATGTTCATATGGTTATTGAGGTCTTCTTCATATGATGATAATGGTTTTGTTGCGATTCTTGAGGTTGTATGAATGGCATGACGAAGAAAATGGTAACATGGAGATATATACCTCGGATATGTTGTTCTGAACGTGATTTCAGATATTTCATGTTCTTGAAGAACTCTTGAATTATACGAGGTGATGAAAATTTTTAAGAATTGTTGATGTTTTGAAAATGAATATGGAACATTCATATCTAGAGCTAAATTATGTGTGTGAAATAATATTCGTATAGGAATACGAATGTGATTATGAGTTTGATGAGACTATTATTCATCTCTGAATTTGGAAGCCTATACGTATGGAGCAAATATTCAAGTCGAATGATTGGATTGTTTGATAACCTTTTTAATATGATTATCTATTGTTTTGAACCAGTCGGATGATTCGAATTGATGACGGTCATAAGTGTTAGGAATATGCCCTCGAATGCCACTCAGAGGATGAGAGAGTGAGAGCAATTGTATTGTAATTATGAATATTATATTTAATAAGGCAATTATTATTTCTATATTATTGTATATCACTGGCATTGTGATTTGGTATATAGAATAGTAGTCCTTGCATTTGAGAGTGAACATTCTACTCCTTATAGAGATAAGGAGATAGGCACTAGAAGTGTTTAGAGCTCGAATGCTTAACTAGTTCGCAAGTCGATAAAACTTAACAGGACATTAAGTTTTAATAAGACTTGTATAACTGATGCTAGGACGTGTGCACGTCTTGATAGCATAGTTATAAGTATATTGGTGGGACCAGTATACTCGAACACGACTCATACTCGATTCAGTCACACGGTATTCACTCTCGAAGAGTCGATGGCGAATCGAAAGGTTGTGATAGTATACGTGGACCTTTGACTTGAGGGTTCAGTAGAAGATGTGTCTGTGACGTTTAGTTTGTCATTAGAGTAGTTAGACTCATTTGCTTAATTGCTGAGTCGACCTCGAAGTGCGGACTATACGGGCGGGTAGCGATCTTTCTTGTACGCCAAGAAAGGATTCTATCTCTGTTAGTGAGCGGCGAATGTCTATACGGTTAATGGCAAATAAGATCATAAGTCTTTGGCCAAAGCATTACGATATAGTCGTATTAGATACACTATTAATCGATCGGTCTTGATTTGCATTAACACATGTATAGAGTTTAGTCAACGTAGGGTTTGACTTTACCGTGACCGAAGACTTGACCGGGACATCTCGATGAAGGGTCTATACGTATATAGTATTCACGACATAATGGTTACGGAATGATTCGTTCATTCGTTCTCGATCGGGGTTTACTGATGCGGCCCGCTAGTGGCTAAGTGTTGCCCGCACTCATTGGTTCCTCCCAATGCCGGCCGAGACGAACCTACGGAGTCGCGCAATAGGATCATTGATGGATAAATATGAATTAATAATCTCTCTTATAATATTAGATATTAGATATCTAATTTTGATTTATCGGATAAATCAAATAGCGGTCTAATGAATTGTAAGTAGTTCTTTGGGTGATTACTTTAATTCATAAATTATATTTCTTAGAGAAATATATATTTGTGTTTGATATAATTAATTAATTGGATTAATTAATTAGTCCAAACACATTGGAAATAAAGCGGATTCGTTTGACGAACATCCGGTACACGAGGATTCGTTTTGTGAACATCCAAGATTGCCGAGTAAATTCGACCCGTCTTCTTGGAAATTTCCCTTAAGGCCACCACCCTCCATCTCTTGTCTCTTATATACTTATTTTATGTCACTAGGTGACATATGTGAGGTGTATTTGATACCCTCAATCATGTGTTAAAGGTAGACTTTCATTTTTATAAATAAAAGTCTTTAAAAGGAGTTATGACAACTTCTTCTAGCTTTAACTCATAATCACGAATTTGAGAGAGAGAGTAAGGTAGAAAACTTCATCTTGATCTTAGAGACAAGATATAAGAAGAATACATTGAGAGAGAAAATTCCTACAAGCTTCCCTAGCCGCATTCTTGAAGAAAGGAAGCTTGTCGATTTTTCCATCAAGTTCCGGCGTGTGAAGTAGAGGCATCTTGCTTTAGGTGCTTGGAACGAAGGGCTCTTCATCATCATCATCATCATACGAAGGTTTTTCAGAGACATCATAGGTATGGGACTTTGATTCCTTGATCTTCGTATTTTTTTTTTCGTATATACGTTACTTGATCGATCCTCTTAGGGATTCCGTTTATTCTTCCGTTGCGTTTATTTTCTGAGGAATCCCAACAGTGGTATCGGAGCGAGGTCAAATATATCGTATATACGATCATCTTTGCATTTGGAATGTTATTTGATGATGTTTATGATTTAGAATCATAATAGATATAATCGAAGAAATTTAATCGTTCGTAGTAAGTCAAGTTTCGACTATTTTATGTGAATTATAAATCTGAAAAATTTGATTTTTGTTGATTTATAAGTTCTTCATGAAGTTAAGAAACTTTTTCGTTTTGGAAGCGAGTCGAAAAAATGAGAAAAACGGGGGTTAAACACGAATACCGCACGAAGACGCAGCTGCCGGCAGCAGCTTACTGGACTGCTGCCTGGCCGGCCGAGAGTGACTCGCTAGCTACTGTAGCTGCTCGGCCAGCCTGCCGGGCAGTGGCCGAGAGTGACTCGGTCCCGGCGGTTTTCGGGTTTTCGGCCCGATTTTGAATCGGGCCGTGGGCTGGGCCTGATACCGGATTTTCCGGGACTCCATTTTTGTGTTTATATTTCGTTGTAATAATTTCCGAAATTTAAATTGGATTTAATTAGATTTAATAAAATATTTGGAATATTTTTTTAAGGGAAATTATTAGACGAGAATATTATTTTGGCCGGATTACTTTGAACGGATTAAAATGACGATTATAAATATTAATTTGATTAATATTGTAGAAATTAAATAAATTAATTTTTATATTAATTGGATTAATATATTAATTGATTATTTAATTTTATTTACCGTTACATGTTGTATTAAATGCCTTATGTGATGGTGATATAGCTCGTGGACTTAGTTGTTGATTTCTTCGATTCGATATGGTTGTAAAGGCCATTTTGAGCCTATTTATTTTTACTAGAAAATATGTATAAAAGGATGTATTGTTCAATGATGTAATTATTCATATGGCTATGACGAAGACCGAAGACGACCGACTGGAAGACGAAGAATCAATACTGTATTTTTCTTTTCGTTATTTGGCTTGGCCCAATACTTAGGAAAAGGTCCATGAGCTATATGTTGGTAGTAACTAGGTTGCTATTTATTGTTTTTCATTTTGAATGATTGACAAATCACAAACCGCGCTTATAAACGGATTAATGTGCAAAGTGTAACATATAATCGCGTTAATACTCCCACTTACAAACACTAAGTTATAAAGGTTACGAGGTTTCCTACCCTCCGTCAAACTCATGGAAAATTGAAATCTAAACCGGAATATTATTCTTCCGAGTATGTCGGGGTAATATTTTTGGGGAAAGTTGATAAATTCCTAGAGTGCATTAGATGCCTTTGGTTGTGACAAATCAAACCCCTATAAACCGTATGGGTTGCCGGGTAAGATTCAATTGTCAGACTAATAGGAGTTGACGGTTTAAACTTAGATAGTTCAGCGAGCCATAGAAACCGAATGGGTTGAGGGCAAGTGAACTAGGGGTAAAAGAAGATCGAATCATCCATTAGATGGGTTGGTATTAGACACCACTTTATAAAGAATAATAGAATATAAACCGTATGGGTTGCCCTCTATTAAACTTTGTAAAGAAATCGATCACCACTATGAAGTCACCCAAGACTTCCGGATTTAACATGGGAGTGTGTAAATGCCGATAAAATAGTGGGAGCCGAGTTATGAATAAAGAAAGTCCTTAAATTCTTTACTCGGATCATAATTAAACAATCACTAACAAATCTCAAATTATTCTCTGCAGTTAACAAAACTCTCAATATGACAATGAACCCACTCGCTATACTACTTGAAAAGAACGTCCTGACTGGTCCGAACTATGTGGACTGGCTTCGGAACTTGAGGATTGTCCTAACTATGGAAATCTTTGGGATACGTCTTGGAGGCGGACATCCCAGCGGCTCCTGCAAGAACCCGAGCCAATCAGGAAGATGTCGATGCCCATGAAAAATGGGTAAAAGACGACATAAGAGTGCGAGGGTACATGTTAGGCTCAATGACCAATGAGCTTCAACGTGCCCATGAAAAGATGACGTCTTCACGAGCCATCTTAGCGCACTGGCTGAGCTCTATGGAGAGCATAGCCGAACCGCTAGATATGAGATATCAAAGCAATTATTCGGCGCCGGGATGAAGGAAGGAGAGAAGGTTGGGGACCATGTCCTCAAGATGATCTCGATGATTGAGAGATTGGAAGCTCTTGATTTTCGGATGCATGCATCTCTCCAAATCGACCTTATCCTGCAGTCACTTCGACTCCTTTTCCCAATTTGTCATGAACTTCAACCGCAATGAGATTGCATGTAACTTAGTGGGCTAATGAACAAGCGGACGCCAGTCTCGGATGAAGACAAAGGAAAGGAAGTGCACTTGTGATTTCTTCTAAGACTTGGAAGTCCAAGAATAAGAAGAAAAAGAACAAGAAGCGATTAGGTCCGATAGCCAAGATCGACAAGGGAAGGGGCAAGGCCCCAATGGTTCAAAAGAGCAAAGGGGCCAAGAAAACTGATGTATGCCTCAACTGCGGTGAGCTAGGCCACTGGAAGAGGTATTGTCCAAAGCTTGACCATAATGCGCCTTAGTACGGAACTATTGGTTTTAGAAACAAATTGTTCTCAGAATCGTATATTCTACTTCTTGGATACTTGATTCGGTGCGAGTTCTCACATTTGTACAATGAATCGGGATCTGGAGCAAGTAGGAAGGCTGGATTCGGGGAGGTGATGGTCACCGTCGGAAGTGGGCATAGTGTCGAGGCTTCGATATCGGATCCCTTATGTTGGATTTAGAATCTGGTTTTATTCTCACTTTAGATGATGTACTTGTTTTGCCCAAGGGGCACAAGAATATTGTATCAATTCCGGTCATGGACCGAAAGGGATTTCACTTCTTTATTGGAGATGGGTCTGTCGTATTTATTTCGAAATAAATTGGTTGATCTTGCTACATTATTAAATGGTTTATACCATTTAAATTTAAAGAATAAGACAATGTGAACACTATAACTAGGAAGCGTGGTAGGGATGAAACGAACCAAGCACTTAAGTGGCATCTTAGACTTGGTCATATCGGTCGGACCAAGGTTCATAAAATGGAGAAATATGGGCTTACGGGTCCATTGGGATCGAGATCCTATCCAACTTGTGAATCTTGCCTTCAAGGCAAAATGACTAAGTTACCCTTCGCAGGACTTTTGAAAGAGTCTTTGAAAAACTTGGATTGATCCATACCGACGCGTCGTGGCCCTTTTGAAGTGGCACGAGACGGCTTTCGATTTCATTACATTTCTTGATGACCATACTGTATGGATTCGTGTACTTAATGAAACATAAGTCTGAAGCTTTTGATAAATTCAAGGAATTTAAAGCCCTAGTTGAAAATCAAGCAGTAAGTGTTAAGACTCTTCGGTCGGGGGGGTGGTGAGTACATGAGTACCGAATTTGATGAGTTCTTAAAAGAACTAGGAATAGTGTCACAATTCACACCTCCACTACTCCACAATTAAATGGTGTATCGAAAGAAGGAACCGAACCTTGTTGGACATGGTTCGCTCCATGCTTAACTATCTTGATCTACCGATTTATCTCGTGGGGTTACGCGCTCCTTCTTCATGTGCATATCTTGAGCAGATGTCCTTCCAAATCCGTTCCTAAGACTCCCCATGAGATGTGGAGAGGTAGGAAACCAAGTCTTAATCACATTAGGATTTGGGGATGCCCCGCTTATGTCAAGAAGACTAAAGTAGAGAAATTGGAAACTAGGTCTGGAAAGGTCGTTTCATAGGATATCCGAGGATTCCATGGGATATCTATTCTACATGCACGAAGATCATAGGATCATCGTTGCTATACAAGCACACTTCTGGAAGATCGGTTTATTCGGGAAGGAGGCGAGTAGAAATATTTCTTTGGAAGAAATAAAAGAAACACCAAATGAGACACCTATGCAAGAATCTGAGGCCGAACCTTCGAAATACAAATACAACCTCGCAAGTCTAGTAGAATTTCTCAATTACCGGAGAGGTATGGCTATCTGCATCAAGAGGAACCGGGTGTCCATGAGATGACAAAGTAGTCAAGAGAAAGATCCTTCTACATACGACCAAGCGATGGTAGACGTTGACTCCACCAAATGGCAAGAAGCTATGGAAGTGAGATAGACTCAATGCATGCTAATCAGTCCTGGACTTTAGTAGATCGTCCTAAAGGCATAGTGCCTATTGGAAACAAATGGATCTATAAGAGAAAGACTGATGGAGATGGCAAGGTTGATACCTATAAGGCCGGGCTTGTGGCAAAGGGTTATTCCCAAAGAGAAGGAATCGATTACTTGAGACCTTCTACTTTGTAGCTATGATTAAGTCTATTCGCATGATGCTTGCTATAGCAGCCCACTTAGATTATGAAATATGGCAAATGGATGTGAAAACGGCATTCCTAAATGGATTCCTCGAGGAGGAGATTTATATGGAATGACTAAGGGATTCATATCTCAAACCAATATTCATAAAGTATGCAAACTTCAGTGCCATTTATGGATGAAGCAAGCTTCACGGAGTTGGAATCTTCGTTTTAACGAGGCAGTCAAAGAGTTTGATTTTGTCCAAAACGAAGAAGAGCCTGTATTTACAAGAAGGTTAGTGGGAGCAAAATTGCGTTCTTAATACTATATGTAGATGACATTCTACTTATAGGAAATGACGTAGGAATGCTCGATTACGTGAAAGCTTGGCTTTCTAAAGAGTTCTCAATGAAAGACTTGGGAGAAGCTACCTATATTCAGGTATTCGTCTCTCCGGATAGAGCGAAAAGAATGTTAGGTCTTTCCCAAGCCCTCTACATAGAAAAGATCCCAGGCGATTTAGGATGGAAGATTCTAAAAGAGGGTTTCTACCTATGCAACATGGTGCAAAACTTTCCTTAGAGATGTGTCCTCAAAGTGAGGAAGATAGAAAGGAAATGAGCAAGGTACCTTATGCTTGTGATGGTAGCCTTATGTATGCAATGATTTGCACTAGACCGGACATTGCCTATCTTTGTGAGCGTAGTAAGTCGGTTTCGATCAAATCCAGGCGAGAACATTGATCTTGTAAAGAACATTCTTAAGTACCTAAGGAGGACTAAAGACTTGGTTCTTACATACGGCGGTGGAGAACTAAGAGTGATGGGTTATACAGACTCGGATTTTTCGGGGGACATGGATGCTCGGATGTCCACATCGGTATATCTTTACTCGAATGGTGGGCGATTTCTTGGAGAAGTGCCAAGCAAAGTTCGATTGCTATCTCCACATGTCAAGCCGAATATCAGGCGGCACGGAGGCTGCTAAAGAAGCTTTTTGGATAAAGAAGTTCACCGAGGAACTTCAAGTGGTTCCTAACGCAGAGAAGCCCGTGACACTGTTTTGTGACAACGATGGAGTCATTGCACAGGCTAAGGAGCCTAGGGCTCACCACAACACCAAACATATTGCGAGAAAATATCATTTTGTGAGGGAACTGGTGCGGGATGGGAATGTTACACTGCGGAGAGTAGACACGACAAATAACGTTCTTTGATCCGCTTACCAAGCCACTATCTCGGAAGGTCTTAGAGAGACATCTGGAGAGTATGGGTATTAGATACCATAGTTTGTGGCATTGAGTGCAAGTGGGAGATTGTTAGGAATATGCCCTCGAATGCCACTCGGAGGATGAGAGAGTGAGAGCAATTGTATTGTAATTATGAATATTATATTTAATAAGGCAATTATTATTTCTATATTATTGTATATCACTGGCATTGTGATTTGTTATATAGAATAGTAGTCCTTGCATTTGAGAGTGAACATTCTACTCCTTATAGAGATAAGGAGATAGGCACTAGAAGTGTTTAGAGCTCGAATGCTTAACTAGTTCGCAAGTCGATAAAACTTAACAGGACATTAAGTTTTAATAAGACTTGTATAATCGATGCTAGGGCGTGTGCACGTCTTGATAGCATAGTTATAAGTATATTGGTGGGACCAGTATACTCGAACACGACTCATACTCGATTCATCACACGGTATTCACTCTCGAAGAGTCGATGACGAATCGAAAGGTTGTGATAGTATACGTGGACCTTTGACTTGAGGGTTCGTAGAAGATGTGTCTGTGACGTTTAGTTTGTCATTAGAGTAGTTAGACTCATTTGCTTAATTCTTGAGTCGACCTCGAAGTGCGGACTATACGGGCGAGTAGCGATCTTTCTTTGTGCGCCAAGAAAGGATTCTATCTCTGTTAGTGAGCGGGCGAATGTCTATACGGTTAATGGCAAATAAGATCATAAGTCTTTGGCCAAAGCATTACGATATAGTCGTATTAGATACACTATTAATCGGTCGGTCTTGATTTGCATTAACACATGTATAGAGTTTAGTCAACGATGAGGTTTGACTTTACCGTGACCCGAAGACTTGACCGGGACATCGATGAAGGGTCTATACGTATATAGTATTCACGACATAATGGTTACGGAATGATTCGTTCATTCGTTCTCGATCGGGGTTTACGGTGCGGCCGCTAGTTTGGCTAAGTGTTGCCGCACTCATTGGTTCCTCCCAATGCGGGTGAGACGAACCTACGAGTCGCGCAATAGGATCATTGATGGATAAATATGAATTAATAATCTCTCTTATAATATTAGATATTAGATATCTAATTTTGATTTATCGGATAAATCAAATAGCGGTCTAATGAATTGTAAGTAGTTCTTGGGTGATTACTTTAATTCATAAATTATATTTCTTAGAGAAATATATATTTGTGTTTGATATAATTAATTAATTGGATTAATTAATTAGTCAAACACATTGGAAATAAAGCGGATTCGTTTGACGAACATCCGGTACACGAGGGATTCGTTTTGACGAACATCGATTACGAGCCGAGTAAATTCGACCCGTCTTCTTGGAAATTTCCCTTAAGGCCACCACCCTCCATCTCTTGTCTCTTATATACTTATTTTATGTCACTAGGTGACATATGTGAGTGTATTTGATACCCTCAATCATGTGTTAAAGGTAGACTTTCATTTTTATAAATAAAAGTCTTTAAAAAGGAGTTATGACAACTTCTTCTAGCTTTAACTCATAATCACGAATTTGAGAGAGAGAGTAAGGTAGAAAACTTCATCTTGATCTTAGAGACAAGATATAAGAAGAATACATTGAGAGAGAAAATTCCTACAAGCTTCCCTAGCCGCATTCTTGAAGAAAGGAAGCTTGTCGATTTTTCCATCAAGTTCCGGCGTGTGAAGTAGAGGCATCTTGCTTTAGGTGCTTGGAACGAAGGGCTCTTCATCATCATCATCATCATACGAAGGTTTTTCAGAGACATCATAGGTATGGGACTTTGATTCCTTGATCTTCGTATTTTTTTTTTTCGTATATACGTTACTTGATCGATCCTCTTAGGGATTCCGTTTATTCTTCCGTTGCGTTTATTTTCTGAGGAATCCCAACAATAAGTAGATTTTAGCGATGGATTTACGAGAAGGGAACCTTGTCAATTCGTATTTAAGAATTGAGTTTGGAACATTTAGACCCTTATTATTGGTCCGAATTGGTTGCTGATATGATCATCATATTTCGACTTATATTGTGGACAAGATTTGTAAGTGTCTTAGTTGGATTGTTCAGACGGTGATTAGTCGAGATATGGTGAAACGGTTGAGTTTGTGGTTTGGTGGTATTTATATTTTTCGTCATCGAACTTGTTGATTATTAATCCTTCGTTTTACAATAAGATATGATGTTTGATCATGGATTATGACTGTTGTGTTGCGGTTGAGGTTGAAGAGTTCGTAGATTACCTTGGTCGGGACTGAGGAACTCGTAAGACGAAATCAACTGAATTAGTAACAGTTTGTTGTATTGATATCGAGGCAAGTTTTATACTTGTACTAACCAATGATATTAATGTTATCGTGTAGGTGTACGATTGTGTGTATCATTTCGAGACTTGGCCTCTTTATGATTGTATTGATATCAGGGGATTGTTTGATACGACACCCATTGGCAAATTATGCCAAATGTTATTGTTGGTCGTAAATGGCCGGTTCAAGGCATTGCGATACTTGTTGGTAAAGCTACTGTCAATAGGCGGTTCGCGGTATCGACGTATCGATTGTTATCGTGACTGATGTTCCATTGAAATATTGTGGTGATCGTCGTTGTTGATAGCGGTGTTTTTCTATTGATATTGTATTGGCCGATTGAAGGCATTGATGTATTCGATTATCATCTTCGTTATCGATAACTGGTTCAAATGTGCTGAGACATCCGTTGTATCGTTATTATCGAGTTGCCGTTCTAAGGTAATCGAAGTATTGAATTGGGACTGTTGAAGATAGTTCCCATCCGTTGAGTCGTTATCGATTGGTCTTTTTCTAAGACAATCGATATATTGAATGGGGATCGCCGAGGATAGTGCCCATCCGTGATGTTATTATTGTCGTGTTGGCCGACTCAAGGCAGCACACTATTATTCTTGTGAACTCGGTAATTTTGTGATCGTTGAGGGTTGAGGATTTCCCGAATTGTTGTGTTGTGATTATTGCCCGTGTTAACTGGTCCTTAGGGATTCTGAATCCCAGGATGGTAGTGTTGAACATCGTTGGCCGTGTCGATCTTTCATTATTCGTGTGTCATCGTTCACTTGGTGAGTTGTATGATCCGTATTGGATGTGTTATCCTTTGAGTTTCATTATCATGTTGTATCGTGACATATCCGGAATCATATCTGCGTTCCGATTGGTTATTGTGTAGGATTTTTAGCCAGGCACACGATGTTTATGCGTGGATGTTTCCGCATTGAACCGTGCACACGATACGTAGTTCGTGAGGCTAATTAGGTACATTGTCCCATGTATATTTCTGGATTCCGTATACGGGGTAGACATGTGCACGGACACATTTCCGGATCGGGCGTACTGTGATGTCCATCTTTGAGTCGTACGATTTGTGATCGTTCATAGTCCATGTTTGATTGGATGTGTTCGATGGTTTGTGATTAAGCGTTCATACGCCCGAGGGGTATGTTCGACAGTCAGGTTTGTTTCCTTGAGATCTGTATTGTGATGATTTACAGCTTCGGGCTGTTCGGCTTCCAGGCCTTTGAAATGTATTGGTATTTCTGTTGGAGCCTTCAGACATTGTGATTCGTACCTATTTCGGCATTGGTTTGGGTTACCTTCGGGTATTGTATTGTTGTGTTCTATACTGATGATTCGCCGTTTGGGCGTAAGTTTCGGTTCTTGTGTATCTCGTTGAGTTTTTCCTAGCGGGATATTTTTCTCCCTACTTGCTTTAAGTTTCGGGACGAAACTTCTTTTAAGGAGGGTAGAATGTAATACCCGTAATTTCGATTTCCGGTAATTTTCATTTTTTGGCGGAGGTCCATTTCGACGACTCGCTTAGGACCGTTTCGTCATTCTGGGAATATTTTATTCTGCACTTTTTGTCATCTGAGTTCGTTTCTGTATCGTTTTGTTGAGTTCCGTGTTCTTAAGCGGCTTTTTCGTACTTGCGTTCGATTCTTGCGAATCTCGTCCGAAACTGTTGTTTCGAGTTTCTCGTAAGTTCATTTAATGTTATTATTCATGTTGCGAGCTTTCGGTTGGTGTTTCGATCGTGTATCATGTATTTCGGACGTTTTGGGCCATTTTTGTAATTTCCCAAAGTTTGGGGTAATTACTTCCGTTGTCGAATTTCGAGCCGTTGGGTGGTCGGAATAATGTGTTCTCTTGGTGCTCGGATTTGTCTTTGCGAGTAGGTCGTAACCGTACCTTCGATTTATATTCAGGTTCGGGTTTCGGGGTCGTCCGGGCCGTCGGAGTGGCCACGACCGAGTCGCGGCCGGAACAGGTCCTGGCCTGGACGAGTTACGGCCGTAAGGTGCCGGTTACGGCCGTAAGTGCTTGGCAGACATGGCTGGATGAATGCCGGTTACGGCCGTAAGGGCTGTCAGTTACGGCCGTATGGGTGCCAAGCAGTGTTCGGACGAATGCCGGTTACGGCCGTAAGGACCTGCCGGGTACAGCCGTAAGTGCCGAGTTACGGCCGTAAGGCCCTGCTGGGTGGATTTTGACGAATGCCGGTTACGGCCGTAAGGTCTCCCAGTTACGGCCGTAAGTGGTTGGCAGGTTGCTGGGCAGTATATATATGATCGAGCAGACGGGTTTACACCCATTTCTTTCATTCCTCTCTTTTCCTTTCCGCGGCTGGGGCTTGGAGAACATGTAGAGATATTGTTCAACTATCAATCCACGAAATTCTTGAGTTTATAACGTCGACCGATCATCCCATAACATCCTCCGATCCACCGAATCAAGGTTAGATTTCCTAAAATTCTAGTTTTTGGAAAATTGGGGATTTTGTTTGACTTCATCCATTTAATCCGTAGTAATTTAGATTAGTGATGGATTGATGATTATTTAGGTGTATTCTATCATTTCCATCGTTATTCCACGGTTGGATTGTATTGATTCGTCGTTTTGGTTGAGTTCTTAGTCGACGCCTTGAAGGTGTCCGACAAAAGGTCTAAGAGGGGGGTTTGTGCGTTGTACGATTATTATTCATCGTACGTTTGTTGATTTATCATTGATATGACTTAGGGACGAAATCCTTGTGAAGAACTCAAGTCGGAACCCTTCCGTTCGTTGTCTTCTTCGTGGTTCAAGCTTCCCAGTCGAACCGTGTTCTTCGGGGTATTCGGTAACGTTTATTAAGGCAAGTATATAATTATGATTGTACGTTCTCGACTTTGAAAGTAAGAAATATTGATGGTATGATATGAACGAACCGTTTTTACGGCATTAATAGATATATTGATGGCATATTATGAACGAACCGTTTTTACGGCATTCATAGATATATTGATGGCATATTATGAACGAACCGTTTTTATGGCATTCATATATGTATTGATGGCATGTAATGAATGAACCGTTTCTACGGCATTCATACATGTAACGACGGATGATATGAACGAACCGTTTTTATGGCATTCACATACGTCTTGATGTGACACTATGAGATTTAGTTATTCCGGAATACTAGTCTTGAATTGATGAATTGACGGTTACATTTACTTTATTGTCGAGGAGTATTGTGTTTCATACTTGATATACTTGCACTAGCTATTCGACGGCTAACCCCTTTATGGGGGAAATACTTTTTATGTATTTCAGGTTCCAGGAAAGTGGACAGGCGGGTATCGGGTCGGCATGAAGATGGTGGGCAAGAGTGATACTGTGTCTTTCCTCCGGTTATGTTTTGAGTTTTCCATTCAGTGTTGTTGTACTGGAATGGTTATCGAATACTCGAGTATTGTTTTCCATTTTTCTTGATGTTCCGGCCTGTGTTTGCCGAGGTATTGAATTGTGTTGTGATCTCTATGGTTTCATTGGTTATGGTTTTGAATACCATTTGTATTGTCCTTCTTTTCGTTGTATCTAGACCTTCTCGGTCAAATTTTACAGTTCCGCGCATGAATAGCCTTGTGGGTCCCACGGCGGGGCTCACGGCGCTGTAATATGCCCTGAATAACTTGGGGGTGTTACAGAATATGGTATCAGAGCTTAGGTTTAGCAATACCTAGGCTGTCGGTCTTTTGGGTCGATTGAGTCGTCATTTGTCTACAGTATCACTACTCTACCATCATCACAGTGCGACCGGTACTTGTAAGTCCTCTCACTCTTCTTGTATTTTTCTTAATCGTTTCGTTTATAGCTTGGTATTCTTGGGAATTGGTCTCTTCGAGAATGTGCGAGTTGGATTATACTTACGCACGTATGTGCCCTTCAAAATATTGGCTGAAAGTAGGAAGAATCGTGGCCGTGGTCACGGACGTGAACTCTTCCTTGAGATTTTGTTAAATTGCTAATTGCTAATTGCCGATTGCGATATTGGTGTGTATCGGTATTATGTTGAGACTTTGTTTAGGAGTCGCATGCTAGTACCACGGGAGATCTTCGACTTTACAGACTTGTAAGTATGTTGTTCGGATTATTCGATAATTCTTGGTGAATTTGAATTTCCGTTGAAATGTTCTTTGTACGAGTGATTGCAAGTTTCGAGGACGAAACTTATTTTTAAGGGGGGTAGAGTGTAATAACCCGATTTTTTTTGGATATTTTTTTCGTTTATATGTTGGATGTCGTTGATGGATAATTGTGCTTGAGGATGATGTGAACGTATGACAATGTTGTTGAATGCGTGTATGTATTCATTGTGCCGTATGATCGTTTGGTATGTCGAGATGTTGGTCGAGAATAGCGGAAAATGGTTAAGTACAGCTTCGTTAGCGCATGCTACAGGGTATGCCTAGCGCGCGCTAAGATAGATACTTAGCGTACGATACGGTGCATACTTAGCGCACGCTAAGAGGTTCGGTTACGTACGCTAAGGAGGACCCCTAACGTACGTAACGACTTGCTGGGACAGGTAGCCCCACGTTGATTTTTATATTCAGTTAGCGCACGCTAACGCATGTTGGTTAGCGCACGCTAACATCAGATCGCCAATAATGGAATCTTAGCTTTCGGCGGGTGGACCCGACCATGTTCGACGCGTGTCCAGATAAGGTCAGCGAATGTTTGTCGTGTAGGATTAGCGCACGCTAATTCCATATCGGTCAAAGGAATCCCGGTAATCGCGGATGCTTTCGGCATGTGGGGGCACGATACTCTAGCAAGTCAATGCCTGTTAGCGTACGCTAATGCATGGGCATTACGTACGTTAGATGAATTTCGAAGCAATGTAGTAGCTTCTGGACTGCCCGATAGCGCACGCTATCAAGGAAGGATAGCGCGCGCTAGTCCTGTAGCGCACGCTAAATATAAGGTCTAACGTGCGCTAGTGATGTGTTTTATAGAGAAGATAGACGAGTGCTGAGAGGCATTTTGTCCATTCTCCTTCCGTCAGTCAATAGAGAGAACCTTGGGAAGTACTTGAACCTAAACATTGAGAGATGATTCTCTTAAACAAGATTAAGATGGAGAACTCGGATTTAGGTAATGTTCTTGAAGTTTTTGATGATTCTTGGAATGGAGTTCAATTATTCTTTTTCGTGGTTCGTCCATACAAGGTAATCCTCGTATACCTTTGATAGTGGTTCGTTTTTTTAAGGATTACTACTTGGGAGGGAGTATGTTGGGAATCGTGTGTTTTGATGTTCGTCTTGTTTCAATGTAAATGCATATATTGGACTGTACTTTTATCCGCTGCGTGAGTATTTTGAAATGGCTTTTGGTATTTTGCCAACTGAATTTTTATTTTGTAAAACCGATTCCCTAAATTGAGTTTTTGGTGTTTTGGCCTTGATCATTTTGACGGTATTTTTATGACGGTATTTGGAAAATGATTTTTTTTAGTATTTGAAAAATATTACCGTCATCGGTGTTTTTGGCATTTTTGAAATGACGTGGAAAATTGTGCTTAGCCTGGTAAATCCTTGTGAGGAGGGTTTACGGCGTGTAATATTCCCAGGAGGATCTGGGGTGTTACAATTATGGTATCATGTGATAATATTATACGAGATTTATTGGAATTGTAATAAGAGATTTCGGATGTTCATATGGTTATTGAGGTCTTCTTCATATGATGATAATGGTTTTGTTGCGATTCTTGAGGTTTGTTGGCCACTTAAGTATACTGGATACAGTTTGGAAAATAGTTTAAACAACAAACTGTACGGAATCTAAATCTGAGTGCGTAGCGGAAGTCTTGGATACAGTTAGTTGCCGTGGATACAGCAACGAAGTATTTGGTGTATACTTAATATATCACAGTAATTTAAAACAAGAAAAGCGAAGGTAAATGACACGATAATTTAAGTGGTTCGAGGTAAACCCCTCTACGTCCATTTGGTCCTCCACACAGAGCAAAAGTTTATTATAATTCTCTGCGTACACAACTACGTAATTATAAACAAACCTATCCTTGTATCGTTCACACATATTGATACAAAGAATGTCACTTTCAACCGTTCACACAGTTGGTTAAAGCTTCCTTCTTGACTAGCTTCTTCACACACAGTTCCAAAGCTTCGTCCTTATTCGTCCCACAGTCGAATAACTTGTTGAGTTCACACGAGCTCGGTTTTTACAGAGGTAAAAGGGTAGGTAACTGTAAGAACAGTGACTTTGAATATCAAGTTCTTGAGCTGATGATGGCTGTTCTTGATGTTGAGCACTGTATATCTCTTTCGTTCTAGATTGCAGTATGCTTGGAGATATGTTTGCTCTGATGATAACTTTGATAGCTTGAGTATTAGGTTACTTGGGTGTCTGTCATCTTCAATGTCTTCAAGGATATATATAGTCTCTGAATAAAGTATCCGTTGAAATGTCCGTTTGAATAAGATTTCCTTCAACGGGAATATGACATGATCCGGATTTCGCGGGATTCTGAAGATCTGAAGACTGGCAGTATTTAAATACTTTATCCTTGAGTATTTAAATACTTCTTTGTTCAACGGGACTTGACTTGTGTTCTTTCTTGTCCTTTTGCGAACTGTATGGAAGATGACTGTATTTAGGGCATCGAGACAGTTTCCATACTTGGTCTTTTACAAGTCTTCTTGCTGTACTGATTAGCTTCACTTATGCTGATTCGAGGCAGGTTTTCGATACAGGATAAAGCCTTAAAGCCTCGCTACAGTTTCCTTTACTGTATTTGGCATATATGTCAAAACCTTCTTTATGACATTCGATATAGGGATTCGAGTATCCCGGCTGTTTCGATACAGGGTGTTTGTTTTTCCCAACAATTTCCCCCTTTTTGACAATTTGCCAAGACTAACTTACTTAACTCTTCGAGTCTTCTTGATGATGCCAAAACCTTCTTTATGAAGCATTCTTCTTTGATGACTTCTGGCAGATTTCTTGGTCTTTTGTCAATAGGTCTGACTTGTGACTTAGTCTACAATAATGAACGCTGCTCGAGCACGTTCGTCTGATTTGAGATTTATTACAACTTAAGCCTATGATTGGCGCGCAGTCACAATCTTACAATGTATTCTAAGTTTACAACTGAAAGTATGAACTGTTCGTAGACTAGTTCGTACAGCTTATTTTTCAATCAAGTTTATCTAACTTGAGATTTCTATCAAACAATTTTAAGTAATCATACATTAACACAGTAGATTACGAGTTGTAATCTTTCAAGACAAACAAACTATTTTATTGATATTCAAAATGATTGAGTACAAAGTTTGCTGTTTCGAATAGAAATTACAAAATCAAAAATAATATACATAAATTTCATCTCCTTATTTATAATCCGCATGCCTCTATGGTCTTTTTCCTTGCTCGTTCTCGGTGCCACGCCACCAGTTTTGAAGTGAATCATTGCCTCGTTCCTGGTAAATCGCTCTTCCTTCATATGAACGATCAAAGGCAAGTATCCAATCTTCTGGATGGGTGACCCGATCTCCTCTTCTATGTTTTGATTTCATTTCGATTTGGAGAGGGAGTTTACCTTCTTCTAGCATCTTTGAAAATTTATCTGCCGCTTCCGCTAACGTTTTATAATTTTTGAAGATGGCGGATTCCCTGATGAGTCTGACAAAATATCTCATCAGTTCATTCTTCCTCCGAGGCTTCACTTCGTCGGCGGTTGGGTGCGGTTGGTCGTGACGTATTTAGAAGGTCTTTGGATAAGAGTTTGCCAAGGGACATTTGGGTCATGGAATTCCGGTCTGGAGCACGAAATTTTAAAACTTTGGGATTGAGGTACTAGCTTGTTCAATTCGGCGGTAATCTTGATACGAGCGACCTCAAATTCCCTTTCCTGTTGCAGCCTTATTCTCCTTGCAGCTTCTCGTGCCTCTTCCCCCTTTTTGGCTTCATCAAGACTTTGCAGGATTTCAAGAGCGGCGTCCTGTTTGGTCTCGATGCTGGTTATTCTTTCAACAAGGGAGGAAAGAGTCTACGACATTTCTTGAATGCATTTGTCGTGAGCACGTAGTTGAGAGCTGTTCTCAATCATTGCACAGGCGGTCTTGGCTTCAGCAATCCTTGTCTTCGTAGCTTCCTCCTTCAGCAGTTGCTCCTGTTTATCTTCCATGATCTTCAAGGCTTGCTTGAAAACTTCTGGCAAAAGGATGAATGCGTCGACAACTCGAGATACTTCGTGTTGAAGAGTGGTCATTTCTTCAACGGCAGAGGTGTGCATCCAATTCAGTGCCTTTTCAACGGAAGATAGAGCGTTTACTGCATCTTGGATAAATACAGTCTGAAGGCCAAGAGCTCGCAGGCGCTCTTTACGTGCAGCAGAGATCGGAGAGTCTGGCTGGGTGAAGTCTGCAGCGCCGTTCAATCTTCTTACATTCACGGATGGACGTGAAGTAAGTTGGACATCCTCAGGTTCGTTACCGTCCTCGGATTCCAAGGTTGCATGGGCGGGAGCAGCTTCTTGTGGTACGGCGACAGTTGGTTCAGAAGCATCCTGTGGCGAAGGTTCTTCGACAGATATGGATGCAGGAATAGCTTCTTCGGTCGCAGCAGGCTCGGGTGCCTGTTCCAAAATTTCTTGAACTTCCTCGACTGGAGGGACTGATTCCTCTTGGTCGGGAATGTTCTCCGGCTGTGGCGAAGGGGGATTGGCTTGGGTAGAGGGCCCTTCGTCTTTTCTGGGTGGAGAGGCGTCTCGGGCTTCAGCCTCTTCACGGCTCATTCTCAGACCTGCTTGAAGAGCATTGTCGTCGTCGTCTGAGTCATGATCGTCGTCATCTTTTGGATTAATGGGAGAGTCATCTGACTTCTTCTTTCCTTTTCTTCTGGCGTCAGATTTGTGCAGCAGGTGGCTTTCAATTAGATCTTTGCAAGAAGCGTTGTCCCATCGAAGCAGGGCCTCAATTTCAGTTGAGTCTGTTACTTCGGAGAGGAATCGCTCTTCGTGGCGCCATTCGCTCCAGTTGTACAGTGTATCGTACGGAGCTAGCCTATAGCCTTTCCATTGCAGAAATCTTTCGTACGCGTGTTCAATTTGAACCGAAACAAGTGTTTGATTTATGATCGAGTCAGGGGAGGGACTTCGAATAACGTCTGGAGACGCTGTTTCGAGGATTCCAGATGCAGTATGGGATCCTGTACGGAAGATGGACTCCTTGCAGGGGATGGTGCCCCGAAGGAAATTGGATCCTGTACGGGTGTGGGATCCCGCAGAGGAGAAGTAGCTTTTGGCTCCGAATGGTCAGCCGACTCGCTAAAGTCTTGAGCGTTGGCAGATGTCTCTATATCCGTCGTAGCCGCCAAAGGCTCGGGATCTACTGTCGATACAGTAGGAGACACCTCTTCCACAGGGGTTGGGCCCTGGGGTTCTTCATTAGTGGGTTGCGCCACGGGCGAGACATCCTCGGAGTGCTTGGCTTTGATTTTTGAGAGCCTCCGGAGTCTCTTCTTGGACTTCTCACCAGCAGAGTGTTTCTTGCTGTGAGATCGCTTTCGCTTCTTCTTTGAAGATTCCATTTCTGGGACCTTCACGGTTTCATCTCTTGGGTTGGCAGAGATAGGCATGTGCCTGGTTCTCGGGTGATTGGCATGCATTGTGCTCTGGTTATAAGCAGTGGGTTTGACACCTCCTAAGTATATCCGTGAGCTATTTTTCTTGGCATCGGCGGATTGCGTCACTCCGCACTTCGTCAGGATGTAGTTCAGCATTAAACCAAAAGATTTCTTTTGGGTGGTAGGTTTGCACACCTCTTCTTGAAGACGTTTCAGAATGATTTGGCACCAATTGACCTTTTCACAGGTCAAAATAGCTACCATCATCCTGAACCTTAAATTCGTGCACATCTCGAACGCACCAGTTCGGTTTTCAATGATCCTGGAACAAAAGTCATGAAGATAAACGAAATGAAGAAGAAAATTTTTCTTGTGACAAGTGGTTGTCACCATATCAACCACTTTGGACCCTGTAAATAGTCCATAAAACTTGGTAATCAGCTCTTGAGACCCGAACGTCTCAAGTTGGTCCATAGTCAGGCCGTCGGCGGGCAGCCTGTAGATTTTCTGGAGTAGGTCGCAATTGATGCAGATTTCCACTCCTTGGACTGTTGCAGTGATGTCAGCAACATGTCCTCCCTGGGCTAGTGACAGAAAACGGACGGCGGCGTTGAGGTAGAATTCCTCAACCAGATGGGCATCGTATTTGTCGGCGGTTTTGCTCCCGAAGCGATAGAGACCTTGTTGTTCAAGACGAGTAATGATATACTCCATCGGTTCTGAGTCATTAGTTTCCGAGAGAATACGCTCGATGATGACAGGTTTAGAGAAGATCCGGCCATCAATGATGTTGGAGGTTTTCTTCAGAGCAGGGGAAGAAGATTGACTAGCCATTGATGTTTTCTTAAAACAAAGGTGGAAGAAAACAGTCGAAATTCGCAGTGAATATGCAGAAAATATGTAGGCTGTTTGCTTGAGAACTCTTGTAATTGCAGAAAGCGTAAAGAGTCTCCAATGGCGAATACGATCCTTTTATACTTGGGCGGCGAAATAGGGTTTTGCAGAGTACGAATGGTCAGATTTTAAGGGATGGGAACCGGTTTTGAAATCAACGGTCAAGATGGATTGAGTGTAACTGGTACGCTAATCCATTAAAAGGTTTTAAAATACAAATGATCCCACTTCTGACATAGGTTGATACCCTAAATGCCTAAAACGGCGGTTTAAAAATAATAAACAATTTAATAATATCGCGGCTTTTGAGATTCAGTTGTCCAGATGTCGTGTAAGGCATTTAATGAACATGACGTTTGACATAAAAGCAGGCACGTGGACAAAAATTATTTTGAAAAGGAAATAATATTATATCATATCTTGAATCGAAATCCTATAGCATGTCTTTGTTCTCGCGTCGTCTGACGTTCCCCCTTAAAAAGGTACTAATAGGTTTTAAATTCCATACGGCAATATTTGGATTAATCTTTGTATTCATGGGTCCTACAAGATTCCCCCTTAATTATTGCACACATCACCGTAGGATTCATATGCCTTCGTTCGCTCTGATCGTATTGATGATTCTGAGTGTACGGATAATTAATGTTGAATCTGTATTCACGGGTCTTACTGAGATTCCCCTCAATTGTTGAGTAAAAAGCAGTAAATTTACTTACAGGAGTCCGCATTTGTAGTATTCCCAGTCTGTTCTTAGCATGTTGAATCTTGTGTCGAGAGGCTTGGTGAAAATGTCGGCCCGGTTTGGATATGTATGAACTTTTTCCAGCGAACATCCTTGTTCTCGACATGATTCCTGATAAAATGATGCTTCATGTTGATATGCTTAGTGCGCGAGTGCAGAACAGGATTGTGCGTGATTGCAATTGCACTCGTGCTATTACACATGATTGGAGTCTCTCTAGCATCGATTCCATAATCGGCAGGTTGTTCTTTGCATCCAAAGGATCGCATACAAAGCCTACCAATGACATAGTACTCTGATTCAGCCGTGGAAAGAGACTTAGCCAATTGCTTCTTACTGAACCAAGAAACAAGTCTAGGTCCGAGAAAGTGACAAGTTCCACTTGTACTCTTCCTATCTAGCTTGCAGCCTCCGAGATCCGAGTCGCTGTATCCAACTAAATCGAATCCGCCTTCCTTAGGATACCACAATCCTGCATCGACTGTTCCTTTAACGTATTTCAGGATTTGTTTACCTGTATTGAAGTGTGATTCCTTAGGTGCAACTTGGTATCTCGCACACACTACAACAGCAAACTGGATATCGGGCCTGCTAGCCGTTAGGTACAGGAGCGAACCAATGAGCTTCCTGTAGAGTGATTGGTCAAACGGCTGTCCGGCTTCATCAGCACTAATTTGCACGGAAGTGCTCATGGGGGTTGGCGAGGATTTGGAAGTGTTCATTCCAAATTTGTTGAGAAGTTCCTTGCTGTATTTCTCCTGGTTGATGAATGTACCATGGCAAGCGCTTTACACTGCAAACCTAGGAAATAAATGAGTTCCCCATTCATACTCATTTCAATTTTGCTTTGCTTGTGATGTGTTAACCTTTGACATTGAGGAAGGTTTGTTGAACCATAAATTATATCATCGACATAGATTTGTACCATTAGAAGGTCATCACCTTCTGTATCTTGAACAAGGTTTTGTCGACGACACCTTTCTCAAATCCGTTGTTGGTTAGATCTTGGGACGGGGTTTCGTACTGTGCTCTAGGGGCTTGTTTAAGTCCGTCTGGCGCTTTCCTTAGCACAGTAAACTAGATCGATACCGTCTGTGTTGGCAAACCACGGTGGTTGTTCAACATAAACTTCTTCCAAGCTCTCCATTCAGAAAGCACTCTTGACGTCCATTTGGTATACGATAAAACTCTTATGGGCAAAGGCTAAAAATATCCTAATGGCTTCTAGTCTCGCTACGGGCGAAGGTTTCATCATAGGCGATTCCTTCTTCCGACAATAGCCTTGTGCTACTAGTCCTGGATTTGTTCCTTATGATAAGTCCATTTCGATCCTTTTTGTTTGAAATACCCATTTGGTTCCTATAACCGATTGGTGTGTCGGTGCAGGTACAAGATACCATACATTGTTTCTTTCAAACCGTTAAGCTCTTCTTCCATAGATGTTATCCAATGAGAGTTGTTAAGAGCGTCTATGGTGAAACAGTTGGATTGGGCTAAGAATACGGCGATAGTGCACATATTGAGTCTCCTAAGTTCGGATTGAGATTTCCATTCAGAAGCGTGAGACTTGAGATTAGATTCTTCTTGTGCACAAAGTACATTTCCTTGTGTACTGTATTCTCCTACGAGTAGAAACACACGCATTAATGTTTCCAATGATCAGCTCTTGCGGGTGATCTCTCAACCATCTTCGGTCGGGTTCTAGTTCGGGATCCCGTCTTGTATCGAAAGTTTACGTGGGTACGGCTTGACATGCAGTCGCCTTCATCCACATCGATTCTTACAGTGCGGGGTTGATTTCTAAATCAACTACGGGTTCTATGGGTGTAGGTGGATCCAAGATAGATAGATGGTGAATGTCCGAGTGATATCGTCTACTCTGTAGGGTCATGGTGTGGTTCGTCGAACACTACATGAATCGATTCCTCGATCGTCGACCTCCTTTTATTAAAGATTCTCAAAGCTTTCTTGTGGAGGAGTATCCTACGAATATTCCTTCATCTGATTTTTCATCAAAGGAAGTTGGTCCTTCCCATTGTTTAATACATAACACCTGCATCCAAAAATGTGAAAATACGAAACTAATGGAGTTTTGTTATTCCATACCTCATAAGCTGTTTTGTTGTGGTGCTTGTTGACGATACAGCGGTTTTGAGTGTAGCACGCTGTATTGGTTGCTTCACCCCAGAAACGCAATGGCAATTTGCTTGCGGCAATCATTGTCCTTGTTGCTTCTTTCAACGTCCTATTCTTTCGCTCGGCAACACCATTTTGTTGAGGTGTACGGGCAGCTGAGTACTCGTGATGTATTCCATTCTCCGAACAGTATTACTCTATAAAGCGGTTAGTGAATTCAGTACCTCTGTCGGAACGAATGCACACGATACTCGATGCTTTTTCATTCTGCAACTTTCTCAGGAGCTCGGGCAGCCTTGATGTTGTTTCCTTCTTCTTGCTAAGAAAGATCGTCCAAGCATACCTGGAATAATCATCAACAACAACCATGTAATATTTCTTACCTCCCAAACTTACTGGGTCTACAGGACCGTAGAGATCCATGTGTAGCATTTCCAACACTCTTTGGGTTGAAAGGTAGGATTTGCTTTTCAGGGTTGACTTGATTTGCTTGCCTTTCTGGCATGGTCCGCAGACGCTGTCCTTCTTGAATGACACATCTGGCAAACCTCTAACCATACCCTGTCTTGAAATCTTGTTGATAGTCTTGAAGTTGACGTGAGACATCCTCTTGTGCCATAGCCAGCTAAGATCTGCAGTGCCTTTGGCAACAAAACATGGAATTGAGGAGCTCATAGGCTTCCGATCGGAATGTACATATTACGATCTGCTTCCTGTAAGCACAACTTCCTTGGTTTGGGTGTTCGTGACTCTCTGACGATCTATATAGAACTTCACCGAGAAGCTGTTTATCACGGGCGCTAATACTAAGTAGTTTTTACTGTAAGCCTTCAACATATGCAACATCGGTGACATTGAATTTCCCGACAAGTAGGTTTCCTTTCCCTCTTGTTCTTCCTTTAGACTTTTCACTGAAGCTTACTTTTGTACCGCGACCTTCTACAAAATCGGATAGCTTGCTCCTATCTCCAGTCATGTGACGAGCATCCACTATCAAAGTACCTGTATCCTCCTCTAGAATGTCCTGTAACAAAGAAGTTAGGTAGATTTAGGTCCCCTTTGATTTTGGGTCCATATATGTTAGTTCCTTTAGGTACCTGCAGTTTTCTGACAGAATTGGTTTCTTGTAGGATGTACTCGGTCGGTGTTGCGATATCTACGGGGGGCATATCCGTAGTTGTTATAATCATGATAATTACTATGCATGTAAAATTCAGGGTTATTATTATTATTCCAGTACGAGTGCCGTCTAGGAGGTGGAGCCATTTTCTTAGGCCTAACAGCTTGTCTTCTGGGTCTCCAGTTGGATTCCCAATGTTGTTGTTGATCTTGACCATCTGCTTGTCTTGAGGGATAACGGGGCTCCTGTATCCAATACCTAGGCGCCTTGCATCGAGGATACTGTCATGCGGGTCTTTGGTGGTTGAATCTTGCCTTCTTTACGAATAGTATCGGCTTTGATGATATGCTTGTGGAGCATGCTGTAGATTACGCCTTCTGAGTGGTTGTTGGTTCCACTGTCTCGAATAGTAGAGTTGTGGGGGCGGAATTGCAGCCTTCGGTTTTCTCGGTACAGCAGGTTCCTTTATGGGACTAGGAGTATCTTCCAATTCTGGAATGTGTTCCACGCTCTTGACGAACACAGTACTAGTTTTACCTTTATTCGAACATGAGCTGTATCCTAAGCCACTTTTATCATGAGCATGTTGCACAGTGCTCAGAATTTCTTCCATTCTTTTGGACGATTTTTCAAAAGACTTCAGAATGGTCTCAAGTTCAGTTTCTCGCTTCTCGAGAGTTGTAATTTTGGTTTGTAGTAGAACCAAATCATTTGTCTTGCTCTTATTATGGGTTTTAACCGCATTTAGTTCATGAGCAAGTTGATGATTGCTCTCCATGAGTTTTTCAAAATCGACCTTGCTGGTTTCACAATCAAGAGACATATTTTCATAGTTTATTTTCAGCAAGTCATTTTCATCTTTCAGCTCTAGATTTGTTAATTGAAGCCGTATGTTCTCAGTTTTTAGAGTCTCATGGGCCTTTTGAATGTTTTTGAATTCATTCATCATATTTTCGAAAGTATGAGATGCATTAGATGGAATAGCTGAGGTTGAACTTACCTCATCGTCGCTGTCTTCACCTTCTGGAACATCTTTGGCCATAAAGCACATGTATGCTTTATCGAACTCATCGTCGGATGAATCACTTTCATGACCACCAAGACATTCTGGTGTTTTTGATGGTGTGGGGGTGGCTTCTGATTCTCTTATCAGGTCCTTGATCTTGTCTTTCCTATCACGTCTTCTTTAATCTATCTCTTGTTGCTCGTCCTCTGGAAATCATTTGAATTTTTGATGAGGACATTTGTTTGCATAATGGCACGGTTTCCTGCAGATTATAACACGAGTTAGCATCACCAGATGATGTTTCGGTACTTACCTTGTTGACACGTTTTGGCCTGTAGGGAGTCTTTCCAGACTGTTTGATGAACTTTTTGAATTTATGCATTAGAAGCGCCATTTCATCTTGTGACAGGATGTCGTCGTCACTGTCAGCGCTCTTGTGACCGGGCTTCGACGAGCTAGGCATGCCGTGTCGACGGTTCGTCTGACGGCGCTGTGACCTTTGAAGGAGATTCTTGACTTTCTCTCTTCACAATGTCATACTCAAAAGCTTTAAGGTCGGAGAAGAGATCAAAAGTGGATATTTCATTAAGATTACAGGATACACGCATAGCTGTGGTCTTAATGTCCCATCGAGCCGAGAGATCTGAAAATTTTAAGTTCTTCTCCTTTTGGGTGTAAATCTTGCCCAACGCTTCAAGTTCACCAACAATACCAGTAAATCTGAGGTCAAGTTCCTCAAGTGTTTCCGTTGGTTTCATTTCAAAAGATTCAAATTGCTGAGTAAGTTTTGAAATCTTGTTTTCTTTTGAGTGGTCAGTTCAGTCACAAATTAAGTTGAGTTTATCCCAGATTTCTTTGGCTGTTTTGCAGCTCTTTACCTTTGAGAACGTGCCTTTGTCAAGAGTGACAAATAACGCGTTCTTAGCCACGTTGTCGAGATTGGCTCGCTTCCTTTCATCGGTTGTCCATTGCTCGCGTTCCTTCTCGAGCATTTCAGCATGGGCTTGGCCCTCAATCCTTGCGGATGGATTGACCTTCATGATCTTGATCGGACCATCCTGTATAACAAAAATCATCTCTTCGTGCATTGCTGCAAGATGAGCTTCCATTCTAATTCTCCAGTCGTCAAATTCGTTAATAGAGAACATAGGGACTTTGTTAATCATAGAAGTATCCATACTGATAATATAGGAATGAAAGAGACTGTTTTGAAAATAAGTGATTTGAATCTGATTCGGTTAAAAGAAATACGACCGATTCTTTTTAGAATCAACCGCTCCGATACCACTTGTTGGCCACTTAAGTATCTTGGATACGATTTGGAAAATAGTTTAAACAACAAAGCGTACGGAATCTAAATCGAGTGCGTAGCGGAAGTCTTGGATACGATTAGTTGCCGTGGATACGACGAAGTATTTGGTGTATACTTAATCTAACACAGTAATTTAAAAGCAAGAAGCGGAAGGTAAATGACACATTAATTTAAGTGGTTCGAGGTAAACCCCTCTACGTCCCTTTGGTCCTCCACACAGAGTAAAAGTTTATTATAATTCTGCGTACACAACTACGTAATTATAAACAAACCTATCCTTGTATCGTTCACACGCATTGATACAAAGAATGTCACTTTCAACCGTTCACCGCAGTTGGTTAAAGCTTCCTTCTTGACTAGCTTCTTCACACACAGTTCCAAAGCTTCGTCCTTATTCGTCCCACACAGGTCAGAATAACTTGTTGAGTTCACACAGAGCTCAGTTTTTACACAGAGGTAAAAGGGTAGGTAACCAGGTAAGAACAGCAGCTTTGAATATCAAGTTCTTGAGCTGATGATGGTTGTTCTTGATGTTGAGCACTGTATATCTCTTTCATTCTAGATTGCAGTATGCTTGGAGATATGTTTGCTCTGATGATAACTTTGATAGCTTGAGTATTAGGTTACTTGGGTGTCTGTCATCTTCAATGTCTTCAAGGATATATATAGTCTCTGAAGAAAGTATCCGTTGATATGTCCGTTTGAATAAGATTTCCTTCAACGGGAATATGACATGATCCGGATTTCGCGGGATTCTGAAGATCTGAAGACTGGCAGTATTTAAATACTTTATCCTTGAGTATTTAAATACTTCTTTGTTCAACGGGACTTGACTTGTGTTCTTTCTTGTCCTTTTGCGAACTGTATGGAAGATGACTATATTTAGGGCATCGAGACAGTTTCCATACTTGGTCTTTTACAAGTCTTCTTGCTGTACTGATGAGCTTCACTTATGCTGATTCGAGGCAGGTTTTCGATACAGGATAAAGCCTTAAAGCCTCGATACAGTTTCCTTTACTGTATTTGGCATATATGTCAAAACCTTCTTTATGACATTCGATACAGGGATTCGAGTATCCCGGCTGTTTTGATACAGGGTGTTTGTTTTTCCCAACAAGGTTGTATGAATAGCATGACGAAAAAAATGGTAACATGGAGATATATACCTCGGATATGTTGTTCTGAACGTGATTTCGGATATTTCATGTTCTTGAAGAACTCTTGAATTATACGAGGTGATGAAAATTTTTAAGAAGTGTTGATGTTTTGAAAATGAATATGGAACATTCATATCTAGAGCTAAATTATGTGTGTGAAATAATATTCGTATAGGAATACGAATGTGATTATGAGTTTGATGAGACTATTATTCATCTCTGAATTTGGAAGCCTATACGTATGGAGCAAATATTCAAGTCGAATGATTGTATTGTTTGATAACCTTTTTAATATGATTATCTATTGTTTTGAACCAGTCGGATGATTCGAATTGATGACGGTCATAAGTAGATTTTAGCGATGGATTTACGAGAAGGGAACCTTGTCAATTCGTATTTAAGAATTGAGTTTGGAACATTTAGACCCTTATTATTGGTCCGAATTGGTTGCTGATATGATCATCATATTTCGACTTGTATTGTGGACAAGATTTGTAAGTGTCTGAGTTGGATTGTTCAGACGGTGATTAGTCGAGATATGGTGAAACGGTTGAGTTTGTGGTTTGGTGGTATTTATATTGTTCGTCATCGAACCTGTTGATTATTAATCCTTCTTTTTACAATAAGATATGATGTTTGATCATGGATTATGACTGTTGTGTTGCGGTTGAGGTTGAAGAGTTCGTAGATTACCTTGGTCGGGACTGAGGAACTCGTAAGACGAAATCAACTGAATTAGTAACAATTTGTTGTATTGATATCGAGGCAAGTTTTATACTTGTACTAACCAATGAGATTAATGTTATCGTGTAGGTGTACGATTGTGTGTATCATTTCGAGACTTGGCCTCTTTATGATTGTATTGATATCAGGGGATTGTTTGATAAGACACCCATTGGCAAATTATGCCAAATGTTATTGTTGTTCATAAATGGCCGGTTCAAGGCATTGCGATACTTGTTGGTAAAGCTACTGTCGATAGGCGGTTCGCGGTATCAACGTATCGATTGTTATCGTGACTGATGTTCCATTGAAATATTGTGGTGATCGTCGTTATTGATAGCGGTGTTTTTCTATTGATATTGTATTGGCCGATTGAAGGCATTGATGTATTCGATTATCATCTTCGTTATCGATAACTGGTTCAAATGTGCTGAGACATCCGTTGTATCGTTATTATCGAGTTGCCGTTCTAAGGTAATCGAAGTATTGAATTGGGACTGTCGAAGATAGTTCCCATCCGTTGAGTCGTTATCGATTGGTCTTTCTAAGACAATCGATATATTGAATGGGGATCGCCGAGGATAGTGCCCATCCGTGATGTTATTATTGTCGTGTTGTCCGACTCAAGGCAGCACACTATTATTCTTGTGAACTGGGTAATTTTGTGATCGTTGAGGGTTGTGGATTTCCCGAATTGTTGTGTTGTGATTATTGCCCGTGTTAACTGGTCCTTAGGGATTCTGAATCCCAGGATGTTAGTGTTGAACATCGTTGGCCGTGTCGATCTTTCATTATTCGTGTGTCATCGTTCACTTGGTGAGTTGTATGATCCGTATTGGATGTGTTATCCTTTGAGTTTCATTATCATGTTGTATCGTGACATATCCGGAATCATATCTGCGTTCCGATTGGTTATTGTGTAGGATTTTTAGCCAGGCACACGATGGTCATGCGTGGATTTTCCCGCATTGAACCGTGCACACGATACGTAGTTCGTGAGGCTAATTAGGTACATTGTCCCACGTATATTTCTGGATTCCGTATACGGGGTGGACATGTGCACGGACACATTTCCGGATCGGGCGTACTGTGATGTCCATATTTGAGTCGTACGATTTGTGATCGTTCATAGTCCATGTTTGATTGGATGTGTTCGACGTTTTGTGATTAAGCGTTCATACGCCCGAGGGGTATGTTCGACAGTCAGGTTTGTTTCCTTGAGATCTGTATTGTGATGATTTACAGCTTCGGGCTGTTCGGCTTCCAGGCCTTTGCAATGTATTGGTATTTCTGTTGGAGCATTCAGACATTGTGATTCGTACCTATTTCGGCATTGGTTTGGGTTACCTTCGGGTATTGTATTGTTGTGTTCTATACTGATGATTCGCCGTTTGGGCGTAAGTTTCGGTTCTTGTGTATCTCGTTGAGTTTTTCCTAGCGGGATATTTTTCTCCCTACTTGTTTTAAGTTTCGGGACGAAACTTCTTTTAAGGAGGGTAGAATGTAATACCCGTAATTTCAATTTCCTGTAATTTTCATTTTTTGGCGGAGGTCTGTTTCGACGACTCGCTTAGGACCGTTTCGTCATTCTGGGAATATTTTATTCTGCACTTTTTGTCATCCGAATTCGTTTCTGTATCGTTTTGTTGAGTTCCGTGTTCTTAAGCGGCTTTTTCGTACTTGCGTTCGATTCTTGCGAGGTCGTCTCATAGCTGGGGCCGGACTGCCCCGGTCGCCAGGTCGGGTCACTGCCCAGGCGATGGAAGGCAGAGGTGCCCCGGCTGCCGAGCGCCTCCTCATGCGGACGAGAGCCTCCTGGAGATCGCTCGGCCAGTAACGCCTTGAGCTTCCGCTTGGACTTCTGGCGGGCGGCCGAGGGGGTGATAGCAGGAGGCGCGTCGAGAGCACTCCGTCGCTCCTGTAGGACGGCCATGATCTCGTCGATTTGTTCCTTGGTTCGGAGCTGATCGAGCGAGAGGCTTGGGCCGCCGTCTAGGGATGGGATCGAGGGTCTATGACCGCGGCGGCTGCCTTCCACCATCGGCTGCGGCTCGGACTGGGACGGAACGGGGGGTCTGGCCGGCTGGTCAGCGGCTTTCTTCGACGCGGAGGCGGAAGATATGATTCTGAAAGATTTCTTTGAAGTGCAGTGAGTGTCACTTCAAGTATATATCCCGAGAACAGTGAGTGTTCTTCGAGACGGTAGGAATAAAAATTTGAGGGTTAGATCCCCTTCCTCTAGCGCCAATTGTTGTTCCCAAAATATTTATCCGAAGATTAATACTGCTGGAAGACGGACAACAAACAACAATTTGCGGGAGCACTTCCGAGAGAAAATGATTAAACACTAGATTTGCCGGGTTTGTTAGGCCCGGGCTTGAATGCTCTCGCGAGATGTTATTAATACAAATATTTGTGGAAACAAGTATTAATGAGAGAAATCTAGATACAATGAGTGTAAAAGACTCTGTTGATCCGGCTCTTGAGCGAAGCTCGGTGTTCTTCGTCCCTGCCGATCGTCTTCTTGATGAGAGAGGCCGGGAGAAGTAGTACCGGAAGATAGCTGTTGCCAAGAGTTGGAGATAGCCAAGTGCTGTATATTTTGCTTCTGTATTGCGTGTGAAATGTGAGAATGCCATAGAGTTGGCCGAGTGCAGGGTGCCTTGTATATATAGAGGCTGCCGAGTCTTGTCCTCTGGCGTGCGATCGCCTTCCGGCCATTATAATAATGGGGCGATCGTCTGCCGGCCAATATTATAATGGGGCGATCACCCGGGCTGTCGGGCTAAAGTCCAAGGTAGGTCTTTGGATGCCTAATGTCCAAAGCTACAATGGCCACGGTGGCGGTCCAATGAAGAGCCAGCACGCGTCCGGAGTCAGTCACATGCGGCCCTACTGACAACTTTCGGCGGTCCTGTCGGCTGGTGGACGGATGCTGACATGCTGTGGTCAACGATCCGTTATATGCGGATCTTGTCCCGGCCCTTGCACGTGGTGTCTGTCCTGAGGCTCGGCCTTTGCCGACTGGATGACTATCGGCATGATGCGATCGTCTCTAGCTGGTCATCAGAGGTCGCCATTGGCCAGTCGCTGAGGGTCGGCATCGGTCGGTCACCAAGGGTCGGTCGGCAGATGCCGAGAGAGGATCGCCCGCTTGTCGGTCGCTAGTAGTCGGTCTCCGAGTACCCGAGTGACGATCGTATCTGAGGTCGATCGCTCGGCACCGGGACTTGTCCTGGGACCTTCGGTTGGCCGATTTAGCTTGTCCGCTGGGCTAAGGCTCGGTCGCCTGACCGCTGGTCGGCAGTTCTGCCTCGGTTGCTCGGCAGTGGCTAGGTCGCCTGATCTCTGAGGCGATCGCCGGACGGAGAGTGTAATTCTTGACACAACAATAACGTCGACCGATCATCCCATAACATCCTCCGATCCACCGAATCAAGGTTAGATTTCCTAAAATTCTAGTTTTTGGAAAATTGGGGATTTTGTTTGACTTCATCCATTTAATCGTAGTAATTTAGATTAGTGATGGATTGATGATTATTTAGGTGTATTCTATCATTTCCATCGTTATTCCACGGTTGGATTGTATTGATTCGTCGTTTTGGTTGAGTTCTTAGTCGACGCCTTGAAGGTATCCGATAAAAGGTCTAAGAGGGGGGTTTGTGCGTTGTACGATTATTATTCATCGTACGTTTGTTGATTTATCATTGATATGACTTAGGGACGAAATCCTTGTGAAGAACTCAAGTCGGAACCCTTCCGTTCGTTGTCTTCTTCGTGGTTCAAGCTTCCCAGTCGAACTGTGTTCTTCGGGGTATTCGGTAACGTTTATTAAGGCAAGTATATAATTATGATTGTACGTTCTCGACTTTGAAAGTAAGAAATATTGATGGTATGATATGAACGAACCATTTTTACGGCATTCATAGATATATTGATGGCATATTATGAACGAACCGTTTTTACGGCATTCATAGATATATTGATGGCATATTATGAACGAACCGTTTTTACGGCATTCATATATGTATTGATGGCATGTAATGAACGAACCGTTTCTACGGCATTCATACATGTAACGACGGATGATATGAACGAACCGTTTTTACGGCATTCACATACGTCTTGATGTGACACTATGAGATTTAGTTATTCCGGAATACTAGTCTTGAATTGATGAATTGACGGTTACATTTACTTTATTGTCGAGGAGTATTGTGTTTCATACTTGATATACTTGCACTAGCTATTCGACGGCTAACCCCTTTATGGGGGAAATACTTTTTATGTATTTCAGGTTCCAGGAGAGTGGACAGGCGGGTATCTGGTCGGCATGAAGATGGTGGGCAAGAGTGATACTGTGTCTTTCCTCCGTTTATGTTTTGAGTTTTCCATTCAGTGTTGTTGTACTGGAATGGTTATCGAATACTCGAGTATTGTTTTCCATTTTTCTTGATGTTCCGGCCTGTGTTTGCCGAGGTATTGAATTGTGTTGTGATGTCTATGGTTTCATTGGTTATGGTTTTGAATACCATTTGTATTGTCCTTCTTTTTGTTGTATCTAGACCTTCTCGGTCAAATTTTACAGTTCCGCGCATGAATAGCCTTGTGGGTCCCACGACGGGGCTCACGGCGCTGTAATATAGCCTGACTAACTTGGGGGTGTTACAAATGGGTACCCAACGCCTTATGCACCGCCTGCCAGAAGTGCGATACAAAACGGCCATCACGATCCGAAACAATAGACTTCGGAGTACCGTGAAGCCTCACAATCTGTGCGATAAACACACGGGCTAACTTCTCCGGGCCCCAAGTGTCCTTGATGCCCAGAAAGTGTGCCGACTTAGTCAGACGATCTACAATCACCCAGACCATATTCATGCCCGACCTCTATCTCGGCAAACTCGAAATGAAATCCATCGATATATCTTCCCATTTCCATTCCGGGACGGGAAGTGACTGCAATAACCCAGTCGGTCGCTGATGCTCGATTTTGACCTGCTGACAAGTCAAACATCTCGCTACAAACTGTGCGACCTCCTCCTTCATATCATTCCACCAGAAATTCCTTCTCAAGTCGTTGTACATCTTACTCGAACCAGGATGAACGGATTAAGGTGTAGCATGGGCCTCCCGCAAAATACTCTGTCTCAACTCTGAGTCGTTCGGCATACAAAGCCGACTCTGGAATCTCAAAATACCATCCTCGTGAATCACAAACCTAGGAGACTTTCCCTTAAGAACGTTCTCTCGGATTTGAGTAATCATCGGATCCTCTAACTGTTTCAGCTTAATTTCATCGATCAAAGACGACGAAACCTCTAAAGCACAAAGTTGCCCGACAGCCACCGGCAACAAAACCTCAACATCAAACTCAATCAAAGCCCGCCGAAGCTTCGACTGAGACGTAAGGACCTCAAGCATTCGCAATGCGACCGGTTTCCGACTCAAGGCGTCGGCCACGACGTTCGCCTTGCCTGGATGATAAAGGATTTCGAGGTCATAATCCTTAATCAGCTCTAACCACCTCCTCTGCCTCATATTCAACTCCCGCTGGGTAAATATGTATTTCAGACTTTTATGATCGGTAAAAATCTGACATGCAGAGCCGAAAAGATAGTGACGCCAAATCTTTAGAGCAAAAACGACTGCCGCTAACTCCAAATCATGAGTAGGATAGTTCTGCTCATACGGCCTCAACTGTCTCGACGCATAGGTAATGGTCTTGCCGTGCTGCATCAATACGCACCCAAGGCCCTGACCTGAAGCATCGCTATAAACGGCAAAACCCTCGTTGCCACATGGCAACCCCAAAACCGGGGCTGAAGTCAAACGCTTCTTCAGTTCCTCAAAACTCGACTGCCTCTCGTCATTCCAGACGAACTTCTCGGATTTCTGGAGAAACTGCATAAGTGGCCGAGCTAGTTTCGATAAACCCTCGACGAACCTACGATAGTAGCCAGCCAAACCCAAGAAACTACGAAGCTCCTTCACATTCTTGGGCGGTGCCCAATCCAACACTGCCTCAATCTTCTGTGGATCCACATGAACCCCCTCGGCTGAAATCACGTGACCTAAAAACATCACTTCCTTCAGCCAGAACTCACATTTCGAGAACTTTGCATAGAGTTGCTCGGTCCTCAAAATGTCTAATACTACCCGCAAATGATGGGCATGCTCTTCCTCATTCCTCGAATAAATAAGAATATCGTCAATGAAGACGACGACACACTTATCCAAATACTCGATAAAGACTTTGTTCATCAACTGCATGAACACCGCCGGCGCATTAGTTAACCCGAAAGGCATAACTACGAACTCATAATGTCCGTATCTCGTCCAAAAAGCTGTTTTCGGCACATCGGTCTCTCTCACCCGTAGCTGATAGTACCCCAATTTCAAATCAATTTTCGAGAACACGCAGCCTCCACTGGCGATCGAACAAGTCATCAATTCTCGGCAAAGGATATTTGTTCTTGATGGTCACCTTGTTTAGTTCGCGATAGTCGATACACAAACGTAGTGAACCATCCTTCTTCCGCACAAACAGGACCGGTGCGCCCCAAGGCGAGGCGCTCGGTCGAACATACCCCGACTCAAGAAGCTCACTCAACTGCTTCTTCAATTCGGACATATCTGAAGGTGCCATGTGATAGGGAGCCTTCGAAATAGGAGCCGCGCCCGGCTCTAACTCTATAGCAAACTCGACCTCACGATCCGGTGGCAATCCCGGTAACTCGACAGGAAATACATCAGGAAACTCACTAACAATTGGGATCGATGAAAGCTCGACTCCACCACTCTCCGCCTTCAAGGCGTAGCACCAATAGCCAGTACACCCCTTTCGCAGGAGTCTCATTGCCTTCAAGGCATTAATAACGAACTTCTGGTTTCCCCTCTTTCGCCCCGCGAAAGAGTGCTCGGTGCCGTCCTCGGCTAACATAGTGATGATTCTCGTGCGGTAGTTCATGACCGCACCATGCCGCTCGAGCTAATCATCCCCAAGAATCAAATCCTCACCCTCGATACTCACAACAATAAGATTAGAGGGCCAAGTCCTCTCACAAATAAGCACAGAACAGTCTCGAACCTCCTGATCGCCAACGATCCTATCACCGCTAGGAAGCTTAACGATGAAGGGTTCACAAGGCATCAAACAGTCGAGACCCAAACGGCACACACAATCCAAAGATATGAACGAATGCGTAGCACCGTAATCGAAAAGCACACTGACATGATGAGAAAGAATATGAACGGTACCTGTCGCTACGGTAGCTGCTGGGTCATCGGCTCTCCGCATCTCATAGACACGCGGGTGGGCTGAGCCGACACTGGAAGCTCCCCTCTTAGAGGGCTGACCCCGACATCTCCCCCGACTAGCACTCGGCGGAGATTGAGAAGCAAACGATCCTTGATTCACACTTGGTTCCCTAGGCGCTGTAATGGAAGCCCGGGCACCACGGATTCTCTCCCTCTCAGCACAGAAAGCCGCCTTGTGGCCCGGCTGGCCACACTGATTACATGTCAGTAAAGGACTCGGACAATTACGACTGATGTGGCCTGGCTTGCCACAGTTGAAACACTTCACTTCCCGAGAAGGGGAACTGGAAGCCCTACGGGGAAACACAGTAGATCGAGCTGGACCACTGCCAGCGGAAAAGTTAGCAGACTAGAATTTCTGCTGACTCCCACCTTTGTGGCCCAAAAAATTCCCTGCGGACTTCTGCTTCTTGCTCTCGCGGGACGCCTCACTCGCCGTCACAGACATATCGTAAGCAAGGGCCCTGCTCTGGTAATCTTTCAAGGTAGTACAGACGAGCCCCGACATATAGTCCCGAATCGACAACTTCATCCGCCTGGAAAAATGGAAAATTTTGTCGCTTTCCTCGACAACTTGGGTCTTCCCATAACCCAATTCCTTGTTAAAATCAGCAATAGCTTGATATACAGGGATATCCCGCGGTTGAGCATCATAGAAAGCATGTACCCGAGCCTGTCTGACCGGCCACGGGCAAGATTCAGTCTCCATCAATTCTTGAAACTCAGCCCATGAAGCAGCATGATCTTTGGGCCCAACGGCCTCCCACCAGTCCGTAGCATCCCCAGTGAGAAAGTACTGGGCAATAGGGACCTTACGGTCCTCGGGACAGTTGGTAGCAGTGAAGACTTTAGATATCTCCTTGATCCACCCTTCCCAGCCAATCGGGTCTGAAACTCCCGAAAACTGAGGAGGATGCATCTTGATGACAACTTGGAGCCAACGGTCCGCTCCAACCCGATTAACATGGGCTTGATCCGGGTTCTGAACCGCCTGAGCTATTGCCGCCATTTGGTTCACCATTTGCTGCATAACGGCCGCAATACCAAGGTCGGCGCGCTCCTGAGAAGAAGCATGACTATGGCGGTCGCCGGTACTGCCGGCTCCTGAAGACTGCGACGTGGACGCCCCACCGGCTGCCCAACGTCCCCGGCCGCATCCGCGACCACGTCCACGACCACGGCCTCTTAAAGCATCCATACTGATGTTAAATAAGTAGCAAAAGCCATACGATGGTAAGTACAAGAAAAGAACAATCACAAATCAAGAATCAAAGGTGCGATACAAGGGAATAAAGAACAGAGGAAGGAAAACTTATAGACACTGGTAGTACCGGAATCATGGCAGCGTGACGATGATGTGCAAAACAAAACACAACAAGACCCAATAAACCGACAAGCCTAGGTATCCCTAACATAGTGCGCTCTGATACCATTTTCTGTAACACCCCCAATATATTCGAGGTATATTACAGCGTCGTGAATCCCTATATGGGACCCACCAGGCTGAACAAACATCATACTCATCGAATCATAGAAACAACAGAACAACACCTCGTCATAAAGACGCCAAAAGAAATAATCCACCCGGTTCAACCGGTCGAACATAACACCATAATCCGACACAAACATAATTAAGCAACAGTACAATCCAGACGAGTAAAAATCCTTAAGTACTCGAGTACTTCTATTAGTTTAAAAACCACAAAAGGTAAAAAGATAAAAGGCAATAAGACACCACTCGTGCACAATCATCACGCACGGCCATCATCCGCATACTGGTCCAGCGCCCGCTCGTCTCCATGAACCTGACCTGAAATTCATAAAACGAATTTCCCCAAAACGGGTCCCCAAAGGGGTTAGCAATTACGCTAGTACAAGTAACCAAATGAACAACTTACATCTTACACGTATAGTAAATGCATGCAATCAAGAAAACATAGTTCCAAAATACTCATTTCCGGAAATGCCAATAATCCAAATCACATTTATAAAAATGCACCACAATTAACCGTGGATCCACCCCACCGTGGACCCCTACCGAGACCCCGTCGGATCTAACCCATAGTGGTTAAAAGCAAGCTCGCGGATCCACCCCTCCGTGGACCCCTACCGAGACCCCGTCGGATCTAACCCATAGTGAGCATACACACACACACACAAGTCTCATGCAATACTACTACGTTAAGATTGTAAGTTCATAAGGGTACTTGCCTCGATTAATAGACGGTGACACGAACGGAAAGGAAGAATCAAGCACGACCGCGAGGAACCGACGAATGAACCTAACGATTCGAATAACACAATCACAACCACTCCTAAATGATTACGGAAATGGAATACACCCGAAAACCCGCCTACGATTCATGTATATTCGTACAAAAATAACAACGAGGGTGGACCACAACCAAACCCTCTCGATTTCGCAAAACCATGAAAATATACCATGAATCCGTAGGAAAACTAATTATATTGACAAGATTAACCATACCCATCATGAATCCACCAACAAAACGGAACGAATCGGAGGAAAATCCTAAAACCCCTAAATTATCCAAAAGTAGGGTTCTAAGAGATTTACCTTGGATTGAGGATGAAGAACACAAGTAGGTGTTGATAATCTACTTCAAAAACTCAAGGTAGAGGATGCCTGAAATAATCGGAGGAAGGGATCGCTCGGAAATTGCCTGGAGAAGCTCTGCGTCGCGGGGAGGAGAAGAAATGAAAATAATGTGTTCATCCGGGTCAACTCCCTGGTTTATATAGCCAGGGAGTGTTAGCGCGCGCTAATCCTCAAGGTTAGCGTGCGCTAACGGGATAAAATTATAGGCCAAACAGTTAGCGTCCCAATCCAGTAGCCAGGTTTCTGGCCGTTAGCGTGAGCTACTCGAAACGTAGTGTGCGCTAATAACCACTCGGTAGCGCGCGCTATCGACCAATAGCGTGCGCTACCAGGACATCAGCCGAGTCCAGAAGCTAACTGCCCAAAACTCACCTGACCCGTTAGCGTGCGCTACCATACAAGTGTAGCGTGCGCTAATCGCACTGACGAGTTGATAATAAAGCATCGATCTTGGACACCCACGCTAGCGCACGCTACCGGGTATCATCAGCGTGCGCTAGCCTCCCGACATAAGCGTGCGCTAGTCTGCGTAGCGTATGCTAATACGCCAGTCCAGAAGGCTGGAAAATAGCACTGCCACTCCCAGGGCTTGCTCTCTAGCGCGCGCTACGAATCAGTCGTAGCGTGCGCTACTAAGGGACCCCTAGCGCGCGCTATGCAGAAAAGATAGCGTGCGCTAGGTTACGAAATATAAACGGTTCACAACAGGAATATGACGAAACATCAAAGCGGAACACCTCAAAGCGCATCAAAACATAGAATGGATCCACGGCAACCCAAAGCAATGTTCCGCACAACAATAACGAGTCTCAGATCAATAGATGACGGGAAAGATACACTGTAAGGTACATGAGGGTCACTACGACCGAGAAATACACCGAAAAAGAAAATACAAGGGGAAAGAAAAATACGGATATTAACAGGCTAAGGAATCGACGAACGGGACAAGCAGAAGATGAATACATACTCCCCACATGATGAAGTTCTAAATAATAAAAGATGTCGCCGTAATTATTATTATTTTTACGAAATACTTGATGTTCTTCAACGAATATAATTTCAACGGACTATGTCTGAATATTTGATTTCCCATGTTTTTGTAAAACTGCACTGATGGTTGAATAAACAAGTTTTATTGAATATTTACTTACTAAAATGCTTCCGCAAATACTCCGAATTTATATAAATTTTTTAAGGAAAAAATGAGCTGTATAACGTTCTTTTTAATTAAGAAAGCCAGGGCGTTACAGAATGGTATTGGAGCAGGACCTCTCTCAGTACGGTGAGATTTGGGGATGAACCAAGCGGAAGCTGGTGAACATGTAATACCCGGGGCCGACGAGGATGGGGAGTGATCGCCGATACAATAAGAAAAAGGGCACGGACAACGAGCGGCTCCTGACAAGGCTTCTAGGCGGAGGGGGACATGACTGAACCAAATTCTCACCAGAACGAGAGGTATTCCAAGACTGTATAGGTATGGGACTATACAGTTAAGGAGGTTTATAAAAAAAAAGATTTACTTATACAAAACAAGATATTTCAAAACTTTCTTATTTTTAGAAGTATAACAAACAATTACGGCATGATTATATTTTCGGGAGAATATGTGGATCATCGCTGCTGTCCAACGTCGACTCTGAGGTAATGTTTTCAAGTATTCACTATTTTATGAAAACTTAAAAATTGTGGTATGAGTATAGAATGATTGTGTCGGCAAAAGATTTGAAAGGATATGTGAAAGTATAAATGTTGTCCGAAAGGGACAAAATATGATTTTAAAGAAAGGTTTGAAAGTGATTTTTGCTGACACAATATTTTTTATTGATGAAAATACTCATACAAAGTTTGATACAGATTTTCAAAGTTCTTTACGAAGCTCAATTTCGAGGACGAAATTTTTAAAGGGGGGAGGATTGTAACGCCCCAATACTTATTTAAATGCTATTTATTTTGCTAACGATCATGGATTTTGATTTTTTTAATATTTACAGGTTGTCCGATACTTGGACCGATACGTTCCTAGCATAAAATGAAGGACTTAAAAGGAAAAGATTTCGAAAACAAATTATAAGGATCATTTTTAGAATTTATGAAAGTGATTTCGAAAAGTTCCAACGATTTTGATACGATAAAATTTTTATCACAGAACACTTATACTGCAAAAATAATATTAAATTATTTTATTATTATTATCGAAAATCCGTTCCGAGCATATCGAATATTTAACTCCGACGAGTCCGGAGCAGTCGGAAAATCGAATTTGGACAGGGAAGGGGTCAAACCGGCCGAGCAAGTTGACGGACATCTGCAGGTCACCGCCCGGACACGCCTACCGGCAGTGCAGTCACGGCCACGACGGATGTTTCTCGGCGCTCTCTGGATAAGGTCTGCGGATAAGGTCTGCATCACGACCGGCGAAGCTTCTCGGCCATCTGTCCAGGATAAAGTCATTTGTCGGATAAGGTCGGATCACGACCGAAGCTTCTCGGCCAGCTGTCCGGAAAAGGCCTCCAGCTGTCCGAGTAAGGTTGATTTTCAGCCAACTTTGGACCCCTATTTATACATGTTACCGGACGTGTTTTTGTACATATCACATATCAGTTTGAATCTCTGGACCTCTACTATAAAACACCCGTAACATATTTCCCTTCTAAAAATTATAAAGGCTTCAAAAATTCCGATGAAACAGGAAGCTCATATCTGACAGTTTTTCAAAGGTGTTTGATAAAAGTCCTCAAAGAGATTTCAGATTTCACATTAAGAATTTATGGCCGGAAATATGAAAATTTATTTTCAAGTGCTAGGAGTAGCGTATCAGGGATCCAAGAAGGACAACCGAGCCAAATTCAAAGGAAGATATTTCAAGATTTCAGCAAACGAGGTGAGGTTACACTGTTTTAATATGTTACGGTCATCGTTGTGTCGTGTAACATGACGACCCGCGAGGGGTCGAAAGAATGAAAGAAATCCGAGACGAGTCTCACACAGATAAGAATGTTTTATGTGCATTACACAACATGATTTTGACGATTTATATGGGTTTAATCTCACTGAGTATGCTCGCGTACTCACACCTCGTCATTTATGTTTTTCAGGCTAAGGAATCGACGAACGGGACAAGCAGAAGATGAATACATACTCCCCACATGATGAAGTTCTAAATAATAAAAGATGTCGCCGTAATTATTATTATTTTTACGAAATACTTGATGTTCTTCAACGAATATAATTTCAACGGACTATGTCCGAATATTTGATTTCCCATGTTTTTGTAAAGCATCGATGGTTGAATAAACGGGTTTTATTGAAGATTTACTGACTAAAATGCTTCCGCAAATACTCCGAATTTATATAAATTTTTTAAGGAAAAAAATGAGCTGTGTAACGTTCTTTTTAATTAAGAAAGTCAGGGCGTTACAGAATGGTATCAGAGCAGGACCTCTCTCAGTACGGTGAGATTTGGGGATGAACCAAGCGGAAGCTGGTGAACATGTAACACCCGGGGCCGACTGTAGCACCCCAGATTTAACCGGAAATATTACAGCGCCGTGGACCCCGAGATGGAACCCACAAGGCTAAAGAAATTTTCGCAAACATTTACAAATGCCCAAGAGGCCAACGACGGTACTATCAAAAAAAAATTCACAAAGACTTATAAAAATCCATTTATCAAAAACCGTCGTAAAAACTCATTTGAAATCGCAAGGCCAAACGGCCGACACTCAAAAGTTTAGAAAACGTTTTCCAAAGTAATCTCAGTTACCAGATACCGAAAGAGCATTTCAAAATACTCACGCAGCGGAAAAAGACCAACCATAAAGATACTCTAGCAGCGGAATACAAGAACCAATCAAGAAACTCAATGCACAAAACATGTCCTAGCCAGTATCCTCCGGGAAGCTCATCTCTTCACGACCGCTACAAGCTCGATACTCCAAGAACCTAAAAAGAAATCCCACGACGGGGTCAGCCATAATATCCAACAATGATAACCGATTGTCCATCAAAAGATGAATAACAAAGGAAATACGGAACATACCTCGAGATATGGAGTGCCACGACAATCATATCAGTCTAATCCGAGATCAGATCAATGCATTACGGACACGGTTGTCACGGGACGGGAGTTCCGAAGCCCGTGCGGCGTCCCAGGGGCCCTCACACCCCGGGACCAGCCTATCCCTCATAGCATGCCAACTGGTTTCGCCCTGCCATGGGCTCATCAGGGAGACGGCATTAGTCCCCGACCAGTTGTGCCCTACCAGCAATGATCCCCTTCATAGTCAAGTCCTCGACTAGCGACAAGCTCTCCGGACTAAACCGAGTCGGCATGCCTGACTCGGCCAGACCGATGCATCCGGGCAAACAACGCCTTAACGCTAATGTCGCCCCCTTTACCCCACTTGTGCAAGGTAACCAGAAGGCACGCCTCATTTGGACGGTCAACACGGACACGACATATCGGGTCGTGACATCCTCCCCCACCCAAATCGCAGCACGTCCTCGTGATGGGGAAGAATGTTTCTTTCCGCACACTGTATTACCTCACGCACACAAAACGATCATGGCCAAACACATACGGCACCATCCCTAGATGGACAGGCTCTTCACTCGCGCACCTCGCGCTAGCCCGCAGTGCGCCACGCACATACCGCATCACCAATCGACATCAACCTTCACCCTACGCGCTTCCTAGCGTTAGTACCTCAGTTGAACGGCATTCCCTCAGTCGGTTGTGCCGCTCCACACGGCCTAGATGTCCCGAACATGCCTCGTGCACGTTGATCTGCTGAACCTCGCACCCCTCTGTGCGGGTCTGTCTGAGCACTCTGTCGGTCATTTCTCTCGGGGCGTGACACTCTCCCCCGCCTGTTCCGTCGACGTCCCCATCGACGTGTGCTGCTACTTGGTCCCTCGATGTACCGCATTGATCCCAGGCAGTACATCGGCATTTCCTCTTCAGTCAACTTTTTCTGAAATCGAAGTGTCGTCATCGTTGCGTAGGGAAGTTGCTCCACTGTCAAGGGGATAGTGATGGGTTTGTTCGGACCGTTCACCCATAGTACCTTTGCTTGTGGAAAAAAGGCAAAATCGTTCTTCTCCAGGAAGTCCATTCCCAAAATGAGGTCCCGATCATCCATCGTGGTGACCTTGAAGTGCACTCAGCCTTCCCAGTCTCCGAGCACGATTCGCACTCCGTTTGCTGCCCCTGTGACTGGCACTGCTGGTCCGTTGTTGGATTTCATCCAGCCCTTGCATGGCTGCACAAGTAGTCCCAATCTCTTCGCTTCGGCCTCAGTGATATAGTTGTAGTCGGCTCCCGTGTCGACCAAGGCCTTGATGGGTTGGTGGTTGATGGTTCCTTCCACGAACATCAACTTGAGTCCTCGCGGTCCCTCGCTGCCTGCACTGACGACTGAATTAAGTTGTGGGATCGTGCTTACCTGGTGCACGTCCGTGTGATCCGTCGTTGGCCCCTCACATTCGGCCATGGCGTTAAGCTTCCCCATTTTCGGACAGTCCTTCATCCGATGAGCTCCGCCGCACATAAAGCATCCTCGTTGGTCGGGAGCGCCCCTGCATTCACCCGAGTTGTATGGCTTGTCCGCGTCGTGTTGCGGTCTCATCCCGAATCTTCCACGTGATGGTTGGGCTGGTTGGTGTACTGACGTGCGTGTGTCTCCCCCGCCTTTGGCTTGACCCTCAGCTCGCGGCTCCTTCCTCTTCTCGAATTCGGCTAGGGACTCGGCCACTTTGATTGCCTCGTTTACAGATTTTACCTCACGGCTTTGTACTCTGTCCCTGAACCAACTCGGTATTCCATCCAGGAAGAAAAATAGTCGATCATCCTCGGTCATGTCGTGTCCGTGTTGACCGTCCAAATGAGGCGTGCCTTCTGGTTAGCTTGCCACAAGTGGAGTAAAGGGGGCGACATTAGAGTTAAGGCATTGTTTGCCCGGATGCATCGGTCTGGCCAAGTCAGGCATGCCGACCCGGTTTAGTCCGGAGAGCTTGTTGCTAGTCGAGGACTTGACTATGAAGGGGACCGTTGCTGGTAGGGCACAACTGGTCGGGGGCTAATGCCGTCTCCCTGATGAGCCCATGGCAGGGCGAAACCAGTTGGCATGCTATGAGGGATAGGCTGGTCCCGGGGTGTGAGGGCCCCTGGGACGCCGCACGGGCTTCGGAACTCCCGTCCCGTGACACATGGTATCGGAGCCAAAACCTCTCTCAGTACGGCATGGTTCAGGTGTGGACAAGTTCTGCCGAAACCGATGAGGGCGGGGAGTGAACGCCGGTGCAAAGAGGGGTGGTCCTAGGCTTGTGAGATCAGACGGTCCGGAATGTGGACACACTTGTATTGCGCACTTTTGGTAGCTCCACCTTTCGGTGACCGGGGTGTATGAACGTGGATCATCGTGGGCCATTGTGGGAACCTCGACATGCGGGAAAAATGCAGCGGCTGAGGGAATGCCGTTCAACCGAGGTACTAACGCCAGGGAGCGCGTAGGGTGAAGGTTGATGTCGATTGGTGATGCGGTATGTGCGTGGCGCACTAAGGGCTAGCGCGAGGTGTGCGAGTGAAGAGCCTGTCCATCTAGGGATGGTGCCGTATGTGTTTGGCCACGATCATTTTATGTGCGTGAGGCAATACAGTGTGCGGAAAGAAACATTCTCCCCCCGCACGAGGACGTGCTGTGATTTGGGTGGGGGAGGATGTCACTACCCGATATGTCGTGTCTGTGTTGACCGTCCAAATGAGGCGTGCCTTCTGGTTAGCTTGCCACAAGTGGGGTAAAGGGGGCGACATTAGCGTTAAGGCGTTGTTTACCTGGATTCATCGGTCTGGCCGAGTCAGGCATGCCGACCCGGTTTAGTCCGGAGAGCTTGTCGCTGGTCGAGGACTTGACTATGAAGGGGATCGTTGCGGGTAGGGCACAACTGGTCGGGGACTAATGTCGTTTCCCTGATGAGCCCATGGCAGGGCGAAACCAGTTGGCATGCTATGAGAGATAGGCTGGTCCCGGGGTGTGAGGGCCCCTGGGACGCCGCACGGGCTTCGGAACTCCCGTCCCGTGACACGTTCCTAACACAAGACCTACAAATGCATACTCATATGACCACGTCAATATGACCACAACGATAACAATCATGTATACTCAATGGAAATCCGACGATCCAGCGCCCTCAGCATAGATCCCCTTGATGATCCTATCAGATCATCATAAGGTGGATAACCAACAATACACATATGAACAACAACACATGATAAAATCAATGATGCTAATTCACAAGATTCCATCAACACAATACTGGTAATCCAACGATCCAGCACCCTCAGCATAGATCCCCATGATGATCCCGTCGAACCAACGCATGGTGGAAAACCTGTCCAACGATCCAGCGCCCTCAGCATAGATCCCCATGATGATCTCATCGAACCAACGCATGGTGGACATTCGATCCAGCGCCCTCGGCATAGATCCTCATGATCCCATCGGATCATTTACAACATAAACAATACAATTATGCATACACATATGCAAATCAATATGTTCATCAACATGAACAACAGAACATGAACGACAATATGACAAATTTACTAAGACGACCTCATGTTCGACAACATGAATGACAATATGCATGATCAAATCACTAACACTAACTGAATCGATATAAGATACTTACCCCGAGTCCTTCGGGAGAAATCTCGATATCAAACCACCACCGATGATTATCAGCAATGCTCGGCGATCCAAACGTACCATGGACTATAGATACTCATATCCTCGTCTTTACCATAATGTAACCTCGATACCCGAATATGCTAATAACCGAAATAAATCATATACATTATGATTAAACTCCCGGAATCGGAATGACAACATATATTCATTTCTATATGCATTATAAACGAAATGAAACTGAAACCATTCATTAAACATTATAACTGAGCAAGTAACAACTTGCCTCGATACCGATACGATGATGATGAAGCCGCTACAAGTCACAATGCCTTCGTCTATGATCTCCTCGGCCCCGACCGAAGCAATTCACGAACATACTCGAACACGACAGTAACATACGGTTCCTGTAATACCCGGTCGTAATCTATTCATTATCATTCAGTAATTATCAGTCAGTAATTGTCACTCAGTAATTTTTCACTCATTGATAATCATTCATCATTCATGATTCATTCATTTGCGTTCATCGTGGGCGTGTTATAACCATGTATCAGTTACCGATCGTCATTTCATCTCCGTTTATGGATCGAGACAGGAGTATTAACATTATCATTGTGATTGGTAGTCTTGTGCTGGAAGTTTCATCTTTGGACTTGTTCACTTTCACATACGTATGGTTTGTCAGATCATTCATCAGTCGTAGCGAGGAATCGGAGTTATCGGATTTTCACCATGTCCAGCATTGAGTTACGGCCGTAAGGATTGTAGGTTACGGCCGTAACAAGGGTTCGTTGATTGTGAGGCCATTTTGGACCAACGGGACTTACGGCCGTAAGGTTTCGGAATAGGACCGTAAGTTGAGCAGGTACGGCCGTAAGGCTTGGCCGATTACGGCCGTACATGTCGAGCAGGGTGCCCAGGCGTTTTTGGCCGAAGGCGAGTTACGGCCGTAAGGGTTGCGGCATACGGCCATAAGGCGAGGGAGATACAGCCGTAAGGCTTGGCCGGATACGGCCGTACGTGACAGGCAGGGTACCTGGTCATTTTCGACGAAGGGGGCTTACGCCCGTAAGTTTGGCCGGATACGGCCGTATCATCCGAGTTACGCCCGTAAGGTGTGCGGGTACGGCCGTAAGGATGTCGGCAGGTGTTTTAGATGAGGGCGAGTTACGCCCGTAAGTCAGGGCGGATACGGCCGTAAGGTCGGCGAGTTTTGGGCGAAGCCGAGTTCTGGCCGTCTGAGTTGGCGATTACGGCCGTAAGGCCTTGACACAGGATGTTACGGCCGTATGAAGGCGAAATTCTGGCCGTAACTTCCGCGATTTATATATGTCTTGGACGAGACTTTTCCTCATTTTTCTCATTTCTTCATTTTGTTCGGAGAGAGAGAGCTTGAGGGAGATATTTTGTCATCATCAATCACTTGTGTGTTCGGATTTCATCATCTGGATTCGTTGGGAAGCTTGGATAGTCGATTTAACACGTTTTCATCGGATCGGAGTGTTTGGATCTTCAAGAGGTAATTTCTTCAACATCTTGGATTTCGATTTTGTGTTGAGATATGATGTTTTGGACATTATAATCATGTTATATGAAGGGATATGCATATGATTATGAGTTTGTATAGAGATTCATTGGATTATTGAAGGGTTATTCAAGAACACTTTGAATATTGAGTTGGATTTGGGGGTTTTCGATTAATCATTGTTGAAATCACAAATTTGGATATTCATTTTGGATTTTTGGTCGTATTGAAGATGTTTTGTCGGTTTAAAACACTTCTTGGGGTTTTGATGTTGGTATTTTTGAGGTTTGGTTGTAAACAATCGAAGTTTGGCCACAAAGTGTTCGATATAATTACTCGGGCACGTGATGGCCATGTATTGGGAGTGATACATTGGACTGTGCACACGGTAACAGATTACCTCCGTGAGACTAATTAGGTACAAGGACGGGTGTGTCCAGTCATTCATCTTGTACACTTGCACAGAACACTACGGGCGTACTATTATACTCCTCTTCAGCGTAATTCATAACTAGGGATATTTCATAACTTCAGTTAAATCATGATTGTGTATTTTTCAACCCTTGAGGATTGTTGTTCTATGTAACTGACCCCGGCTGGGGATTTTGTTTTTCAGGTCATGGCAAGGCAAAAGCACGGAAATAGCATGCTGACGTCGAGGAGTCCCAGTGATACTAGTAGGGGGCCCCAATCTTTCAGTTATTCATATTGTTGTCATTTATTTTCCGCTGCAGATTTTCACTTGGATACTCCGTTTCATTCAGTATTGTGTATTTTATCTTGATATAAAATACACTAGTATTCGGTATTGTCCTGGTGTGTTGTAATTAAACTACTCATCGGAGTAATTATTTTTGTAATGTGGTTCGGTACTACATTTATCCTGTGTAATTCATTCATTTTCATTTGCCTGGTGGGTCCAAGTTGGGGATCTACGGCACTGTAATATCCACCTAGTTTGGGGTGTTACAGAGTTGGTATCGGAGCGTGGTTTTGAATACTACCTTCCGAGTCATGTCTCATTTGAAATCATCGTCATCAGACTAGTATCATTGGACTTTCGCGTCACGTGTGACCTGTGCAAATGCCGAGCCAATCAGACCGAAAGAACTGTAAGATTTCTAACGCCATGGTATAATTTCTGGCAATAGTCATTCATTCATCATTCATCAATTAACAATCCTCAAACATCATCATTCATTGTGATTAGGACGATCATGTTAACTCATTAATCACTTAATTCAATTCATTACTCAGTTAATGATCAGGACGATCATGTTAACTCATTAATTACTCAATTCATTTCATTACTTAGTTATCGATCTGGATGATCATATTATTAATCTTGTTAAGTTGTTCAAGATAATCATTTAAAGAATTTCATCAGATAATCATGTCACTTCAGTAAATCATTCATATAATCGCTAAGTTAGAGCATGTATACTCATTTTCATCATCTCATGACATAATCATAACGTGATAATCATGCGGGAAATATAATCGTTATGCGACCTTCCTACTTCAGTATGGGGAGAGCTGTCAGGGGATGCACGGGGAGAGGCCGCGGTGCGGGCCGAAACCCGGGAAATAATCACTTGCCGTCGGGAAATCGTACCCAGGACTCGGCTCGATCAGAAGATGTTCGGGTTGATCCACTCACTTTTATGCAGGCCATGACGACCCATGTGCAATTGCTCAATCATCATTGCACCACTCTAGCCGGATTAATCGAGAGAACTCTCCCGTCTGAGCCTGCTGCTAAGGAAATTGCTGAACAACAACCTTCATCTGTCAGCAAGAAATCAACGAAGCGTAATCAATCCGAGGGCGGTCAGTCAACCTTCAATAAGCCTCGTGTGAGTCCTATAGTTTCTGAGCGACCTCCTACGGCGCATAATCATGCGGGATCTCAGTCCCGAGCGGCCAGTTCGGCCATCACCTGTTTCAACTGTGGAGCGCCGGGTCATTACAGAACTAAGTGTCTGAAACCGTCTATCACGTGCCATAATTGTGGGAATTTTGGGCATAAGGCCCGTTTTTGCCGAAAGGACTCCAAGTCGGCTCCGGCGGCATCTCGGGCCCCGAAGCAATCAGCGATTCAGAATCAGACTGCTCTGTCAACGACGTTTAAGACAATGGAAGCAAATAGAGTTGGAGCTCATATTTATCAGACGGGAGCGTCCGGTTCGGGGGCCGGCAAGTCCCGTATTCGTGTGATGAAGAGGATCGACGATCCGGTGGCCCGAATGATCTCAGGTATACTCGTAATTTTATTTCAACCTGTGTGTCCCTTTTGGATACTGATGCACCGCATTCATTCATTTTCGAATCACGTTTGAATAGACTTATTTTGGGATAGTCCTATTGCTTGTGGACCTCATACCATCGGTCTACCTGACGATGGAAGAATTTTCGGAAATCATACCGAATTAAGCTTAATGACCGCGATTGGTTGGTGGACCTAATCGTGGTGGACTTACCTAAGGACGATGTAATATTGGGTGTTGATTAGATGGATCGTCACGATACCATCCTAAGTGATCGTAAGCATTTGGTCACTATCATTTCAGTCGTTGGAGACGAGTGTGTATTTCAGGGAAGTAATCCCCGTTGTTCCAGAAGAATTATTATTATGACGGAAGCAAGGAAATTCCTCAATCGAGTTGTTCAATCATTCATTGTATCATTTTCATCGATTGGTCTTTCTAAGGCAATCGAGTTATTCAATCATTCATTGTATCATTTTCATCGATTTGTTGTTTTAAGGCAATCGAGATGTTCAATTATTCATTGTATCATTTTCATCGATTTGCCATTTTAAGGCAATCGAGATGTTCAATCATTTATTGTATCATTTTCATCGATTTGCTGTTTTAAGGCAATCGAGGTGTTCAATCATTCATTGTATCATTTTCATCGATTTGCCGTTTTAAGTCAATCGAGATGTTCAATCATTTATTGTATCACTTTTTATCGATTGACCATTCTAGGGCAATCGAAATGTTCAATCATTCGTGGTATCATTGTCATCGATTGACGATGTATTTCCAGACGAGTTATCTGGTTTCCTTCACATAGAGTAGTGAAATTCAGGAGTGAGTTGGAGCCCGGTACGTCCCCGTTATCGAAGGCACCGTATCAGATGGCCCCGACCGAAATGCAGGAGTTGAAGATTCAACTTGAGGAATAGTTCGAGAAAGGTTATCTCCGACCGAGTGCATCCCCGTGAGGAGCACCAGTGTGATCTGTCAAGGAGAAGGTTGGCTCGTCTCGTGTGTGTATTAATTATCAGGAGTTGAACAGGGTGATAATCAAGATTAGTATCCTCTACCCCGTATTGATGATCTCTTAGATCAACTTCAAGGAACTTCAATATTTTCCCAGATCGACTTAAGATCTGGACATCATCAGTTGCGAATTCAAGAGTCGGGTATCGCAAGGACGGCGTTTCGTACATGCTATGGTCATTATGAGTTCGTAGTTATGCCGTTCGGGCTAACTAATGCACCTGCGGTATTCATGGAGTTAATGAATCGGGTTTTCATCGACTTTTTGGATCAGTTTGTTGTTGTCTTCATCGATGACATTTTGATTTATTCTCGTGATCGATAGGAACACGAGGTATGTCTTCATCAGGTTCTCGACGTGTTAAGACGCGAGCAACTTTATGGAAAGTTTTCTTAATATGAGTTATGGATGTCCATAATGACTTTTCTCGGGCATGTAATTTCATCAGACAGAGTTCGTGTTGACCCTCAGAAGACGGAGGCTATCCGAGATTGGCAACCTCCGAAAGATGTTAAGGAAATCCGAAGTTTCCTCGGATTAGCTGGTTAATTATCCGACCCACGACCTGGAGCTAGCAGCCGTGGTTTTCGCGTTGGGAATTTGGCGTCATTACCTTTATGGCGTCACCTGTCAGTTATTCACCAATCATAAGAGTCTGAAGTATATATTTACACTGAAGGAGTTAAATATGCAACAGAGGCGGTGTTTGGAACTAATCAAAGATTATGATATCGAGATCCTGCACCACCCGGGTAAGGCAAACGTGGTTACCGATGCCTTGAGTCATAAGTCCGTTCAGGAGCAAATGCTTGCTCGTTTAACAGTTCAGAAGGAGCTTCAGCAGGAATTCCTTAGACCCGAGATCGAGGTCTAGCTTCAGCTAGTGCAAGGGAAATTTGCATGTTAGAGATTTCATCACCACTTGAGGAGGCAATCAGAGAGAATCAGGGTTCAGACCCATCATTGTTGTGTATCCGTGAGGATGTGACTCAGGGGAAAGCCCCTGCATTTGTGGTCCACGGGGATGGACTTTTGCGATTTAAGAATCGGTTGTGAGTACCGGCGAACGACGAGTTGAAAAACTCGATTTTGAGAGAAGCTCATGCTACCCCTTATTCTGTTCATCCGGGGTCTAGAAAGATGTACAAGGACTTGAAACAAAATTTCTGGCGGAGTAATATGAACAGAGAAGTCGCGGAATTTGTTTCGAGATGCTTAACCTGTCAGCAAGTCAAGATAGAACATCAGCGACCGGCGGGTATGCTGAAACCTCTCCCTTTTCCAGAGTGGAAGTGAGAAGACATTTCTATGGATTTCATCACGAGTTTACCGACGAGTCGTCGTAGCATGAGTACAATCTGGGTGATTGTGGACCACTTAACTAAGTCAACTCATTTACTTGATATTAAGGATACGTGGGGTCCCGTGAGACTGGCCCAGTTGTTCATCAAAGAGATAGTGAGATTGCATGGTACTCCTAAGAGTATCGTTTCCGATCGTGACGGACGATTCACGTCACATTTTTGGAAATCAATTCATCGTGCTATGGGAACTTAGCTTAATCTCAGTACCGTTTTTCATCCTCAGTCCGACGGACAATCAGAGAAGACTATTTAGACATTAGAGGACATGTTGAGGGCATGCGTCCCCGATTAGAAAGATGATTGGGAAGCCCAATTACCGTTGATTGAGTTCACGTACAATAATAGTTGGCATGCTGTGATTAAGATAGCACCTTACGAGGCCTTGTACGGTCGTTGTTGTCGATCTCCTTTGTGTTGGGATGACTTATCAGAATCAATCAGCACCGAGCCCGAAATGCTTATAGCCGCCGTGAGAAGGTAGCTTTGATCAAGAGTCGTCTGTTGACTGCTCAGAGTCAACAGAAATCATATGCAGATAATCGTCGTCGACCACTAGAGTTCGAGATGGGTGACCACGTTTTGGTCAAGGTATCCCCGAGTCGAGGTATCTTCCGTTTCGGAAAACAGGGGAAGTTGAGTCCGAGATTCATTGGACCGTTTGAGATTTTGGATCGAGTAGGCGAGTTAGCTTATCGATTGGCTTTACCTCCGGCGTTGAGCCAAATTCATAATGTGTTTCACGTCTCTCAGTTGCGGAAGTATGTTGCCGACCCGAATCACATATTTCAGTTCGACGAAATCGAGATCGCGGACGATCATTCGTATGAGGAGCGTCCTATACGAGTTTTAGAACGGTGAATCAATCAGTTGAGGAACAAGATGATTCCTTTGGTCAGGATTCAATGGTCTAGACACGGAGTCGAAGAGGCTACTTGGGAAACCAAGGAGAGTATGCGGAAGAGTCAACCCGAGTTGTTTGGACCTTAGTTTCGGGGACGAAACTCTGTTTAAGGGGGGGAGTATGTAATACCCGGTCGTAATCCATTCATTATCATTCAGTAATTATCAGTCAGTAATTGTCACTCAGTAATTTTTCACTCATTGATAATCATTCATCATTCATGATTCATTCATTTGCGTTCATCGTGGGCGTATTATAACCATGTATCAGTTACCGATCGTCATTTCATCTCCGTTTATGGATCGAGACGGGAGTATTAACATTATCATTGTGATTGGTAGTCTTGTGCTGGAAGATTCATCTTTGGACTTGTTCACTTTCACATACGTATGGTTTGTCGGATCATTCATCAGTCGTAGCGAGGAATCGGAGTTATCGGATTTTCACCATGTCCAGCATTGAGTTACGGCCGTAAGGATTGTAGGTTACGGCCGTAACAAGGGTTCGTTGATTGTCAGGCCATTTTGGACGAACGGGACTTACGGCCATAAGGTTTCGGAATACGGCCGTAAGTTGAGCAGGTACGGCCGTAAGGCTTGGCCGATTACGGCCGTACGTGTCGAGCAGGGTGCCCAGGCGTTTTTGGCCGAAGGCGACTTACGGCCGTAAGGGTTGCGGCATATGGCCGTAAGGCGAGGGAGTTACGGCCGTAAGGCTTGGCCGGATACGGCCGTACGTTACAGGCAGGGTACCTGGTCATTTTCGACGAAGGGGGCTTACGCCCGTAAGTTTGGCCGGATACGGCCGTATCATCCGAGTTACGCCCGTAAGGTGTGCGGGTACGGCCGTAAGGATGTCGGCAGATGTTTTAGACGAGGGCGAGTTACGCCCGTAAGTCAGGGCGGATACGGCCATAGGGCTGTCGGCAGGTTTTTGGACGAAGCCGAGTTACGGCCGTACGAGTTGGCCGGTTACGGCCGTAAGGCCGTTGACCTGGGATGTTACGGCCATATGAAGGCCGAGTTACGGCTGTAACTTCCGGCAGTTTATATATGTCTTAGACGGGACTTTTCCTCATTTTTCTCATTTCTTCATTTTGTTCCGAGAGAGAGAGCTTGAGGGAGATATTTTGTCATCATCAATCACTTGTGTGTTCGGATTTCATCATCTGGATTCGTTGGGAAGCTTGGATAGTCGATTTAACACGTTTTCATCGGATCGGAGTGTTTGGATCTTCAAGAGGTAATTTCTTCAACATCTTGGATTTCGATTTTGTGTTGAGATATGATGTTTTGGACATTATAATCATGTTATATGAAGGGATATGCATATGATTATGAGTTTGTATAGAGATTCATTGGATTATTGAAGGGTTATTCAAGAACACTTTGAATATTGAGTTGGATTTGGGGGTTTTCGATTAATCATTGTTGAAATCACGAATTTGGATATTCATTTTGGATTTTTGGTCGTATTGAAGATGTTTTGTCGGTTTAAAACACTTTTTGGGGTTTTGATGTTGGTATTTTTGAGGTTTGGTTGTAAACAATCGAAGTTTGGCCACAAAGTGTTCGATATAATGCCCCAATGAACTTGGTTTAATCGCATCGACGTTTTGGTTTATTCGTGTTTGATTCGTATATTGAACAGATTGTTGGTAATTGTATTTATTCAAGGTTGTTCGAGCGACCGATATATCAATTAGGACATTGTTCGTGGAAGGATAATTGTCACCGGTGTTGTGTAAGTTAATTCTTACTCGGTTGAAAGGATATTCATTCCCTTTTGTTGTTGATATTTCATAATCATAACTCATTCATCATTGTATTAATCATATTGAGACTTGTAATTGTCGAATAATCACTTCATTAACGAGGAACGGCGGTTCCAATCATTTCATTGAAACTATCAATCCCTTCATTATCATTTCACCTCGGTGAGTCATTCTTGACTTCGTCAGATTATTATTATTCATTGATATTCATTATGGTCATTCTCGTTCATATGACCTTCTGAGTTCATATTGCGTGGCCGGGTGCGGATGTGTGGAATTTTTACTCGGGCACGTGATGGCCATGTATTGGGAGTGATACATTGGACTGTGCACACGGTAACAGATTACCTCCGTGAGACTAATTAGGTACAAGGACGGGTGTGTCCGGTCATTCGTCTTGTACACTTGCACAGAACACTACGGGCGTACTATGATACTCCTCTTCAGCATAATTCATAACTGGGGATATTTCATAACTTCAGTTAAATCATGATTGTGTATTTTTCAACCCTTGAGGATTGTTGTTACGTATGGCGGCCCATTTGGGATTTTGTTTTTCAGGTCATGGCAAGGCAAAAGCACGGGAATAGCATGCTGACGTCGAGGAGTCTCAGTCATACTAGTAGGGGGCCCCGATCTTTCAGTTATTCATATTGTTGTCATTTGTTTTCCGCTGCAGATTTTCATTTGGATACTCCGTTTCATTTAGTGTTGTGTATTTTATCTTCATATAAAATACACTAGTATTCGGTATTGTCCTGGTGTGTTGTAATTAAACTCCTCATCGGATTAATTATTGTTGTAATGTGGTTCGGTACTACATTTATCCTGTGTAATTCATTCATTTTCATTTGCCTGGTGGGTCCCAGTCGGGGATCTACGGCACTGTAATATCCACCTAGTTTGGGGTGTTACAGTTCCAATCACCGATCAATAATCTCAACCTATCGAAGTAATCAAATAACACATATCCGATAACAATTAACAACCGACACGACCAACCAAATCATCTCAACGATTCAACGATATCTACAATACAAACTACAACTCGATGATCATAATCAATCAATACAACCGATCAATAAACCCAACGGTTCCACAACTATCCTGATTAACCACAAGTCCGAATAATCCAATTCAAACAATTACGAATTCACAACCACAATGTGATTTCGGATATGAGAGTAAAGGAAATCATATTCGACGAACAATCACAATCTTTCCGGATTCCAAATTGATATCATGATTCGTATTTCATTAAGAACATACGAATTCTACCACTACAACCAACGAATATTCGATCTTCATATATAAAAATACCGATAATTCAATATACGATCGTCTTGCTATGTTAAATTCATTAAAAGTTCCTCAAGAACACTAAGGGATTCGAACTCATGTTCATAACCATTAAAACAACATAATTCGATATCCTTTAACATGAAGATAATCTTCCAATTCGTAATCCAAGTCATGAATCATCGTATTCTTCAGTATACACTCTACATAACCTCAAGGATTTGTAGCAACAACTCCCTAATCATCATCATACCGATCAAATACGGATAATAATGCCAAGAACATTAAGAACTCTATGATTTCATAATCATAATCAACATATTCAAGGTATAAACCATCATTTCACCATCTTCCTTCAACATATAATTCATATAACCTCAAGAATCGAAACAACAACATCTTGCTCCTCTTCATACGAATCATTTACGGATAACAATACCAATCCGAAATCAAAGTGAAGAATTCAACAACATACCTCAAAAATATGAATAACCCAATCAAACCCTTCAAGAATCATTGATATCTTCATATCCAAGCTTCTAATCCATGCCTCCAAGCTCACAATTGACTTAAAAGTTTTTTAGAACATACTTAGAAGTGAAGAAGGACGGAACAACGAAGTGAAATAATCAGGAGAAATGAAAGACGAACTTTCATTTTATAAACTGCATCGATCGTTACGTACGTTAACCATCAGTACTAACGTACGTAATGCAGCTTAGCGTACGCTAAGTGTCCTTCATAGCGTACGTAATCTCATTCCAGAACTAACTGATCTGTTTCGTTAACATGCTTACGTATGTAACAATTACTTCATAACGTACGTAATACGTACGTTGACTTGCTACAGTGAAACTCCATTTAACGTACGTTATACACTTCTCGTAGCGTACGTAATGGTCGGGGTTGACTCGCCTGTCCACATCCGCCGCCGACACCGGGTCCCACCTGCCGACCATGACTCGGTCCTGTCCGATTCCCTCGTTACGTACGTAATGCTTTAGCCATAACGTACGTAACACAACCAATATAGCGTACGTAAGTCTTCAACACTAGCGTACGCTAAGTATTCTATACTTATCCAATTTCAACTGTTACCGCCTGTCTCGACATACCGAAAACACACATACACTTACTGAATACATATACTGAATCCAATAGTATTCTCATACGATATACCTCATATCAAAAGTGCGATGATCTGATACACGATATCCTCAATCGTAATTGTCTACCAAATACGACAATTATACAAGTGCAGTTGCCTCAGTCTTTCTATTATTCTATCCATACGGCACAGATTCCATCCTGTACAATATAGCTCGGATAAAATAACATTAAACAATCGCAGTAGAATTTCAGGATATTACACCAACGAGGACGGGGAGTGATCGCCGGTGCAATAAAAAAGGGCACGAACAATGACCGGTGCCGAGAAAGGGGAGTGATCGCCGGTGCAATAAGAAAAAGGGCACGGACAACGAGCGACTCCTGACAAGGCTTCTAGGCGGAGGGGGACATGACTGAACCAAATTCTCACCAGAACGAGAGGTATTCCAAGACTGTATAGGTATGAGACTATACAGTTAAGGAGGTTTATAAAAAAAAGATTTACTTATACAAAATAAGATATTTCAAAACTTTCTTATTTTTTAAAAGTATAACGAACAATTACGGCATGATTATATTTTCGGGAGAATATGTGGTTCATCGCTGCTGTCCAACGTCGACTATGAGGTAATGTTTTCAAGTATTCACTCTTTTATGAAAACTTAAAAATTATGGTATGAGTATAGAATGATTGTGTCGGCAAAAGATTTAAAAGGATATGTGAAAGTATAAATGTTGTCCGAAAGGGACAAAATATGATTTCAAAGAAAGGTTTGAAAGTAATTTTTGCTGACACAATATTTTTAAAGTTATTGATGAAAATACTCATACAAAGTTTGATACAGATTTTCAAAGTTCTTTACGAAGCTCAATTTCGAGGACGAAATTTTTAAGGGGGGGGGGGGGGGGATTGTAACGCCCCAATACTTATTTAAATGCTATTTATTTTGCTAACGATCATGGATTTTGATTTTTTTAATATTTACTGGTTGTCCGATACTTGGACCGATACGTTCCTAGCATAAATGAAGGACTTAAAAGGAAAAGATTTCAAAACAAATTATAAGGATCATTTTTAGAATTTATGAAAGTGATTTCGAAAAGTTCCAACGATTTTGATACGATAAAATTTTTATCACAGAACACTTATACTGCAAAAATAATATTAAATTATTTTATTATTATTATCGAAAATCCGTTCCGAGCATATCGAATATTTAACTCCGACGAGTCCGGAACAGGTCGGAAAATCGAATTTGGACACCGGGAAGGGGTCAAACCGGCCGAGCCAAGTTGACGGATATCTGCCGGTCACCGCCGGACACGCCTACCGACAGCTGCCGGTCACGGCCGACAGATGTTTCTCGGCGCTCTCCGGATAAGGCTGTCTGGATAAGTTCGGTCACGACCGACAGAAGCTTCTCGGCCATCTGTCCGGAGAAGGCTGTCCAGCTGTCCGGATAAGGTCGGTCACGACCGACAGAAGCTTCTCGGCCAGCTGTCCGGAAAAGGCCTCCAGCTGTCCGAGTAAGGTTGATTTTCAGCCAACTTTGGATCCCTATTTATACATGTTACCGGACGTGTTTTTGTACATATCACATATCAATTTGAATCTCTGGACCTCTACTATCAAACGCCCGTAACATATTTTCCTTCCAAAAATTATAAAGTCTTCAAAAAGCCCGATGAAACAGGAAGCTCTTATTTGACAGTTTTTCAAAGGTGTTTGATAAAAGTCCTCAAAGAGATTTCGGATTTCACATCAAGAATTTATGGCCGGAAATATGAAAAAGTATTTTCAAGTGCTAGGAGTAGCGTATCCGGGATCCAAGAAGGCAACTGAGCCAAATTCAAAGGAAGATATTTCAAGATTTCAGCAAACGAGGTGAGGTTATACTGTTTTAATATGTTACGGTCATCATTGTGTCGTGTAACATGACGACCCGCGAGGGGTCGATAGAATGAAAGAAATCCGAGACGAGTCTCACACAGATAAGAATGTTTTATGTGCATTACACAACATGATTTTGACGATTTATAAGGGTTTAATCTCACTGAGTATGCTCGCGTACTCACACTATTGTGTCGAGAATTATACTCTCCGACCGGCGATCGCCTCGGAGATCGGGCGACCTAGCCACTGCCGAGCAGCCGAGGCAGAACTGCCGACCTCGACCAGGCGACCAAGCCTTAGCCCAACATACAAGATGTATCGGCCAACCGAAGGTCCCAGGACAAGTCCCGGTGTCGAGCGATCGACATCAAATACGATCGTCTCTCGGCACTTGGCGACCGACTCCTGGTGACCGACTAGCGGACGATCATCGCATGGTACTTGCCGACCGACCCTTGGTGACCGACCGTTGCCGACCCTCAGCGACTGGCCGATGTCGACCCTAAGTGACCAGCTAGAGACGACCGCATCATGCCGATAGTCATCCAGTCGGCAAAGGCCGAGCCTCAGGACAGACACCACGTGCAGAGCCGAGACAAGATCCGCATATCACGGATCGTTTACCACAGCCTGTCAGCATCCGTCCACCAGCCGACAGGCCCGCCGAAAGTTGTCAGTAGGGCCGCATGTGACAGTGACTCCGGACGCGTGCTGGCTCCTCATTGGACCGCCCAGCTGGCTGCCGGCTGTAGCCTTGGACTTTAGGCAAACTGCCCATGTGACCTTTAGGACGATCCCTCCATTATTCTAATGACTGGAAGACGATCGCTCGCTAGGAAACAAAGCTCCTCTGCCCCTATAAATAAGAGGCTGTCAGCACTTGTCCAAGGATCGAGATTCTGACTCTCAAAACACTCTGCATTATCGCGATTTCAGCACACAATACAGAATCAATACACAGCACTTGGCTTTCTCCAACTCTAGGCAACAGCTATCTTTCGGTACTTACTTCTCTCGGCCTCTCTCATCAAGCAGACGATCGGTAGGGACGAAGAACACCGAGCTTCGCTCAAGAGCCAGATTAACAGAGTCTTTTTACACTCATTGTATTTAGATTTCTCACATTAATACTTGTATCCACGAATATTTATATTATTAACATCTCGCGAGAGCATTCAAGCCCGGGCCTAACAAACCCGGCAAATCTTGTGTTTATTCATATTCTCTCGGAAGTGCTCCCGCAAATTGTTGTTTGTTGTCCGTCTTCCAGCAGTATTTAATCTTCGGATAAATATTTTGGGCAACAACAATTGGCGCTAGTTGAAGGGGATCTAACCCTCAAATTTTTATTCCTACCGTCCCGAAGAACACTCACTGTTATCGGGGCATATACTTGAAGTGACACTCACTGCGCTTCAAAGAAATCTTTCAGAAATCATGTCTTCCGCCTCCGCGTCGAAGAAAGCCGCTGGCCAGCCGGCCAGACGCCTCGTTCTGTCCCAGTCCGAGCCACAGCCGATGGTGGAAGGTAGCCTCCGCGGTCAGAGACGCTCGATCCCGTCCCTGGACGGCGGCCCAAGCCTCTCGCTCGATCAGTTCCGAACTAAGGAACAGATCGAAGAGGCCCTGGCCGTCCTTCAGGAGCGACGGAGTGCTCTCGACGCGCCTCCCGCTATCACCCCCTCGGCCGTCCGCCGGAAGTCCAAGCGGAAGCTCAAGGCGTTACTGGCCGAGCGATTGCCAGGAGGCTCTCGTCCGCAAGAAGAGGCGCTCGCCAGCTGGGGCACCTCTGTCTTCGATCGCCTGGGCAGTGACCCGTCTTGGCGACCGGGCCAGTCCGGCCCCAGCTACGAGACGACGGAGTTTGAATACGTCACCAGGAGCTCGGCCTACCCGACTCCCAGAAGGCAGCCCAGCCGTCTGGCTCCCCCTCACCAAATAGATGAGGTCGGCAGCAGCGGAGTCCGGAGATCGGTACACGATCGCCTCGGCTCCCGCTCCCAAAGCCGATCAGCAAGCGACCGAGCCACGGCGATGGCTGCGATGCAACATCAGATCGACGACATGAAGGCGCTCCTGGAATCCAGGGCAGGCGCCAAGAAGACGATAGCCGAGCCAAGCAAGCCGCTCGCGATCAACATCGAGCTCGCCCCCGTGCAGCACAAGATCGCTCCCCCGCAAACACCTTTGTATGAGGGGAGATCGGACCCCGAAATACACCTGAGCAAGTTCAACATCTATATGACCGGGTGTGGGGCATCTGACGTGACCAGGTGCCGAATGTTCCCTATGACGCTGGACGACCTCGCCTACCAGTGGTACACCTCATTGCCACCTCGGTCCATTGACTCCTTTAACGAGCTGGCGAACGTCTTCACAACGTATTTCGCCACCAGGGCCGCTCGGCCAGAAGGTCCCCTTTGCATGATGCAAATCAAGCACAGATAAGAAGAGTCCGACTCGGACTACATTGACCGAGTAGACGTGGAGAGTGCGTGTCGATGAAACTTGACTGGGCATTAAGTTTATGTGAAGACTTGTATGACGTGTTCTTTGACATGGAGAGTGCCTGTCGAATACTAATGGTTAGTGGGAGCACACTTTATAGGTATGCTAATTAGATTAGTATACTCGAACCGACTCACCCTCGATTCGTCACACGGATTTCACTCCGGGACAGTCAATGACGGAATCGAAAGGTTGTGATAGGTATTCATGAATCTTCGACTTGAGGATTTAGTAGGGATGTGCTTGTGACGTCAAGATTTTCATTAGAGTAGTTCGACCCTGTAAACCGTAAGGCGGGGGTCAACCTCGACGTGCATCTTGACGGGTAAGTAGCAGGTCCTACTGAATACCAAGATAGAATCCTTTCTCCTGTTAGTGAACGGGTTATATGTCCTATGCGGTTATTGGCAGATGAGATCATAAGTCTTTGTCCAAAGTATTGGAGCTAGCTGTATTAGATACACGAGAGCTCGATGATCTCGATTTGCATTAACGCATGCATAGCGTCAAGTACAGATAGGGTTTGACTCACCGTGACCCTATAACTTGATCGGGATATTTGAAAGAAGGGTTTATACGTATACTGGTATTCATGACAGAATGGTTCTTGAATGATCCCAATCATTCGTTCTCAGTCGGGGTACAGTATAGGCCACCAGGCTGGCTAGGTGGTGCTACTACTCTTTGGTTCCTCCCATTGCTGACTGAGACGGACCTACCGAGTCGCGCATTAGGATTGACGACGGAATGAATTAAGCTAATTCTCTCATTATGAATATTAGATATTGGATATCTAATTTGGGACATTGGATGTTTAAATCGATTTATCGGATAAATTGATTTACGGCTTAATGGATTAAATATATCACTAGGTGATTAATTTAATTCATGAATATAATTATTTCTTGGAGAAATTAATTATGTTATTTTGTATTTGATATGTTTAATTAATTGGATTAATTAATCGATACAAATACATCGAAACGGAATCATAGTTTATCTATTTGGACTCACGGGAGTCCGAAACGAACCGAACTCATCCGTTTCTGCATGGTAGCCACCCCCCTAATTTCCACCCACTTTCCTCTTGTCTTGTTGTTTTCATTTTATATGAAAAAGATGACTTTGTGGGGATTTGATTCTCATAATAATGAGATGTATCATGTGAAGAGTTGAATAAATGAAGAAGACATCTCTCACCTGAGATTCCAAGCCAATTCCAACGTGAGAGTGTAGAGAGAGAGAGAAAAGACTTCTCCAAGTCTTCTTCATCTTTGTTCATCAACTTCTTCTTCATTTTTTCTTGGAGAAAAAATTGAGAGAAAATCATATAGAGAGAGTAAGATTAAAACACTTAGAGTGTAGTAATCTTTACATATATAGCTTCATCACTTAGCTCTAGCCGTATCCTCGGAGGATAGCAAGGTGCTCGTCGTTCCGGTTGTTTCTCCGGCGCGTGGCAAGTAGAGATGCGGTGCTTTCGGCGTTGGATCGTTCAAGAGCTTGGGGAATAGCTCAAGAGAAGGTTACCATTTAATCAACGGACTTCGAGGGTTAGTTTCTTATGACTCTTGCTTTTCGTTTATATTTTCGTATATACGTAGCTCGATCGATCCTCGTAGGGATTCGGATCGAATTAATTTTCATTTTACCGCTTCCGTTGGGCCTTCGTTTTTAGGCACCGAATCCCAACAGTGGTATCGAAGCGTAGGTCTTGCGATCGTATATACGATATTAGCATTTGGAATGCTCGATTAGATGGTGAATGATTTGGAATCATTTAGTCATAATCGTGGTATATGTTTTTACGTTCGTTGTAATTATATTTTTCGTAAGTTTATGTCTAAATATAAATCTTATTTTCTTGGAAATATGATTTATATTGAAGATATGAATGTTGGAGAATATAGATATTGGATATCCGGTCGAAAAACTAGTCCCGAAATGCCGTTGGACGGTCCGGGAGGGGTCCAGAAGTCGGGGGCCGCGGCCGAGTGTGCGGCCCGGCTGGCGGCGACCATCGTAATGTGGGCCACGGCACGATCGCCGAGGCCGCGGCACGTGGCTGGCGGGCAGCCGGCAGCGGTAGCGAGCACGATCGGCCATGCCAGGCCTGTCTGCCGGCATGCTGCCGGTAGTGACTCGGCCATGGCAGGTGTCACGGGTCCGAACTGGACTAGAATTTTTCGCCGAAAATTTCTCCCCATGCCGGCATTGATTGTCCGCACAACAACCAGTCAGCCTTCGATCCTCACCAAACACTCGTGTTTACCTCACAGCACTCGTGTTTATCCCGATCAGAGTTACAGCCCAAGGCCACCTTTAGTGTTTGAAGGAGTATGCAGCGAAACACTATAAACACGTAAAGGCACACACAACTTACGGGGACAATTCCCCAACCTTTAATATTATTTGCACTCTCAATAAAAAAGGAAAAAGGCCTCGCTGTACAACTCTCAGATCTCACGATCCCTCTCGCTGCCTACAAAATTGTACAAAAGTACCTATTTATAGCCCAAGCAAAGGACTACAACGGTTGACAACCCCAACCGCTAGGTTCAGCTCGACACTCCACGTGTCAACGCGTGGCAAAAGACCACCATGCGTCCCTGCCACTTGTCCCGAGCAGTTTCCCAGCAACTTGCCCGTGTTTGCCTTGTACTGCCACGTACAAGGTCTTCTGGAACCATCCCGCAACCGTCCGTAACCGCTTGCTAGTAACCGTCCCGCAACTGCCCTGATGGATCCCAGCACTCCACCTGGCACATGCAGTCCACCAAGTAACTGCCCACATGTTGACGTGTGCCCCGCACGTCTTATAACCGCTTGGAACCGTTCCGCACAACCGCTCCAAGTAACCGTTCCGTCATGTCGTTGCCTGGAACTACCTCATAACCACCCCATGCAACTGCCATGACTTGTAACCGCCTCGAACCGTCAATGCCAAGCTCGTGCGCGCCAAATCTGGCGTTCCCTCGCGCCCAAGTCTTGTTCCCACATAGTCCGAGCCAATTCCCATAGATTTATGCACAAGTGCCCAGCCACTTGCACATTCCCGAGCCTTGCCCCAATGATCCGACAATGCTCGCATAAGTCCGCACCTGGTCCGTCCCGTACGAACCATACCCGCCGTAGGCACACAGCCCCGACCTTTGCCCGCAAGTGTGCACAAGTGTCCAACAACTTGTGCACTTGTCCGAAGTCCGAAGAGGTCCTCCTGGCACGGCCGAACCCTCTCGGCCATGGGCACACAGCCCAGGCCCTGTCCGCGCCCGAAGTGTCCGCTGCTCGGGTCGGTCCTATCCGGGTCGGGTTTCACCTCCGGATCGACCCGTGACCCAATCCCATGGCAAGTCCCAGCACCTTGCCAAGTCCTTGGCCGAGCACCTTGGGTCACCCCTTGGGCATGGCCCTCAGTAACTACCTCCCCCCCTATAATAGGCTTAGACGGATAAACCCTGGTGATGGCAGTAACCATTGAAAAGCTGAGGAGTCACTCACCTGCCTCCAGCCTTGAACCAGCCCAAAAACCTCAAAGTAACACGAGATTGTCTTGATTCCATGTTTTAGCTAAGCCTCACACTTGCCAAGAAGCCTCCGAATCACTTTTCATTCCCGTGCCTTAGTGTCGTGCCACGCCTGATCGCACAGCCCGCCTACTGACGACGGCCGCTGCCCAAATGAGTCACCCATGTTAAGGGTCTAACAGCAGGCCATTTTCGCCCCAGATCGTTTTTTCCGCGTATTCTTGAAAATTAATCTCCCGCATGTTAAATTTGATTTAATATGATTAAAATGATTTATGGTATTTCATTTTATAAGGGAAATTTGATTAATTAGAATATTTATGGTCGACCGAATTATTTGAGCGTTATCATATAACCGATTGTGTGAATCGATTTGATCGGTTCGTATTGTTGATTGGATCAATGTATCTCTACGTTTTCCATTTGTTTAGTATTTATTGGATGAATGCTTTTGAATGGGGATGTGGTTCGTGGACTTAGTTTTTGAATCGTTCGTTTTATTCGATTGGGTTGTAAAGGCCGTTTTGAGCCTACTTATTTTACTAGAAATATTTGTATCTAGGATGCAATTTTCAATGTAAAATTTATATGTAATGACGAAGACCGGAGGAAGATCCATTTCGAGAAGACGAAGATTCAAGACGAAGACTTGTAATTAGATTACGGAGTTTTTGTTTTCTAGGAACGGTCCATGAACCACATGTTGGTAGCAACTAGGTTGTGAATGGTTGTTTCATATTGTATGAATGCCACAAATGCGCTTAAACTATTAATGTGCAAAGTGTAACGCTAATCGCGAAAATTCTCCCACGATAAATTATTAAGTTTATAAGGTTTCAAGGTTTTTCTTCCCTCCATCGAGTTTTCGGGAAATTGAAATCCAAACCGGATGTGCTATGCTTCCGAGTTATCGGGGTAGTCGTTCGGGGAGGATGGATAAATTACCGAGAGCGCATTGGATGCCTTCGGTTGGAGCAAATTTTATCCCTAGAAACCTGATAGGTTGCCAGATAAGATTCAATTGTGAAACTGATTTGCGTCGATGGTATAAACTTAACTTGTTCACGAACCATAGAAACCGTATAGGTTGAGGGGAGTGAACAAGGGGAAAAAGAAGATCGAATCATCCATTATATGGGTTGGTGTTGGACACCACTTTATGAAAATTAATAGACTAGAAACCTATTCGGTTGCCCTCTATTAAGATTTATAAAGAACTCGATCACCACTATGAAGTAGAGCGGCGATACTTCCGGATTTCACATGGGAGTGTGTTATTCCGATAAAAAATAGTGGGAGTTGGGTAACAAGAATAGAAAAGACCTTAATTCTATACTCAGGCCATAATATAACAAGTCACTGATTAATCTGTTATACTTAATGCAGACATAACTCAATATGACAATGAATCCACTCGCAATTCTACTCGAAAAGAACACCTTAATGGGACCTAACTTTGTGGATTGGCTCCGCAATCTGATGATTGTCCTCAGTATAGAGGCACTAGGATACGTCTTGGAGATGGACATTCCGGCGCCTCCTGTGCGGACCCGAGCCAATCAGGAAGAGATTGAAAACCACGAAAAGTGGGTTAAGGATGACGTGAAAGTCCGTTCTTATATGATGGCTTCCATGTCTAATGAGCTTCAGAGAGCTCATGTGAAAATTACTTCTGCTAGGCAGATTCGATCTCACTTAACCGAACTTTATGGTGAGCAGAGCAGAACTGCTAGATATGAGATATCCAAGCAACTGTTCGGTGCAAGGATGAAGGAAGGTGAGAAGGTTGGGGAACACGTCCTCAAAATGATATCCATGATCGAGAGATTGGAGGCTCTTGATTTTAAAATGGATACTTCTCTCCAAACCGACCTTATCCTACAGTCTCTCCGTGATTCCTTCTCACAGCTTGTTATGAACTTCAACTGCAATGAGATTGCATGTAATTTAGCTGGGCTAATGAACAAACTTGTGACTGCTCAGTCTCAGGTGAAGACTCCGCGGATGAAGGAGTCTGCTCTTGTGATTTCTTCTGGACCTCGGAGGTCTAAGAACAAGAAGAAAAAGACCAAGAAGCAAACTGGACCACAAGTTAAGGACCTTAAGGGTAAGGGCAAGGCCCCGATGGTTCCGAAGAACAAGAAGAAGAAGGATGCTTGTCTCAAGTGCGGTGAGCTGGGCCACTGGGCTAGAGACTGTCCCATTCTTCATGGCACTTCGTCTGTAACTTTTAGTTTTGGAAACAAATTGTTCTACTACTGTATTTTCTACTTCCTGGATACTGGATTCTGGTGCTAGTTCTCATATTTGTACCGTGAATCAGGATCTGGAACAAAGTAGGAAGCTTGGAGCTGGAGAAGTTATGATCACAGTCGGAAGCGGGCATAGTGTCTAGGCGACCGACATAGGATCACTTCTTTTGGGTTTAGAATCCGGCTTTGTTTTGACTTTAGAAGATGTACTTGTTTTTCCCAAGGGGCACAAAAACATTGTATCCATTCCGGTCATGGACCGAAAAGGCTTTTCATTTTTCATTGGTGATGGTTCCTGCAAAATTTATTTTAGAAATAAACTAGTGGGTACTGCTACATTGTTGAATGGATTGTATCATCTAAATCTCAGCAACAAAGTAGTTGTGAATACTATGACTAGAAAACGTGGTAGGGATGAAACCAATTAAGTTTTGAAATGGCATCTTAGACTTGGTCATGTTGGTCAGACCAAGGTTTAAAAGATGGAAAAAGATGGACTTATGGGTCCATTGGGATCGGATCCTTTTCCTACTTGTGAATCTTGCCTTAAAGGCAAAATGACTAAGTCCCCCTTCACAGGGACATTTGAAAGAGCCGCTGATAAACTTGGATTAATCCATACCGACATATGTGGTGCTTTAGAAGTAGCACGTGACGGATATCAATATTTCATTACGTTTACAGATGATCATACTAGGTATGGTTATGTATACTTAATGAAACATAAATCCGAGGCCTTTGAGAAATTCCAGGAATTCAAGGCCCTAGTCGAGAAACAAACTGGTAATCATATCAAAGCACTTCGGTCGGATCGAGGTGGCGAGTATATGAGTACGGAGTTTGACGAGTTCCTTAAGGAACATGGAATAGTTTCACAACTAACACCTCCAGGTACTCCTCAGTTAAATGGTGTGTCAGAAAGAAGGAACCGGACCTTGTTGAACATGGTCCGTTCCATGTTGGGCTATACTGACTTGCCGATTTACCTGTGGGGGTATGCACTCCTGACTGCCGCTTACATCTTGAACAGATGTCCTTCCAAATCCGTTCCTAAAACTCCACATGAGATGTGGGAGGGCAGGAAACCAAGTCTTAATCATATTAGGATTTGGGGATGTCCCGCCTATGTCAAGAAGACTTAGGTGGAAAAGTTGGATGCTAGGTCTACGAAGGGACGTTTCATTGGATTCCCATCCGGGACGATGGGATATCTATTCTACATGCCCGAAGATCGAAGGATCGTTGTTGCTTTACAAGCACACTTCCTGGAAGATGAGTTCATTCGGGAAGGCGGAGCAGGTAGAAGTATTTCTTTAGAAGAATACAACGAAACTCCTCGAGAGACACCTGTGCAAGAAACTGGAACTGAACTTTCTGAAACACTAGTACAACCACCTCGTAGGTCTAGTAGGGTGTCTCATTTACCTGAGAGGTATGGGCTTGTGCACTTGGAAGAGCTGGGTCTCCATGAGGTTCCAAGTGATAGCCAAGAGACCGACCCAACAACCTATGACCAAGCGATGGTGGATGTAGACTCCGCGAAATGGCGTGAAGCTATGGAAGCTGAGATAGACTCGATGCATGTAAATCAGGTCTGGACTCTAGTAGACCGCCCCAAGGGCATAGTGCCTATTGGGAACAAGTGGATCTACAAGAGAAAGACTGATGGTGATGGCAAGGTTGACGCCTATAAGGCCAGGCTTGTGGCAAAGGGTTATACCCAAAAGGAAGGGATCGATTACCACGATACCTTCTCGCCCGTAGCCATGATCAAGTCTATTCGCATGATGCTTGCTATAGCTTCCTACCACGATTATGAGATATGGCAAATGGACATAAAGACGGCTTTCCTTAATGGATTCCTCGAGGAGGAAATCTATATGGAGCAGCCTAAAGGCTTTGTGTCCGAAGTCGATATTCAAAAAGTATGCAAGCTTCAGCGTTCCATTTATGGACTGAAGCAAGCGTCGCGTAGTTGGAACCTTCGTTTTGACGAGGCGGTCAAAGAGTTTGACTTCGTGCAAAATGAAGAGGAACCTTGTGTCTACAAGAAGGTTAGTGGGAGCAAGATTGCATTCTTAGTACTATATGAAGATGACATTCTACTAATAGGAAATGATGTGGGAATGCTCAGTTCTGTGAAAGCTTGGCTTTCGAGTAATTTCTCCATGAAAGACTTGGGAGAAGCTACCTATATTCTTGGTATTCGACTCTACCGGGATAGAGCAAAGAGAACAATAGGCCTTTCCCAAGCCCTCTATATAGATAAGATCTTAAAGCGATTTAAGATGGATGATTCTAAAAGAGGGTTCCTACCGATGCAACATGGAATAAAACTCACCTTGTAGATGTGTCCTCAAAGTGAGGAACAACGCAAGGAAATGAGTAATATACCATATGCTTCGGCCGTGGGTAGCCTTATGTATGCTATGTTGTGTACAAGACCTGACATCGCGCATGCTGTAAGCGTGGTGAGTAGGTTTCAGGCAAACCCAGGTAGGGAACATTGGATCATTGTAAAGAACGTTCTCAAGTACTTGAGAAGAACGAGAGATATGGTTCTTATGTATGGCGGTGGAGATTTGGATGTGGTGGGATTCACTGATTCGGACTTCCAAGGACTGAAGGATGACTCGATGTCCACTTCTGGGTACATATTTACTCTTAATGGAGGAGCAGTATCTTGGCGCAGTGCCAAGCAAAGCGCGACTGCTGATTCCACCTGTCAGGCTGAGTATCAAGCAGCATCGGAGGCTTCCAAGGAAGGGTTCTGGATTAAGAAGTTTTTAGGAGAACTTCAAATGATACCATGTGCTGAGCTGCCTGTTCCGCTGTACTGCGACAACGACGGAGCTATAGCACAGGACAAGGAGCCGAGGTTTCACAACAGCACCAAACATATTGAGAGGAAGTATCATCTCGTAAGAGAATTTGTTCGCAAGGGATACATTGTGCTGCATAGAGTAGACTCGGCCGACAACGTCGCCGATCCACTGACCAAGCCACTATCTCAGACTAGCTTGGAGCGTCATCTGGAGAACATGGGTATTAGATACCATAGTGTGTGGCATTGAGTGCAAGTGGGAGATTGTTAGGAGTATGCCCTCGAATGCCACTCAGAGGTTGTTGAGTGAGGGCACTGTACTTGTAATTATGTAAACCATTTATATAAGGCAAATGAATGTTTCTTTATTTACAGGTAGTTACTGGCATTCCTAACTCGTAAATAAACATATAGAAACTAGTCCGTGTATTTGAGAGCAAAACGTTCCACTCCTTATTGGATAAGGGGGTCGGCACTGTAAAGGTTTATAGCTCAAATACTTAATCGTTCGCAAGTCGATGAAACTTGACTGGGCGTTAAGTTTATGTGAAGACTTGTATGACGTGTTCTTTGACATGGAGAGTGCCTGTCGAACACTAATGGTTAGTGGGAGCACACGTTATAGGTATGCTAATTAGATTAGTATACTCAAACCGACTCAACCTCGATTCGTCACACGGATTTCACTCCGGGACAGTCAATGACGGAATCGAAAGGTTGTGATAGGTATTCGTGAACCTTCGACTTGAGGATTTAGTAGGGATGTGCTTGTGACGTCAAGATTTTCATTAGAGTAGTTCGACCCTGTAAACCGGAAGGCGGGGGTCAACCTCGACGTGCATCTTGAAGGGCAAGTAGCAGGTCCTACTGAATACCAAGATAGAATTCTTTCTCCCTTTAGTGAATGGTTTATATGTCCTTAGCGGTTATTGGCGATGAGATCATAAGTCTTTGGCTAAAGCATTGGAGCTAGTCAGTATTAGATACACGAGAGCTCGATGATCTCGATTTGCATTAACGCATGCATAGCGTCAAATGAGATAGGGTTTGGTGACCGTGACCCTATAACTTGATCGGGATATTTGAAAGAAGGGTTTATACGTATATCGTATTCACGATGAATGGTTCTTGAATGATCCCAATCATTCGTTCTCGCCAGTACAGTGTAGGCCACCAGGCTGGCTAGGTGGTGCTACTACTCTTTGGTTCCTCCCATTGCTGACTGAGACGGACCTACCGAGTCGCGCATTAGGATTGACGAGGGAATGAATTAAGCTAATTCTCTCATTATGAATATTAGATATTGGATATCTAATTTGGGACATTGGATGTTTAAATCGATTTATCGGATAAATTGATTTACGGCTTAATGGATTAAATATATCACTGGGTGATTAATTTAATTCATGAATATAATTATTTCTTGGAGAAATTAATTATGTTATTTTGTATTTGATATGTTTAATTAATTGGATTAATTAATCGATACAAATACATCGGAATGGAATCGTAGTTTATCTGTTTGGACTCACGGGAGTCCGAAACGAACCAAACTCATCCGTTTCTGCATGGTAGCCGCCCCCCTAATTTCCACCCACTTTCCTCTTGTCTTGTTGTTTTCATTTAAATGAAAAAGAAGACTTTGTGGGGCTTTGATTCTCATAATAATGAGATGTATCATGTGAAGAGTTGAATAAATGAAGAAGACATCTCTCACTTGAGATTCCAAGCCAATTCCAACGTGAGAGTGTAGAGAGAGAGAGAAAAGACTTCTCCAAGTCTTCTTCATCTTTGTTCATCAACTTCTTCTTCATTTTTTCTTGGAGAAAAAATTGAGAGAAAATCATATAGAGAGAGTAAGATTAAAACACTTAGAGTGTAGTAATCTTTACATATATAGCTTCATCACTTAGCTCTAGCCGTATCCTCGGAGGATAGCAAGGTGATCGTCGTTCCGGTTGTTTCTCCGGCGCGTGGCAAGTAGAGACGCGGTGCTTTCGGCGTTGGATCGTTCAAGAGCTTGGGGAATAGCTCAAGAGAAGGTTACCATTTAATCAACGGACTTCGAGGGTTAGTTTCTTATGACTCTTGCTTTTCGTTTATATTTTCGTATATACGTAGCTCGATCGATCCTCGTAGGGATTCGGATCGAATTAATTTTCATTTTACCGCTTCCGCTGGGCCTTCGTTTTTAGGCACCGAATTCCAACAGCTTCCCCGCGCAAGGACTCCTCTAGACCAAGACCGCACGCCCTTCGTTTAAATACGAGGCGAGGCGCAGCCTAATAGAGGACCCTCATAATAAAGTGAGTCACGAGACACTCAATGTCTTCGCGCACCAAGACACGGTCATGGAGTTGGCCCATCGAACTCCGCGACTGTGCACGGTTCCTCAGCGACGAAACCATCAAGTTTCTACGAGGGATCGGCCAATGTTGTTTTTTGCAGGTACAAGACCGAAAGATATCTAGCCAATCGACCATGATAGCCCAAGTCCAAATCCAAAGTTGGCTCAACAGTTCGCCCGTCCTCATCCTACACGATCGCCAACAAGAACCACCTCGCCTCGTGTCTTCAACATCGGAGCAAGCTGGGGGGCAATTGTTGTGTCGAGAATTATACTCTCCGACCGGCAATCGCCTCGGAGATCGGGCGACCTAGCCACTGCCGAGCAGCCGAGGCAGAACTGCCGACCTCGACCAGGAGACCAAGCCTTAGCCCAGCAGACAAGATGTATCGGCCAACCGAAGGTCCCAGGACAAGTCCCAGTGCCGAGCGATCGACATCAAATACGATCGTCTCTCGGCACTTGGCGACCGACTAGCGGACGATCATCTCACGGTACTTGCCGACTGACCCTTGGTGACCGACCGATGCCGACCCTCAGCGACTGGCCGATGCCGACCCTCAGTGACCAGCTAGAGACGACCGCATCATGCCGATAGTCATCCAGTCGGCAAAGGCCGAGCCTCAGGACAGACACCACGTGCAGAGCCGAGACAAGATCCGCATATCACGGATCGTTGACCACAGCCTGTCAGCATCCGTCCACCAGCCGACAGGCCCGCCGAAAGTTGTCAGTAGGGCCGCATGTGACAGTGACTCCGGACGCGTGCTGGCTCCTCATTGGACCGCCCAGCTGGCTGCCGGCTGTAGCCTTGGACTTTAGGCAGACTGCCCATGTGACTTTTAGGACGATCGCTCCATTATTCTAATGATCGGAAGACGATCGCCCGCTAGGAAACAAAGCTCCTCTGCCCCTATAAATAAGAGGCTGCCAGCACTTGTCCAAGGATCGAGATTCTGACTCTCAAAACACTCTGCATTATCGCGATTTCAGCACACAATATAGAATCAATACACAGCACTTGGCTTTCTCGAACTCTTGGCAACAGCTATCTTTCGGTACTTACTTCTCTCGGCCTCTCTCATCAAGCAGACGATCGGCAGGGACGAAGAACACCGAGCTTCGCTCAAGAGCCGGATTAACAGAGTCTTTTTACACTCATTGTATTTATATTTCTCACATTAATACTTGTATCCATGAATATTTGTATTAATAACATCTCGCGAGAGCATTCAAGCCCGGGCCTAACAAACCCGGCAAATCTTGTGTTTATTCATATTCTCTCGGAAGTGCTCCCGCAAATTGTTGTTTGTTGTCCGTCTTCCAGCAGTATTTAATCTTCGGATAAATATTTTTGGCAACAACACACACCTCGTCATTTATGTTGTTCAGGCTAAGGAATCGACGAACGGGACAAGCAGAAGATGAATACATACTCCCCACATGATGAAGTTCTAAATAATAAAAGATGTCGCCGTAATTATTATTATTTTTACGAAATACTTGATGTTCTTCAACGAATATAATTTCAACGGACTATGTCTGAATATTTGATTTCCCATGTTTTTGTAAAATTGTACTGATAGTTGAATAAACGAGTTTTATTGAATATTTACTGACTAAAATGCTTCCGAAAATACTCCGAATTTAGATAAATTTTTTAAGGAAAAAATGAGCTGTGTAACGTTCTTTTTAATTAAGAAAGCCAGGGCGTTACAGAATGGTATCGGAGCAGGACCTCTCTCAGTACGGTGAGATTTGGGGATGAACCAAGCGGAAGCTGGTGAACATGTAACACCCGGGGCCGACGAGGGCAGGGAGTGATCGCCTGTGCAATAAAAAAGGGCACGGACAATGAGCGGCTCCGAGAAAGGGGAGTGATCGCCGGTGCAATAAGAAAAAGGGCACAGACAACGAGCGGATACTGACAAGGCTTCTAGGCGGAGGGGGACATGACTGAATCAAATTCTCACCAGAACGAGAGGTATTCCAAGACTGTATAGGTATGGGACTATACAGTTAAGGAGGTTTATAAAAAAAAAGATTTACTTACACAAAACAAGATATTTCAAAACTTTCTTATTTTTAAAAGTATAACAAACAATTACGGCATGATTATATTTTCGGGAGAATATGTGGTTCATCGCTGCTGTCCAACGTCGACTCTGAGGTAATGTTTTCAAGTATTCAGTCTTTTATGAAAACTTAAAAATTATGGTATGAGTATAGAATGATTGTGTCGGCAAAAGATTTGAAAGGATATGTGAAAGTATAAATGTTGTCCGAAAGGGACAAAATATGATTTCAAAGAAAGGTTTGAAAGTAATTTTTGCTGGCACAATATTTTTAAAGTTATTGATGAAAATACTCATACAAAGTTTGATACAGATTTTCAAAGTTCTTTACGAAGTTCAATTTCGAGGACGAAATTTTTAAAGGGGGGAGGATTGTAACGCCCCAATACTTATTTAAATGCTATTTATTTGGCTAATGATCATGGATTTTGATTTTTTTAATATTTACAGGTTGTCCGATACTTGGACCGATATGTTCCTAGCATAAAATGAAGGACTTAAAAGGAAAAGATTTCAAAACAAATTATAAGGATCATTTTTAGAATTTATGAAAGTGATTTCGAAAAGTTCCAACGATTTTGATACGATAAAATTTTTATCACAGAACACTTATACTGCAAAAATAATATTAAATTATTTTGTTATTATTATCGAAAATCCGTTCCGAGCATATCGAAGATTTAACTTCGAAGAGTCCGGAACAGGTCGGAAAATCGAATTTGGACACCGGGAAGGGGCCAAACCGGCCGATCCAATTTGACGGACATCTGCGGGTCACCACCGGACACGCCTACCGACAGCTGCCGGTCACGGCCGACAGATGTTTCTCGGAGCTCTCCGGATAAGGCTGTCTGGATAAGGTCAGTCACGACCGACAGAAGCTTCTCGGCCATCTGTCCGGATAAGGCTGTCCAGCTATCCGGATAAGGTCGGTCACGACCGACGGAAGCTTCTCGGCCAGCTGTCCGGAAAAGGCCTCCAGCTGTCCGAGTAAGGTTGATTTTCAGCCAACTTTGGACCCCTATTTATACATGTTACTGGACGTGTTTTTGTACATCACATATCAATTTGAATCTCTGGACCTCTACTATGAAACGCCCGTAACATATTTTCCTTCCAAAATTTATAAAGGCTTCAAAAAGCCCGATGAAACAGGAAGCTCATATCTGACAGTTTTTCAAAGGTGTTTGATAAAAGTCCTCAAAGAGATTTCAGATTTCACATCAAGAATTTATGGCCGGAAATATGAAAAAGTATTTTCAAGTGCTAGGAGTAGCGTATCCGGGATCCAAGAAGAACAACCGAGCCAAATTCAAAGGAAGATATTTCAAGATTTCAGCAAACGAGGTGAGGTTATACTGTTTTAATATGTTACGGTCATCGTTGTGTAGTGTATGTAACACCCCAAACTAGGCGGATATTACAGTGCCGTAGATCCCCAACTGGGACCCACCAGGCAAATGAAAATGAATGAATTACACAAGATAAATGTAGTACCGAACTACATTACAACAATAATTACTCCGATGAGGAGTTTAGTTACAACACACCAGGATAATACCGAATACTAGTGTATTTTATATGAAGATAAAATACACAACACTGAATGAAACGGAGTATTCAAATGAAAGTCTGCAGCGGAAAATAAAGGACAATAACATGAATAACTGAAAGATCGGGGCCCCCTACTAGTATCACTAGGACTCCTCGACATCAACATGCTATTTCCGTGCGTTTGCCTTGCCATGACCTGAAAAACAAAATCCCCAAACGGGGTCAGTTACAAAGAACAACAATCCTCAAGGGTTGAAAATACACAATTATGATTAACTGAAGTTATGAAATATTCTTAGTTATGAATTACGCTGAAGAGGAGTATCATAGTACGCCCGTAATGTTCTGTGTAAGTGTACAACACCCGTCCGTGTACCTAATTAGTCTCACGGTGTAACGCTTTCCCGTGTGCACGGTCTAATGTATCGGTGAACCCAATACAATAACCATCGTGTGCCCGACTAAAAATTCCACACAGCCACACCCGGCCACGCAATATGAACCCAGAAGGTCATATGAATGAGAATGACCGTAATGAATATCAATGAATAAATAATAATCTGACAAAGTCAAGAATGACTCACCGAGATGAGGGTAATAATGAAATGAATGATAGCTCAACGAAAAGATTGGAACCGTCGTTCCTTATGACTGAAGTGATTAATTGACAATAACAAGTTTTAATATGATTAATACAATGATGAATGAGTTATGATTATGAATGATCAACAACAAAAGGTATGAATATCCTTTTAACCGAGTAAGAATTAACTTACTAAATACCGATGAAGAAAGTCCTTCCACGAACAAATGTCCTAAATGAAGTGTCGGTCGCACGAACAACCTTAATTCAATACAATTACCGACAATCCGATCAATATACGAATCAAACACGAATATAACGAACTCAAAAGCGTCGATACGATAAAACTAAGTCCATTGAGGCATTAAAACAAACACGTTGCGTCAAACTCCGATTGTTTACAATCAAAATTCAATATACCAATATCAAATCCCCAAGAAGTTTTTCAAACCAATAAAACATCTCCAATACGATCAATAATCCGATATGAATATCCAAAAACGTGATTATAACAACAATTAGTCGAAAATCCCCAATTCCAACTCGATATTCAAGGTGTTCTTGAATAATTCCTCAATAATCCAATGAATCCTTATACAAACTCATAATCATATACATATCCCTTCATATAACATGATTATAACGTCCAAAACATCATATCTCAACACAAAATCGAAGTCCAAAGTGTTGAAGGAATTACCTCTTGAAGATTCAAGTACTTTAATCCGAAGAACACACGTTAGATTGATTATCCGGGCTTCACGATCGAAAGGAGATGAAGAAACTCAAACACACAAATGATAATTGATGAAGAAAACTCTCCCTCAAGCTTATCTCTCTCATAAGAAGGTGGAAAAGATGAAAAAAATGAGCTGAAATGCTCAAAAAACCAATTTAAAGGGGTTGACTACCCTGCCGGACACGGCCCGTGCCGATCGGCACGGTCGTGTCGCATAGCTGGCCGACAGCTGGCCGACAGGGACTCGACCGTGTCCTGCTTGACACGGTCGCGGCGCGAGGGCCTTCGAAAGTGACCCGTCAAGCGGCGACTTCGGCATGACTCGACCGTGTCACGGGACACGGTCGGCGTTGCCGATCGGTTCAGCCTTATACGGAAGAGTCCGACTCGGCCGTGCTGCATAACACGGTCGGGTCACGAGGCGAGACTTCGGCATTTTCCGGACGAGTACGGCACGGGCCGTGTCGGACGACACGGCAGTTCGTTCGGCGGTGATCGCCAAAATCGAAAAATGAGCGGTCGAGCTAAAGCGACCATAACTCTCTCGTCAGGACTCCGATTGACTCACCGTTTGAACCATTGGAAAGCTAACTCGATGCTATATAATATTGCAAGATTTAGAATTTTTGGAGTTACCAAAAATTAATGGTGATCTAACAAAGTCGAACTCATATGAGGAAAGTTGAAACAATGAACAATAACGATACACAACTCAAGTTTTTCGAGCGGTGAACACGGTGAATGAACATGATTGATGAATGATTATAATTGAATGAAAATCCACTGAGTGACAATCACCGAATGAAATTACTTGAATGATAATGATCGAATTACAACCGGTATTACATACTCCCCCTTAAAAGAGTTTCGTCCTCGAAACTAAGGGTCAAACAACTCGGGATAACTCTCCCGCATATTCTCCTCGGTTTCCCCGGTGGCCTCTTCGACTCCGTGTCTAGACCACTGAATCTTGACCAAAGGGATCGTCTTGTTCCTCAACTGTTTGATTCGCCGCTCTAACACTCGTACAGACGCTCCTCGTACGAATGATCATCTGCGATCTCGATTTCGTCGAATCAAGTATGTGACTCGGGTCGGCAACATACTTCCGCAATCGAGAGACGTGAAACACATTATGAATCTGCTCAAAGCCGGAGGTAAAGACAATCTATAAGCCTTAATTCCTACTCGATCCAAAATTTCAAACGGTCCAATAAATCTCGGCTCAACTTCCCCGTTTTCCGAAATGGAAAATACCTCGACTGGGATACCTTGACCAAAACATGGTCACCGTCTCGAACTCTAGTGGTCGACGACGATTATACGCATATGATTTACGCCGACTGAAATCAACATACGACTCTTGATCAAAGCTACCTTCTCTCGGGCGGCTATAAGCATATCGGACTCGGTGCCGATTGATTCTGACAAGTCATCTCAACAAAAAGGAGAGCGACAACGACGACCGTACAAGGCCTCGTAAGGTGCCATCTTAATGGAAGCATGCCAACTATTATTATACGTGAACTCGATCAACGGTAGTTGGGCTTCCCAATCGTCCTTCCAATCGAGGACGCATGCCCTCAACATGTCCTCTAATGTCTGAATAGTTCTCTCTAATTGTCCGTCGGACTGAGGATGAAAGGCAGTACTGAGATTAAGCTGAGTTCCCATAGCACGATGAACTGATTTCCAAAAATGTGACACAACCCGTCCGTCACGATCGGAAACGATACTTTTAGGAGTACCGTGCAGTCTCACTATCTCTTTGATGAATAACTGGGCAAGTCTCTCGGGACCCCAAGTATCCTTAATCTCAAGAAAATGAGTTGATTTAGTTAAGCGGTCCACAATCACCCAGATTGTATTCATGCCACGACGACTCGTCGGCAAACTCGTGATGAAATCCATAGAAATGTCTTCCCACTTCCACTCTGGAATAGGGAGAGGTTTTGACATACCGCCACGCCGATGTTCAATCTTGACTTGTTGGCAAGTTGAGCATCTCGAAACAAATTCCGCGACTTCTCGCTTCATATTACTCCACCGGTAATTTTGTTTCAAGTCCTTGTACATCTTCTTTGGACCCGGATGAACGAGAATAAGGGGTAGCATGAGCTTCTCTCAAAATAGAGTTTTTCAACTCGTCATTCGCGCACACAACCGGTTCTTAAACCTCAAAAGTCCATCCTCGTGGACCCGAATCGAGGCTTTCCCGAGCCACATCTTCACGGATGCGCAACAATGAAGGGTCCGAACTCGATTCTCTCGATTACCTCCTCAAGTTACGATGAAATCTCTAACATACAAAGATGTCCCCGAACTCGGGAAGCCGGACCTCGATCTCGGGTCTAAGGAATTCTGCTGAAGCTCCTTCGAATCTGTTAAACGAGCAAGCATCTGCTCTGAACGGACTTACGACTCAAGGCGTCGGCGACAACGTTCGCCTTGCCCTGTGGTAAAGGATCTCGATATCAAAATCTTTGATTAGTTCCAACCACCGCCTGCCGCATATTTAACTCCTTGTGAGTAAATATATCCTTCAACTCTTGTGATTGGTGAATAAGCGAAAGGTGACGCCATAAAGGTAACGACGCCAAATCCCAACGCGAAAACCACGGTGCTAGCTCCAGTCGTGGGTTGGATAATTGACCAACTATTCCGAGGAAACATCGGATTTACTTAATATCTTTCGGAGGTTGCCAATCTCGGATAGTCTCCGTCTTCGAGGGTCGACACGAACTCGTCGGATGAAATTACATGTCCGAGAAAGTCACCTCGGACCTCCGAACTCACATTTGGAAAACTTTCCATAAAGTTGTCCTCGTCTCAACACGTCGAGAACACGATGAAGACGTACCTCGTGTTCCTCTTGGCTACGAGAATAAATCAAAATGTCATCGATGAAGACAACAACAAACCGATCTAAAAAGTCGATGAAAACCCGATTCATTAACTCCATGAATACCGCAGTGCAATAGTTAGCTCGAACGGCATAACTACGAACTCATAATGACCATAGCGTGTACGAAAGCTGTCCTCGATATCCGACTCTCGAATGCATCGGTGATATCCAGATCTTAAGTCGATCTTGGAAAATCTCAAGCTTCTGAAGTTGATCTAAAAGATCATCAATACGAGGTAAAGGATACTACTCTTGATCATCACCTGTTCAACTCACGGTAATCGATACACAAGCGAAAAGAACTATCATTCTTCTTGACAAAGCAGACCTGGTGCTCCCCACGAGGGCGTACTCGGTTGGATATAACCTTCCTCGAACTATTCCTCAAGTTGAATCTTCAACTCTGCGTGCAGTCGGGGCCATCCGATACGGTGCCTTAGATAAAGGGGCGTCTGGCTCCAACTCACTCTGAATTCCCTTACTCTATGTGAAGGCAACCGGATAACTCGTCTGGAAATACATCGTCAATCGATGACAATGATACCACGAATGATTGAACATTTCGATTGCCCTAGAATGGTCAATCGATAAAAGAGATACCAATAATGATTGAACAACTCGATTGCCTTAGAAAGGCCAATCGATGAAGATGATACAAGGAATGTTTGAATAACTCGATTGCCTTTGAAAGGCCAATCGATGAAAATGATACAATGAATGATTGAATGACTCGATTGTCTTAGAAAAGCCAATCGATGGAAATGATACAAGGAATGATTGAATAACTCGATTGCCTTAGAAAGGTCAATCGATGAAAATGATACAATGAATGATTGAATGACTCGATTGTCTTAGAAAAGCCAATCGATGGAAATGATACAAGAAATGATTGAATAACTCGATTGCCTTAGAAAGGTCAAGCGATGAAAATGATACAATGAATGATTGGATAGTTCGATTGCGGAATTTCTCTGCTTTCGCCATAATAAAATTTCTACTGGAACAACGGGGATTACTTCCCTGAAGCACACATTCGACAACCAACGACGGAAAGATAGCGACCAAACGCTAACAAGCCGAGGATAGTATCAAGACGGTTAAGCCAACTAATACCGAAAATTAAGTCGCCCTAAGATAAATTCACCACGATTAGATCCATCAATCAATCGCGGTCGTTAAGCTTAATTCGGTATGATTCGAAAATTCTTCCATCGTCGGGTAGACCGATGGTATGAGGTCCACAAGCGGTAGGACTATCCGAAATAAGTCTATTCAAGCATGATTCGAAAATGAATGAATGCGGTGTACCAAGATCAAAAGGTACACACAAGTTGAAATAAAATTACGAGTATACGAAATCATTCGGGCCACCGGATCGTCGATCCTCCTCATCATATGAATCAGGACTTGGCCCCGAACCGACGCTCCGTCGATAAATACGAGCTCCAACTCTATTTGCTTCCATTGTCTTAAACGACGATGATAAAGCGATCTGATTAAAGCTGGTTGCTTGGGCCCGAGATGACACGGAGCCGACTTGGAGTCCTTTCGGCAAAAGCGGGCCTTATGCCCAAAATTCCCACAATTATAGCACGTGATAGACGGTTTGAGACACTCGGTGCTGAAATGACTCGGCGTTCCACAATTAAAAGCAGTGATGGCGGGCGGCGCTCGGGAATGAGATCCCGCGATTATGCGCCGTAGAGGTCGCTCGAAACGATAGGACTCACGAGGCTTCTTGCGGGTTAGTGACCGCCTTCGGATAGATTACGCTTCGTTGATTTCTGTTGACATATGCGGAGTTCTTTGCTCGGCAATTTCCTTAGCGGTGGCTCAGATGCGGAGAGTTCTCTCGATTAATCCGGTCAGTGGCGCAATGATGATTGAGCAACCGCACATGGGTCATCATGGCACATAAAAGTGAGTGGATCAACCCGAACATCTTCTGATCGAGCGAGTCACAGGCACGATTTCCCGGCCAGTGATTATTTCTTGGGTTTCGGTCCGCGCCTTCTCTTCTCGTGCATCCCCTGACAGCTCTCTCCATACGGAAGTAGGAAGGTCGCATAATGATTATATTTCCCGCATGATTAGCACGTTATGATTATGTCATGAGATGATGAAAATGAGTATACATGCTCTAACTTAGTGATTGTATGAATGATTTACTGAAATTACATGATTATCTGATGAAATTCTTGAAATGATTATCTTGAATAACTTAACAAGATTGATAATATGATCATCCAGATTGACAACTGGATAATGAAATGAATTGAGTAATTAATGAGTTAACATGATCGTCCTGATTATTAACTGAGTAATGAAATGAATTAAGTGATTAATGAGTTAACATGATCGTCCTAATCACAATGAATGATGATGTTTGAGGATTGTTAATTGATGAATGATGAATGAATGACTATTGCCAGAAATTATACCATGGCGTTAGAAATCTTACGCTTCTTAGGTCGATTGGCTCGGCATTTGCACGAGTCACACGTGGCGCGAAAGTCCAATGATACTAGTCGATGACGATGATTTCAAATGAGACATGACTCGGAAGGTAGTATTCAAAACCACGCTCCGATACCAACTCGTAACACCCCAAACTAGGCGGATATTACGGTCGTAGATCCCCAACCGGGACCCACCGTGCAAATGAAAATGAATGAATTACACAAGATAAATGTAGTACCGAACTACATTACAACAATAATTACTCCGATGAGGAGTTTAGTTACAACACACCAGATAATACGAATACTAGTGTATTTTATATGAAGATAAAATACACAACACCGAATGAAACGGAGTATTCAAATGAAAGTCTGCGCGGAAAATAAAGGACAATAACATGAATAAGCGAAAGATCGGGGCCCCTACTAGTATCACTTGGACTCCTCGACATCAACATGCTATTCGTGCGTTTGCCTTGCCATGACACGAAAAACAAAATCCCCAAAGCGGGTCGATTACAAAGAACAACAATCCTCAAGGGTTGAAAATACACAATTATGATTAATCAAGTTATGAAATATTCTTAGTTATGAATTATCTGTGAAGAGGAGTATCATAGTACGCGTAATGTTACGTGTAAGTGTACAACACCCGTCCCGTGTACCTAATTAGTCTCACGGTGTAACGCTTTCCGTGTGCAAGGTCTAATGTATCGGTGAACCCAATCTGATAACCATCGTGTGCCCGACTAAAAATTCCACACACCACACCCGGCCACGCAATATGAACCCCGAGAAGGTCATATGAGCGAGAATGACCGTAATGAATATCAATGAATAAATAATAATCGACAAAGTCAAGAATGACTCACCGAGATGAGGGTAATAATGAAATGAATGATAGCTCAACGAAAAGATTGGAACCGTCGTTCCTTATGGTCAAGTGATTAATTGACAATAACAAGTTTTAATATGATTAATACAATGATGAATGAGTTATGATTATGAATGATCAACAACAAAAGGTATGAATATCCTTTTAACCGAGTAAGAATTAACTTACTAAATACCGATGAAGAAAGTCCTTCCACGAACAAATGTCCTAAATGAAGTGTCGGTCGCACGAACAACCTTAATTCAATACAATTACCGACAATCCGATCAATATACGAATCAAACACGAATATACCGAACTCAAAACGTTGATACGATAAAACTAAGTCCATTGAGGCATTAAAACAAACACGTTGCGTCCAAACTCCGATTGTTTACAATCAAACTTCAATATACCAATATCAAATCCCCCAAGAAGTGTTTCAAACCAATAAAACATCTCCAATACGATCAATAATCCGATATGAATATCCAAAAACATGATTATAACAACAATTAGTCGAAAATCCCCAATTCCAACTCGATATTCAAGGTGTTCTTGAATAATTACTCAATAATCCAATGAATCCTTATACAAACTCATAATCATATACATATCCCTTCATATAACATGATTATAACGTCCAAAACATCATATCTCAACACAAAATCGAAGTCCAAACTGTTGAAGGAATTACCTCTTGAAGATTCAAGTACTTTAATCCGAAGAACACGCATTAGATTGATTATCCGGGCTTCACGATCGAAAGGAGATGAAGAAAATCAAACACCCAAATGATAATTGATGAAGAAAACTCTCCCTCAAGCTTATCTCTCTCATAAGAAGGTGGAAAAGATGAAAAAAATGAGCTGAAATGCTCAAAAAACCAATTTAAAGGGGTTGACTACCCTGCCGGACACGGCCCGTGCCGATCGGCACGGTCGTGTCGCATAGCCGGCAAGTGGCCGGCGAGGACTCGGCCGTGTCACGCTTGACACGGTCGCGGCGCGAGGGCCTTCCGAAAGTGACCCGTCCGGCGACTTCGGCATGACTCGACCGTGTCACGGGACACGGTCGGGCGATCTCACGATCGGTTACAGCTTATCCGGAAGAGTCCGACTCGGCCGTGCAGACAAGCAGTCGGGTCTGAGGCGAAGACCGGCATTTTCCGGACGAGTGCAGGCACGGGCCGTGTCGGACGACACGGCCGAGTTCGTTCGGCGATGATCGCCAGCGAAAAATGAGCGGTCGAGCTAAAACGAGCATAACTCTCTCGTCCGGACTCCGATTGACTCACCGTTTGAACCATTGGAAAGCTAACTCGATGCTCTATAATATTGCAAAGATTTAGAATTTTTGGAGTTACCAGAAATTAATGGTGATCTAACAAAATCGAACTCATATGAGGAAAGTTGAAACAATGAACAATAACGATACACAACTCGAAGTTTTTTCGAACGGTGAACACGGTGAATGAACATGATTGATGAATGATTATAATTGAGTGAAAATCCACTGAGTGACAATCACCGAATGAAATTACTGAATGATAATGACTGAATTACAACCGGGTATTACAGTGTAACATGACGACCCGCGAGGGGTCGAAAGAATGAAAGAAATCCCAGACGAGTCTCACACAGATAAGAATGTTTTATGTGCATTACACAACATGATTTTGACGATTTATAAGGGTTTAATCTCACTGAGTATGCTCGCGTACTCACACCTCGTCATTTATGTTTTTCAGGCTAAGGAATCGACGAACGGGACAAGCAGAAGATGAATACATACTCTCCACATGATGAAGTTCTAAATAATAAAAGATGTCGCCGTAATTATTATTATTTTTACGAAATACTTGATGTCATTCAACGAATATAATTTCAACGGACTATGTCCGAATATTTGATTTCCCATGTTTTTGTAAAACTGTACTGATGGTTGAATAAACGAGTTTTATTGAAGATTTACTGACTAAAATGCTTCCGCAAATACTCTGAATTTATATAAAATTTTTAAGGAAAAAAATGAGCTATGTAACGTTCTTTTTAATTAAGAAATCCAGGGCGTTACAGAATGGTATCGGAGCAGGACCTCTCTCAGTACGATGAGATTTGGGGATGAACCAAGCGGAAGCTGGTGAACATGTAACACCCGGGGCTGGAGAGGGCGGCGAGTGATCGCCGGTGCAATAAAAAAGGGCACGGACAATGAGCGGTTCCGAGAAAGGGGAGTGATTGCCGGTGTAACACCCCCAATCCGCTCAGGGATATTACACGCCGTAGAACCTTTCCTCAAGGATCTACCAGGCTAGTAACAACATAGAACATATCAACGATGCCTTCAAGGCTAAAAAGACTCAGTAGACCGATTTGGTCTTTCAATAAAAATATAAAACTCAATTACAACTCATGCCCACGCAGAGGTCAAAAATACAACCACACCCGTACAACGGGAAAAATATAGCAGCGGAAAATAAGGTACAACTGAACCAATACACGATGTACGGTTCCTCATGTGATTAGTATCGATCATCTTTCATCATCCTTCGTGCCGACCCTGTGTTATGCTCCAAAACTTGAATGCAAAAACAGACATCCACCCCCCGAATACTCGGGGGTTAGCAAAACTCCACTGTTTTGCTAGTGCAAGAACAAAGTGCAAAATACGAGTCATACAATTCACATTCCACGAACGATAATAATCCGGAATTCTCAAAGATTCAAATACAATAGGATGAACACTTCCCGAGGCAAGAGTTTGAGTAAAGACTTCCCAAAATTTCAAGATCAAAATATCAAGGGAAACACTTTATAAAATGATTTGAAATACCATCGGGAGTTTTAATAGAAAATAATTTAGGATTATCAAATACCACTTTTCAAAACCCAAAAGACGAAAAGGGTCACCGCCCCAAAGGTTTACTTTCCGTAAAATAACCTTTACCAAACCATTGGGATTTTAGCCCCAAATTCGTCAAATGACTTTTACAAAACTGTTGGGATTTTAGCCCCAAATCTCATCAACTCACAGTACACGAGAACGACAAAAAGGTTCGTCTTCCACCATCAAAATCCACAATTAAAGGATTTAACACAAACAACAAAATACTCTAGTGCCATCCTAGCCAAGTAAGCCAAACGAACACTTACCTCTTACACACTTAGTCGATGCATGCAATCATGAAAACCATTCGAAAGCACTCATTTCCGGAAATGCCAATAATCCAAATCACATTGCAAAATACACCACAATTAAACGCGGACCCACAGCTTCGTGGACGCCTGCCGAGACCCCGTCGGATCTAACCCACAGTGGTTAAAAGCAAGCTCGCGGTTCCACAGCTTCGTGGAGCCCTACCGAGACCCCGTCGGATCTAACCCGTAGTGAACATACACACACACACACGTTACTCATGCAATACTAATATGCTAAGAATGTATGTTCATCAAGAATACTTACTAGAGATGGCCATTTACTCGACGCCGTTATCAAACTCTTCAAAACACAGTGACAAGATTAAACACGGAATACACAATTCCATAACTTTAAACAACAGGGATATCATCAAAGCCTTCACGTTCAAAATGATCAAATCATAAACAATTCCCAAAACACACCGTTCACAAAACACACACGCGTTCTGAAAGAGAGCCTTTAACGAGGCCAAACCGAAATCTTTTGAAACTTCATTTCAAATAACCAAACAAACACACCAAGACGATCACCGATCATCATATCCACAAAATAAGAAATGTATGAGCAAGGTACTTGCCTCGAAACCACGAGCAAATGGAAAAATGAACGAATACGGCCGGGTAGCCCTCAAATTCCCGAACACTATCTAGAACGCGATAGCACCGAAATTTATGACGGAATAACACCACACGAATCATAAAACACCAACGAGATTCAACGCGGAATCCTCGAGCACCTATAATCCTCCCGAAGGAAGAATCAAACATGATTACAACAAGAATCAAAGCCAAAAACAACGGAAATCCCAACAATTATCGAAGGGAAACTCATTGGGACATTTAATCGAACACTCAATGTTCGATAACTCCCAAGAACACTCGAATCACTAATCGAGTTGAACAAACTTGAAGTATGGATATACAACCCATAGAACACGATGAATAACATCATACTACACCAACCGATATATCAAAATCGGACTAGAATCGAAATCAAAGACAATTCTCCAAAAAGTCAACTTGAAGGAAAAATCAAGAAATATACCTTGATTCGACGAAAAACACGGATTGGATGATGATATAATCAACAAGAATCTTCCAAAACGTCTTGGAATTGAGTAGAATCGGCCAAGAACTCGATTCCCCGTCGCACCCGTCCGATAGCCGCAAGAAAAGTGAGGAAATGAACAAAAACGGGCTGCCAGGCCTTATATAGCCGGTCATTGTCGGACACTTACGGCCGTAACCGGCAGTGCCTTGCGGCCGTAACTCGGCCCATACGGCCGTACTCGGCAGGCCTTACGGCCGTAACCGGCATTCGTCAAAATATCTGCCCAGCACCTGTCGGATACTTACGGCCGTAACTGGCACACATTACGGCCGTAACCGGCCTTCGTCTGGAAGATGCCCAGCGCTCGTACGGCCGTACCTCATCACGCCTTACGGCCGTAACTGGCATTCGTCCGGAAGCTGTCAGGCGCCATACGGCCGTAACTCTCGGCCCTTACGGCCGTAACTCGGCCAGGCCAGGCCCTGCTCCGGCCGTGACTCGATCGTGGCCACTCCGACGGCCCGAACGACCCTGAAACCCGAACTTGAGTATAAATCGAAGGTACGGTTTCGACGTACTCGCAAAGACGAATCTAAGAGCTAAGAGAACATGCGATTCCGACCACCCGAGGGCTCGAAATTCAACAACGGAAGTAATTACCCCAAACTTTGGGAAATTACGAAAATGGCCCAAAACGCCCGAAAATCACGATACGTGATCGAATAACCAAACCGAAGTTCACAACACGTCCAACAAAGTTAAACGGACTTACGGGAAACTTGGAACAGCAGTTTCGAACGAGATTCGCAAGAATCGAACTCAAGTGCGGAAAAGTCGCCAAAAAGCACGGAACTCAACAAAACGACACCGAAACGAACTCGGATGACAAAAAGTGCAGAATTAATCATTCTCGGAATGATGAAATGGTCATGAGCGAGTCGTCAAAACGGACTTTTGCCTAAAAAAAGAAATAACCAGAAATCGAAATTACGGGTATTACACACTACCCTCCTTAAAAGAAGTTTCGTCCCGAAACTTAAAACAAGTAGGGAGAAGCAATGTCCGGCCAGGAAAACTCAACGAGATACACAAGAAACGCGTAACTTACGCCCATCGGCGAAACGTTACAAGCAACGCAAAGGAATATATGGCGTGAAAACACGCTCCACGACGACCAACACAACGTCGCCGTTAGGGATATAATAAAACCAACAAGTGACAAGCGTCATCAAACGGATAATACAATCAAGTCAATTATCCGAACAATCACAAAACACAACGAGCGAAAATCAATACGATTGACCAACCCAACGGTTCATCAATCACAACGCGAGCCAAACCGTGAACAAATACGGAATTCCACCGCCCAAGGGTTGGAAGATTGAAACGAGACTAATTTCCCGAAGAAGTCTGAACGTTCAGCAATAAGAAAAATGGCACGGACAACGAGCGGCTCCTGACAAGGCTTCTAGGCGGAGGGGGACATGACTGAACCAAATTCTCACCAGAACGAGAGGTATTCCAAGACTGTATATGTAACACCCCCAGATCGAACCGGGAATATTACACGTCGCAGACCCTCTCCTCGAGGATCCACCAGGCTAGACATCAAAACAACACATTACATTACATACCGACGAATCAAAATAACGAACCAATAGACCAAGTTGGTCTTCCGTCACTGACTTACAAATCAAAATACATAAACTCATCCAGACTCATACACATGCAAGGGTAAAATACTTGCAACGACGAACAATAAGACAGCGGAAAAGACAATACAATGGACTCCGACTAACTGAAGTCAAAACTGGCCTTCGTGTGATTAGTATCATTCGTCTTTCATCATCCCTCGCACCGATCCTGTGTCTTGCTCCCGAAAACCTGCATGTACCTGGACACAATACAGATATCTACCCCTCGATTACTCGGGGGTTAGCAAAACTCCACTGTTTCGCTAGTGCAAGTATAAAGTGTAAATACGAGCCACACACAACAAATTCCGAGAATATAACGAAAGACTTCCCGAGATATATTTAGTTAAAAAATAGTTCAAGTCTTGAAAGCAGAAACGAAGCAAGTAAGCATTTTGAAAACATTTCCAAATCTCGGGAGTTTTGAAAACATCAGAAATTGAAAAGTTCTTAATTCCTCGAAAGCCATTTAGGGTCACAGCCCCAAAGTTCAATTTCCAAAATACAAATCCGTTTAACAAAACACGGGTGTTGTTGCCCAAAATATTTATCCGAAGATTAATACTGCTGGAAGACGGACAACAAACAACAATTGCGGGAGCACTTCCGAGAGAAGATAAATAGTACAAGATTTGCCGGGTTTGTTAGGCCCGGGCTTGAATGCTCTCGCGAGATGTTATTAATACAAATATTCGTGGATACAAGTATTAATGAGAGAAATCTAAATACAATGAGTGTAAAAAGACTCTGTTAATCCGGCTCTTGAGCGAAGCTCGGTGTTCTTCGTCCCTGCCGGTAATCTGCTCGAGGAGAAAGGCCGGGAGAAGTAAGACCGAATGATAGCTGTTGCCAAGAGTTGGAGATTAGCCAAGTGCTGTATATTGTTTCTGTATTGAGTGCTTGAATCGTGAGGTTGCAGAAGAAGTGTCCAAGTGCAGGGTGCCTTGCTTATATAGGGCGGCGGGTCACTGTCTGTAGTGGCCGATCGCACGGCCATTATAATAATGTGCCGATCGCTGGCCAATATTATAATGGGGCGATCTCTATTGTCGGGCTAAAGTCCAAGAAAGATCTTGCCGTCGGCTAAAGTCAAGGAAGAGGCGCCACGGTGGCGGTCAATAAGGAGCCATCACGTGTCCGGATCGGCCAACATGTGGCCCTGCGACAAGCTTTGGCGGCTTGTCTACCGGTGGAGAGATTCTGCACGTGTGGTCAATGGCCCGGGATTCGCGGATCTTGTCTCGGATCTTGCACGTGGTGTCAGTCTTGAGGCTCGGCCTTCGCCGACTGGATGGCCATCGGTGGTGATCGACATGAGGCGATCGTCTCTAGCTGATCGTCCGAGGTCGCCATCGGCCAGTGGATGGAGGTCGCCAATGGTCGGTCACCAAGGATAGGTCGCCAGGTGCCGAGAGACGGTCGATCGCCAGGAGTCGGTCGCCGAGTACCGAAAGGCGATCGTATCTGAGGTTGATCACTCGATACCGGGACTTGTCCTGGGACCCTCGGTTGGTCGATGTAGCTCGTCCAATGGGTTAAGACTTGGTCGCCTGGTCGCTGATCGGCGGATCTGCCTTGGTCGCTCGGCAGTGACTCGGTCGCCCGACCTCCTAGTCGATCGCCGGTCGGAAAGTGTTAATTCTTGACACAACAATTGCCCTCCAGCTTGCTCCTATGTTGAAGACATGGGGCGAGGTGGTTCTTGCTGGTGATCGTGTAAGGATGAGGACGGGCGATCTGAGCTGACTTAGGACTCGGACTTGGGCTATCATGGTCGATTGGCTTAGCTATCTTTCGGTCTTGTACCTGCAAAAACAACATTGGCCGATCCCCCACAGAAACTTGGTGGTTTCGCTTAGTTTGAGGAATCGTGCACAGTCGCGGAGATCGATGGACCGACTCCATGACCGTGTCTTGGTGCGCGAAGACATTGAGTGTCTCGTGACTCACTTTATTATGAGGGTCCTCTGTTAGGCTGCGCCTCGCCTCGTATTTAAACGAAGGGCGTGCGGTCTCGGTCTAGAGGAGTCCTTGCGCGAGCGGCGTCGGATGAATCAACTCCACCTCCGCGGCTTGTTAGCTCTGCTTCCACCTCGGCCACCATGGAGATGGCCGACCTCGACGGTGTACGTTGAGACGGGGTTGTGGCATGTGTCCACCGATTAATGTTGGAGAGCCCTCGGACTACGCCGGCCTCGTATTTAAACGAAGGGCGGGCGTTCTCGGCGAAAAGGGACCTTGCAGCGGCGGCGGTTCCATCGACTGCCGGGACCATGGCTTTATGAAGTGCGGTGGGCGATCTTATGCCTTAGTCCGTCATGTTATATCTTTGGGGTGTAGATGGCGATCGTGTCCACCGGGTTCTTGATGATGTAGCGATCGGCGGAAGGCGCGATCGTCGCTCGGCCGGCCGATCGCTTTATTCGCAGTCGATATTGGCGATCGGGCGGCGGCTAGTCCTCATTTAAAATGGATCGTAGGCGGGATCGAGTCCTTCGGCTCTGTGGCGTAGCGATCGGTGGGAGGCCGGAGGTCGTAAATGCGCCGATCGATCTACTCCTAGGCTAAGAAGAAGCCTTTGCACAGACAGAAATCTGCGGCTCTAGCCGGAAGGCTGCGTAGGTCGTCGGTAGGGTCTTCGTGAGATGCTGAACATAGGCGAAGCCACGAAAACCTCCTAGGACCGAATAGAGGGCGGTCTCATCGCTTACGGGCTCGCCGTTGAGGATGATCATGTCAACCCGGTCGATGTAGTCCGAGTCGGACTCCTCTTCCCCTTGCCTGATCCGCCACATGCGATGGGGACCTTCTGGCCGAGCGGCCCTGGTGGCGAAGTAATCTGTGAAGACGTGCGCCAGCTCGTTAAAGGAGCCAATGGACCGAGGTGGCAATGAGGTGTACCACCGGTGGGCGAGGTCGTCCAGCGTCAGAGGGAACATTCGGCACCGGGTCGCGTCTGATGCCCCACACACGGTCATGTAGATGTTGAACTTGTGCAGGTGTGTTTGGGGGTCCGATCGCCCCTCGTACATGGGTGTCTGAGGAGGAACGATCTTGTGCTGCACGGGGGCAAGCTCGATGTCGATCGCGAGCGGCTCGCTCGGCTCGGCGATCGTCTTCATGGCGCCTGCCCCGGATTGCAGGAGCGTCTTCACGTCGTCGATCTGACGCTGCAATGCGGCGATCGCCGCGGCTCGGCTGCTTGCGGATCGGCTTTGGGAGCGGGGGCCGAGGCGATCGTGTACCGACCTCCGGACTCCACTGCTGCCGATCTCGGGAATATGGCGAGCGGGGGCTAGGCGGCTGGATCGCCTTGTGGGAGCCGGGTAGGCCGAGCTCCTGGTGACGGACACAAACTCCGTCGTCTCGTAGGCCGAGGCCGGGCGCCCGGTCGCGAGTCGGGTCGGCGCCCGTGCGATCGAACGAGGCGTGCCCAGTGCCGAGCGCCTCTTCTTGCGGGAGAGAGCCTCACAGCGTCGCTCGGCGATAGCGCCTTGAGCTTCGCTTGGACTTCCGGCGGGAGGCCGAGGCGGCAGCCGGAGGCGCGTCGAGAGCACTCCGTCGCTCTGAAGGCGGCTATGGCCTCTTCGATCTGTTCATTGGTTCGAATCGATCGAGCGAGCTCGGGCCGCCATCCGGGACGGGTCGGCGCCTCGGCGCGGCGGCTACCTTCCACCATCGGGTGCGGCTCGGATTGGGGCCAGGCAGGGTCCGGCTGGTCAGCGGCTTTCTTCGACGCGGAGGCGGAAGACATGATTTCTGAAGGATTTCTTTGAAGTGCAGTGAGTGTCACTTCAAGTATCTGCCCCGAGAACAGTGAGTGTTCTTCGGGACGGTAGGTATAAAAAATCGAGGGTTGGATCCCCCTCTTCTAGCGCCAATTGTTGTTGCCCAAAATATTTATCCGAAGATTAATACTGCTGGAAGACGGACAACAAACAACAATTGCGGGAGCACTTCCGAGAGAAGATAAATAGTACAAGATTTGCTGGGTTTGTTAGGCCCGGGCTTGAATGCTCTCGCGAGATGTTATTAATACAAATATTCGTGGATACAAGTATTAATGAGAGAAATCTAAATACAATGAGTGTAAAAAGACTCTGTTAATCCGGATCTTGAGCGAAGCTCGGTGTTCTTCGTCCCTGCCGGTAATCTGCTCGAGGAGAAAGGCCGGGAGAAGTAAGACCGAATGATAGCTGTTGCCAAGAGTTGGAGATTAGCCAAGTGCTGTATATTGTTTCTGTATTGAGTGCTTGAATCGTGAGGTTGCAGAAGAAGTGTCCAAGTGCAGGGTGCCTTGCTTATATAGGGGCAGCCGGGTCCTGTCCTGTAGTGGCCGATCGCCTGCCGGCCATTATAATAATGTGCCGATCGCCTGCCGGCCAATATTATAATGGGGCGATCTCCTGGGCTGTCGGGCTAAAGTCCAAGAAAGATGCTGGATGTCGGGCTAAAGTCCAAGGAAGAGGCTGCCACAGCTGGGCGGTCCAATAAGGAGCCATCACGTGTCCGGGATCAGTCAACATGTGGCCCTACTGACAAGCTTTCGGCGGCTTGTCGGCTGGTGGAGAGATTCTGTCAGGCTGTGGTCAATGGCCCGGGATTCGCGGATCTTGTCTCGGATCTTGCACGTGGTGTCAGTCTTGAGGCTCGGCCTTCGCCGACTGGATGGCCATCGGTGGTGATCGACATGAGGCGATCGTCTCTAGCTGATCGTCCGAGGTCGCCATCGGCCAGTGGATGGAGGTCGCCAATGGTCGGTCACCAAGGATAGGTCGCCAGGTGCCGAGAGACGGTCGATCGCCAGGAGTCGGTCGCCGAGTACCGAAAGGCGATCGTATCTGAGGTTGATCGCTCGATACCGGGACTTGTCCTGGGACCCTCGGTTGGTCGATGTAGCTCGTCCACTGGGTTAAGACTTGGTCGCCTGGTCGCTGATCGGCGGATCTGCCTTGGTCGCTCGGCAGTGACTCGGTCGCCCGACCTCCTAGTCGATCGCCGGTCGGAAGGTGTTAATTCTTGACACAACAACGGGGTCCACGACCCAACCATTCCGGTCACAAAACACAGGGTCCAAGACCCGGTCATCCACTTCAATTCACTTACAAGGACACATTACACATAACACATTATTCTTATGCCATTCTAGCCAAGCACCAAGACTCGATATATAATGTCTCTTGACCTCGAGCGTAAAGCATTGTGATACTCCGGACATATCACAATTAATTATCAAAACATCAACATCAATATCACAGAAACCACACTTGGTAACCCGTGGCCGTACCCATTAGTATCGGCCCCCAGAGGCCCCGTCGGACCATCCCCAGGCGGGAAACCACTTCCACGGCCGTACCCATTAGTATCGGCCCCCAGAGGTCCCGTCGAACCGTCCCTAGGTGGAAGAACATCAACACACGCACCCAAGTCCACTTCCATGGCCGTACCCATTAGTATCGGCCCCCAGAGGCCACATGCCATCCCCAGGTGGAAGAGTAACAACTCACCGATTTCAAAACCACAACTCTCAAAGGTCAAACACATAAAATATATACATATAGTCGAGGTACCTTGCTAGAATGGCCATATTATCCAACACGTACTCACGACCCAGAACTATATCAATTCACAAGGGAGCACAAGATTTCAACAGCACTGAATGACACAACCAATATCACACAACTCACATATTCATCCATAACCACGCGACTCCAAGCACATAATTTCACAAGAGAATTACACTTTACATTTACCGTCACCATAATCATACATAATGACATCACACGAAAGTAAGGTGATCCTATACTCGTCAGTAGCACACAAATCCAACTAAGCATATTAATTCCCGACACACACGGTTTACCTTTACGAAAACCATGATGGTAAATATACCGATTCTTTTAAAAATGGTTATAGATATTTATTTAGCACATATCAACACTTAGCAACCATTATATCCACAAAACACGTAATGTATGGGCAAGATACTTGCCTCGAATAACCACAATGCAGAGAATCGGTCGAAGTAGGTTGGCACGAACCGACTACGAACCCACCGACTCCACCGAACGACAATCCGCAACAAAGAACTACGAACAAAAACAATAAAAACTAAAATGAATTCCAAAGTACGACCCAAAGTCGCTGAATTCAAAGAACAAATGATGAAAGTTCAAGCGTTTCCCCCAAAACGGCCAAGAACACGATTCGTTCCGTCAAAACCCGAAAACGGAATTCCAAGTTGAAATATGGATATAAAATCCATAGAATATGTTTAACAACATCATTTAACCACAATCGATCCATCAAAAACGGATGAAAAACGAGATCGAGAACAAATCCCCCAAAAAGTCAATTTGAAGGAAATCAATAAATATACTTCGATTCGACGAATAACAACGGATTAAATGATGTTAAACACAATAATACTCCCAAGATTAATCATACCCATCATGAATTAATCAACAACACGGAACGAATCGGACAAAAATGCAAAAACCCCCAAATTCAAGAAATTAGGGTTCTAAGGAAGATTACCTTGATTCGCTGGATCAAAGGATGATAACGGATGATTGATTGATGATATGAACTCAAGAACTTCATGGATTTGTTGTTAAACAACATGGCTCCATGGTAAAATCACCCTCAGCCGCGGAAGAGAAGGAGAAGAAGGAGAAAAATGGCCAAAAACCCGTGTGCAGGACCATAAATAAGTGCATAGTGTGCCGCGGCCCGGGAGTGTGCCGCGGCACGAGCCCAAAAATGGCTCCCGGTGGTCGGCGGTGTGCCGCGGCTCGGCAGTGTGCGCGGCACCGATGCGATCGGTTTGGCGAAAAAATGCCACGAGTGTGCGCGGCCCTTCCGGCATGTGCGCGGCCCACGGGCTTGCTCGGCGAAGGCTGCCGATCACTGCCGGCCGTGACTCGGCGAGAAGCTGCCGAGCACTACGGACGTGACTCGGCGATGCGGCTGGGCCGGGTTGCCGGCCATGACTTCGGTCGGGCAACTCCGACGGCCCGAACGACCGAAACCGAACTCGAATACGAATCGATGATACTGATTCTGACGTACTCGCAAAGACGAATCTAAAAGCTAAGAGAACACACAATTCCAACCACCCGAAGGCTCGGAATTCAACAACGGAAGTAATTACCCAAAACTTTGGGAAATTACGAAAATGGCCCAAAACGTCCGAAAATCACGATACGCGATCGAAACACCAAACCAAAGCTCGCAACATGAATAATAACATAAAATGAACTTACGAGAAACTCGAAACAACAGTTTCGGACGAGATTCGCAAGAATCGAGCTCAAGTGCGGAAAAGTCGCTAAAAAGCTCGGAACTCAACAAAACGATACCGAAACGAACTCGGATGACAAAAAGTGCAAAATTAATCATTCTCGAAATGACGAAATGGTCATGAGCGAGTCGTCAAAATGGACTTCCGCCGAAAAAAATAAAATTACCGAAATTCGAAATTACGGATATTACATTCTACCCTCCTTAAAAGAAGTTTCGTCCCGAAACTTAAAACAAGTAGGGAGAAGCAATATCCCGCCAGGAAAACTCAACGAGATACTCAAGGAAACGCGTAACTTACGCCCATCGGCGAAACGTTACAAGCAACGCAAAGGAATATACGGCGTGAAAACACGCTCCACGACGACCAACACAACGCCGCCGTTAGGGATATAATAAAACCAACAAGTGACAAGCGTCATCAAATGGATAATACAATCAAGTCAATTATCCGAACAATCACAAAACACAACGAACGAAAATCAATACGATTGACCAACCCAACGGTACCTCAATCAAAACGCAAGCCAATCGCTGAACAAATACGGAATTCCACCGCCCAAGGGTTGGAAAATAGAAAACGAGACTAATTTTCCGAACTTGGAAAGGTCGAAACGATATATAGATCAATTTGGGACAATATCAGAACTCGTTCGAATGACAAAGGTGGGAAACAACACCAGGTCAGAAGCATCAACGAACACAGTCGAGTCGATACGGTTGGACGAAACAGAAGAGAAAGAAAGAAAAATGTGGGTATTACATCATATCACCTTTAAAAGAGGTTTCGTCCCGAAACCTAAACAACAAGAACGAAGTGCTGTAATAGCAACCTCCCCGACTATACCCTCTTGGTCCACATCCGATCTTCATGGCCATTAGTATCGTGGTCACGACTGTGTCCTCTGCCCAACGGCATACTAAGCGGATTCCCACTCAATACGATTGCACAACTTCGCAAAATATTATACTAAAGTACCAACTCAGCATGACATATCACATAAGGTAACCAATAACAACTCGAAAAGAAAATCCACGAGGTATCCTTTTAAAGGAAATCTTTTGAAAATCCTTGGATTTGTATATCTATTTAAAATAAACTTTAAAAGTACTTTTGGTACCTCGGGTTGTTTCATCAAAACTTGCAAACAACATACTTTAACCGTCTCATTTGAAATCATTTGAAGTCATCATGCCTCTACGTATCATCATCGCCGTTAACAACTAACAAGTTAACCATGCAAGATCATGAAATCATTCTTACATACTCTAACATTTCCGAATCCGAGTTTGAACTTTACATCGAGTGAGATTTCTCATCTTTCACTATATATTTTTGAAAATAAAAATCGCATTGGTTTTTGAAATAAAATATTTTTTATGGTGTGAAAGATTTTTGAAAATCATTCACTCGAATTATTTGAAAATACAACAATACGTTAAAATTATTTTCGAAAATTCTCCCAACACTTCACAAACATCAACGACGGTAATATTTTACAAAATGTTCAAGGTACTTTAAAATAACTCTTTCAAATACCGTCGAGGTTTTATTTGAGAATCTTAGGCCGGCTCGCAAATTTCAAACAATTTCCAAAGTTCATACGAAGCCGCTGGCTAATCGCACTGTCAAAGTAGTTTAAAAAATTAGTTTCAAAAAGTAGTTTCCACAACTTGCACAAACTTATGAAAGTTCTAGAAAAGCATGTTCGAACATCTCGCAGCAGATATAATTTATCAATTTGCCGAACCCAATCAATTATCACTTAGCGCAACGAAAAAAAATCATAACGCACATTCATACAAAACAGTTGTCATTACTTGACAACACACATAGAATACAGTCTCGGGTGATTGACTGCTAAGGTTAGGACTAACGGCTAAAAGAAATGTAGTTCCCTAGCCTCTGCCCAGACTGACTAACGCTCGCTACAACACATATTTAGCGTGCGCTACCCATGCTGCATTAGCGCGCGCTAGCCTTACACTTAGCGTGCGCTAACGGTTCTATTTTTTTAGCAACATGATTGCGAACATATATACGACATTACTGGAATCCAAGGTCACAAATAAACAACAACGATATTCGAATCTCAAAGCCATCGATTCACATAATTACCACATATCATGAGCAACCATCAAAAGGCAATTGTCATTCAAAACCGAAAAGTTAAAAGCAAGGGTCATGTCTTGAGTATATTTTGTAGAACTCATTTTGAGTTCAAAACTCGTGTTTTGAAAACTTATAGTACACAGTGGAAAAGAATTATCAATAATTTGAGTTTTCAGAACTTACAGCCTTGAGGTCAACATACGAAAATCAACTTTTTCCTCCCTTGGAGGGCATTTTAAAAATTTTACGTGACTCCCCGAAAGGATTCGAAAACTTAAAATTCCAAGGTTTATACTCTTGCAAGAAAAATGATTTATACAAAGATACATTCAGCAATATCATTCTACATTTTAGCGTAAGACGGGAATCAACAAATATATGTCACTTACTCACGATGCACCTTCAAATATTAACTACATAACACAAAATCACACAGGCTCGTATAGCTCGTGGTACAACCTGTAGTAGGGAGACTTACATCCACAGATCACACGAAGATGATGGCTGCACCCTGATACTAATCACGGCCGACATTCCAAACGACGCGTCACGACACGACTCAGTCAGACAAAATCTGACAATACAAGACTCAACAGCACATAACTCGACCCGACAGCCTAGGTTTTCTCAACCTATGCTCTGATACCATAAATGTAACACCCCCAGATCGAACCGGGAATATTACACGCCGCAGACCCTCTCCTCGAGGATCCACCAGGCTAGACATCAAAACAACACATTACATTACATACCGACGAATCAAAACGACGAACCAATAGACCAAGTTGGTCTTCCGTCACTGACTTACAAATCAAAATACATAAACTCATCCAGACTCATACACATGCAAGGGTAAAATACTTGCAACGACGAACAATAAGACAGCGGAAAAGACAATACAATGGACTCCGACTAACTGAAGTCAAAACTGGCCTTTGTGTGATTAGTATCATTCGTCTTTCATCATCCCTCGCACCGATCCTGTGTCTTGCTCCCGAAAACCTGCATGTACCTGGACACAATACAGATATCCACCCCCCGATTACTCGGGGGTTAGCAAAACTCCACTGTTTCGCTAGTGCAAGTATAAAGTGCAAATACGAGCTGTTGTTGCCCAAAATATTTATCCGAAGATTAAATACTGCTGGAGACGGACAACAAACAACAATTGCGGGAGCACTTCTGAGAGAAGATAAATAAAACAAGATTTGCCGGGTTTGTTAGGCCCGGGCTTGAATGCTCTCGCGAGATGTTATTAATACGAATATTCGTGGATACAAGTATTAATGGGAGAAATCTAAATACAATGAGTGTAAAAAGATTCTGTTAATCCGGCTCTTGAGCGAAGCTTGGTGTTCTTCGTCCCCGCCGATGATCTGCTGGATGAGATAGGCCGGGAGAAGTAAGACCGAAAGATAGCTGTTGCCAAGAGTTGGATGTTAGCCAAGTGTGTGTATTTTGCTTCTGTAATGCGTGAAATCCGAAGGAAGTCAAGAAGTGTCCAAGTGCAGCCGTCCTCTTTATATAGGGGTTGAGGTGGCTTGTCCCCTAGTGGGCGATCGCCTTTCGGCCATTAATGTAATGGGGAAATCGTCCTAAAGGGCACATGGTCGCCCGCCAAAAGTCTAAGGCTACACTGTAGCCACCAGGCGGTCCAATGAGGAGCCAAAGACGCGTCCTAAGTTCTCACACAGGAGGTCCCACTTTGCTACTTTCGGCGGACTTTGTCGAGAGGAAAGGTGGGTGACAGTGTGGTCACCGATCTTGTCCGCCGACTCCTTTTGCAGTGTCTCGGCCCGTTGGTAGGTGAGGTAGGTGACAGTTTGTCGGCGCCTTTGCGGATCTCGCACGTGGGTGCCGCCCTGTGGCTCGGCCTCGCCGACTGGATGGCCATCGCCCGCATCGTCATGATGCGGTCGTCTCTAGCCGACACCGAGGATCGTTCGCCGGCCATCAAGGTCGGCATTGGTCGGCCACCAAGGGTCGGTCGGCAAAGCGCTGAGAGATGATCGTCCATAAGTCGGTCGCCAGAAGTCGGTCGCCAGGCGCCGAGAGATGATCGTAGTGGATGTTGATCGCTCGGCACCGGGACTTGTCTCAGGACCTTCTACCGCCGATTCATGCTTGTCTGCCAAAGCAGGCTAGGTCGCGATCGCTGACGGCAGCTTCTTCCTCGACGCTCACCGTAAGTCGGTCGCCCGACCTCCTAGGCGATCGCCGGTCGGAAGGTGTTAACTCTTGACACAACAATTGCCCCCCAGCTTGCTCCTATGTTGAAGACATGGGGCGAGGTGGTTCTTGCTGAGCGATCGTGTAAGGATGAGGACGGGCGATCTTGCTGAGCTGACTTATGATTTCGGACTTGGGCTATCATGGTCGATTGGCTTAGCTATCTTTCGGTCTTGTACCTGCAAAAACAACATTGGCCGATCCCCCATGGAAACTTGGTGGTTTCGCTTTGTTTGAGGAATCGTGCACAGTCGCGGAGATCGATGGTCCGACTCCATGACCGCGTCTTGGTGCGCGAAGACAATGAGTGTCTCGTGACTCACTTTATTATGAGGGTCCTCTCAGCCGCGCCGCCTCGTATTTAAACGAAGGGCGTGCGGTCTTGGTCTAGAGGAGTCCTTGCGCGGGGCAGCGTCGGATGAATCAACTCCACGCCCGCGGCTTGTTAGCTCTGCTTCTACCTCGGCCAGCCATGGAGATGGCCGACCTCGACGGTGTACGTTGAGACGGGGTTGTGGCATGTGTCCACTGATTAATGTTGGAGAGCCCTCAGACTACGCCGGCCTCGTATTTAAACGAAGGGCGGGCGATCTCGGCCGAGAGGGACCTTGCATGGCCGAAGCAGCCGGTTCCATCGACTGCCAGGACCATGGCTTTATGATGTGCGGTGGAGGCGATCTTATGCCTTAGTCCGTCATGTTATATGCTGGACTGTAGATGGCGATCGTGTCCACCGGGTTTCTGATGATGTAGCGTGATGATCGGCGATCGGGCTGGAAGACTGGCGATCGTCGCTCGACTTCCGATCGCATTATTCGTAGGTTGACGTCGGCGATCGGGCGGGAGATCGTCGTCCGGGCGCCTATCGCGCTGCTCACAGGCTAAGAAGGAACCTTTGCCTGGCCATAAAATCTGCGGCTCTAGCCCGGAAGGCTGCGTAGCTTGTAGGTTGGGTCTTCGTGAGATGCCTGAACATAGGCGAAAAACCCTGAAATCCTCCTAGGACCGCGTAGAGGGCGGTCTCATCGGTTATGGGCTCGCCATTGAGGATGATTACGTCCACCCGGTCGATGTAGTCCGAGTCGGACTCTTCTTCTCCCTGCTTGATTTGCATCATGCGGAGGGGACCTTCGGGCCGGACGACCCTGGTGGCGAAGTACTCCGTGAAGACTTGCGCCAGCTCGTTAAATGAGCCAATGGACCGAGGTGGCAATGAAGTGTACCACCAGTGGGCGAGGTCGTCCAGCGTCAGAGGGAACATTCGGCACCTGGTCGCGTCAGATGCCCCACACCCGGTCATGTAGATGTTGAACTTCCTTAGGTGCAGCTGGGGGTCCGATCGCCCCTCGTACACGGGTGTTTGCGGGGGAGCGATCTTGTGCTGCACGCGGGCGAGCTCGATGTCGATCGTGAGCGGCACGCTTGGCCTGGCGATCGTCTTCTTGGCGCCTGCCCTGGATTCCAGGAGCGCCTTCATGTCATTGAGTTGACGTTGCATCGCAGCCATTGCCGTGGCTTGGTCGCTTGCAGATCGGCTTTGGGAGCAGGAGCCGAGGCGATCGTGTACCGATCTCCGGGCTCCGCTGCCGCCTGCAACTCGGCGAGGGGGAGCCGACGGCTAGTCGCCTTCCGGGAGTCGGGTAGGCCGAGCTCCCGGTGACGGACTCAAACTCCGTCGTCTCGTAGATGGGGCCGGATCGCCCGTGCTGTGTCGGGTCACTGCCCAGGCGATCGAAGACAGAGGTGCCCCGGCTGGCGAGCGCCTCTTCTTGCGGACGGGAGCCTCCTGGCGATCGCTCGGCCAGTGATGCCTTGAGCTTCCGCTTGGACTTCCGGCGGACGACCGAGGGGGCGATAAGCGGAGGCGCGTCGAGAGCACTCCGTCGCTCCCGTAGACGGCCAGGCCCCTCGATCTGTTCTTGGTTCGAACCGATCGAGCGAGCGGTTTGGGCCGCCGTCCCGTGGACGGATCGAGCGTCTCGATCAAGCGGCCGCCTTCCACCATCGGGCCGTGGCTCGATCGGGACGGAACAGGGGTCCGCCGGCCGCCGGATTTCTTCGACGCGGAGGTGGAAGACATGGTTTCTGAAGGGTTTCTTTGAAGTGCAGTAAGTGTCACTTCAAGTATCTGCCCCGAGAACAGTGAGTGTTCTTCGGGACGGTAGGTATAAAAATTGAGGTTTAGATCCCCTTCCTCTATCGCTAATTGTTGTTGCCCAAAATATTTATCCGAAGATTAAATACTGCTGGAGACGGACAACAAACAACAATTGCGGGAGCACTTCCGAGAGAAGATAAATAAAACAAGATTTGCCGGGTTTGTTAGGCCCGGGCTTGAATGCTCTCGCGAGATGTTATTAATACGAATATTCGTGGATACAAGTATTAATGGGAGAAATCTAAATACAATGAGTGTAAAAAGATTCTGTTAATCCGGCTCTTGAGCGAAGCTTGGTGTTCTTCGTCCCCGCCGATGATCTGCTGGATGAGATAGGCCGGGAGAAGTAAGACCGAAAGATAGCTGTTGCCAAGAGTTGGATGTTAGCCAAGTGTGTGTATTTTGCTTCTGTAATGCGTGAAATCCGAAGGAAGCTGAAGAAGTGTCCAAGTGCAGGCTGTCCTCTTTATATAGGGGTTGAGGTGGCTTGTCCCCTAGTGGGCGATCGCCTTTCGGCCATTAATGTAATGGGGCGATCGTCCTAAAGGGCACATGGGCTGCCTGCCAAAAGTCTAAGGCTACAGCTGGTAGCCAGCTGTGCGGTCCAATGAGGAGCCAGCACGCGTCCGGAAGTACTGTCACAGGAGGTCCCACTTTGCTACTTTCGGCGGACTTTGTCAGTAGGAAAGGTGGGTGACAGGCTGTGGTCACCAGTCTTGTCCGCCAGCTCCTTTTGCAGGTCTGCGGCCCAGTTGGTAGGTGAGGTAGGTGACAGGTTTGTCAGCGCCTTTTGCGGATCTGCACGTGGGTGCTGTCCTGTGGCTCGGCCTTGGCCGACTGGATGGCCATCGGCCCAGATCGTCATGATGCGGTCGTCTCTAGCTGGACACCGAGGATCGTTCTCGGCCAGTCACTGAAGGTCGGCATTGGTCGGCCACCAAGGGTCGGCAAAGCGCCGAGAGATGATCGTCCATAAGTCGGCCGCTGTAAGTCGCCAGGCGCCGAGAGATGATCGTATTGGATGTTGATCGCTCGGCACCGGGACTTGTCCTGGGACCTTCGGCTGGCCGATTCATGCTTGTCTGCCGGGCTAAGGCTAGGTCGCCAGATCGCTGATCGGCAGTTCTTCCTTGGACGCTCGGCTGTAAGTCGGTCGCCCGACCTCCTAGGCGATCGTCGGTCGGAAGGTGTTAACTCTTGACACAACACGAGCCATACACAACGCATTCCGAGAATATAACAAAAGACTTCCCGAGATATATTTAGTTAAAAAATAGTTCAAGTCTTGAAAGCAGAAACGAAGCAAGTAAGCATTTTGAAAACATTTCCAAATCTCGGGAGTTTTGAAAACATCAGAAATTGAAACGTTCTTAATTCCTCGAAAGCCATTTAGGGTCACAGCCCCAAAGTTCAATTTCCAAAATACAAATCCGTTTAACAAAACACGGGGTCCACGACCCAACCGTTCCGGTCACAAAACACAGGGTCCACGACCCGGTCATCCACTTCAATTCACTTACAAGGACACATTACACATAACACATTATTCTTATGCCATTCTAGCCAAGCACCAAGACTCGATATATAATGTCTCTTGACCCCGAGCGTAAAGCATTGTGATACTCCGGACATATCACAATTAATTATCAAAACATCAACATCAATATCACAGAAACCACACTTGGTAACCCGTGGCCGTACCCATTAGTATCAGCCCCCAGAGGCCCCGTCGGACCATCCCCAGGTGGGAAACCACTTCCGCGGCCGTACCCATTAGTATCGGCCCCCATAGTGTTGGGATTCGGTGCCTAAAACGAAGGCCCAGCGGAAGCGGTAAAACGAAAATTAATTCGATCCGAATCCCTACGAGGATCGATCGAGCTACGTATATACGAATATATAAACGAAAAGCAAGAGTCGTAAGAAACTAACCCTCGAAGTCCGTTGATTAAATGGAAACCTTCTCTTGAGCTATTCCCCAAGCTTTAGTTGATCTCTACGTATCCGATCCGCTCCAAGCCCTTGAACGATCCAACGCCGAAAGCACCACGTCTCTACTTGCCACGCGCCGGAAAAACGACCGGAATAACAACACTTGATTAACCTCTAAGGTTACGGCTAGAATCAAATGATGAAGCTTTTATTATTACACTCTAAGTTTATAATATATCTCTCAATAATTTTCTCTCAATTTTTCTCCAAGAAAAATGAAGAGGAAGTGAATGAAGAAGATGAAGATGAGTGTTAAACTCAAAGTCTATCTCTCTCTCTCTATATTCTCACGTTGGAAAGGCTTGCACAAGGAATCAAAAGGTGCTTGTGAAATGAGATATCTTCTTCCCTTTATTCAACTCTCACTTCAATAATACAAATAATGCCACATTATTTTAAACCCCACAATGTCATGTTCTTTCATATAAAATGAAAGCAACAAGACAAGAGGAAAGTGAGTGGAAACAAAGGGGGGGCGGCTATTATGCAAAAACGGACGAGTTCGGTTCGTTTCGGACTCCCGTGAGTCCAAACAGATAAACTACGATTCCGTTCCGATGTATTTGTATCGATTAATTAATCTAATTAATTAAACATATCAAATACAAAATAACATAATTAATTTCTCCAAGAAATAATTATATTCATGAATTAAATTAATCACCCAGTGATATATTTAATCCATTAAGCCGTAAATCAATTTATCCGATAAATCGATTTAAACATCCAATGTCCCAAATTAGATATCCAATATCTAATATTCAAAATGAGAGAATTATCTTAATTCATTCCGTCGTCAATCCTAATGCGCGACTCGGTAGGTCCGTCTCAGTCAGCAATGGGAGGAACCAAAGAGTAGTAGCACCACCTAGCCAGGGTGGTGGCCTACACTGCACTCGATCGAGAACGAATGATTGGGATCATTCAAGAACCATTCTGTCGTGAATACCAGTATACGTATAAACCCTTCTTTCAAATATCCCGATCAAGTTATAGGGTCACGGTCAGTCAAACCCTATCTGTACTTGACGCTATGCATGCGTTAATGCAAATCGAGATCATCGAGCTCTCGTGTATCTAATACAGCTAGCTCCAATGCTTTGGCCAAAGACTTATGATCTCATCTGCCAATAACCGTGTTGTTGCCCAAAATATTTATCCGAAGATTAATACTGCTGGAAGACGGACAACAAACAACAATTGCGGGAGCACTTCCGAGAGAAGATAAATAATACAAGATTTGCCGGGTTTGTTAGGCCCGGGCTTGAATGCTCTCGCGAGATGTTATTAATACGAATATTCGTGGATACAAGTATTAATGAGAGAAATCTAAATACAATGAGTGTAAAAAGACTCTGTTAATCCGGCTCTTGAGCGAAGCTCGGTGTTCTTCGTCCCTGCCGGTGATCTGCTCGAGGAGAAAGGCCGGGAGAAGTAAGACCGAATGATAGTTGTTGCCAAGAGTTGGAGATTTGCCAAGTGCTGTATGTTGTTTCTGTATTGTATGCTCAAATCGTGAGGTTGCAGAAGGAAGCTGAAGCCTTTTTTGTGGTAAAGGTTCGATCCCTTGGACAAGTGCTGTATGTTGTTTCTGTATTGTATGCTCAAATCGTGAGGTTGCAGAAGGAAGCTGAAGCCTTTTTTGTGGTAAAGGTTCGATCCCTTGGACAAGTGCTGGGAGCCATGCTTATATAGGGACAGTCGGGTCCTGTCCTTTAGCTGCCGATCGCCTGCCGGCCATTTTAATAATCTTCCGATCGCCTGCCGGTCCATATAATATTGGGGCGATCTCCTGGGCTGTCGGACTAAAGTCCAAGGGAGATGCTGGCTGTACGAATAAAGTCCAATGCAGTGGCTGGCGCCAGCTGGGCGGTCCAATAAGGAGCCATCACGTGTCCGGAGTCAGTCAACATGCGGCCCTACTGACAAGCTTTCGGCGGCTTGTCGGCTGGTGGAGAGAATCTGCCAGACTGTGGTCAATGGCCCGAGATTCGCGGATCTTGTCTCGGCCTTCGCACGTGGTGCCAGTCTTGAGGCTCGGCCTTCGCCGACTGGATGTCCGTCGGTGGTGATCGACATGAGCGGTCGTCCCTGGCTGATCATCCGAGGTCGCCATCGGCCAGTGGATGGAGGTCGCCAATGGTCGGTCACCAAGGGTAGGTCGCCAGGTGCCGAGAGACGGTCGCCGCCAGCCGGTCGCTAGGAGTAGGTCGCCGAGTACCGAATGACGATCGCTCGGCACGGATTCGCCCCAGGACCTTCGATTGCTTGATCTAGCATGTCCGCCGGGTTAAGGCTCGGTCGCACAGTCGGCGGATTCGGCCTTGGCCGCTCGGCAGTAAGTCGGTCGCTCGGCCTCGGAGGCGATCGCCGGTCGGAAGGTGTTAATTCTTGACACAACAATTGCCCCCCAGCTTGCTCCTATGTTGAAGACATGGGGCGAGGTGGTTCTTGCTGGTGACCGTGTAAGGATGAGGATGGGCGACCTGAGCTGACTTAGGACTCGGACTTGGGCTATCATAGTCGATTGACTTAGCTATCTTTCGGTCTTGTACCTGCAAAAACAACATTGGCCGATCCCCCACGGAAACTTGGTGGTTTCGCTTTGTTTGAGGAATCGTGCACAGTCGCGGAGATCGATGGACCGACTCCATGACAGTGTCTTGGTGCGCGAAGACAATGAGTGTCCCGTGACTCACTTTATTATGAGGGTCCTCTGTTAGGCTGCGCCTCGCCTCGTATTTAAACGAAGGGCGTGCGGTCTCGGTCTAGAGGAGTCCTTGCGCGGGGCAGCGTCGGATGAATCAACTCCACGCCCGCGGCTTGTTAGCTCTGCTTCCACCTCGGCCAGCCATGGAGATGGCCGACCTCGACAGTGTACGTTGAGACGGGGTTGTGGCATGTGTCCACTGATTAATGTTGGAGAGCCCTCAGACTACGCCGGCCTCGTATTTTAACGAAGGGCGGGCGATCTCGGCCGAAAGGGACCTTGCATGGCCGAAGCAGCCGGTTCCATCGACTGCCAGGACCATGGCTATATGATGTGCGGTGGAGGTGATCTTATGCCTTAGTCCGTCATGTTATATGCTGGACTGTAGATGGCGATCGTGTCCACCGGGTTGCTGATGATGTTGCGATCTGGCCGGATGACTGGCGATCGCCGCTCGGCAGCCGATCGCTTTATTCCTAGGTCGATATCGGCGATCGGCGGGAGTCAGTCCCTTATTTAGAATGTTGGACTGTAGGCGGTGAGCGAGTCCTCCGGCTCTTCTGGATAGTAGCGATCGGGCTGGAAGACTGGAGGTCGTCGCTCGGGCTGGGAGACTGGAGGTCGCCGCTCGGGCGCCGGTCGCGGTACTCCTAGGCTAAGAAGAAGCCTTTGCACAGACAGAAATCTGCGGCTCTAGCCGGAAGAGGCTGCGTAGGTCGTCGGTAGGGTCTTCGTGAGATGCTGAACATAGGCGAAGCCCCGAAAACCTCCTAGGAGCGCGTAGAGGCGGTCTCATCGCTTACGGGCTCGCCGTTGAGGATGATCACGTCTACCCGGCCGATGTAGTCCGAGTCGGACTCTTCTTCTCCTGCCGATTTGCATCATGCGATGGCGACCTTACGGCCGGCGACCACAGTGGCGAAGTGTTCCGTGAAGACGTGCGCCACTCGTTAAAGGCGATGGACCGAGGTGGCAATGAAGTGTACCACCGGTGGGCGAGGTCGTCTAGTGTCAGAGGGAATATTCGGCAACGGGTCGCATCCGATGCCCCACACCCGGTCATGTAGATGTTGAACCTGCTCAGGTGTATTTGGGGGTCCGATCGCCCCTGGTACACGGGTGTCTGAGGAGGGGCGATCTTGTGCTGCACCGGGGCGAGCTCGATGTCGATCGCGAGCGGCTCGCTCGGCGCGGCGATCGTCTTGGTGGCGCCTGCCCCGGATTGCAGGAGCGCCTTCATGTCGTTGAGTTGACGTTGCATTGCGGCAATCGCCGCGGCTCGGCTGCTTGCGGATCGGCTTTGGGAGCGGGGGCCGAGGCGATCGTGTACCGACCTCCGGACTTCGCTGTTGCCGACCTCGGGAATTTGACGAGCGGGAGCCAGGCGGCTGGATCGCCTTGTGGGAGCCGGGTAGGCCGAGCTCCTGGTGACGGACACAAACTCCGTCGTCTCGTAGGCCGGGACGGACGCCCGGCCGCTGTGTCGGATCACTGCCCAGGCGATCGAAGACAGAGGTGCCCCGGCTGCCGAGCGCCTCTTCTTGCGGGCGAGGGCCTCCAGGCGATCGCTCGGCCAGTAGTGCCTTGAGCTTCCGCTTGGACTTCCGGCGGGAGACCGAGGGGGCGATGGCAGGAGGCGCGTCGAGAGCACTCCGTCGCTCCTGAAGGACGGCTATAACCTCTTCGATCCGTTCGTTGGTTCGGAACTGATCAAGCGAGAGGATCGGGCCGCCATCCCGGGACGGGGTCGAGCACCTCTGGCCGCGGCGGCTACCTTCCACCATCGGCTGCGGCTCGGACTGGGACGGAACAGGGGGTTTGGCCGACTGGTCAGCGGCTTTCTTCGACGCGGAGGCGGAAGACATGATTTCTGAAGGATTTCTTTGAAGTGCAGTGAGTGTCACTTCAAGTATCTGCCCCGAGAACAGTGAGTGTTCTTCGGGATGGTAGGTATAAAAATAGAGGGTTGGATCCCCTTCTTCTAGCGTCAATTGTTGTTGCCCAAAATATTTATCCGAAGATTAATACTGCTGGAAGACGGACAACAAACAACAATTGCGGGAGCACTTCCGAGAGAAGATAAATAATACAAGATTTGCCGGGTTTGTTAGGCCCGGGCTTGAATGCTCTCGCGAGATGTTATTAATACGAATATTCGTGGATACAAGTATTAATGAGAGAAATCTAAATACAATGAGTGTAAAAAGACTCTGTTAATCCGGCTCTTGAGCGAAGCTCGGTGTTCTTCGTCCCTGCCGGTGATCTGCTCGAGGAGAAAGGCCGGGAGAAGTAAGACTGAATGATAGCTGTTGCCAAGAGTTGGAGATTTGCCAAGTGTTGTATGTTGTTTCTGTATTGTATGCTCAAATCGTGAGGTTGCAGAAGGAAGCTGAAGCCTTTTTTGTGGTAAAGGTTCGATCCCTTGGACAAGTGCTGTATGTTGTTTCTGTATTGTATCCTCAAATCGTGAGGTTGCAGAAGGAAGCTGAAGCCTTTTTTGTGGTAAAGGTTCGATCCCTTGGACAAGTGCTGGGAGCCATGCTTATATAGGGACAGCCGGGTCCTGTCCTTTAGCTGCCGATCGCCTGCCGGCCATTTTAATAATCTGCCGATCGCCTGCCGGTCCATATAATATTGGGGCGATCTCCTGGGCTGTCGGGCTAAAGTCCAAGGGAGATGCTGGCTGTCCGAATAAAGTCCAATGCAGTGGCTGGCGCCAGCTGGGCGGTCCAATAAGGAGCCATCACGTGTCCGGAGTCAGTCAACATGCGGCCCTCTACCGACAAGCTTTCGGCTTGTCGGGTGGTGGAGAGAATCTCGCGCGGTGTGGTCAATGGCCCGAGATTCGCGGATCTTGTCTCGGCCTTCGCACGTGGTGCCAGTCTTGAGGCTCGGCCTTCGCCGACTGGATGCCCGTCGGTGGTGATCGACATGAGCGGTCGTCCCTGGCTGATCATCCGAGGTCGCCATCGGCCAGTGGATGGAGGTCGCCAATGGTCGGTCACCAAGGGTAGGTCGCCAGGTGCCGAGAGACGGTCGCCCGACTGTCAGTCGCTAGGAGTAGGTCGCCGAGTACCGAATGACGATCGCTCGGCACGGGATTCGTCCTGGGACCTTCGGTTGGCCAGTCTAGCATGTCCGCTGGGTTAAGGCTCGGTCGCCTGGTCGCTGGTCGGCAGTTCAGCCTTGGCCGCTCGGAAGTAAGTCGGTCGCTCGGCCTCGGAGGCGATCGCCGGTCGGAAGGTGTTAATTCTTGACACAACAAACCGCATAGGACATATAACCTGTTCACTAACAGGAGAAAAAATTCTATCTTGGTATTCAGTAGGACCTGCTACTTGCCCGTCAAGATGCACGTCGAGGTTGACCCCTGCCTTCCGGTTTACAGGGTCGAACTACTCCAATGAAAATCTTGACGTCACAAGCACATCCCTACTAAATCCTCAAGTCGAAGGTTCACGATTACCTATCACAACCTTTCGATTCCGTCATTGACTGTCCCGGAGTGAAATCCGTGTGACGAATCGAGGGTGAGTCGGTTCGAGTATACTAATCTAATTAGCATACCTATAACGTGTGCTCCCACTAACCATTAGTGTTCGACAGACAGTCTCCATGTCAAATAACACATCATACAAGTCTTCACATAAACTTAACGCCCAGTCAAGTTTCATCGACTTGCGAACGATTAAGTATTTGAGCTATAAACCTTTCCAGTGCCGACCCCCTTATCCAATAAGGAGTGGAACGTTTTGCTCTCAAATACACGGACTAGTTTCTATATGTTTATTTACGAGTTAGGAATGCCAGTAACTACCAGTAAATAAAGAAATATTCATTTGCCTTATATAAATGGTTTACATAATTACAAGTACAATGCCCTCACTCAACAACCTCTGAGTGGCATTCGAGGGCATACTCCTAACAATCTCCCACTTGCACTCAATGCCACACACTATGGTATCTAATACCCATGTTCTCCAGATGACGCTCCAAGCTAGTCTGAGATAGTGGCTTGGTCAGTGGATCGGCGACGTTGTCGGCCGAGTCTACTCTATGCGGACAATGTATACCTTGTGAACAAATTCTCTTACGAGATGATACTTCCTCTGAATATCTTTGTTGCTGTTGTGAAACCTCGGCTCCACTGGCACTCGCACTCCGTCGTTGTCGCAAGATGATGAACAGCACTCAAGACATGGTATCATTTGAAGTTCTCCCGAAACTTCTTAATCCGTAACCCTTCCTTGGAAGCCTCCGAGGGCTTGATACTCGGCTGACAGTGGAATCGTGATCGCGCTTTGCTTGGCGCTACGCCAAGATACTGCTCCTCCATTAAGAGTAAATATGTAGCCGTAGTAGACATCGAGTCGTCCTTCATCCTTGGAAGTCCGAATCGGTGAATCCCACCACATCCAAATCTCCACCGCCATACATCGTAACCATATCTCTAGTCCTTCTCAAGTACTTGAGAACGTTCTTTACGGCATTCAATGTTCCCTACACGGGTTTGCCTGAAACCTACTCACCACGCTTACGGCATGCGCAATGTCGAGTCTCGTACACAACATAGCATACAAAAGTCTACCCACGGCCGAAGCATATGGTATATTACTCATTTCCTTTCGTTGTTCCTCACTTTGAGGACACATCTTCAAGGTGAGTTTTATTCCATGTTGCATCGGTAGGAACCCTCTTTCAGAATCATCCATCTTAAATCGCTTTAAGATCTTATCTATATAGAGGGCTTGGGAAAGGCCTATTGTTCTCTTCGCTCTATCCCGGTAGAGTCGAATACCAAGAATATAGGTTGCTTCTCCCAAGTCTTTCATGGAGAAATTACTCGAAAGCCAAGCTTTCACAGAACTGAGCATTCCCACATCATTTCCTATTAGTAGAATGTCATCTACATATAGTACTAAGAATGCGATCTTGCTCCCACTAACTTTCTTATATACAAAAGGTTCCTCTTCATTTTGCACGAAGTCAAACTCTTTGACCGCCTCGTCAAAACGAAGGTTCCAACTACGCGACGCTTGCTTCAGTCCATAAATGGAACGCTGAAGCTTGCACACTTTCTGAATATCGACTTCGGACACAAAGCCTTTAGGCTGCTCCATATAGATTTCCTCCTCGAGGAATCCATTAAGGAAAGCCGTCTTTACGTCCATTTTCCATATCTCATAATCGTGGTAGGCAGCTATAGAAAGCATCATGCGAATAGCTTGATCATGGCTATGGGCGAGAAGGTATCGTGGTAATCGATCCCTTCCTTCTGGGTATAACCCTTTACCACAAGCCTGGCCTTATAGGCGTCAACCTTGCCATCACCATCAGTCTTTCTCTTGTAGATCCACTTGTTCCCAATAGGCACTATGCCCTTGGGGCAGTCTACTAGAGTCCAGACCTGATTGACATGCATCGAGTCTATCTCAGCTTCCATAGCTTCACGCCATTTCGCAGAGTCTACATCCACCATCGCTTGGTCATAGGTTGTTGGGTCGGTCTCTTGGCTATCACTTGGAACCTCATGGAGACCCAGCTCCTCCAAGTGCACAAGCCATACCTCTCAGGTAAATGAGACACCCTACTAGACCTACGAGGTGGTTGTACTTGTGTTTCAGAAAGTTCGGTTCCAGTTTCTTGCACAGATGTCTCTCGAGGAGTTTCATTGTATTCTTCTAAAGAAATACTTCTACCTGCTCCGCCTTCCTGAATGAACTCATCTTCTAGGAAGTGTGCTTGTAAAGCAACAATGATCCTTCGATCTTCGGGCATGTAGAATAGATATCCCATCGTCCCAGACGGGAATCCAATGAAACGTCCCTTCGCAGACCTAGCTTCCAACTTTTCCACCTTAGTCTTCTTGACATAAGCGGGAAATCCCTAAATCCTAATATGATTAAGACTTGGTTTCCTTCATTCCCACATCTCATGTGGAGTTTTAAGAACGGATTTGGAAGGACATCTGTTCAAGATATACACGGCGATCAGTGCATACCCCACGTAAATCGGCAAGTCGGTATAGCCCGGCATGGAACGGACCATGTTCAACGTGGTCGGTTCCTTCTTTCTGACACACCATTTAACTGAGGAGTACCTGGAGGTGTTAGTTGTGAAACTATTCCATGTTCCTTAAGGAACTCGTCAAACTCCGTACTCATATACTCGCCACCTCGGTCCGACCGAAGTGCTTTGATATGATTACCAGTTTGTTTCTCAACTAGGGCCTTGAATTCCTGGAATTTCTCAAAGGCCTCGGATTTATGTTTCAATAAGTATACATAACCATACCTTGTATGATCATATGTAAATGTAATGAAATATTGATATCCGTCACGTGCTGCTTCCAAAGCAGCACATACGTCGGTATGGATTAATCCCAGTTTATCAGCGGCTCTTTGAAATGTCCCTGTGAAGGGGGACTTAGTCATTTTGCCTTTAAGGCAAGATTCACAAGTAGGAAAGGGATCTGATCCCAATGGACCCATAAGTCCATCTTTTTCCATCTTGTAAACCTTGGTCTGACCAACATGACCAAGTCTAAGATGCCATTTCAAAACTTGATTGGTTTCATCCCTACCACGTTTTCTAGTCATAGTATTCACAACTACTTTGTTGCTGAGATTTAGATGATACAATCCATTCAACAATGTAGCAGTACCCACTAGTTTATTTCTAAAATAAATTTTGCAGGAACCATCACCAATGAAAAATGAAAAGCCTTTTCGGTCCATGACCGGAATGGATACAATGTTTTTGTGCCCCTTGGGCAAAACAAGTACATCTTCTAAAGTCAAAACAAAACCGGATTCTAAACCTAAAAGAAGTGATCCTATGTCGGTCGCCTCGACACTATGCCCGCTACCGACTGTGATCATAACTTCTCCAACTCCAAGCTTCCTACTTTGTTCCAGATCCTGATTCACGGTACAAATATGAGAACTAGCACCAGAATCCAGTATCCAGGAAGTAGAAAATACAGTAGCAGAACAATTTGTTTCCAAAACTAAAAGTTCTGTACCTGAAGTGCCATGAAGAATCGGACACTCTCTAGCCCAGTGGCCCAGCTCACCGCACTTGAGACAGGCGTCTTTCTTCTTGCTCTTTGGAACCGTTGGGGCCTTGCCCTTGCCCTTGAAGTCCTTAACATGTGGCCCAGTCTGCTTCTTGGTCTTTTTCTTCTTATTCTTAGACTTCCGAAGTCTAGAAGAAATCACAAGGGCAGACTCCTTCATCCGCGGAGTCTTCATCTGAGACTGAGCGGTCACTAGTTTGTTCATTAGCCCAGCTAAGTTACATGCAATTTCGTTGCAGTTGAAGTTCATAACAAACTGTGAGAAGGAATCAGGGAGAGACTGTAGGATAAGGTCCGTTTGGAGAGAAGCATCCATTTTAAAATCAAGAGCCTCCAATCTCTCGATCATGGATATCATTTTGAGGACGTCTTCCCCAACCTTCTCACCTTCCTTCATCCTAGCACCGAACAGTTGCTTGGATATCTCATATCTAGCAGTTCTGCTGTGCTCACCATAAAGCTCGGTTAAGTGAGATAGAATCTGCCTAGCAGAAGTCATTTTCTCATGATCTCTCTGAAGCTCATTAGACATGGAAGCCATCATATAAGCGCGGACTTTCACGTCATCCTTAACCCACTTTTCGTGGTTTTCAATCTCTTCCTGATTGGCTCGGGTCCGCACAGGAGGCGCCGGAATGTCCGTCTCCAAGACGTATCCCAGTGCCTCTATACTGAGGACAATCATCAGATTGCGGAGCCAATCCACAAAGTTAGGTCCCATTAAGGTGTTCTTTTCGAGTAGAATTGCGAGTGGATTCATTGTCATATTGAGATTTATGCATTAAGTATAGCAGATTAATTAGTGACTCATTCAATTATGTTCTGAGTATAGAATTTAAGGTCTTTTCTATTCTTGTTACCCAGCTCCCACTATTTTTATCGGAATAACACACTCCCATGTGATATCCGAAAGTATCGTCGCTCTACTTCATAGTGGTGATCGAGTTCTTTATAAATCTTAATAGAGGGCAACCGAATAGGTTTCTAGTCTATTAATTTTCATAAAGTGGTGTCCAACACCAACCCATCTAATGGATGATTCGATCTTCTTTTTCCCCTTGTTCACTCCCCTCAACTTATACGGTTTCTATGGTTCGTGAACAAGTTAAGTTTATACCATCGATGCAAATCAGTTTCACAATTGAATCTTATCCGGCAACCTATCAGGTTTCTAGGGATAAAATTTGCTCCAACCGAAGGCATCCAATGCACTCCCGGTAATTTATCCGTCCTCCCCGAATGACTACCCCGATAACTCGGAAGCATAGCACATCCGGTTTGGATTTCAATTTCCCGAAAACTCGATGGAGGAAAGGAAAACCTTGAAACCTTATAAACTTAATTATTTATTGTGGGAGAATTTTTTTCGATTAACGTTACACTTTGCACATTAATCATATTAGCGCGTTTGTGGTATTCATACAATATGAAAAAACCATTCACAACCTAGTTGCTACCAACATGTGGTTCATGGACCGTTCCTAGAAAACAAAAACTCCGTAATCTAATTACAAGTCTTCATCTTGAATCTTCGTCTTCTCGAAATGGATCTTCCTCCGGTATTCGTCATTACATATAAATTTTACATCAAAAATTGCATCCTAGATACAAACATTTCTAGTAAAATAAATAGGCTCAAAACGGCCTTTACAACCCAATCGAATAAAACGAACGATTCAAAAACTAAGTCCACGAACCACATCCCCATTCAAAAGCATTCATACAATAAATACTAAATAAATGGAAAGCGTAGAGATACATTGATCCAATCAACAATACGAACCGATCCAATCGATTCACACAATCGGTAATATGATAACGTTCAAAATAATTCGGTCGACCATAAATATTCCAATTAATCAAATTTCCCTTATAAAATGAAATACCATAAATCATTTTAATCATATTAAATCAATTTAACATGAGGGAGATTAATTTTCAAGAATACGAAAAAATCGAGCCGGGCGAAAATGGCTGCCATGGCCGAGTCATGTCGGCATCTTCTTGTGATGGCACAGCATGGCGAGTCACGCTCGGCGGCTACCGGCCGAGCACGGCCCGTGTCTCGACACGGTCGGAGTCTGCACTGGCGATAACTGGGGCGCTGACACGGCTCGTGTCACGGACACGGCCGAGTCACCTGGCGACTTCACGCCCTTTGTCCGAAAAGTCGTCGACGACGATTCGAGCTCGATTTGACCGGATATCAATATCAATATTTTTCAACATTCATATCTTCAATATAAATCATATTTCCAAGAAATTAAGATTTATATTTAGACATAAACTTACGAAAAATATAACTACAACGAACATAAAAATATATACCACGATTATGACTAAAATGATTCCAAATCATTCACCATCTAATCAAGCATTCCAAATGCCAATATCGTATATACGATCGCAAGACCTACTCTCCGATACCCTTTGTTGGGATTCGGTGCCTAAAAGCGAAGGCCAGTAGGCGGTAAAGCGAAAATTAATTCGATTCGAATCCCTACGAGGATCGATCGAGCTATGTATATACGAATATATAAACGAAAAGCAAGAGTCGTAAGAAACTAACCCTCTAAGTCCGTTGATTAAATGGAAACCTTCTCTTGATCTATTCCCCAAGCTTTAGTTGATCTCTACGTATCCGATCCGCTCCAAGCCCTTGAACGATCCAGCCCGAAAGCACCGTCTCTACTTGCCACGCGCCGGAAAAACGACCGGAATAACAACACTTGATTAACCTCTAAGGTTACGGCTAGAATCAAATGATGAAGCTTTTATTATTACACTCTAAGTGTATAATATATCTCTCAATAATTTTCTCTCAATTTTTCTCCAAGAAAAATGAAGAGGAAGTGAATGAAGAAGATGAAGATGAGTGTTAAACTCAAAGTCTCTCTCTCTCTATATATATATTCTCACGTTGGAAAGGCTTGCACAAGGAATCAAAAGGTGCTTGTGAAATGAGATATCTTCTTCCCTTTATTCAACTCTCACTTCAATAATACAAATAATGCCACATTATTTTAAACCCCACAATGTCATGTTCTTTCATATAAAATGAAAGCAACAAGACAAGAGGAAAGTGAGTGGAAACAAAGGGGGGGCGGCTATTATGCAAAAACGGACGAGTTCGGTTCGTTTCGGACTCCCGTGAGTCCAAACAGATAAACTACGATTCTGTTCCGATGTATTTGTATCGATTAATTAATCCAATTAATTAAACATGTCAAATACAAAATAACATAATTAATTTCTCCAAGAAATAATTATATTCATGAATTAAATTAATCACCCAGTGATATATTTAATCCATTAAGCCGTAAATCAATTTATCCGATAAATCGATTTAAACATCCAATGTCCCAAATTAGATATCCAATATCTAATATTAAAAATGAGAGAATTAGCTTAATTCATTCCGTCGTCAATCCTAATGCGCAACTCGGTAGGTCCGTCTCAGTCAGCAATGGGAGGAACCAAAGAGTAGTAGCACCACCTAGCCATCCTGGTGGCCTACACTGTACCCCGACTGAGAACGAATGATTGGGATCATTCAAGAACCATTCTGTCGTGAATACCAGTATACGTATAAACCCTTCTTTCAAATATCCCGATCAAGTTATAGGGTCACGTTCAGTCAAACCCTCTCTGTACTTGACGCTATGCATGCGTTAATGCAAATCGAGATCATCAAGCTCTCGTGTATCTAATACAGCTAGCTCCAATGCTTTTGCCAAAGACTTATGATCTCATCTGCCAATAACCGCATAGGACATATAACCCGTTCACTAACAGGAGAAAAAAATATTATCTTGGTATTCAGTAGGACCTGCTACTTGCCCGTCAAGATGCACGTCGAGGTTGACCCCTGCCTTCCGGTTTACAGGGTCGAACTACTCTAATGAAAATCTTGACGTCACAAGCACATCCCTACTAAATCCTCAAGTCGAAGGTTCACGATTACCTATCACAACCTTTCGATTCCGTCATTGGTATCCCTTGATGAAATCCGTGTGACGAATCGAGGGTGAGTCGGTTCGAGTATACTAATCTAATTAGCATACCTATAACGTGTGCTCCCACTAACCATTAGTGTTCGACAGGCACTCTCCATGTCAAAGAACACATCATACAAGTCTTCACATAAACTTAACGCCCAGTCAAGTTTCATCGACTTGCGAACGATTAAGTATTTGAGCTATAAACCTTAATACCCGCAATTTCGATTCCCAGTAATTTTCATTTTTCGGTGGAGGTCCATTTCGACGACTCGCTTAGGACCGTTTCGTCATTCTGGGAATGTTTTATTCTGCACTTTTTGACATCCGAGTTCGTTTCGGTGTCGTTTTGTTGAGTTCCGTGTTCTTTAGCGACTTTTCCACGTACGAGTTCGACTTTGTTAGATCACCGTTAATTTTTGGAAACTCCAAAAATTCTGACTCTTTGCAATATTATAAAGCATCGAGTTAGCTTTCCAATGGTTCAAGCGGTGAGTCAATCGGAGTCCAGATGAGGGAGTTATGGTCGATATAGCTAAGTCACTCTCATTTTCCCAGATTTGGCCGAGCAGCCTGTACCGTGTGCCGCGGCACAAGGATTGTGCGCCGCGGCACACAGCCGAGTCGGCCGCGGCACACTTGTCCGGCCGCACACACCCGTGGCACTGCCGGCTAAAACCTCTGTCCGCGTGCCCGAAGCCCGGCAAGGCTGCCGCGGCACATGCCGAGTCCGAGCCGCGGCACACTCCGAATGAGCCGCGGCACAACGAGCGGTCACCACCACCAGGCGCAATTTTGGCCCTGTGCCGCGTACGATTTAGCTGAGCCGCGGCACACAATGCGGTCAGCGCTATAACTGTGTGTTTTCAGCGAGATTCACACATTTTTTTTCCTCCCTTCCACCGTGCGCGAGAAAGAGAGGGTTGAGAGGGGGATTTCTTCTCCATCCACCCTTTTGATTGTGTGTTTTCTTCATCTTCCTTCGATCGTGTAGCTCGTATTGTGGATCTAGCACGTGTTCTTCGGATTATAGGGTTTGTATCTTCAAGAGGTAAGATCTCTTATACCCTAGTATGTGTTTGGGGAGGGTTTGGTCGTGATCTTGTCTTTTAATTCGAATTAACCGATGTTGTTATTAAGATTTTGATAGTATACTCGTGACCCTTGGTTCCCTTGTTAATGGATGGGATGAAATCCCGTTAATTCACCGTTAACCGATTTCAATTCCCTACGCACTCTTGGTGTTCGATAAATTGTCCCAACGGGTAGAACTAGGAGGAATTTCTTCGTATTCATGATGTGGGATTGATTGTATATCATTATTGTGTTAGGGTCGGATTTGAGAGGATTGTTCGGACCGAAACCTATTCCTTCGTCGTCTCCTTCTCGTCGTATTACCAAGGCAAGTACCTCGTGTTGTTGCCCAAAATATTTATCCGAAGATTAATACTGCTGGAAGACGGACAACAAACAAGTGCGGGAGCACTTCCGAGAGAAGATAAATAAAACAAGATTTGCCGGGTTTGTTAGGCCCGGGCTTGAATGCTCTCGCGAGATGTTATTAATACAAATATTCGTGGATACAAGTATTAATGAGAGAAATCTAAATACAATGAGTGTAAAAAGACTCTGTTGATCCGGCTCTTGAGCGAAGCTCGGTGTTCTTCGTCCCGCCGGTAATCTGCTCGAGGAGAAAAGGCCGGGAGAAGTAAGACCGAAAGAAAGCTGTTGCCAAGAGTTGGATGTTAACCAAGTGTAAGTAATTTGCTTCAGACATGCGTTTGTATTGCAAGAGAGTGCGGTGTTTTTAGAGTCGAATCTCGGTCCTTGGACAAGTGAAGGTGCCTTGTTTATATAAAGGGGCCGAGTCCTGTCTCTGTAGTGGCCGATCGCTCACGGTCATTTTAATATTCGCCGATCGCCCGCCGCCAATACTTTAATGGGGCGATCACGGGCCACAAAGCTAAAGTCCAAATAAGATGTTTGTCGGGCTAAAGTCGAGAAGAGGCCGCCACACTGGGCGGTCAATAAGGAGCCATCACGTGTCCGAGTCGATCAACATGTGGCCCTACCGACAAGCTTGGCGGCTGTCGGCCGGGTGGAGGGAATCACGAGGCTTTGGTCAATGGCCCGGGATTCGCGGATCTTGTCCCGGCCTTCGCACATGGTGCCAGTCTTGAGGCTTGGCCTTTGCCGACTTGGATGGCCATCGGTGGTGATCGACCTGGATGGTCTTCTGAGGTCGTCATCGGCCAGTGGATGGAGGTCGCCAAGGGTCGGTCGCCATGGGTAGGTCGTCAGGTGCCGAGAGACGGTCGATCGCCAAGGGTCGGTCGCCGAGTACTGAGAGGCGATCGCCTTGATGTCGATCGCTCGGCACCGGGATTCGCCCTTCGGCCGCTTGATCTAGCATGTCCATCGGGCTAAGGCTCGGCCGCTGTCGCCGATCGGCAGCTTGCCTTGGTCGCTCAGGCGACTCGGCTCGGCCTCGTAAGTCGGTCGCTCGGCCTCGGAGGCGATCGCCGGTCGGAAGGTGTTAAATCTTGACACAACAATTGCCCCGGCTTGCTCCTATGTTGAAGACATGGGGCGAGGTGGTTCTTCTTGGTGATCGCGTCTGGATGAGGACGGGCGATCTGAGCCGACTTAGGACTCGGACTTGGGCTTAATCATGGTCGATTGGCTTAGCTATCTTTCGGTCTTGTACCGCAAAAACAACATTGGCCGATCCCCACGGAAACTTGGTGGTTTCGCTTGCTTGAGGAATCGTGCACGGTCGCGGAGATCGATGGACCGACCCCATGACCGTGTCTTGATGCACAAAGACAATGAGTGCCTCGTGGCTCACTTTATTATGAGGGTCCTCTGTTAGCCGCGCCGCCTTGTTTTTAAACGAAGGCGTGCGGTCTCGCCTAGAGGAGTCCTTGCGCGGCGCTCGGATGAATCAACTCCACGCCCGCGGCTTGTTAGCTCTGCTTCCACCTCGGCCGCCCACGGAGATGGCCGACCTCGGCGGTGTACGTTGAGATGGGGTTGTGGAATGAGTCCACCGATTAATGTTGGAGGGCCCTCCGACTACGCCCGGCCTCGTATTTAAACGAAGGCGGGCGATCTCGGCCGAAAGGGACCTTGCATGACCGGCGGCCCGGTTCCATCGATCGCGGGGCCATGGCTTTAGGATGTGCGGCGGAGGCGATCTTACGCCTTAGTCCGTCATGTTATATCTTTGGATCAGATGGCGATCGTGTCCACCGGGTTGCCGATGATGTTGCGATCGGCGGATGATCGCGATCACCGCTCGGCACCGATCGCTTTATTCGTAGGTCGGATATCGGCGATCGGCGGGAGCCGCCCCTTATTTAGAATGTTGGATCAGAGGCCGTGGCGAGTCCTCCGGCTCTTCCGGATAGTAGCGATCGGGCCGGTAGACGGAGGTCGTCGCAGACGGCGCCGATCGATCTACTCCTAGCCGAGAAGAAGCCTTTGCACAGACAGAAATCTGCGGCTCTAGCCCGGAAGGCTGCGTAGGTCGTCGGCAGGGTCTTCGTGAGATGCCTGAACATAGGCGAGAAACCCTGAAAACCTCCTAGGACAGCGTAGAGGGCGGTCTCATCGCTTACGGGCTCGCCGTTGAGGATGATCATGTCAACCCGGTCGATGTAGTCCGAGTCGGACTCCTGTTCTCCTTGCCTGATCCGCCACATGCGATGGGGACCTTCTGGCCGAGCGGCCCTGGTGGCGAAGTATTCCGTGAAGACGTGCTCCAGCTCGTTAAAGGAGCCTATGGACCGAGGTGGCAATGAGGTGTACCACCGGTGGGCGAGGTCGTCTAGTGTCAGAGGGAACATTCGGCACCTGGTCGCGTCCGATGCCCCACACCCGGTCATGTAGATGTTGAACTTGTGCAGGTGTGCCTGGGGGTCCGATCGCCCTTGGTACACGGGTGTCTTAGGAGGGGCGATCGTGTGCTGCACCGGGGCGAGCTCGATGTCGATCGCGAGCGGCTCGCTCGGCGGGGCGATCGTCCTGGTGGCGCTTGCCCCGGATTGCAGGAGCACCTTCATGTCGTCAATCTGACGTTGCATTGCGGCGATCGCCGCGGCTCGGCTGCTTGCGGATCGGCTTTGGGAGCGGGGGCCGAGGCGATCGTGTACCGATCTCCGGACCCCACTGCTGCCGACCTCGGGAATTTGGCGAGCGGGAGCCAGGCGGCTGGATCGTCTTGTGGGAGCCGGGTAGGCCGAGCTCCTGGTGACGGACACCAACTCCGTCGTCTCGTAGCTGGGGCCGGACTGCCCGGCCGCGTGTCGGGTCGCGCCTGTGCGATCGAAGACAGACGTGCCCCGGCTGCCGAGCGCCTCTTCTCGCGGGCGAGAGCCTCCTGGCGCTTGCTCGGCCAGTAGTGCCTTAAGCTTCCGCTTGATCCTCCGGCGAGAGACCGGGGGGGCGGCAGCTGGAGGCGCGTCGAGAGCACTCTGTCGCTCCTGAAGGACGGCCAGGGCCCCTTCGATCTGTTCCTTGGTTTGGAACCGGTCGAGCGAGAGGCTCGGGCCGCCTTCCCGGGACGTGGTCGAGCGCCTCCGGCCGCGGCGGCTACCTTCCACCATCGGCTGCGGCTCGGACTGGGACGGAACTGGCCGGCTGGCCAGCGGCTTTCTTCGACGCGGATGCGGAAGACATGATTTCTGAAGGATTTCTTTGAAGTGCAGTGAGTGTCACTTCAAGTATCTGCCCCGAGAACAGTGAGTGTTCTTCGGGACGGTAGGTATAAAAAATCGAGGGTTGGATCCCCTCCTTCTAGCGCCAATTGTTGTTGCCCAAAATATTTATCCGAAGATTAATACTGCTGGAAGACGGACAACAAACAAGTGCGGGAGCACTTCCGAGAGAAGATAAATAAAACAAGATTTGCCGGGTTTGTTAGGCCCGGGCTTGAATGCTCTCGCGAGATGTTATTAATACAAATATTCGTGGATACAAGTATTAATGAGAGAAATCTAAATACAATGAGTGTAAAAAGACTCTGTTGATCCGGCTCTTGAGCGAAGCTCGGTGTTCTTCGTCCCGCCGGTAATCTGCTCGAGGAGAAAAGGCCGGGAGAAGTAAGACCGAAAGAAAGCTGTTGCCAAGAGTTGGATGTTAACCAAGTGTAAGTAATTTGCTTCTGTATTGCGTTTGTATTGCAAGAGAGTGCAGCGTGTTTTTAGAGTCAGAATCTCGGTCCTTGGACAAGTGAAGGCTGCCTTGTTTATATAGGGGCAGCCGGGTCCTGTCCTGTAGTGGCCGATCGCCTGCCGGTCATTTTAATATTCGGCCGATCGCCTGCCGGCCAATACTTTAATGGGGCGATCTCGGGTCACAAAGCTAAAGTCCAAATAAGATGCTGGCTGTCGGGCTAAAGTCCAAGGAAGAGGCTGCCACAGCCTGGGCGGTCCAATAAGGAGCCATCACGTGTCCGGAGTCAGTCAACATGTGGCCCTACCGACAAGCTTTCGGCGGCCTGTCGGCTGGTGGAGGGAATCTGTCAGGCTTTGGTCAATGGCCCGGGATTCGCGGATCTTGTCCCGGCCTTCGCACATGGTGCCAGTCTTGAGGCTCGGCCTTTGCCGACTTGGATGGCCATCGGTGGTGATCGACCTGGATGGTCTTCGGAGGTCGTCATCGGCCAGTGGATGGAGGTCGCCAAGGGTCGGTCGCCATGGGTAGGTCGTCAGGTGCCGAGAGACGGTCGATCGCCAAGGGTCGGTCGCCGAGTACTGAGAGGCGATCGCCTTGATGTCGATCGCTCGGCACCGGGATTCGCCTGCCCTCTTGGCCGCGCCTAGCATGTCCACTGGGCTAAGGCTCGGTCGCCTGGTCGCCGATCGGCAGGCTTGCCTTGGTCGCTCGGCAGTGACTCGGTCGCTCGGCCTGTAAGTCGGTCGCTCGGCCTCGGAGGCGATCGCCGGTCGGAAGGTGTTAAATCTTGACACAACACCTCGATATACGAATTGTAACTGCGTGAAATCATTGTTGTCGAAGTGTATGAGTTTATATGGATGTATATATATATGTATGTGTATATATATATATGTGTTTATATATAGTTACATGTTAAATATATGTATGTATATACGTATATTAATATATATGTTTATGTCGGTGATCGACGAGTGTTGAATTCTAACATTAGTTGACGTACTCAACTTGGATTGATGGGCGAACTATAGTTATTCATATAATATAGTAAGGTTATATATATATATATATCTATATATCTATATATATAAATGTATATATATTCGGTTGAGTCGCAATATAGAGATATATGGGCGGTGTTGATTGAGTTTGATTGATAACGTGCGTGTTATTGTTTATTTGTGTGGTTATGGACTGGCGGAGAAATTGTGTGACTTGATGTACCGAGTTGAAAATTGTTGTGACGATTGTCCGTGTGCTTGATGTTTGAACAATGTGGATACTTGTTGTGAAAAACGTCATATCCGGGAACCTCTGAGGGCGGGGCGTGCACTCCGGCCTGGTGTACGCTGCAATGTGCGGCTCCATATGGGTGGTGAATGCCGATGTCACCTAATGCGCGTGCAAGGGGCGGCTCTTGCGGGAGTGACGCCGGTGCGGTGACATGCTCAAGGAGCGGCCAACATGATGGAAGTGAACGCCGGTACACAGGTGCGCAAGGGAGGCGCCTGGCAGGCTTATTGGTTACGGGTATTTGAGTGATAGCTGAGACCCCGTTACCGAATGATGTTCGTATCTCAAATTCTTTCAACTCACTTTTAAATGTTTGTCGTGATGCAGACCGCAATTCGTGTTTTTGAAAGCCTGTTTCAAATTGTTTTTAAAGCGTGGGTATCAGGGTTAATTAACTAAGGAGGTTTGACGAAATCTCCGAGGGTTAATTAATCGGGGGTCTTGAGCAGGATATGTCGAATGAGAGATTGTGCCTTTGATTGTATTGTGGTGCCATTCTGTGTATTGGGTCGAGGACCCTGTGGAATGTTGAGATGATTGAATTCGTGATGATGTTATTTGGAATGGGTCTAGATCCCTGTGAGATGTTGTAATGATTTCGTTTGTGACGGCGTTCTATAAATTGGGTCGAGAACCCCGAATAAGCTGACTTGGTTTTCGTGTAATCGTTTTCCATATGTTGGGTCAAGGACCCGAGAGCTTTTGAAATTATTTCCAAAAGTATTCCCATTCGATTTTAAAAACCCCTAGACGGCCCGAGTCAATAATAATGTTGCAAACTATCTTATCAAAATACTTTTTCCTTTTTACAAAAGGGATCTTCCTGACTCATTGGGCTCGTTTAAAGTTCATTAATGTAATTTTCCGTAAAGAGAATATGACTATGTGATTACCTTCCACCTTGTGTATGCGAGTGTTAATCTGTGCTGACTGTGGGAATGTATGGTTTGTGTTAAGGCTTCACGGCGCTTGAATTTTGTGTTATTCTTGTTCGTATATCTTGTATATTATGTACTTGCACTAGCAAAATTCCGGTTGCTAACCCCCGAGTTTTCGGGGTGGGTGCTGTTATGCGCTCGGAGTTTTGGGCAATGAGCAGTCACGGGATTGGCTTGGAAGAAGATGGAAGACGACGATGCTAATCACACGAGAGTCAGAGTCTTTCCTTTTGTTTTCACTTTGGTCGGCATTCCCCTTGTTGGTCGAGTATTCACCCTTGCATGGGTGTAGTTTTCATTTATTAAATTCAGTTGTCATTTTTTTTTTCTATATTGCAGTTTATTCTTTTCATTGTGAGGTGAGTTCCTTTAGTTCCGAATTGTTTAATGACCTTGTCGGTCCGCTTTGTAATTAGATTGACCCCGGCCGGTTAATCATTTAAGTAGTCTATTGGAGTGTAGCCTGGTAGATCCTTGTGAGAAGGGTCTACGGCGTGTGATATTCCCGGACGTATTCTGGGGGTGTTACATTTATGGTATCAGAGCTTAGGTTTGCGAAAAACCTAGGCCGTTGGGTCAAGTCCATGTCTTGTGTAAGTCACGCGCATCAGAGTTGTGGTTAGTATCGTGGTTCCGACATCATCTTCCGGTAATCCGTGATGGTAAGCCTCCCGATCGTAAGTCCCCTTATATACGTATTTGATCATATTGTGCTAATATGTTTAATGTGAGATAGGAATTGGAACTTGTTGGTGATATTATTGTTTTAGGATATAATATGCATATGCGGTCCGAGTAAAAATAGTTATGTAGTATGCTTCGGAAGTCGAGCATGTTTATCTGTTTTGGTACTTTATTAGAATAAATTTATGAATGATAATTTTATCCGTTGCGTGAGTATTTTGAGATGGCTTTTAGTATCTTGCAAGCCGAGTTTTGATATTTTTGTCTTGCACGTTTTGATAGTATTCTTATGACGGTACTTGATATTTTATAAATGACTTTAGTGAGTATTTGAGAACATTACCGACATCGGCCTTTTTGGCATTTTGAACATTTTTTTTAAATGATTTTTAGCCTGGTAGGTTCCGGCACGGGGCCCACGGCGCTGTAGTATCACGAATATTTTAAAGTGACGCTTTGAAATTTTCTAACATTGTGTAAAGCCATGATTTAACATCGTCATGTTAAATGGTCACGTATCTCGGTGGAAAATTCTTTCGAATAAACATTTTGGAAGAAGAGGAAAGATTTTCAAAATTGTGGTATTTGAGACTTAACACCTTTGAAATATTTCAAATTAGTTACGAATTAATTTCCGAGTTCTTTTTTTTTTTTTTTTTTTTCTTTTATACATCACTCGAAAATAATTTTTAGAGTCGTTATATAAACTTCCTCTTCCAAAATAAAAGACAGTGTTTACAAGTCTTGGGCTCAACGTGACTAGCCCTCTGTTTCAAAAATTTGTTTTCATTAAGTGCATACATATAATGATCGTCCTCGTGGAGGAACTCGAAATTGACTTCATAAAATTTTGTGCTTTACGATAGTATTGTTATTCTAAGGATGCTAACTGAAACTCGGGTTGATAATTATGGTATATTATGCAGTGATAAACTAATACTGTTGATCGGTGTTATCCGTATTAGTATGTCGAGCCTCAGCGGACGTAGACGTGATGATGGAAATGGAAGCGGCGAGGTGGTTCGTACGACCACGATTCATGCTACGGTGAAGGAGTATCAAGATCAATCGATATCCTATGAAATCTCCTCAGTGGTCGAGCCCTCGAGCGAAGCCAAGAGACGGAGGACATCTGGGAAATTTTTGGTTGGCGAAGAGCCTAAGGCTCCCAAACCCCCACGTCGTTCGAACGCGTCGTCTTTGCGATCGGGAGTGAGCGCTTGGAATTCCAAGCCAGCATCGGTGACTCTCGGTAAGAAGGGAGGGTGCTTCAACTGCAATCGTCAGGGACATGTTCGTGTAAATTGTCCCCTTCCACTCTTGACTTGTTACCGGTGCGGGTGTGAAGGTCATCGGGAGAAGCATTGTGAGATAATTTCTGAACTGGCAAGGAATGCTACCCTATTGGCGGACAGAGCAAGTGACTGGAGAATGTCCCGAAACCCTATGTTTCCTTCTGAAGAGCATAACATGGGAGGATGAATATTTTTCAATATGTCCTAATCGTTGCTGTTTTGAACAATCGTGACTTTGATCGTTCTTCATTTCATTGCTCTATGTTTCCAACTCTTGTTGTTCTAAGTTTGGGATCGAAATATCTTTTAGTGTGGGGGAGTGTATTACCCGTACTTTCCTTGGTATTTTCGGTATTGTGTGATTTTTCATTGTTGGTAATTCAATTATGATCCTCTCGACGATTTTAAACTATCTTGTTCTACCTAGCCTGCCGTCCTCCGAACGAATTTCGGAGCTGTTTTGTTAAAACCCGTGGATTATTGTGGTCTTCCCTTATCTGAACTTAATTCTTGCAAATTTTGTTCGGAACTATTATTCCCACGCGTGCAATTGACACTTCCGGATGTGTTATGAACTCGGATTGCGGTTGGTCGAGCTCGAAAGATGGTTTCAGGACATCTGAGCCGTCTTGTGGTTTTCTTAACTGTTGGAGTTATTGTCTCGAAATTCATACTTCTCCACCTCGACTTATCGTGTTCACTTACATTTTTAGAACCTCGCATTCGCGCATTGCTCATGATGATGTGGGGCTGAGCAAGTAGTTATTTCCTTGATTGTTCCGCCGCTCTCTATTTTAAGTTTCGGGACGAAACTTCTTTTAAGGAGGGTAGAATGTAATACCCGCAATTTCGATTCCCAGTAATTTTCATTTTTCGGTGGAGGTCCGTTTCGACGACTCGCTTAGGACCGTTTCGTCATTCAGGAATGTTTTATTACGCACTTTTGACATCCGAGTTCGTTTCGGTGTCGTTTTGTTGAGTTCCGTGTTCTTTAGCGACTTTTCCACGTACGAGTTCGACTTTGTTAGATCACCATTAATTTTTGGAAACTCCAAAAATTCTGACTCTTTGCAATATTATAAAGCATCGAGTTAGCTTTCCAATGGTTCAAGCGGTGAGTCAATCGGAGTCCAGATGAGGGAGTTATGGTCGATATAGCTAAGTCACTCTCATTTTCCCAGATTTGGCGGCGGCACATGCGTGTGCCGCGGCACAAGGATTGTGCGCCGCGGCACACAGCCGAGTCAGTGCCGCGGCACACTTGTCCGGGCCGCGGCACACCCGTGTGGCACCTGCCGGCTAAAACCTCCTGTACCGCGTGCCCCGGCACAGTCCGGCAGTGCCGCGGCACATGCCGAGTCTGAGCCGCGGCACACTCCGAATGAGCCGCGGCACAACGAGCGGTCAGCCGACCACTGGGCGCAATTTTTGGCCCTGTGCCGCGGCACAGTTTAGCTGAGCCGCGGCACACAATGCGGTCAGCGCTATAACTGTGTGTTTTCAGCGAGATTCGCACATTTTTTCCTCCCTTCCACCGTGCGCGAGAGAGAGAGGGTTGAGAGGGGGATTTCTTCTCCATCCACCCTTTTGATTGTGTGTTTTTCTTCATCTTCCTTCGATCGTGTAGCTCGGATTGTGCATCTAGCACGTGTTCTTCGGATTATAGGGTTTGTATCTTCAAGAGGTAAGATCTCTTATACCCTAGTATGTGTTTGGGGAGGGTTTGGTCGTGATCTTGTCTTTTAATTCGAATTAACCGATGTTGTTATTAAGATTTTGATAGTATACTCGTGACCCTTGGTTCCCTTTTTAATGGATGGGATGAAATCCCGTTAATTCACCGTTAACCGATTTCAATTCCCTACGCACTCTTGGTGTTCGATAAATTGTCCCAACGGGTAGAACTAGGAGGAATTTCTTCGTATTCATGATGTGGGATTGATTGTATATCATTATTGTGTTAGGGTCGGATTTGAGAGGATTGTTCGGACCGAAACCTATTCCTTCGTCGTCTCCTTCGCGTCGTATTACCAAGGCAAGTACCTCGATATACGAATTGTAACTGCGTGAAATCATTGTTGTCGAAGTGTATGAGTTTATATGGATGTATATATATGTATGTGTATATATATATATATGTGTTTATATATAGTTACATGTTAAATATATGTATGTATATACGTATATTAATATATATGTTTATGTCGGTGATCGACGAGTGTTGAATTCTAACATTAGTTGACGTACTCAACTTGGATTGATGGGCGAACTATAGTTATTCATATAATATAGTAAGGTTATATATATATATATATATATCTATATATCTATATATATAAATGTATATATATTCGGTTGAGTCGCAATATAGAGATATATGGGCGGTGTTGATTGAGTTTGATTGATAACGTGCGTGTTATTGTTTATTTGTGTGGTTATGGACTGGCGGAGAAATTGTGTGACTTGATGTACCGAGTTGAAAATTGTTGTGACGATTGTCCGTGTGCTTGATGTTTGAACAATGTGGATACTTGTTGTGAGAAACGTCATATCAGGAACCTACGAGGCGGGCGTGCACTCCGGCACAGTGTCTGTTGCAATGTGCGGCTCCATATGGGTGGTGAACGCCGATGTCACCTAATGCGCGTGCAAGGCGGCTCTTGCGGGAGTGACGCCGGTGCGGTGACATGCTCAAGGAGCGGCCAACATGATGGAAGTGAACGCCGGTACAGTGCGCAAGGAGGCGCTGGAGGCTTATTGGTTACGGGTATTTGAGTGATAGTGAGACCCGTTACGACGATGTTCGTATCTCAAATTCTTTCAACTCACTTTTAAATGTTTGTCGTGATGCGACGCAATTCGTGTTTTTGAAAGCTGTTTCAAATTGTTTTTAAAGCGTGGGTATCGGGGTTAATTAACCAAGGAGGTTTGTGAAATCTCAGGGTTAATGTCGGGGTCTTGAGCGAGGATATGTCGAATGAGAGATTGTGCCTTTGATTGTATTGTGGTGCCATTACGTGTATTGGGTCGAGGACCACTGTGGAATGTTGAGATGATTGAATTCGTGATGATGTTATTTGGAATGGGTCTAGAACCACGTGAGATGTTGTAATGATTTCGTTTGTGACGGCGTTCTATAAATTGGGTCGAGAACCCCGAATAAGATGACTTGGTTTTCGTGTAATCGTTTTCCATATGTTGGGTCAAGGACCCGAGAGCTTTGAAATTATTTCCAAAAGTATTCCCATTCGATTTTAAAAACCCCTAGACGGCGAGTCAATAATAATGTTGCAAACTATCTTATCAAAATACTTTTTCCTTTTACAAAAGGGATCTTCCGACTCCTTGGGCTCGTTTAAAGTTCATTAATGTTATTTTCCGTAAAGAGAATATGACTATGTGATTACCTTCCACCTTGTGTATGCGAGTGTTAATACATGTCTTGTGGGAATGTATGGTTTGTGTTAAGGCTTCACGGCACTTGAATTTTGTGTTATTCTTGTTCGTATATCTTGTATATTATGTACTTACACTAGCAAAATTCCGGTTGCTAACCCCGAGTTTTCGGGGTGGGTGCTGTTATGCGCTCGGAGTTTTGGGCGGCTCGGGAGCGATCACGGGATTGGCTTGGAAGAAGATGGAAGGCAGCGATGCTAATCACACGAGAGTCAGAGTCTTTCCTTTTGTTTTCACTTTGGTCGGCATTCCCCTTGTTGGTCGAGTATTCACCCTTGCATGGGTGTAGTTTTCATTTATTAAATTCAGTTGTCATTTTTTTTTTTCTATATTGCAGTTTATTCTTTTCATTGTGAGGTGAGTTCCTTTAGTTCCGAATTGTTTAATGACCTTGTCGGTCCGCTTTGTAATTAGATTGACCCCGGTCGGTTAATCATTTAAGTAGTCTATTGGAGTGTAGCCTGGTAGATCCTTGTGAGAAGGGTCTACGGCGTGTGATATTCCCGGACGTATTCTGGGGGTGTTACAGTGCCGACCCCCTTATCCAATAAGGAGTGGAACGTTTTGCTTTCAAATACACGGACTAGTTTCTATATGTTTATTTACGAGTTAGGAATGCCAGTAACTACCAGTAAATAAAGAAACATTCATTTGCCTTATATAAATGGTTTACATAATTACAAGTACAATGCCCTCACTCAACAACCTCTGAGTGGCATTCGAGGGCATACTCCTAACACATAGGTCCCGTCGAACCGTCCCCAGGTGGAAGAACATCAACACACGAACCCAAGTCCACTTCCGTGGCCGTACCCATTAGTATCGGCCCCCAGAGGCCACATGCCATCCCCAGGTGGAAGAGTAACAACTCACCGATTTCAAAACCACAACTCTCAAAGGTCAAACACATAAAATATATATATAGTCGAGGTACCTTGCTAGAATGCCATATTATCCAACACGTACTCACGACCTAGAACTATATCAATTCACAAGGGAGCACAAGATTTCAACAGCACTGAATGACACAACCAATATCACACAACTCACATATTCATCCATAACCACGCGACTCCAAGCACATAATTTCACAAGAGAATTACACTTTACATTTACCGTCACCATAATCATACATAATGACATCACACGAAAGTAAGGTGATCCTATACTCGTCACTAGCACACATATCCAACTAAGCATATTAATTCCCGACACACACGGTTCACCTTTACGAAAACCATGATGGTAAATATACCGATTCTTTTAAAAAATGGTTATAGATATTTATTTAGCACATATCGACACTTAGCAACCATTATATCCACAAAACACGTAATGTATGGGCAAGATACTTGCCTCGAATAACCACAATGCAGAGAATCGGCCGAAGTAGGTTGGCACGAACCGACTACGAACCCACCGACTCCACCGAACGAAAATCCGCAACAAAGAACTACGAACGAAAACAATAACAACGAAAATGAATTTCAAAGTACGACCCAAAGTCGCTGAATTCAAAGAACAAATGACGAAAGTTCAAGTGTTTCCCCCAAAACGGCCAAGAACACGATTCGTTCCGTCGAAACCCGAAAATGGAATTCCAAGTTGAAATATGGATATAAAATCCATAGAATATGTTTAACAACATCATTTAACCACAATCGATCCATCAAAAACGGATGAAAAATGAGATCGAGAACAAATCCCCCAAAAAGTCAATTTGAAGGAAATCAATAATTATACTTCGATTCGACGAAGAACAATGGATTAAATGATGTTAAACACAATAATACTACCAAGATTAATCATACCCATCATGAATTAATCAACAACATGGAACGAATCGGACAAAAATGCAAAAACCCCCAAATTCACGAAATTAGGGTTCTAAGGAAGATTACCTTGATTCGCTGGATCAAAGGATGATAACGGATGATTGATTGATGATATGAACTCAAGAACTTCATGGATTTGTTGTTAAACAACATGGCTCCATGGTAAAATCACCCTCAGCCGCGGAAGAGAAGGAGAAGAAGGAGAAAAATGGCCAAAAACCAGTGTGCAGGACCATAAATAGGCTGCACAGTGTGCCGCGGCCCAGCGGGAGTGTGCCGCGGCACAGGCCCAAAAATGGCTCCCAGTGGTCGGCAGTGTGCCGCGGCTCGGAGTGTCGCGGCACCGATCTGATCGGTTTGGCCGAAAAATGCCACGAGTGTGCCGCGGCCTGCCCGGCATGTCTGCGCGGCCACGGACCGCTTCGGCGAAGGCTGCCGAGCACCGCCGGCCGTGACTCGGCGGAAGGCTGCCGAAACCACGGAAGTGACTCGGCCAGTGCCAACTCCGACGGCCCGAACGACCCCGAAACCCGAATCTGAATACGAATCGATGATACGGTTACGACGTACTCGCAAATACGAATCTAAGAGCTAAGAGAACACACAATTCCGACTACCCGAAGGCTCGGAATTCAACAACGGAAGTAATTACCCAAAACTTTGGGAAATTACGAAAATGGCCCAAAACGTCCGAAAATCACGATACGCGATCGAAACACCAAACCAAAGCTCGCAACATGAATAATAACATCAAATGCACTTACGAGAAACTCGAAACAACAGTTTCGGACGAGATTCGCAAGAATCGAGCTCAAGTGCGGAAAAGTCGCTAAAAAGCTCGGAACTCAACAAAACGATACCGAAACGAACTCGGATGACAAAAAGTGCAGAATTAATCATTCTCGAAATAACGAAACGGTCATGAGCGAGTCGTCAAAACGGACTTCCGCCGAAAAAAATAAAATTACCGAAATTCGAAATTACGGATATTACAGTATAGGTATGGGACTATACAGTTAAAGAGGTTTATAAAAAAAAGATTTACTTATACAAAACAAGATATTTCAAAACTTTCTTATTTTTAAAAGTATAACGAACAATTACGGCATGATTATATTTTCGGGAGAATATGTGGTTCATCGCTGCTGCCCAACGTCGACTCTGAGGTAATGTTTTCAAGTATTCACTCTTTTATGAAAACTTAAAACTTATGGTATGAGTATAGAATGATTGTGTCGGCAAAAGATTTGAAAGGATATATGAAAGTATAAATGTTGTCCGAAAGGGACAAAATATGATTTCAAAGAAAGGTTTGAAAATGATTTTTGCTGACACAATATTTTTAAAGTTATTGATGAAAATACTCATACAAAGTTTGATACAGATTTTCAAAGTTCTTTACGAAGCTCAATTTTGAGGACGAAATTTTTAAAGGGGGGAGGATTGTAACGCCCCAATACTTATTTAAATGCTATTTATTTTGCTAACGATCATGTATTTTGATTTTTTTAATATTTACAGGTTGTCTGATACTTGGACCGATACGTTCCTAGCATAAAATGAAGGACTTAAAAGGAAAAGATTTCAAAACAAATTATAAGGATCATTTTTAGAATTTATGAAAGTGATTTCGAAAAGTTCCAACGATTTTGATACGATAAAATTTTTCTCACAAAACACTTATACTGCAAAAATAATATTAAATTATTTTATTATTATTATCGAAAAGCCGTTCCGAGCATATCAAAGATTTAATTCCGACGAGTCCGGAACAGGTCGGAAAATTGAATTTGGACACCGGGAAGGGGTCAAACCGGCCGACCCAAGTTGACGGACATCTGCCGGTCACCGCCGGACACGCCTACCGACAGCTGCCAGTCACGGCCGACAGATGTTTCTCGGCGCTCTCCGGATAAGGCTGTCTGGATAAGGTCGGTCACGACCGACAGAAGCTTCTCGGCCATCTGTCCGGATAAGGCTGTCCAGTTGTCCGGATAAGGTCGTGTTGTGTCAAGAATTAACACCTTCCGACCGGCGATCGCCTCCGAGGCCGAGCGACCGACTTACTGCCGAGCGACCAAGGCAAGTCTGCCGACCAGCGACCAGGCGACCGAGCCTTAACCCAGCGGACATGCTAGACTGGCCAACCGAAGGTCCTAGGACGAATCCCGTACCGAGCGATCGTCACTCGGTACTCGGCGACCTACTCCTAGCGACCGACAGTCGGGCGACCGTCTCTCGGCACCTGGCGACCTACCCTTGGTGACCGACCATTGGCGACCTCCATCCACTGGCCGATGGCGACCTCGGATGATCAGCTAGAGACGACCGCTCATGTCGATCACCACCGACGGACATCCAGTCGGCGAAGGCCGAGCCTCAAGACTGGCACCACGTGCAAGGACCGAGACAAGATCCGCGAATCTCGGGCCATTGACCACACGCCGCGATTCTCTCCACCACCGACAAAGCCGCCAAAGCTTGTCGGTAGGGCCACATGTTGCCCGACTCGGACACGTGATGGCTCCTTATCGACCGCCACCGGGCGCCACCACGCATTGACTTTATTCAGACGGCCGGATCTCCCTTGGACTTTAGCCCGACAGCCCAGGAGATCGCCCCAATATTAAATGGCCGGCAGGCGATCGGCAGCTAAAGGACAGGACCCGGCTGTCCCTATATAAGCATGGCTCCCAGCACTTGTCCAAGGGATCGAACCTTTACCACAAAAAAGGCTTCAGCTTCCTTCTGCAACCTCACGATTTGAGCATACAATACAGAAACAATATACAGCACTTGGCAAATCTCCAACTCTTGGCAACAGCTATCATTCGGTCTTACTTCTCCCGGCCTTTCTCCTCGAGCAGATCACCGGCAGGGACGAAGAACACCGAGCTTCGCTCAAGAGCCGGATTAACAGAGTCTTTTTACACTCATTGTATTTAGATTTCTCTCATTAATACTTGTATCCACGAATATTCGTATTAATAACATCTCGCGAGAGCATTCAAGCCCGGGCCTAACAAACCCGGCAAATCTTGTATTATTTATCTTCTCTCGGAAGTGCTCCCGCAATTGTTGTTTGTTGTCTGTCTTCCAGCAGTATTAATCTTCGGATAAATATTTTGGGCAACAACAATTGGCGCTAGAGGGAGGGGATCCAAACCTCGATTTTTTACACCTACCGTCTCAAAGAACACTCACTGTTCTCGGGGCAGATACTTGAAGTGACACTTACTGCACTTCAAATAAATCCTTCAGAAATCATGTCTTCCGCATCCGCGTCGAAGAAAGCCGGCGCCGGCTGCACCTGCCGTCCCGGGCCCCGAGCCGCAGCCGATGGTGGAAGGTAGCCGCCGTGGCCAGAGGCGCTCGACCCCATCCCGGGAAGGCGGCCCGAGCCTCTCGCTCGATCAGTTCCGAACCAATGAACAGATCGAAGAGGCCATAGCCGTCCTTCAGGAGCGACAGAGTGCACTCGACGCGCCTCCAGCTATCACCCCCTCGGTCTCCCGCCGGAAGATCAAGCGGAAGCTTAAGGCACTACTGGCCGAGCGAGCGCCAGGAGGCTCTCGCCCGCAAGAAGAGGCGCTCGGCAGCCGGGGCACCTCTGTCTTCGATCGCCTGGGCAGTGACCCGACCTGGCGACCGGGGCAGTCCGGCCCTAGCTACGAGACGACGGAGTTGGTGTCCGTCACCAGGAGCTCGGCCTACCCGGCTCCCACAAGGCCATCCAGCCGCCTGGCTCCCGCTCGTCAAATTCCCGAGGTCGGCAGCAGCGGAGTCCGGAGGTCGGTACACGATCGCCTCGGCCCCCGCTCCCAAAGCCGATCCGCAAGCAGCCGAGCCGCGGCGATTGCCGCAATGCAACGTCAACTCAACGACATGAAGGCGCTCCTGCAATCCGGGGCAGGCGCCACCAAGACGATCGCCGCGCCGAGCGAGCCGCTCGCGATCGACATAGAGCTCGCCCCAGTGCAGCACAAGATCGCCCCTCCTCAGACACCCGTGTACCAGGGGCGATCGGACCCCCAAATACACCTGAGCAGGTTCAACATCTACATGACCGGGTGTGGGGCATCGGATGCGACCCGTTGCCGAATATTCCCCCTGACACTAGACGACCTCGCCCACCGGTGGTACACTTCATTGCCACCTCGGTCCATTAGCTCCTTTAACGAGCTGGCGCACGTCTTCACGGAACACTTCGCCACCAGGGTCGCCCGGCCAGAAGGTCGCCATCGCATGATGCAAATCAGGCAGGGAGAAGAAGAGTCCGACTCGGACTACATCGACCGGGTAGACGTGATCATCCTCAACGGCAAGCCCGTAAGCGATGAGACCGCCCTCTACGCGGTCCTAGGAGGTTTTCAGGGCTTCTCGCCTATGTTCAGGCATCTCACGAAGACCCTACCGACGACCTACGCAGCCTTCCGGGCTAGAGCCGCAGATTTCTGTCTGTGCAAAGGCTTCTTCTTAGCCTAGAGTACCGCGATGGCGCCCGAGCGGCGACCTCCGCCTCCCGGCCGAGCGACGACCTCCGCCTTCCGGCCGATCGCTACTATCCGTAAGAGCCGGAGGACTCGCTCACCGCCTACTGATCCAACATTCTAAATAAGGGATCGACTCCGCCGATCGCCGATATCGACCTACGAATAAAGCGATCGTCGCGAGCGGCGATCGCTATCATCCGGCCCGATCGCCGATCATCACGCTACATCATCAAGAACCCGGTGGGACACGATCGCCATCTACATCCAAAGATATAACATGACGGACTAAGGCATAAGATCGCCTCCACCGCACATCATATAGCCATGGTCCCGGGCAACGATGGAACTGGCCGCCCGCCATGCAAGGTCCCTTTCGGCCGAGATCGCCCGCCCTTCGTTTAAATACGAGGCCGGCGTAGTCTGAGGGCTCTCCAACATTAATTAGTGGACACATGCCACAACCCCGTCTCAACGTACACCGTCGAGGTCGGCCATCTCCATGGCTGGCCGAGGTGGAAGCAGAGCTAACAAGCCGCGGGCGTGGAGTTGATTCATCCGACGCTACCCCGCGCAAGGACTCCTCTAGACCGAGACCGCACGCCCTTCGTTTAAATACGAGGCGAGGCGCAGCCTAACAGAGGACCCTCATAATAAAGTGAGTCACGAGACACTCAATGTCTTCGCGCACCAAGACACGGTCATGGAGTCGGTCCATCGATCTCCGTGACTGTGCACGATTCCTCACACAAGCGAAACCACAAAGTTTCCATGGGGGATCGGCCAATGTTGTTTTTGCAGGTACAAGACCGAAAGATAGCTAAGCCAATCGACTATGATAGCCCAAGTCCGAGTCCTAAGTCAGCTCAGATCGCCCGTCCTCATCCATACACGATCACCAGCAAGAACCACCTCGCCCCATGTCTTCAACATAGGAGCAAGTCAGCAATTGTTGTGTCAAGAATTAACACCTTCCGACCGCGATCGCCTCCGAGGCCGAGCGACCGACTTACCGCGAGCGACCAAGGCAAGTCTCACGACTAAATGACTGTGCGACCGAGCCTTAACCCAGCGGACATGCTAGACTGGCCAACCGAAGGTCCCAGGACGAATCCCGTACCGAGCGATCGTCACTCGGTACTCGGCGACCTACTCCTAGCGACCGACAGTCGGGCGACCGTCTCTCGGCACCTGGCGACCTACCCTTGGTGACCGACCATTGGCGACCTCCATCCACTGGCCGATGGCGACCTCGGATGATCAGCTAGAGACGACCGCTCATGTCGATCACCACCGACGGACATCCAGTCGGCGAAGGCCGAGCCTCAAGACTGGCACCACGTGCAAGGACCGAGACAAGATCCGCGAATCTCGGGCCATTGACCACAGTCTGGCAGATTCTCTCCACCAGCCGACAGGCCGCCGAAAGCTTGTCAGTAGGGCCACATGTTGACTGACTCCGGACACGTGATGGCTCCTTATTGGACCGCCCAGCTGGCGCCAGCCACTGCATTGGACTTTATTCGGACAGCCAGCATCTCCCTTGGACTTTAGCCCGACAGCCCAGGAGATCGCCCCAATATTAAATGGCCGGCAGGCGATCGGCAGCTAAAGGACAGGACCCGGCTGTCCCTATATAAGCATGGCTCCCAGCACTTGTCCAAGGGATCGAACCTTTACCACAAAAAAGGCTTCAGCTTCCTTCTGCAACCTCACGATTTGAGCATACAATACAGAAACAATATACAGCACTTGGCAAATCTCCAACTCTTGGCAACAGCTATCATTCGGTCTTACTTCTCCCGGCCTTTCTCCTCGAGCAGATCACCGGCAGGGACGAAGAACACCGAGCTTCGCTCAAGAGCCGGATTAACAGAGTCTTTTTACACTCATTGTATTTAGATTTCTCTCATTAATACTTGTATCCACGAATATTCGTATTAATAACATCTCGCGAGAGCATTCAAGCCCGGGCCTAACAAACCCGGCAAATCTTGTATTATTTATCTTCTCTCGGAAGTGCTCCCGCAATTGTTGTTTGTTGTCCGTCTTCCAGCAGTATTAATCTTCGGATAAATATTTTGGGCAACAACAGGTCGGTCACGACCGACAGAAGCTTCTCGGCCAGCTGTCCAGAAAAGGCCTCCAGCTGTCCGAGTAAGGTTGATTTTCAGCCAACTTTGGACCCCTATTTATACATGTTACCGGACGTGTTTTTGTACATATCACATATCAATTTGAATCTCTGGACCTCTACTATAAAACGCCCGTAACATATTTTCCTTCAAAAAATTATAAAGGCTTCAAAAAGCCCGATGAATCAGGAAGCTCATATCTGACAGTTTTTGAAAGGTGTTTGATAAAAGTCCTCAAAGAGATTTCAGATTTCACATCAAGAATTTATGGCCGGAAATATGAAAAAGTATTTTCAAGTGCTAGGAGTAGCGTATCCGGGATCCCAGAAGGACAACCGAGCCAAATTCAAGGAAGATATTTCAAGATTTCAGCAAACGAGGTGAGGTTATACTGTTTTATTATGTTACGGTCATCGTTGTGTCGTGTAACATGACGACCCGCGAGGGGTCAAAAGAATGAAAGAAATCCGAGATGAGTCTCACACAGATAAGAATGTTTTATGTGCATTACACAACATGATTTTGACGATTTATAAGGGTTTAATCTCACTGAGTATGCTCGCGTACTCACACCTCGTCATTTATGTTTTTCAGGCTAAGGAATCGACGAACGGGACAAGCAGAAGATGAATACATACTATCCACATGATGAAGTTCTAAATAATAAAAGATGTTGTCGCCCGAATTATTATTATTTTTACGAAATACTTGATGTTCTTCAACGAATATAATTTCAACGGACTATGTCCGAATATTTGATTTCCCATGTTTTTGTAAAACTGTACTGATGGTTGAATAAACGAGTTTTATTGAAGATTTACTGACTAAAATGCTTCCGCAAATACTATGAATTTATATAAATTTTTTAAGGAAAAAAATGAGTTGTGTAACGTTCTTTTTAATTAAGAAAGCCAGGGCGTTACAGAATGGTATCGGAGCAGGACCTCTCTCAGTACGGTGAGATTTGGGGATGAACCAAGCGGAAGCTGGTGAACATGTAACACCCGGGGCCGACGAGGGCGGGGAGTGATCGCCGGTGCAAGAAAAAAGGGCACGGACAATGAGCGGCTCCGAGAAAGGGAGTGATCGCCGGTGCAATAAGAAAAAGGGCACAGACAACGAGCGGCTTCTGACAAGGCTTTTAGGCGGAAGGGGACATGACTGAACCAAATTCTCACCAGAACGAGAGGTATTCCAAGACTGTATAGGTATGGGACTATACAGTTAAGGAGGTTTATAAAAAAAAGATTTACTTATACAAAAGAAGATATTTCAAAACTTTCTTATTTTTAAAAGTATAACGAACAATTACGGTATGATTATATTTTCGAGAGAATATGTGGTTCATCGCTGCTGCCCAACGTCGACTCTAAGGTAATGTTTTCAAGTATTCTCTCTTTTATGAAAACTTAAAAATTATGGTATGAGTATAGAATGATTGTGTCGGCAAAAGGTTTGAAAGGATATGTGAAAGTATAAATGTTGTCCGAAAGGGACAAAATATGATTTCAAAGAAAGGTTTGAAAGTGATTTTTGCTGACACAATATTTTTAAAGTTATCGATGAAAATACTCATACAAAGTTTGATACATATTTTCAAAGTTCTTTACGAAGCTCAATTTCGAGGACGAAATTTTTAAAGGGGGAGGATTGTAACGCCCCAATACTTATTTAAATGCTATTTATTTTGCTAACTGTAACACCCCCAAAACCGTATGGGAATATTACACGTCGTAGACCCCTTCCACAAGGATCTACCAGGCTAAACATCCATAAACGACTAAATGCTTGCCCGGCCAGGGTCAAACAATATAATAATACAGACCGTTAAGGTCACTTACACATAAACACACAGACCGATGAGGTCATCAACTCTATCAACAGAACTGACTAACAACATTACCCACACACGGATCGAAACACAATATAGCGGAAGACTGAATGAACTCTAACAATACAACCAAACTCTACCAACTCTCGACTCTTGATTAGTATCGCAGCTCGTCATCCTCTTGTGCCAATCCTGTGACTGCTCCCCTGAATCTGCATGTACCTGGACGCAAAATAGACATCCACCCCCGATTACTCGGGGGTTAGTAAAACTCCACTGTTTTACTAGTGCAAGTATCAAATCATACGAAATGTAACAAGCAATTAATAATCGTGAATAAAATATAATAATCAAGTATCAAATATTCCCGGGAGGTTTTCACAAGGGAAGATAAGCTATGAAGCACTCGAAAATAAGATTATCATCTCGGGAATTTTTAGAATTTCAAAATCTTTCGAAAATATTAGGGTCTTAACCCAAATCTCAAATTGTATTTCAACAATTTACAGTACGAAAGGATTTCCATAAATCTCGTTGGGCTCGGCCCAACATTCTTTCTTAAAACTTTTCCTTTAAAAACTTTGATTTGAAAAGTATCATGCTCATGACACCGTGATCCACTGTCACGTGTCTCCGTAGGTTCAACAACCCGCACGGACTACATCACGCACAATTAAACAAACATAATCAATTCCGACACCGTGATCCACTGTCACGTGTCTCCGTAGGTTCAACAACCCACACGGACTATTAACCAGACATAACCAATTCCGACACAGTGATCCACTGTCACGTGTCTCCGTAGGCATAACAACCCGCACGGACTATATCAATCACAACAATCACACACACGGTCCTGACACTGTAGTCCACTGCCACGTGTCACCGTAAGCCCCGTCGAGCTCACCCGGTTGGACGCACTGTGTCCGAAACTCATGGTCCACTGCCATGCGTTATCGTAGGCCTCGCTGATCAAAGACGAATGGACCTCAGTACCTCACTAAGTTCTGACCCCGTAGTCCACTGCCACGAATCCTCGTAGGTCCCGTCGAACCAACACGAGTGAACTTAGCGGTCACACACATATTCACATTCATATTACATACAACAATGAGCACAATTAATCAATCACCTTGATCACCACAAAATCATACATTGCACGCACATAACAGAACCTCAACACTCGCAACAACTATCATCAATCAACGACATTTAACCAACATAACACACATTCGGTACACAATACATTGCACAACCACGTGTACAACCATCTCATATGTACATCGCAATCCTGCACAAATGGCACAACGCCTAAGACGTATACCAATATAACACTATTATCACAAAGCCTTCAAATTTCGGAAAACACAACCAACTCAAACGGAACATATTTACTAAGGCACGCAAAATCATCATAAATCTCATACGTAATTACTAGTCGCAAGATACAAGTCGTATAGTAAGATACTTGCCTTAATAACCGCTACCAAACGCTCCGAAGAACACGGTTCGACCGGGAAGCTCGGACCCCGAAGAAGACAACGAACGGAAGGGTTCCGACTCGAGTTCTTCACAATAATTCGACCCTAACAATATATAATCAATAAATCATCGATCATACGAGGAAGAATAATCGTAGAACGCCCGAAAACCCCTCTATGACATTTTACCGGACACCTTCAAGGCGTCGATCAAGAACTCGACCAAAACAACGAATCGATACGATCCAACCATGGAATAACAATGGAAATGATACAATACATCTAAATAATCATCAATCCATCACAATCCAAAGTTAAATCGGATTAAACGGACGAAATCGAACAAAATACCCAAAATCCCCAAAATTAGATTTCTAGAAAATCTGACCTGATTCGGTCGATCAAAGGATGTTGTAGGACGGATTATTGGTGATATGAACTCCAAGACTTCATGGATTGATTGTCCAACAACATCTCTCCATGATTCATACACCTCCAGCCGCGGAAGAGAAGGAAGAAAGTGAGAAAATGGGTGAAAAACCCGACTGCAGGGCCTTAAATAGGCTGCCTGCCGGCCGGGTTACGTACGTAACCGGCCAAGGCTTACGTACGTAACCGAGTCACTGCCCCAAATCTGCCGACCCGTTACGTACGTAACCGGCCTTACGTACGTGACTGCCGAGCACTACCGGCCGTAACTCGGCCAGTGCCGGCCTGGGCCCGAACGACGGCCCGAACGACCCCGAAACCCGAACCTGAATACGAATCGAAGATACGGTTACGAAGTACTCGCAAAGACGAACTCGAGCACTAAGAGAACATACGATTCCGACCAAACTTTGGGAAATTACGAAAATGGCCCAAAACATCCGAAATACACGATACATGATCGAAACACCAAACTGAAGTTCACAACACGTCTAACAAAGTTAAACGGACTTACGGGAAACTCGAAACAGCAGTTTCGGACGAGATTCGCAAGAATCGAACTCAAGTGTGGAAAAGTCGCCAAAAAATACGGAACTCAACAAAACGACACCGAAACGAGCTCGGATGATAAAAAGTGCAGAATTAATCATTCTCGGAATGACGAAACGGTCATGAGAGAGTCGTCAAAACAGACTTTCGCCAAAAAAAAGAAATTACCAGAAATCGATTTTACGGGTATTACACTAACGATCATGGATTTTGATTTTTTTAATATTTACAGGTTGTCCGATACTTGGACCGATACGTTCCTAGCATAAAATGAAGGACTTAAAAGGAAAAGATTTCAAAACAAATTATAAGGATCATTTTTAGAATTTATGAAAGTGATTTCGAAAAGTTCCAACGATTTTGATACGATAAAATTTTTATCACAGAACACTTATACTGCAAAAATAATATTAAATTATTTTATTATTATTATCGAAAATCCGTTCCGAGCATATCGAAGATTTAAGTCCGCGAGTCCGGAACAGGTCGGTAAATCGAATTTGGACACCGGGAAGAGGTCAAACCGGCCGACCCAAGTTGACGGACATCTGCCGGTCACCGCCGGACACGCCTACCGACAGCTGCCGGTCACGGCCGACAGATGTTTCTCGGCGCTCTCCGGATAAGGCTGTCTGGATAAGGTCGGTCACGACCGACAGAAGCTTCTCGGCCAGCTGTCCGGAAAAGGCCTCCAGCTATCCGAGTAAGGTTGATTTTCAGCCAACTTTGGACCCCTATTTATACATGTTACCGGACGTGTTTTTGTACATATCACATATCAATTTGAATCTCTGGACCTCTACTATAAAACGCCCGTAACATATTTTCCTTCCAAAAATTATAAAGGCTTCAAAAAGCCCGATGAAACAGGAAGCTCATATCTGACAGTTTTTCAAAGGTGTTTGATAAAAGTACTTAAAGAGATTTCAGATTTCACATCAAGAATTTATGGCCGGAAATATGAAAAAGTATTTTCAAGTGCTAGGAGTAGCGTATCCGGGATCCAAGAAGACAACCGAGCCAAATTCAAAGGAAGATATTTCAAGATTTCAGCAAACGAGGTGAGGTTATACTGTTTTAATATGTTACGGTCATCGTTGTGTCGTGTAACATGACGACCCGCGAGGGGTCAAAAGAATGAAAGAAATCCGAGACGAGTCTCACACAGATAAGAATGTTTTATGTGCATTACACAACATGATTTTGACGATTTATAAGGGTTTAATCTCACTGAGTATGCTCGCGTACTCACACCTCGTCATTTATGTTTTTTAGGCTAAGGAATCAACGAACGGGACAAGCAGAAGATGAATACATACTCCCCACATGATGAAGTTCTAAATAATAAAAGATGTTGTCGCCGTAATTATTATTATTTTTACGAAATACATGATGTTCTTCAACGAATATAATTTCAACGGACTATGTCCGAATATTTGATTTCCCATGTTTTTGTAGAACTGTACTGATGGTTGAATAAACGAGTTTTATTGAAGATTTACTGACTAAAATGCTTCCGTAAATACTCCGAATTTATATAAATTTTTTAAGGAAAAAAATGAGCTGTGTAACGTTCTTTTTCATTAAGAAAGCCAGGGCGTTACAGAATGGTATCGGAGCAGGACCTCTCTCAGTACGGTGAGATTTGGGGATGAACCAAGTGGAAGCTGGTGAACATGTAACACCCGGGGCCGATGAGGGCGGGGAGTGATCGCCGGTGCAATAAAAAAGGGCACGGACAATGAGCGGCTCCGAGAAAGTGGAGTGATCGCCGGTGCAATAAGAAAAAGGGCACGGACAACGAGCGGCTCCTGACAAGGCTTCTAGGCGGAGGGGGACATGACTGAACCAAATTCTCACCAGAACGAGAGGTATTCCAAGACTGTATAGGTATGGGACTATACAGTTAAGGAGGTTTATAAAAAAGAATATTTACTTATACAAAACAAGATATTTCAAAACTTTCTTAGTTTTAAAAGTATAACGAACAATTACGGCATGATTATATTTTCGAGAGAATATGTGGTTCATCGCTGCTGCCCAACGTCGACTCTGAGGTAATGTTTTCAAGTATTCTCTTTTATGAAAACTTAAAAATTATGGTATGAGTATAGAATGATTGTGTCGGCAAAAGATTTGAAAGGATATGTGAAAGTATAAATGTTGTCCGAAAGGGACAAAATATGATTTCAAAGAAAGGTTTGAAAGTGATTTTTGCTAACACAATATTTTTAAAGTTATTGATGAAAATACTCATACAAAGTTTGATACAGATTTTCAAAGTTCTTTACGAAGCTCAATTTCGAGGATGAAATTTTTAAAGGGGGAGGATTGTAACGCCCCAATACTTATTTAAATGCTATTTATTTTGCTAACGATCATGGATTTTGATTTTTTTAATATTTACAGGTTGTCCGATACTTGGACCGATACGTTCCTAGCATAAAATGAAGGACATAAATGGAAAAGATTTCAAAACAAATTATAAGGATCATTTTTAGAATTTATGAAAGTGATTTCGAAAAGTTCCAACGATTTTGATACGATAAAATTTTTATCACAGAACACTTATACTTCAAAAATAATATTAAATTATTTTATTATTATTATCGAAAATCCGTTCCGAGCATATCGAAGATTTAACTCCGCGAGTACGGAACAGGTCGGGAAATCGAATTTGGACACCGGGAAGAGGTCAAACTGTTAGGAATATGCCCTCGAATGCCACTCAGGGGATGAGAGAGTAGGAGCATTGTACTTGTAATTATGGAATAAATAATAAAAAGGCAATTCGATTCATTCACTGTTTATTGTATTTCAATTGCATTCTTGACTTGGTAAACATTGAAGTGAAGTCCATGTAAATAAACTGAACATTCCATTCTCGTTATGGGATAAGAGAAAATGCACTGGAAGTGTTTAAAGTTTATTTACGAAAATCGTTCGCAAGTCAATAAACTTAAATGGGCATTAAGTTTTAATAAGACTTGTATAACTGATGCTAGGACGTGTGCACGTCTTGATAGCATAGTTATAAAGTATATTGGTGGGACCAGATACTCGAACACGACTCATACTCGATTCACCACACGGTATTCACTCTCGAAGAGTCGATGACGAATCAAAAGGTTGTGATAGTGTATGTGGACCTTTGACTTGAGGATTCAGTAGAAGATGTGCCTGTGACGTTTAGTTTGTCATTAGAGTAGTTAGACTCATTTGCTTGATTGCTGAGTCAACCTCGAAGTGCGGACTATACGGGCAGGTAGCAGTCTTTACTGTATGCCAAGAAAGGATTTTATCTCCTGTTAGTGAGCAGGCGTATGTCCTATACGGTTAATGGCAAATAAGATCATGAGTCTTTGGCCAAAGCATTCTGATATAGTCGTATTAGATACACTATTAATTAGTCGGTCTTGATTTGCATTAACACATGTATAGAGTCTAGTCAATAGTAGGGTTTGACTTTACCGTGACCCGAAGACTTGACCGGGACATCTGATAAAGGGTCTATATGTATATAGTATTCACGACATAATGGTTCTGGAATGATCCCTTCATTCGTTCTCAGTCGGGGTTTACAGTGCAGCCCGCTAGGCTGGCTAAGTGCTGCCCGCACTCATTGGTTCCTCCCAATGCCGGCTGAGACGGACCTACGGAGTCGCGCATCAGGAGCGTTGACGGATAAATGTGAATTTATTATCTCTCTATAAATATTAGATATTGGATATCTAATTATGATTTATTAGATAAATCAAAATAGCTGTCTTATGAATTAAAATTAAGTTACCGGGTGATTAATTTAATTCATAAATTATATTTCTTAGAGAAATATATTTGTATTTGATATTATTAATTAATTAGATTAATTAATTAATATAAATACATTGGTGATTAAAAGAGTGTATTTAACGGAGTCGTTTGACGAACGTCCGGTACACGAGCCGAGTGACTCGGCTCGTTTTCTAGGAAATTTCCACCATGGGCCGCCCTCCCTCTCCCCACATCACATGGAATCATTTCCATGCATGTGTATGTGTTAGTTGTATTTTTGTTATTATGTGTTGACATTTTTATCTCAATTATATGATTTGTATTATATGTTTGAGATAATATAAAAACAACACATTATAACGACTACTACACACACACACACACATAAAAACCTGCTAAACAGCCCTGGACGTGAGTTTAAGTGAGGAGAGAGAGAAAAATTTTCCTTCTTCATTTTGTTCATCTTTGAGGTGAAAAGAAGTAAGAAAAATTAAGAGAGAAAAAATTCCTACAATACTTCCTAGCCGTGTTCTTCATAGAACGGAGTGTTGTAGATTTTTCCGGGCAACTTCCAACGCGTGTGAAGTAGAGGCTTCGAATTTTCGGTGCTTGGAACGAAGGGATTTCGTGTTCGGGATGGGATCGTGATCATCGTCTACACTTTACGAAGATTTATTTCAAAGGCTTCAAGGGTATGAATCTTTACCTTTGTATGTATTTTTTTATCGTATATACGTTACTTGATCGATCCTGTTTGGGATTCGTATTTATTTCCGCTGCGTATTTCGTTTTATTTTCGGAATCCCAACACAAACCGGCCGACCCAAGTTGACGGACATCTGCCGGTCACCGCCGGACACGCCTACCGACAGCTGCCGGTCACGGCCGACAGATGTTTCTCGGCGCTCTCTGGATAAGGCTATCTGGATAAGGTCGGTCACGACCGACAGAAGCTTCTCGGACATCTATCCGGATAAGGCTGTCCAGCTGTCCGGATAAGGTCGGTCACGACCGACAGAAGCTTCTCGACCAGCTGTCCGGAAAAAGGCCTCCAGCTGTCCGAGTAAGGTTGATTTTCATCCAACTTTGGACCCCTATTTATACATGTTACCGGACGTGTTTTTGTACATATCACATATCAATTTGAATCTCTGGACCTCTACTATAAAACGCCCATAACATATTTTCCTTCCAAAAATTATAAAGGCTTCAAAAAGCCCGATGAAACAGGAAGCTCATATCTGACAGTTTTTCAAAGGTGTTTGATAAAAGTCCTCAAAGAGATTTCAGATTTCACATCAAGAATTTATGGCCGGAAATATGAAAAAGTATTTTCAAGTGTTAGGAGTAGCGTATCCGGGATCCAAGAAGGACAACCGAGCCAAATTCAAAGGAAGATATTTCAAGATTTCAGCAAACGAGGTGATGTTATACTGTTTTAATATGTTACGATCATCGTTGTGTCGTGTAACATGACGACCCGCGAGGGGTCAAAAGAATGAAAGAAATCCGAGACGAGTCTCACACAGATAAGAATGTTTTATGTGCATTACACAACATGATTTTGACGATTTATAAGGGTTTAATCTCACTGAGTATGCTCGCGTACTCACACCTCGTCATTTATGTTTTTCAGGCTAAGGAATCAACGAACGGGACAAGCAGAAGATGAATACATACTCCCCACATGATGATGTTCTAAATAATAAAAGATGTTGTCGCCGTTATTATTATTATTTTTACGAAATACTTGATGTTCTTCAACGAATATAATTTCAACGGACTATGTCCGAATATTTGATTTCCCATGTTTTTGTAGAACTGTATTGATGGTTGAATAAACGAGTTTTATTGAAGATTTACTGACTAAAATGCTTCCGTAAATACTCCGAATTTATATAAATTTTTTAAGGAAAAAAATGAGCTGTGTAACGTTATTTTTAATTAAGAAAGCCAGGGCGTTACAGAATGGTATCGGAGCAGGACCTCTCTCAGTACGGTGAGATTTGGGGATGAACCAAGCGGAAGCTGGTGAACATGTAACACCCGGGGCCGATGAGGGCGGGGAGTGATCGCCGGTGCAATAAAAAAGGGCACGGACTATGAGCGGCTCCGAGAAAGGGGAGTGATCGCCGGTGCAATAAGAAAAAGGGCACGGACAACGAGTGGCTCCTGACAAGGCTTCTAGGCGGAGGGGGACATGACTGAACCAAATTCTCACCAGAACGAGAGGTATTCCAAGACTGTATAGGTATGGGACTATACAGTTAAGGAGGTTTATAAAAAAAATATTTACTTATACAAAACAAGATATTTCAAAACTTTCTTATTTTTAAAAGTATAACGAACAATTACGGCATGATTATATTTTCGGGAGAATATGTGGTTCATCGCTGCTGCCCAACGTCGACTCTGAGGTAATGTTTTCAAGTATTCACTCTTTTATGAAAACTTAAAAATTATGGTATGAATATAGAATGATTGTGTCGGCAAAAGATTTGAAAGGATATGTGAAAGTATAAATGTTGTCCAAAAGGGACAAAATATGATTTCAAAGAAAGGTTTGAAAGTGATTTTTGCTGACACAATATTTTTAAAGTTATTGATGAAAATACTCATACAAAGTTTGATACAGATTTTCAAAGTTCTTTACGAAGCTCAATTTCGAGGATGAAATTTTTAAAGGGGGAGGATTGTAACGCCCCAATACTTATTTAAATGCTATTTATTTTTCTAACGATCATGGATTTTCATTTTTTTAATATTTACAGGTTGTCCGATACTTGGACCGATACGTTACTAGCATAAAATGAAGGACTTAAAAGGACAAGATTTCAAAACAAATTATAAGGATCATTTTTAGAATTTATAAAAGTGATTTCGAAAAGTTCCAACGATTTTGATACGATAAAATTTTTATCACAGAACACTTATACTGCACAAATAATATTAAATTATTTTATTATTATTATCGAAAATCCGTTCCGAGCATATCGAAGATTTAACTACGCGAGTCCGGAGCAGGTCGGGAAATCAAATTTGGACACCGGGAAGAGGTTAAACCGGCCGACCCAAGTTGACGGACATTTGCCGGTCACCGCCAGACACGCCTACCGACAGCTGCCGGTCACGGCCGACAGATGTTTCTCGGCGCTCTCCGGATAAGGCTGTCTGGATAAGGTCGGTCACGACCGACAGAAGTTTCTCGGCCATCTGTCCGGATAAGGCATCCCATTGTCCGGATAAGGTCGGTCACGACCGACAGAAGCTTCTCGGCCAGCTGTCCGGAAAAGGCCTCCAGCTGTCCGAGTAAGGTTGATTTTCAGCCAACTTTGGACCCCTATTTATACATGTTACCGGACGTATTTTTGTACATATCACATATCAATTTGAATCTCTGGACCTCTACTATAAAACGCCCGTAACATATTTTCCTTCCAAAAATTATAAAGGCTTCAAAAAGCCCGATGAAACAGGAAGATCATATCGAGCTTTTCAAAGGTGTTTGATAAAAGTCCTCAAAGAGATTTCAGATTTCACATCAAGAATTTATGGCCGGAAATATGAAAAAGTATTTTCAAGTGCTAGGAGTAGCGTATCCGGGATTCAAGAAGGACAACCGAGCCAAATTCAAAGGAAGATATTTCAAGATTTCAGCAAACGAGGTGAGGTTATACTGTTTTAATATGTTACGGTCATCGTTGTGTCGTGTAACATGACGACCCGCGAGGGGTCAAAAGAATGAAAGAAATCCGAGACGAGTCTCACACAGATAAGAATGTTTTATGTGCACTACACAACATGATTTTGACGATTTATAAGGGTTTAATCTCACTGAGTATGCTCGCGTACTCACACCTCGTCATTTATGTTTTTCAGGCTAAGGAATCGGCAGGCGGGACAAGCGAAGATGAATACATACTCCCACATGATGAAGTTCTAAATAATAAAAGATGTTGTCGCCATAATTATTATTATTTTTACGAAATACTTGATGTTCTTCAACGAATATAATTTCAACGGACTATGTCCGAATATTTGATTTCCCATGTTTTTGTAGAATCTTGATGGTTGAATAAACGAGTTTTATTGAAGATTTCTTGACTAAAATGCTTCCGCAAATACTCCGAATTTATATAAATTTTTAAGGAAAAAAATGAGGCATGTAACGTTCTTTTTAATTAAGAAAGCCGGGCGTTACGAGAATGGTATCGGGCGGGACCTCTCTCGGTGCGGTGAGATTTGGGGATGAACCAAGCGGAAGGCTGGTGAACATGTAACACCGGGGCCGACGAGGCGGGAGTGATCGCCGGTGCAATAAAAAAGGGCACGGACAATGAGCGGTTCCGAGAAAGGGGAGTGATCGCCGGTGCAATAAGAAAAAGGTCACGGACAACGAGCGGCTCCTGACAAGGCTTCTAGGCGGAGGGGGACATGACTGAACCAAATTCTCTCCAGAACGAGAGGTATTCCAAGTCTGTATAGGTATGGGACTATACAGTTAAGGAGGTTTATAAAAAAAAAGATTTACTTATACAGAACAAGATATTTCAAAACTTTCTTATTTTTAAAAGTATAATGAACAATTACGGCATGATTATATTTTCGGGAGAATATGTGGTTTATCTCTGCTGCCCAACGTCGACTCCGAGGTAATGTTTTCAAGTATTCACTCTTTTATGAAAACTTAAAAATTATGGTATGAGTATAGAATGATTGTGTCGGTAAAAGATTTGAAAGGATATGTGAAAGTATAAATGTTGTCCGAAAGGGACAAAATATGATTTCAAAGAAAGGTTTGAAAGTGATTTTTGCTGACACAATATTTTTAATGTTATTGATGAAAATACTCATACAAAGTTTGATACAGATTTTCAAAGTTCTTTACGAAGCTCAATTTTGAGGATGAAACTTTTAAAGGGGGAGGATTGTAACGCCCCAATACTTATTTAAATGCTATTTATTTTGCTAACGATCATGGATTTTGATTTTTTTAATATTTATAGGTTGTCCGATACTTGGACCGATACGTTCCTAGCATAAAATGAAGGACTTAAAAGGAAAAAATTTCAAAACAAATTATAAGGATCATTTTTAGAATTTATGAAAGTGATTTCGAAAAGTTCCAACGATTTTGATACGATAAAATTTTTATCACGTAACACTTATCCGCAAAATAATATTAAATTATTTTATTATTATCGAAAATCCGTTCCGAGCATATCGAAGATTTAACTCCGCGAGTCCGGAACAGGTCGGGAAATCGAATTTGGACACCGGGAAGAGGTCAAACCGGCCGACCCAAGTTGACGGACATCTGCCGGTCACCGCCGGACACGCCTACCGACAGCTGCCGGTCACGGCCGACAGATGTTTCTCGGCGCTCTCCGGATAAGGCTGTCTGGATAAGGTCGGTCACGACCGACAGAAGCTTCTCGGCCATCTGTCCAGGATAAAGGCATCCATTTGTCGGATAAGGTCGGTCACGACGGAAGCTTCTCGGCCAGCTGTCCGGAAAAGGCCTCCAGCTGTCCGAGTAAGGTTGATTTTCAGCCAACTTTCGACCCCTATTTATACATGTTACCGGACGTGTTTTTGTACATATCACATATCAATTTGAATCTCTGGACCTCTACTATAAAACGCCCGTAACATATTTTCCTTCCAAAATTATAAAGGCTTCAAAAGCCCGATGAAACAGAAGCTCATATCGTGAGTTTTCAAAGGTGTTTGATAAAAGTCCTCAAAGAGATTTTGATTTCACATCAAGAATTTATGGTGGAAATATGAAAAAGTATTTTCAAGTGCTAGGAGTAGCGTATCCGGGATCAAGAACGACAACCGAGCCAAATTCAAAGGAAGATATTTCAAGATTTCAAGAAGCGAGGTGAGGTTATCTTTTTTAATATGTTACGGTCATCGTTGTGTCGTGTAACATGACGACCCGAGGGGTCAAAAGAATGAAAGAAATCCGAGACGAGTCTCACATGAGATAAGAATGTTTTATGTGCATTACACAACATGATTTTGAAGATTTATAAGGGTTTAATCTCACCGAGTATGCTCGCGTACTCACACCTCGTCATTTATGTTTTTCGTGCTAAGGAATCGACTTAACGGGACAAGCAGAAGATGAATACATACTCCCCACATGATGAAGTTCTAAATAATAAAAGATGTTGTCGCCATAATTATTATTATTTTTACGAAATACTTGATGTTCTTCATCGAATATAATTTCAACGGACTATGTCCGAATATTTGATTTCCCATGTTTTTGTAGAACTGTACTGATGGTTGAATAAACGAGTTTTATTGAAGATTTACTGACTAAAATGCTTCCGCAAATACTCCGAATTTATATAAATTTTTTAAGGAAAAAAATGAGCTGTGTAACGTTCTTTTTAATTAAGAAAGCCAGGGCGTTACAGATGTAACACCCCCGATATATTCGGAAATATTACAGCGCCGTAAATCCTTTACATAAGGATTTACAAGGCTAAAGAATTGAACAAGTATAAAAAGGTACTGACGAATGGAAATAACGGAATTACAGTACATCAGTTCTGACCAAATACAGAAATAGTACAATTGTTCAACAGAACTCAATAATACATCACCAAATTCAAACCCATCACAAATGACTTCATACTCGAGTACTTATTGAAATAACGAATAAACAACAGATAAATAAACCCGGTCGGGACATCACTCTGCACCCTCGTCGTCATACAGTTCCAGTGGTTGTTTCCCCGCTCTCCTGGATCCTGAACACAAACAAAATGTTCACCCCCGAAGGGGTTAGCACAACGATGCTAGTACAAGTACCACCACATATTATTCATTTCTCACTAAGAATAATAATAACGTAAACGACAAAATACCAACGAGTCTTCTCCTACGAGAAACTCAAACATAACATACACAACTGATAATCACAACATGATATCAATACATACACATGGTAATTCCATCGATGCAGCGTTCACTGCCTAGAACCCACGATGATCCCGTCAGACCAATCCGTGGTGGAAAAACCCGTCCGATGATCCAGCGCACGCTAGCATATATCCCCCGATGATCCCGTCGGACCAACACGAGGTGTACACACAATAACGACATACATGCACGACAATATGTATAACAACAATACATAAAACAATTAAGGTACTTGCCTCGATTTGAAGACAACAACAACACTTCCAAGAAAATGACCACTCGAAGATCGTCCTCCTCAATCAATCACGTAACGAGACCAAACCTTAACAAAAGAAATGATATAGGCTTTATCTCACGTCGTATGAATGTTTAACAATTCGATTCACGGTTAAAAGTTCATAAAATGAAATCTGCCCGAACTGCTTAGCGCACGCTAAGTACTCTGTGTAGCGTGCGTTACGTCTGCCCGATAGCGCACGCAAACAACAAAGACTAGCGTACGCTAACTATGCATGGTCGGATTTCAGCGACCCACCAGTGACTTCGTCTGATGGTCTAGCGTACGTTACGTACCAAACGTAGCGCACGCTAACTAGTGCTCGATAGCGCACGTTAACATTCATAACATAGCGTGCGCTATCTCTGCATGGCAGTTTACTGCTGAACAGTAAACTGTTCTTGCCATGATCGAAACAATGAAATCTTTCGTGATAATTCATGTTACTTCCATGAATACCATGTTCATACCCTTATGAATAATTTTACGGATAAAGACAACTTCGGATTCAAGGATATGCATACCAATATAAAATCATATTCCATTCCGACTTCAAATCTTCATACGACAATTCGAAAAGCTTAACGGTTGATATCAACACCTCTATATCAATCCATATTATCATACTGAAGTTGATAAACGTCCTATATATACTAGATAAATCCTTCCATGATCAAACCTTTAGATTTATCTAACAATAAGGATGTTAACATCTAGTCCAAGTTTACTATGAAATCATCTATTAGATTCGGTTTACCAATGATAGAAGCTTCTCTTCACATATTCAGTGTACTAAGATTCGAATCATGATGATTATAATCAAAGTATTCAAGGCTTAATCATCTCACTATTCCAAACATGATATACTTGGATAATTCATCTATGAAAATCCATATCTTGTTAACATGATCATCCAAACCGTTAGAATCTAACTCTAAGTCTGGAGATAGATTGATCATACCTTAAAATGACGAAAATCACTGAACCGTAAGGTAGAATTCCACTCCGGTTGGTTGTATGCCACTCCAAGGTGCTATTCCACTTCCATGAACATTCCCAAGTGATAACCAATGTATAAACACCAACAATATGTGTTCTAAGTGTATAGAAGTATCACTACAGCTCTCTGAACTCTCAAGGATGAAGAAAGGGCAAAAGAAATGAAAGCCAAAACGATTGATGTCCCATTTATAATATTCTGCATTATTAACAAGTTAGCGCACGCTACTAAGCATCCCTTAGCGTGCGCTAATAATGGTTGACTTCAGAATTTGTCCGGGTGCGTCAGCGGGAATCTTATCCGGACCCATGTCCCGGTTGGCGCATGTGTTAGCCGTCCCGCTCAATAATTGAGTTCTTAGCACACACAACTCCTATCCTCATAGCGTGCGCTAATAATGGCCCGATAGTGCGCGTTAAGATACATTCTTAGCGTGCGCTATCACGGGGTTGCTTGAGAAATTTTTGCATGTTTCTATACTTATGCATAATGATATCAATGCACGAAATATCATACTCCAATAATCAAAATCACCAATCCGAAATAATACATGGTTTGAATACAGATGAAATACACTGTAATAAATCCGGATATTACATACTCTCCTACTAAAAAGGAGTTTCATCCCGAAACTCAAGACGAAAATAACTCGGGATATCTAGACTTCATATCAGATTCCGTTTCCCAGGTGGCTTCTTCCATTCCGTGACGTGACCACTGAACTTTGATCAAAACGATTGACTTGTTCCTCAGTTGCTTAACTCGACTCTCGAGTATCTTGACTGGTCTTTCTTCAAACGTCCCATCCTGCTCGACTTCGATCTCGCCGAAATCAATGATATGACTGGGATCTGGTATATACCTCCGTAACTGGGATACGTGGAACACGTTATGAACATGGCATAATGACGGCGGCAATGCTAATCTGTATGCCAACTCCCCAACTCTCTCGAGGATCTCAAATGGTCCGATATATCTCGGACTCAGCTTTCCTTTCCTTCCAAAACGAAAGATTCCCCGAGTAGGAGAAACCTTTAAAAGTGCGTGATCTCCAGTACTGAACTCCAATGGGCGGCGGCGTACGTCCGCATAGGATTTCTGGCGACTCTGGGCAGTCAACAGCCTTCCACGAATTAAGGCTATCTTCTCTCGAGTCTGCTCGATCAACTCTGGTTCTATTCCGATCAAGTCCGATGAATCGTCCCAGCATAGGGGCGATCTGCATCTCCTTCCGTATAATGCCTCAAACGGTGCCATCTTAATGGAAGCATGCCAACTATTGTTGTAGGTAAATTCAATCAACGGTAGATGAACTTCCCAATCATTTGACCAATCTAAGGCACAGGCCCTTAGCATGTCTTCCACTGTCTGTATAGTTCTCTCAGATTGTCCGTCAGTCTGCGGGTGATAAGCTGTACTAAAGTTCAATTCGGTCCCCAAGGCCTTATGAACTGCTTTCCAAAAGTGAGACACAAAACGGCCGTCTCGATCAGAAACAATGGTCTTCGGCGTACCATGCAATCGAACTATCTCCGAAATAAAGACTCGTGCCAACCTCTCTGGTCCCCACGTATCCTTAATGCCTAGAAAATGAGCCGATTTGGTTAAACGATCAACTATCACCCAAATCATGTTCATTCCTATCCTGGTTTTCGGCATATTAGTGATAAAGTCCATCGATATGTCCTCCCACTTCCATTCAGGAATCGGGAGCGGCTTCAACATTCCAGCAGGCCGTTGATGCTCGATCTTAACCTGCTGACAAGTCAAGCATTTCGAAACATAGTCCGCTACGTCTTTCTTCATGTTGCCCCACCAGAAATTCTGCTTCAAGTCCTTATACATTTTACAGGTGCCCGGGTGGATAGAATAGGGCGAACTATGAGCTTCCTTCATAATCGTCTGTTTCAGAACATCAACATCGGGAACGCAGAGTCGGTTCTGAAATCTCAAAACTCCATCGTCATGAATTATGAATCTGGGGGCCTTTCCTTGGATCACTTCATCATGTAACCGAATCATCAGAGGATCATCTACCTGTCTAGATTTGATTTCTTCGGTTAATGATGAAGTTATCTCCATCACGCACAGCTGTCCCTGGACTCTTTGTAACCACACTTCAATCCCTTCACGAATCATCTCTCGCTGAAGGCTAAGTTGGGAGGTCAGCGTCTCCAGCATCTGAATAGAGACAGGCTTGCGGCTAAGTGCATCGGCCACTACATTCGCTTTTCCTGGATGATATAAAATCTCCAAGTCATAATCCTTAATCAGTTCCAACCATCTTCTTTGCCGCATATTCAACTCTTTCTGACTAAATATGTACTTGAGACTCTTATGATCCGTAAAGATCGGCGGTGAGTCCGTCTGAGATAATGCCTCCAGATCTTCAAGGCAAAAATCACTGCTGCTAGCTCCAAATCATGTGTCGGGTAATTCACTTCATAAGGTTTCAGTTGTCGCGACGCATAAGCGATCACCTTATCATTCTGCATCAACACGCACCCAAGTCCTTGGTTCGAAGCATCACTGTAAACTATGAATCCTTCAGTTCCCTGCGGAAGTGATAGAATCGGCGCCGTCGTCAATCTCTTCTTCAATTCATCAAAGCTAATCTGACATAATTCATTCCACTCAAACTTTTGAGTTTTCTGCAGGAGTCGAGTAAGTGGGCGGGAGATTTTAGAAAACCCTTCCACGAATCGACGATAGTATCCAGCAAGTCCTAAGAAGCTTCGGACCTCTTTCATGTTCTTTGGAGGCTTCCAATCCAATATTGCTTCGATCTTCTGAGGATCTACTCGAACTCCTCTAGCTGACACCACATGGCCGAGGAACATTACTTCCTTTAGCCAGAATTCACACTTAGAAAGTTTGGCGTACAATTGTTCGTTTCTCAAAAGCTCCAATACAATCCGCAAATGCTGCGCATGTTCTTCCAGACTCTTAGAATACACCAGAATGTCATCAATAAATACGACCACAAATTTATCCAAAAATTCAATGAACACTCTGTTCATCAATTGCATAAATACAGCAGGTGCGTTAGTGAGACCAAACGGCATCACTACAAACTCATAATGCCCGTAGCGAGTTCTGAACGCTGATTTCGGAACATTAGACTCCTTAATCCTCAGCTGATGGTATCCTGATCTCAGATCAATTTTAGAAAATACTGTTGCCCCTTGTAGCTGGTCAAACAGATCATCAATCCGTGGCAACGGATATTTGTTCTTAATCGTCATTTTGTTCAGCTCTCGATAGTCAATACACAGTCGGAGCGATCCATCCTTCTTTCGAACGAAAAGAACTGGCGCTCCCCACGGTGAAACGCTTGGCTGAATATAGCCCTTATTCAGTAACTCCTCCAGCTGCTTCTTCAGTTCGTACATCTCAGTAGGTGCCATACGATACGGCGCCTTAGAAATTGGTGTCGCTCCGGGTTCTAGCTCAATAGTAAATTCTACATCCCTTCGTGGAGGTAGCCCAGGTAACTCGTCAGGAAATACATCTGGAAATTCATTCACAACAGGAATGGATGAAAGTTCCACAATTTCGTCTTCTTTCTTCATCGCGTAACACGGTGCAGTGCACTGTTTCAACAATTTGTGACTTTCATCGCCTTGATCAACTTTCTGAGCTTCCGGTTTCCATCCCTCAAAACGAATCTCGGAACCATCGTCAAGAATCAGCGAGATATTCCTCCTTCGGTAGTTCACAATTGCTCCATATCGATTAAGCCAATCGTCTCCGAGTATCAGTCGTCTCCTTGCATTTCTATCACGATCGATTTGAGAGCCACTCTCGCCTCCAAATGATACAGGGAAATTTCTAGTTTCTAAATTTCCGACAATCCTTTCTCCACTCGGTAGACCAACAACATAAGGTTCACAAGTATGAAAACCGGAAATATTCAAACGATTTACACAAGACAAAGATATGAAAGAATGTGTAGCTCCTGTATCGAATAAAACGCTTAATCGGGGGAAAGGATCTCGATGCGACTCATGCGGCAAGAAGATCACGATCGTCTGTCCTCCTCATCTCGCATGCACGTGGGGAGCAGATCCGGCACTCGATGTCCCCTTTCGGTCCCATTGTCCTCTGCCTGCCGCGGCCAAAATTCTGAGGCATCCGAACACTTTGCGTGTCTGCATGGAATACCGCCTCCTTCTCGACGGGCTGTGGTGTACGGGCTCTAAAAGACTTTGAAGCCTCTTCACAAAACACCGCACGATGTCCCTCTCGTCCACAATCAAAACAAGTCACGGCAGGAAGGGGCAATTCCGCGATAGTGCCCGTCTGGCGCGATTAAAGCATTTCTGGTAACATCGGTAATAGTTGATGTCGCTCAAAGTTCTTTTCGCTCCTAGGTAGTGCGGAGGTTTCTTGAAAGAGTGAAAATATGACTTGGGCCTTACGGGGCCCATTTGTTCTTGTGCTCTGTAAAAGTACCGAGACTTTACGCTTCTTGGATTACGAAAATTTCTCCATAGCCGCTTCCTTGATCGATACGCCAACGCCTTATCCTGGTATTGGCGGAGTGTGGTACATTCGAATCCGGACATGTACCTCTGAACTTCGTTTCATTCTCATATCGAAATGGATCATCATTTCGCATGCATTACGACCGGATGTCGAACAAATGCCACTGTTGGTTAAACGTCTTGATCGCACAGGATACCGGCACATCGGAAAGGCCGAGCGGAGAAAAACTCCCGAACTTTGGCTTCCCTCACGGGGCGAGGGCAATCGAGCTTCCATCATCAATCTAAACTCGTCCAATCGGATTATGGTCTACAGCCGGATGGCTTCCCACCATTCGGACGCTTCCCCTATCGAGAAATATTGAGCGATAGAGGCTCTCCGTCGTCAGGCGGTTGATTAAGCAAAGATTTTCTCCAGCTCCTTTAACCAATGATCCCAGGTGGGAGTCTCAGAAATACCGTCGAATTTGGGTGGTTGCATCTTTGCCACCTCTTGCAGCCATCGGTCACCTCGATTTCCCATGTCTGGGATCCCTTGCATCTCTCCCCTGCCGTAGTCCCACCGCCACTTGCATTCGGTCCACGACTGGCGGCCGAGTCATCTGGTTCACCACTTGACGAAGGATCTCTGGTACAGCAGGATCTGGTTCATTATTAATAGATTGTTGCGGCTCGCCTGAGCTATGACTGGCCTGGTTAGAAGGCGACGCCTCCCTTTCGGCATTTCTTCGTCCTCGTCCATGACCGCGACCACGTCTACGTCCGCCTCTCAACATACTGTAAGCATAAATACTCAATATATAGGAAACAACATCGTTCTAATATTCGAGTATAAAGAGATACAATATGCAAAGAACGAGATAGAGTTTAGGAACTTACAACCACTGTTCGCATGAAGACGTAGGCAGTGCAGTGATGTCATTCACGGCCGGTTACCCCAAAAGACATAAATGACTCCTATTTTAACCCATCGGCCAAGATATCCATAATCTTAGCTCCGATACCATATTCTGTAACACCCCCGATATATTCGGAAATATTACAGCGCCGTAAATCCTTTACATAAGGATTTACAAGGCTAAAGAATTGAACAAGTATAAAAAGGTACTGACGAATGGAAATAACGGAATTACAGTACATCAGTTCTGACCAAATACAAAAATAGTACAATTGTTCAACAAAACTCAATAATACATCACCAAATTCAAACCCATCACAAATGACTTCGTACTCGAGTACTTATTGAAATAACGAATAAACAACAGATAAATAAACCCGGTCGGGACATCACTCTGCACCCTCGTCGTCATACAGTTCCAGTGGTTGTTTCCCCGCTCTCTTGGATCCTGAACACAAACAAAATGTTCACCCCCGAAGGGGTTAGCACAACGATGCTAGTACAAGTACCACCACATATTATTCATTTCTCACTAAGAATAATAATAACGTAAACGACAAAATACCAACGAGTCTTCTCCTACGAGAAACTCAAACATAACATACACAACTGATAATCACAACATGATATCAATACATACACATGGTAATTCCATCGATCCAACGTTCACTGCCTAGAACCCACGATGATCCCGTCAGACCAACCCGTGGTGGAAAAACCCGTCCGATGATCCAGCGCACGCTAGCATAGATCCCCCGATGATCCCGTCGGACCAACACGAGGTGGACACACATTAACGACATACATGCACGACAATATGTATAACAACAATACATAAAACAATTAAGGTACTTGCCTCGATTTGAAGACAACAACAACACTTCCACGAAAATGACCACTCGAAGATCGTCCTCCTCAATCAATCACGTAACGAGACCAAACCTTAACAAAAGAAATGATATAGGCTTTATTTCACATCGTATGAATGTTTAACAATTCGATTCACGGTTAAAAGTTCATAAAATGAAATCTGCCCGAACTGCTTAGCGCACGCTAAGTACTCTGTGTAGCGTGTGTTACGTCTGCCCGATAGCGCACGCAAACAACAAAGACTAGCGTACGCTAACTATGCATGGTCAGTACTTCACTGACCAGCCAACTGACTCGTCTGATGGTCTAGCATACGTTACGTACCAAACGTAGCGCACGCTAACTAGTGCTCGATAGCGCACGTTAACATTCATAACATAGCGTGCGCTATCTATGCATGGCAGTTTACTGCTGAACAGTAAACTGTTCTTGCCATGATCGAAACAATGAAATCTTTCGTGATAATTCATGTTACTTCCATGAATACCATGTTCATACCCTTATGAATGATTTTACGGATAAAGACAACTTCGGATTCAAGGATATGCATACCAATATAAAATCATATTCCTTTCCGACTTCAAATCTTCATACGACAATTCGAAAAGCTTAACGGTTGATATCAACACCTCTATATCAATCCATATTATCATACTGAAGTTGATAAACATCCTATATATACTAGAGAAATCCTTCCATGATCAAACCTTTAGATTTATCTAACAATAAGGATGTTAACATCTAGTCCAAGATTACTATGAAATCATCTATTAGATTCGGTTTACCAATGATAGAAGCTTCTCTTCACATATTCAGTGTACTAAGATTCGAATCATGATGATTATAATCAAAGTATTCAAGGCTTAATCATCTCACTATTCCAAACATGATATACTTGGATAATTCATCTATGAAAATCCATATCTTGTTAACATGATCATCCAAACCGTTAGAATCCAACTCTAAGTCTGGAGAAAGATTGATCATACCTTAAAATGACGAAAATCACTGAACCGTAAGGTAGAATTCCACTCCGGTTGGTTGTATGCCACTCCAAGGTGCTATTACACTTCCATGAACATTCCCAAGTGATAACCAATGTATAAACACCAACAATATGTGTTCTAAGTGTATAGAAGTATCACTACAGCTCTCTGAACTCTCAAGGATGAAGAAAGGGCGAAAGAAATGAAAGCCAAAACGGTTGATGTCCCATTTATAATATTCTGCATTATTAACAAGTTAGCGCACGCTACTAAGCATCCCTTAGCGTGCGCTAATAATGGTTGACTTAATTTGTGCAGGTGCGTCGGTGGGAATCTTATCCGACCCATGTCACGGTGGCGCATGTGTTAGCCGTCCCGCTCAATAATTGAGTTCTTAGCGCACGCAACTCCTATCCTCATAGCGTGCGCTAATAATGGCCCGATAGCGCGCGTTAAGATACATTCTTAGCGTGCGCTATCACGAGGTTGCTTGAGCAATTTTTGCAAGTTTCTATACTTATGCATAATGATATCAATGCACGAAATATCATACTCCAATAATCAAAATCACCAATCCGAAATCATACATGGTTTGAATACAGATGAAATACACTGTAATAAATCCGGATATTACAACAGAATGGTATCGGAGCAGGACCTCTCTCAGTACGGTGAGATTTGGGGATGAACCAAGCGGAAGCTGGTGAACATGTAACACCCGGGGCCGACGAGGGCGGGGAGTGATCGCCGGTGCAATAAAAAAGGGCACGGACAATGAGCGGCTCCGAGAAAGGTGAGTGATCGCCGGTGCAATAAGAAAAAGGGCACGGACAACGAGTGGCTCCTGACAAGGCTTCTAGGCGGAGGGGGACATGACTGAATCAAATTCTCACCAGAACGAGAGGTATTCCAAGACTGTATAGGTATGGGACTATACAGTTAAGGAGGTTTATAAAAAAAAAGATTTTCTTATACAAAACAAGATATTTCAAAACTTTCTTATTCTTAAAAGTATAACGAACAATTACGGCATGATTATATTTTCGGGAGAATATGTGGTTCATCGCTGCTGCCCAACGTCGACTCTGAGGTAATGTTTTCAAGTATTCACTCTTTTATGAAAACTTAAAAATTATGGTATGAGTATAGAATGATTGTGTCGGCAAAATATTTGAAAGGATATGTGAAAGTATAAATGTTGTCCGAAAGGGACAAAATATGATTTCAAAGAAAGGTTTGAAAGTGATTTTTGCTGACACAATATTTTTAAAGTTATTGATGAAAATACTCATACAAAGTTTGATACGGATTTTCAAAGTTCTTTACGAAGCTCAATTTCGAGGATGAAATTTTTAAAGGGGGAGGATTGTAACGCCCCAATACTTATTTAAATGCTATTTATTTTGCTAACGATCATGGATTTTGATTTTTTTAATATTTACAGGTTGTCCGATACTTGGACCGATACGTTCCTAGCATAAAATGAAGGACTTAAAAGGAAAAGATTTCAAAACAAATTATAAGGATCACTTTTAGAATTTATGAAAGTGATTTCGAAAAGTTCCAACGATTTTGATACGATAATATTTTTATCACGTAACACTTATCTTGCCAAAAATAATATTAAATTATTTTATTATTATTATCGAAAATCCGTTCCGAGCATATCGAAGATTTAACTCCGCGAGTCCGGAACAGGTCGGGAAATCGAATTTGGACACCGGGAAGAGGTCAAACCGGCCGACCCAAGTTGACGGACATCTGCCGGTCACCGCCGGACACTCCTACCGACAGCTGCCGGTCACGGCCGACAGATGTTTCTCGGCGCTCTCCGGATAAGGCTGTTTGGATAAGGTCGGTCACGACCGACAGAAGCTTCTCGGCCATCTGTCCGGATAAGGCTGTCCAGCTGTCCGGATAAGGTCGGTCACGACCGACAGAAGCTTCTCGGCCAGCTGTCCGGAAAAGGCCTCCAGCTGTCCGAGTAAGGTTGATTTTCAGCCAACTTTGGACCCCTATTTATACATGTTACCGGACGTATTTTTGTACATATCACATATCAATTTGAATCTCTGTACCTCTACTATAAAACGCCCGTAACATATTTTCCTTCCAAAAATTATAAAGGCTTCAAAAAGCCCGATGAAACAGGAAGCTCATATGTGACAGTTTTTGAAAGGTGTTTGATAAAAGTCCTCAAAAAGATTTCAGATTTCACATCAAGAATTTATGGCCGGAAATATGAAAAAGTATTTTCAAGTGCTAGGAGTAGCGTATCCGGGATCCAAGAGGACAACCGAGCCAAATTCAAAGGAAGATATTTCAAGATTTCAGCAAACGAGGTGAGGTTATACTGTTTTAATATGTTACGGTCATCGTTGTGTCGTGTAACATGACGACCCGCGAGGGGTCAAAAGAATGAAAGAAATCCGATACGAGTCTCACACAGATAAGAATGTTTTATGTGCATTACACAACATGATTTTGACGATTTATAAGGGTTTAATCTCACTGAGTATGCTCGCGTACTCACACCTCGTCATTTATGTTTTTCAGGCTAAGGAATCGACGAACGGGACAAGCAGAAGATGAATACATACTCCCCACATGATGAAGTTCTAAATAATAAAAGATGTTGTCGCCATAATTATTATTATTTTTACGAAATACTTGATGTTCTTCAACGAATATAATTTCAACGGACTATGTCCGAATATTTGATTTCCCATGTTTTTGTAGAACTGTACTGATGGTTGAATAAACGAGTTTTATTGAATATTTACTGACTAAAATGCTTCCGCAAATACTCCGAATTTATATAACTTTTTTATGGAAAAAAATGAGCTGTGTAACGTTCTTTTTAATTAAGAAAGCCAGGGCGTTACAGAATGGTATCGGAGCAGGACCTCTCTCAGTACGGTGAGATTTGGGGATGAACCAAGCGGAAGCTGGTGAACATGTAACACCCGGGGCCGACGAGGGCGGGGAGTGATCGCCGGTGCAATAAAAAAGGGCACGGACAATGAGCGGCTCCGAGAAAGGGGAGTGATCGCCGGTGCAATAAGAAAAATGGCACGGACAACGAGCGGCTCCTGACAAGGCTTCTAGGCGGAGGGGGACATGACTGAACCAAATTCTCACCAGAACGAGAGGTATTCCAAGACTGTATAGGTATGGGACTATACAGTTAAGGAGGTTTATAAAAAAAAAGATTTACTTATACAAAACAAGATATTTCAAAACTTTCTTATTTTTAAAAGTATAACGAACAATTACGGCATGATTATATTTTCGGGAGAATATGTGGTTCATCGCTGCTGCCCAACGTCGACTCTGAGGTAATGTTTTCAAGTATTCACTCTTTTATGAAAACTTAAAAATTATGGTATGAGTATAGAATGATTGTGTCGGCAAAAGATTTCAAAGGATATGTGAAAGTATAAATATTGTCCGAAAGGGACAAAATATGATTTCAAAGAAAGGTTTGAAAGTGATTTTTGCTGACACAATATTTTTAAAGTTATTGATGAAAATACTCATACAAAGTTTGATACAGATTTTCAAAGTTCTTTACGAAGCTCAATTTCGAGGATGAAATTTTTAAAGGGGGAGGATTGTAACGCCCCAATACTTATTTAAATGCTATTTATTTTGCTAACGATCATGGATTTTGATTTTTTTAATATTTACAGGTTGTCCGATACTTGGACCGATACGTTCCTAGCATAAAATGAAGGACTTAAAAGGAAAAGATTTCAAAACAAATTATAAGGATCATTTCTAGAATTTATAAAAGTGATTTCGAAAAGTTCCAATGATTTTGATACGATAAAATTTTTATCACAGAACACTTATACTGCAAAAATAATATTAAATTATTTTATTATTATTAAGCATATCGAAGATTTAACTCCGCGAGTCCGGAACAGGTCGGGAAATCGAATTTGGACACCGGGAAGAGGTCAAACCGGCCGACCCAAGTTGACGGACATCTGCCGGTCCACGCCGGACACTCCTACCGACAGCTGCCGGTCACGGCCGACAGATGTTTCTCGGCGCTCTCCGGATAAGGCTGTCTGGATAAGGTCGGTCACGACCGACAGAAGCTTCTCGGCCATTTGTCCGGATAAGGCTGTCCAGCTGTCCGGATAAGGTCGGTCATGACCGACAGAAGCTTCTCGGCCAGCTGTCCGGAAAAGGCCTCCAGCTGTCCGAGTAAGGTTGATTTTCAGCCAACTTTGGACCCCTATTTATACATGTTATCGGACGTGTTTTTGTACATATCACATATCAATTTGAATCTCTGGACCTCTACTATAAAACGCCCGTAACATATTTTCCTTCCAAAAATTATAAAGGCTTCAAAATCCCGATGAAACAGGAAGCTCATATGTGACAGTTTTTCAAAGGTGTTTGATAAAAGTCCTCAAAGAGATTTCAGATTTCACATCAAGAATTTATGGCCGGAAATATGAAAAAGTATTTTCAAGTGCTAGGAGTAGCGTATCCGGGATCCAAGAAGGACAACCGAGCCAAATTCAAAGGAAGATATTTCAAGATTTCAGCAAACGAGGTGAGGTTATACTGTTTTAATATGTTACGGTCATCGTTGTGTCGTGTAACATGACGATCCGCGAGGGGTCAAAAGAATGAAAGAAATCCGAGACGAGTCTCACACAGATAAGAATGTTTTATGTGCATTACACAACATGATTTTGACGATTTATAAGGGTTTAATCTCACTGAGTATGCTCGCGTACTCACACCTCGTCATTTATGTTTTTCAGGCTAAGGAATCGACGAACGGGACAAGCAGAAGATGAATACATACTCCCCACATGATGAAGTTCTAAATAATAAAAGATGTTGTCGCCATAATTATTATTATTTTTACGAAATACTTGATGTTCTTCAACGAATATAATTTCAACGGACTATGTCCGAATATTTGATTTCCCATGTTTTTGTAGAACTGTACTGATGGTTGAATAAACGAGTTTTATTGAAGATTTACTGACTAAAATGCTTCCGCAAATACTCCGAATTTATATAAATTTTTTAAGGAAAAAAATGAGCTGTGTAATGTTCTTTTTAATTAAGAAAGCCAGGGCATTACAGAATGGTATCGGAGTAGGACCTCTCTCAGTACGGTGAGATTTGGGGATGAACCAAGCGGAAGCTGGTGAACATGTAACACCCGGGGCCGACGAGGGCGGGGAGTGATCGCCGGTGCAATAAAAAAGGGCACGGACAATGAGCGGCTCCGAGAAAGGTGAGTGATCGCCGGTGCAATAAGAAAAAGGGCACGGACAACGAGCGGCTCCTGACAAGGCTTCTAGGCGGAGGGGGACATGACTGAACCAAATTCTCACCAGAACGAGAGGTATTCCAAGACTGTATAGGTATGGGACTATACAGTTAAGGAGGTTTATAAAAAAAAAAATTTCTTATACAAAACAAGATATTTCAAAACTTTCTTATTTTTAAAAGTATAACGAACAATTACGGCATGATTATATTTTTGGGAGAATATGTGGTTCATCGCCGCCGCCCAACGTCGACTCTGAGGTAATGTTTTCAAGTATTCACTCTTTTATGAAAACTTAAAAATTATGGTATGAGTATAGAATGATTGTGTCGGCAAAAGATTTGAAAGGATATGTGAAAGTATAAATGTTGTCCGAAAGGGACAAAATATGATTTCAAAGAAAGGTTTGAAAGTGATTTTTGCTGACACAATATTTTTAAAGTTATTGATGAAAATAATCATACAAAGTTTGATACAGATTTTCAAAGTTCTTTACGAAGCTCAATTTTGAGGATGAAATTTTTAAAGGGGGAGGATTGTAACGCCCCAATACTTATTTAAATGCTATTTATTTTGCTAACGATCATGGATTTTGATTTTTTTAATATTTACAGGTTGTCCGATACTTGGACCGATACGTTCCTAGCATAAAATGAAGGACTTAAAAGGAAAAGATTTCAAAACAAATTATAAGGATCATTTTTAGAATTTATGAAAGTGATTTCGAAAAGTTCCAACGATTTTGATACGATGAAATTTTTATCACAGAACACTTATACTGCAAAAATAATATTAAATTATTTTATTATTATTATCGAAAATCCGTTCCGAGCATATCGAAGATTTAACTCCGCGAGTCCGGAACAGGTCGGGAAATCGAATTTGGACACCGGGAAGAGGTCAAACCGGCCGACCCAAGTTGACGGACATCTGCCGGTCACCGCCGGACACTCCTACCGACAACACGGCCACGGCCGACAGATGTTTCTCGGCGCTCTCCTGATAAGGCTGTTTGGATAAGGTCGGTCACGACCGACGAAGCTTCTCGGCCATCCGCCGGATAAGGCCATCCAATTGTCCGGATAAGGTCGGTCACGACCGACAGAAGCTTCTCGGCAGTCCTGAAAAGGCCTCTCCACTGTCGAGTAAGGTTGATTTTCAACCAACTTTGGACCCCTATTTATACATGTTACCGGACATGTTTTTGTACATATCACATATCAATTTGAATCTCTGGACCTCTACTATAAAACGCCCGTAACATATTTTCCTTCCAAAAATTATAAAGGCTTCAAAAAGCCCGATGAAACAGGAAGCTCATATGTGACAGTTTTTGAAAGGTGTTTGATAAAAGTCCTCAAAGAGATTTCAGATTTCACATCAAGAATTTATGGCCGGAAATATGAAAAAGTATTTTCAAGTGCTAGGAGTAGCGTATCCGGGATCCAAGAAGGACAACCGAGCCAAATTCAAAGGAAGATATTTCAAGATTTCAGCAAACGAGGTGAGGTTATACTGTTTTAATATGTTACGGTCATCGTTGTGTCGTGTAACATGACGACCCGCGAGGGGTCAAAAGAATGAAAGAAATCCGATACGAGTCTCACACAGATAAGAATGTTTTATGTGCATTACACAACATGATTTTGACGATTTATAAGGGTTTAATCTCACTGAGTATGCTCGCGTACTCACACCTCGTCATTTATGTTTTTCAGGCTAAGGAATCGACGAACGGGACAAGCAGAAGATGAATACATACTCCCCACATGATGAAGTTCTAAATAATAAAAGATGTTGTCGCCATAATTATTATTATTTTTACGAAATACTTGATGTTCTTCAACGAATATAATTTCAACGGACTATGTCCGAATATTTGATTTCCCATGTTTTTGTAGAACTGTACTGATGGTTGAATAAACGAGTTTTATTGAATATTTACTGACTAAAATGCTTCCGCAAATACTCCGAATTTATATAACTTTTTTATGGAAAAAAATGAGCTGTGTAACGTTCTTTTTAATTAAGAAAGCCGTATGCTATGTAATGGTATCGGAGCAGACCTCTCTCAAGACGGTGAGATTTGGGGATGAACCAAGCGGAAGCCGGTGAACATGTAACACCCGGGCCGACGAGGGCGGGAGTGATCGCCGGTGCAATAAAAAGGGCACGGACAATGAGCGGCTCCGAGAAAGGGGAGTGATCGCGGTGCAATAAGAAAAGGGCACGGACAACGAGCGGCTCCTGACAAGGCTTCTAGGCGGAGGGGGACATGACTGAACCAAATTCTCACCAGAACGAGAGGTATTCCAAGACTGTATAGGTATGGGACTATACAGTTAAGGAGGTTTATAAAAAAAAGATTTACTTATACAAAACAAGATATTTCAAAACTTTCTTATTTTTAAAAGTATAACGAACAATTACGGCATGATTATATTTTCGGGAGAATATGTGGTTCATCGCTGCTGCCCAACGTCGACTCTGAGGTAATGTTTTCAAGTATTCACTCTTTTATGAAAACTTAAAAATTATGGTATGAGTATAGAATGATTGTGTCGGCAAAAGATTTGAAAGGATATGTGAAAGTATAAATATTGTCCGAAAGGGACAAAATATGATTTCAAAGAAAGGTTTGAAAGTGATTTTTGCTGACACAATATTTTTAAAGTTATTGATGAAAATACTCATACAAAGTTTGATACAGATTTTCAAAGTTCTTTACGAAGCTCAATTTCGAGGATGAAATTTTTAAAGGGGGGAGGATTGTAACGCCCCAATACTTATTTAAATGCTATTTATTTTGCTAACGATCATGGATTTTGATTTTTTTAATATTTACAGGTTGTCCGATACTTGGACCGATACGTTCCTAGCATAAAATGAAGGACTTAAAAGGAAAAGATTTCAAAACAAATTATAAGGATCATTTCTAGAATTTATAAAAGTGATTTCGAAAAGTTCCAATGATTTTGATACGATAAAATTTTTATCACAGAACACTTATACCGCAAAATAATATTAAATTATTTTATTATTATTAAGCATATCGAAGATTTAACTCCGCGAGTCCTAATGTGCCGGGAAATCGAATTTGACACCGGAAGAGGTCAAACCGGCCGACCCAAGTTGACGGACATCTGCCGTCCACGCCGGACACTACCGACAAGCACGGCCACTACGGCGATGTTTCTGCGCCTCCGGATAAGGTCGTTCGATAAGGTCGGTCACGACCGATGTAAGCTTCTCGCCATTTGTCCGGATAAGGCCATCCCAAATTGTCCGGATAAGGTCGGTCATGACCGACAGAGCTTCTCGCCACCGTCCGAAAAGGCCTCCACCGTCCGAGTAAGGTTGATTTTCACCCAACTTTGGACCCCTATTTATACATGTTATCGGACGTGTTTTTGTACATATCACATATCAATTTGAATCTCTGGACCTCTACTATAAAACGCCCGTAACATATTTTCCTTCCAAAAATTATAAAGGCTTCAAAATCCCGATGAAACAGGAAGCTCATATGTGACAGTTTTTCAAAGGTGTTTGATAAAAGTCCTCAAAGAGATTTCAGATTTCACATCAAGAATTTATGGCCGGAAATATGAAAAAGTATTTTCAAGTGCTAGGAGTAGCGTATCCGGGATCCAAGAAGGACAACCGAGCCAAATTCAAAGGAAGATATTTCAAGATTTCAAAGAAACGAGGTGAGGTTATACTGCTTAATATGTTACGGTCATCGTTGTGTCGTGTAACATGACGATCCGCGAGGGGTCAAAAGAATGAAAGAAATCCGAGACGAGTCTCACATGTATAAGAATGTTTTATGTGCATTACACAACATGATTTTGACGATTTATAAGGGTTTAATCTCACCGAGTATGCTCGCGTACTCACACCTCGTCATTTATGTTTTTCGTGCTAAGGAATCGATTTAACGGACAAGGTAAGATGAATACATACTCCCACATGATGAAGTTCTAAATAATAAAAGATGTTGTCGCCATAATTATTATTATTTTTACGAAATACTTGATGTTCTTCAACGAATATAATTTCAACGGACTATGTCCGAATATTTGATTTCCCATGTTTTTGTAGAACTGTACTGATGGTTGAATAAACGAGTTTTATTGAAGATTTACTGACTAAAATGCTTCCGCAAATACTCCGAATTTATATAAATTTTTAAGGAAAAAATGAGTCGTAATGTTCTTTTTAATTAAGAAAGCCGGGGCATTACAGAATGGTATCGGAGTAGGACCTCTCTCAGTACGGTGAGATTTGGGGATGAACCAAGCGGAAGCTGGTGAACATGTAACACCCGGGGCCGACGAGGGCGGGGAGTGATCGCCGGTGCAATAAAAAAGGGCACGGACAATGAGCGGCTCCGAGAAAGGTGAGTGATCGCCGGTGCAATAAGAAAAAGGGCACGGACAACGAGCGGCTCCTGACAAGGCTTCTAGGCGGAGGGGGACATGACTGAACCAAATTCTCACCAGAACGAGAGGTATTCCAAGACTGTATAGGTATGGGACTATACAGTTAAGGAGGTTTATAAAAAAAAAAATTTCTTATACAAAACAAGATATTTCAAAACTTTCTTATTTTTAAAAGTATAACGAACAATTACGGCATGATTATATTTTTGGGAGAATATGTGGTTCATCGCTGCTGCCCAACGTCGACTCTGAGGTAATGTTTTCAAGTATTCACTCTTTTATGAAAACTTAAAAATTATGGTATGAGTATAGAATGATTGTGTCGGCAAAAGATTTGAAAGGATATGTGAAAGTATAAATGTTGTCCGAAAGGGACAAAATATGATTTCAAAGAAAGGTTTGAAAGTGATTTTTGCTGACACAATATTTTTAAAGTTATTGATGAAAATAATCATACAAAGTTTGATACAGATTTTCAAAGTTCTTTACGAAGCTCAATTTTGAGGATGAAATTTTTAAAGGGGGAGGATTGTAACGCCCCAATACTTATTTAAATGCTATTTATTTTGCTAACGATCATGGATTTTGATTTTTTTAATATTTACAGGTTGTCCGATACTTGGACCGATACGTTCCTAGCATAAAATGAAGGACTTAAAAGGAAAAGATTTCAAAACAAATTATAAGGATCATTTTTAGAATTTATGAAAGTGATTTCGAAAAGTTCCAACGATTTTGATACGATGAAATTTTTATCACAGAACACTTATACTGCAAAAATAATATTAAATTATTTTATTATTATTATCGAAAATCCGCTCCGAGCATATCAAGATTTAACTCCGCGAGTCCGAACAGGTCGGGAAATCGAATTTGGACACCGGAAGAGGTCAAACCGCCGACCCAAGTTGACGGACATCTGCCGCCACCACGGACACTCCTACCGATACGGCCACGGCCGATGATGTTTCTCGGCGCTCCGGATAAGGCTGTTGATAAGGTCGGTCACGACCGACAAGCTTCTCGCCATCTGTCCGGATAAGGTCGCCCAAATTGTCCGGATAAGGTCGGTCACGACCGACAGAAGCTTCTCGGCCAGCTGTCCGGAAAAGGCCTCCAGCTGTCCGAGTAAGGTTGATTTTCAACCAACTTTGGACCCCTATTTATACATGTTACCGGACATGTTTTTGTACATATCACATATCAATTTGAATCTCTGGACCTCTACTATAAAACGCCCGTAACATATTTTCCTTCCAAAAATTATAAAGGCTTCAAAAAGCCCGATGAAACAGGAAGCTCATATGTGACAGTTTTTGAAAGGTGTTTGATAAAAGTCCTCAAAGAGATTTCAGATTTCACATCAAGAATTTATGGCCGGAAATATGAAAAAGTATTTTCAAGTGCTAGGAGTAGCGTATCCGGGATCCAAGAAGGACAACCGAGCCAAATTCAAAGGAAGATATTTCAAGATTTCAGCAAACGAGGTGAGGTTATACTGTTTTAATATGTTACGGTGATCGTTGTGTCGTGTAACATGACGACCCGCGAGGGGTCAAAAGAATGAAAGAAATCCGATACGAGTCTCACACAGATAAGAATGTTTTATGTGCATTACACAACATGATTTTGACGATTTATAAGGGTTTAATCTCACTGAGTATGCTCGCGTACTCACACCTCGTCATTTATGTTTTTCAGGCTAAGGAATCGACGAACGGGACAAGCAGAAGATGAATACATACTCCCCACATGATGAAGTTCTAAATAATAAAAGATGTTGTCGCCGTAATTATTATTATTTTTACGAAATACTTGATGTTCTTTAACGAATATAATTTCAACGGACTATGTCCGAATATTTGATTTCCCATGTTTTTGTATAACTGTACTGATGGTTGAATAAACGAGTTTTATTGAATATTTACTGACTTAAATGCTTCCGCAAATACTCCGAATTTATATAACTTTTTTACGGAAAAAAATGAGCTGTGTAACGTTCTTTTTAATTAAGAAAGCTGTATGCTACATTGGTATCGGAGCAGGACCTCTCTCAAGACGGTGAGATTTGGGGATGAACCAAGCGGAAGCCGTGAACATGTAACACCCGGGGCCGACGAGGGCGGGAGTGATCGCCGGTGCAATAAAAAGGGCATGCACAATGAGCGGCTCCGAGAAAGGGGAGTGATCGCCGGTGCAATAAGAAAATGGCACGGACAACGAGCGGCTCCCGACAAGGCTTCTAGGCGAGGGGGACATGATCAACCAAATTCTCACGTAACGAGAGGTATTCCAAGACTGTATTGGTATGGGACTATACAGTTAAGGAGGTTTATAAAAAAAAAGATTTACTTATACAAAACAAGATATTTCAAAACTTTCCTATTTCTAAAAGTATAACGAACAATTACGGCATGATTATATTTTCGGGAGAATATGTGGTTCATCGCTGCTGCCCAACGTCGACTCTGAGGTAATGTTTTCAAGTATTCACTCTTTTATAAAAACTTAAAAATTATGGTATGAGTATAGAATGATTGTGTCGGCAAAAGATTTGAAAGGATATGTGAAAGTATAAATGTTGTCCGAAAGGGACAAAATATGATTTCAAAGAAAGGTTTGAAAGTGATTTTTGCTGACACAATATTTTTAAAGTTATTGATGAAAATACTCATACAAAGTTTGATACAGATTTTCAAAGTTCTTTACGAAGCTCAATTTCGAGGATGAAATTTTTAAAGGGGGAGGATTGTAACGCCCCAATACTTATTTAAATGCTATTTATTTTGCGAACGATCATGGATTTTGATTTTTTTAATATTTACAGGTTGTCCGATACTTGGACCGATACGTTCCTAGCATAAAATGAAGGACTTAAAAGGAAAAGATTTCAAAACAAATTATAAGGATCATTTCTATAATTTATAAAAGTGATTTCGAAAAGTTCCAACGATTTTGATACGATAAAATTCTTATCACAGAACACTTATACTGCAAAAATAATATTAAATTATTTTATTATTATTAAGCATATCGAAGATTTAACTCCGCGAGTCCGGAACAGGTCGGGAAATCGAATTTGGACACCGGGAAGAGGTCAAACCGGCCGACCCAAGTTGACGGACATCTGCCGGTTACCGCCAGACACGCTTACCGACACCACGGCCACGGCCGATGATGTTTCTCGGCGCTCTCCGGATAAGGCTGTCTGGATAAGGTCGGTCACGACCGACAGAAGCTTCACGGCCATCTGTCCGGATAAGGCTGTCCAGCTGTCCGGATAAGGTCGGCCACGACCGACAGAAGCTTCTCGGCCAGCTGTCCGGAAAAGGCCTCCAGCTGTCCGAGTAAGGTTGATTTTCAGCCAACTTTGGACCCCTATTTATACATGTTACCGGACGTGTTTTTATACATATCACATATCAATTTGAATCTCTGGACCTCTACTATAAAACGCCCGTAACATATTTTCCTTCCAAAATTATAAAGGCTTCAAAAGCCCGATGAAAGAGGAAGCTCATATCTGACAGTTTTTCAAAGGTGTTTGATAAAAGTCCTCAAAGAGATTTCAGATTTCACATCAAGAATTTATGGCCGGAAATATGAAAAAGTATTTTCAAGTGCTAGGAGTAGCGTAACCGGGATCCAAGAAGGACAACCGAGCCAAATTCAAAGGAAGATATTTCAAGATTTCAAAGAAACGAGGTGAGGTTATACTGTTTTAATATGTTACGGTCATCGTTGTGTCGTGTAACATGATGACCCGCGAGGGGTCAAAAGAATGAAAGAAATCCGAGACGAGTCTCACACAGATAAGAATGTTTTATGTGCATTACACAACATGATTTTGACGATTTATAAGGGTTTAATCTCACTGAGTATGCTCGCGTACTCACACCTCGTCATTTATGTTTTTCGTGCTAAGGAATCGGCTTAACAGGACAAGCGTAAGATGAATACATACTCCCCACATGATGAAGTTCTAAATAATAAAAGATGTTGTCGCCATAATTATTATTATTTTTACGAAATACTTGATGTTCTTCAACGAATATAATTTTAACGGACTATGTCCGAATATTTGATTTCCCATGTTTTTATAAAACTGCATCGATGGTTGAATAAACGAGTTTTATTGAAGATTTATCACTAAAATGCTTCCGCAAATACTCCGAATTTATATAAAATTTTTAAGGAAAAAATGAGTCATGTAACGTTCTTTTTAATTTAGAAAGCTGTATGCTACGTAATGGTATCGAGCAGACCTCTCTCAAGACGGTGAGATTTGGGGATGAACCAAGCGGAAGTCAGAACATGTAACACCCGGCCGACGAGGGCGGGAGTGATCGCGGTGCAATAAAAAGGGCACGGACAATGAGTGGGTCCGAGAAAGGGGAGTGATCGCGGTGCAATAAGAAAAAGGGCACGGACAACGAGCGGCTCGACAAGGCTTCTAGGCGGAGGGGGACATGATCGAACCAAATTCTCACCGTAACGAGAGGTATTCCAAGACTGTATAGGTATGGGACTATACGATTAAGGAGGTTTATAAAAAAAAATTTCTTATACAAAACAAGATATTTCAAAACTTTCTTATTTTTAAAAGTATAACGAACAATTACGGCATGATTATATTTTTGGGAGAATATGTGGTTCATCGCCGCCCAACGTCGACTCGAGGTAATGTTTTCAAGTATTCACTCTTTTATGAAAACTTAAAAATTATGGTATGAGTATAGAATGATTGTGTCGGCAAAAGATTTGAAAGGATATGTGAAAGTATAAATGTTGTCCGAAAGGGACAAAATATAATTTCAAAGAAAGGTTTGAAAGTGATTTTTGCTGACACAATATTTTTAAAGTTATTGATGAAAATATTCATACAAAGTTTGATACAGATTTTCAAAGTTCTTTACGAAGCTCAATTTTGAGGATGAAATTTTTAAAGGGGGAGGATTGTAACGCCCCAATACTTATTTAAATGCTATTTATTTTGCTAACGATCATGGATTTTGATTTTTTTTAATATTTACAGGTTGTCCGATACTTGGACCGATACGTTCCTAGCATAAAATGAAGGACTTAAAAGGAAAAGATTTCAAAACAAATTATAAGGATCATTTTTAGAATTTATGAAAGTGATTTCGAAAAGTTCCAACGATTTTGATACGATGAAATTTTTATCACAAAACACTTATACTGCAAAAATAATATTAAATTATTTTATTATTATTATCGAAAATCCGTTCCGAGCATATCAAGATTTAACTCCGCGAGTCCTAATGTGTCGGGAAATCGAATTTGACACCGGAAGAGGTCAAACCGGCCGACCCAAGTTGACGGACATCCACGGCCACCACGGACACTCCTACCGATAACACGGCCACGGCCGATGATGTTTCTCGGCGCTCTCCGGATAAGGTCAAGTTGATAAGGTCGGTCACGACCGACGAAGCTTCTCGGCCATCTGTCCGATAAGGCCGCCCAAATTGTCCGGATAAGGTCGGTCACGACCGACAAGCTTCTCGCCACCGTCCTAAAAGGCCTCCAGCTGTCCGAGTAAGGTTGATTTTCAACCAACTTTGGACCCCTATTTATACATGTTACCGGACATGTTTTTGTACATATCACATATCAATTTGAATCTCTGGACCTCTACTATAAAACGCCCGTAACATATTTTCCTTCCAAAAATTATAAAGGCTTCAAAAAGCCCGATGAAACAGGAAGCTCATATGTGACAGCTTTTGAAAGGTGTTTGATAAAAGTCCTCAAAGAGATTTCGATTTCACATCAAGAATTTATGGCCGGAAATATGAAAAAGTATTTTCAAGTGCTAGGAGTAGCGTATCCGGATCCAAGAAGGACAACCGAGCCAAATTCAAAGGAAGATATTTCAAGATTTCACAAACGAGGTGAGGTTATACTGTTTTAATATGTTACGGTCATCGTTGTGTCGTGTAACATGACGACCCGCGAGGGGTCAAAAGAATGAAAGAAATCCGATACGAGTCTCACACAGATAAGAATGTTTTATGTGCATTACACAACATGATTTTGACGATTTATAAGGGTTTAATCTCACTGAGTATGCTCGCGTACTCACACCTCGTCATTTATGTTTTTCGTGCTAAGGAATCGGCTTAACGGACAAGCGTAAGATGAATACATACTCCCCACATGATGAAGTTCTAAATAATAAAAGATGTTGTCGCCGTAATTATTATTATTTTTACGAAATACTTGATGTTCTTTAACGAATATAATTTCAACGGACTATGTCCGAATATTTGATTTCCCATGTTTTTGTATAACTGATCGATGGTTGAATAAACGAGTTTTATTGAATATTTATCGACTTAAATGCTTCCGCAAATACTCCGAATTTATATAACTTTTTACGGAAAAAATGAGCCGTGTAATGTTCTTTTTAATTAAGAAAGCCTGTATGCTATGATTGGTATCGGAGCAGGACCTCTCTCAGTACGGTGAGATTTGGGGATGAACCAAGCGGAAGCTGGTGAACATGTAACACCCGGGGCCGACGAGGGCGGAGAGTGATCGCCGGTGCAATAAAAAAGGGCACAGACAATGAGCGGCTCCGAGAAAGGGGAGTGATCGCCGGTGCAATAAGAAAAATGGCACGGACAACGAGCGGCTCCTGACAAGGCTTCTAGGCGGAGGGGGACATGACTGAACCAAATTCTCACCAGAACGAGAGGTATTCCAAGACTGTATTGGTATGGGACTATACAGTTAAGGAGGTTTATAAAAAAAAAAAGATTTACTTATACAAAACAAGATATTTCAAAACTTTCCTATTTCTAAAAGTATAACGAACAATTACGGCATGATTATATTTTCGGGAGAATATGTGGTTCATCGCTGCTGCCCAACGTCGACTCTAAGGTAATGTTTTCAAGTATTCACTCTTTTATGAAAACTTAAAAATTATGGTATGAGTATAGAATGATTGTGTCGGCAAAAGATTTGAAAGGATATGTGAAAGTATAAATGTTGTCCGAAAGGGACAAAATATGATTTCAAAGAAAGGTTTGAAAGTGATTTTTGCTGACACAATATTTTTAAAGTTATTGATGAAAATACTCATACAAAGTTTGATACAGATTTTCAAAGTTCTTTACGAAGCTCAATTTCGAGGATGAAATTTTTAAAGGGGAAGGATTGTAACGCCCCAATACTTATTTAAATGCTATTTATTTTGCGAACGCTCATGGATTTTGATTTTTTTAATATTTACAGGTTGTCCGATACTTGGACCGATACGTTCCTAGCATAAAATGAAGGACTTAAAAGGAAAAGATTTCAAAACAAATTATAAGGATCATTTCTATAATTTATAAAAGTGATTTCGAAAAGTTCCAACGATTTTGATACGATAAAATTCTTATCACAGAACACTTATACTGCAAAAATAATATTAAATTATTTTATTATTATTAAGCATATCGAAGATTTAACTCCGCGAGTCCGGAACAGGTCGGGAAATCGAATTTGGACACCGGGAAGAGGTCAAACCGGCCGACCCAAGTTGACGGACATCTGCCGGTTACCGCCAGACACGCTTACCGACAGCTGCCGGTCACGGCCGACAGATGTTTCTCGGCGCTCTCCGGATAAGGCTGTCTGGATAAGGTCGGTCACGACCGACAGAAGCTTCACGGCCATCTGTCCGGATAAGGCTGTCCAGCTGTCCGGATAAGGTCGGTCACGACCGACAGAAGCTTCTCGGCCAGCTGTCCGGAAAAGGCCTCCAGCTGTCCGAGTAAGGTTGATTTTCAGCCAACTTTGGACCCCTATTTATACATGTTACCGGACGTGTTTTTATACATATCACATATCAATTTGAATCTCTGGACCTCTACTATAAAACGCCCGTAACATATTTTCCTTCCAAAAATTATAAAGGCTTCAAAAAGCCCGATGAAAGAGGAAGCTCATATCTGACAGTTTTTCAAAGGTGTTTGATAAAAGTCCTCAAAGAGATTTCAGATTTCACATCAAGAATTTATGGCCGGAAATATGAAAAAGTATTTTCAAGTGCTAGGAGTAGCGTAACCGGGATCCAAGAAGGACAACCGAGCCAAATTCAAAGGAAGATATTTCAAGATTTCAGCAAACGAGGTGAGGTTATACTGTTTTAATATGTTACGGTCATCGTTGTGTCGTGTAACATGACGACCCGCGAGGGGTCAAAAGAATGAAAGAAATCCGAGACGAGTCTCACACAGATAAGAATGTTTTATGTGCATTACACAACATGATTTTGACGATTTATAAGGGTTTAATCTCACTGAGTATGCTCGCGTACTCACACCTCGTCATTTATGTTTTTCGTGCTAAGGAATCGATTTAACGGGACAAGCAGAAGATGAATACATACTCCCCACATGATGAAGTTCTAAATAATAAAAGATGTTGTCGCCATAATTATTATTATTTTTACGAAATACTTGATGTTTTTCAACGAATATAATTTTAACGGACTATGTCCGAATATTTGATTTCCCATGTTTTTATAAAACTGATCGATGGTTGAATAAACGAGTTTTATTGAAGATTTACTGACTAAAATGCTTCCGCAAATACTCCGAATTTATATAAAATTTTTAAGGAAAAAATGAGCTGTGTAAAGTTCTATTTAATTAAGAAAGCCGTATGCTACGGTAATGGTATCGGACGAGCAGACCTCTCTCAGTACGGTGAGATTTGGGGATGAATCAAGCGGAAGCTGGTGAACATGTAACACCCGGGGCCGACGAGGGCGGGGAGTGATCGCCGGTGCAATAAAAAAGGGCACGGACAATGAGTGGGTCCGAGAAAGGGGAGTGATCGCCGGTGCAATAAGAAAAAGGGCACGGACAACGAGCGGCTCCTGACAAGGCTTCTAGGCGGAGGGGGACATGACTGAACCAAATTCTCACCAGAACGAGAGGTATTCCAAGACTGTATAGGTATGGGACTATACAGTTAAGGAGGTTTATAAAAAAAAAAGATTTACTTATACAAAACAAGATATTTCAAGTACGGCATGATTATATTTTCGGGAGAATATGTGGTTCATCGCTGCTGCCCAACGTCGACTCTGAGTTAATGTTTTCAAGTATTCACTCTTTTATGAAAACTTAAAAATTATGGTATGAGTATAGAATGATTGTGTCGGTAAATGATTTGAAAGGATATGTGAAAGTATAAATGTTGTCCGAAAGGGACAAAATAAGATTTTCAGGAAAGGTTTGAAAGTGATTTTTGCTGACACAATATTTTTAAAGTTATTGATGAAAATACTCATACAAAGTTTGATACAGATTTTCAAAGTTCTTTACGAAGCTCAATTTCGAGGACGAAATTTTTAAAGGGGGGAGGATTGTAATGCCCCAATACTTATTTAAATGCTATTTATTTTGCTAACGATCATAGATTTTGATTTTTTTAATATTTACATGTTGTCCGATACTTGGACCGATACGTTCCTAGCATAAAATGAAGGACTTAAAAGGAAAAGATTTCAAAACAAATTATAAGGATCATTTTTAGAATTTATGAAAGTGATTTCGCAAAGTTCCAACGATTTTGATACGATAAAATTTTTATCACAGAACACTTATACTGCAAAAATAATATTAAATTATTTTATTATTATTATCGAAAATCCGTTCCAATCATATCGAAGATTTAACTCCAACGAGTCCGGAACAGGTCGGTAAATCGAATTTGGACACCGGGAAGGGGTCAAACCGGCCGAGCCACGTTGACGGACATCTGCCGGTCACCGCCGGACACGCCTACCGACAGCTGCTGGTCACGGCCGACAGATGTTTCTCGGCGCTCTCCGGATAAGGCTGTCTGGATAAGGTCGGTCACGACCGACAGAAGCTTCTCGGCCATCTGTCCGGATAAGGCTGTCTAGCTGTCCGGAAAAGGCCTCCAGCTGTCCGAGTAAGGTTGATTTTCAGCCAACTTTGGACCCCTATTTATACATGTTACCGGACGTGTTTTTGTACATATCACATATCAATTTGAATCTCTGGACCTCTACTATAAAACGCCCGTAAAATAATTTCCTTCCAAAAATTATAAAGGCTTCAAAAAGCCCGATGAAACAGGAAGAAGCTCATATCTGACAGTTTTTCAAAGGTGTTTGATAAAAGTCCTCAAAGAGATTTCAGATTTCACATCAATAATTTATGGCCGGAAATATGAAAAAGTATTTTCAAGTGCTAGGAGTAGCGTATCCGGGATCCAAGAAGGACAACCGAGCCAAATTCAAAGGAAGATATTTCAAGATTTCAGCAAACGAGGTGAGGTTATACTGTTTTAATATGTTACGGTCATCGTTGTGTCGTGTAACATGACGACCCGCGAGGGGTCGAAAGAATGAAAGAAATCCGAGACGAGTCTCACACAGATAAGAATGTTTTATGTGCATTACACAACATAATTTTGACGATTTATAAGGATTTCACTTCTTTATTGGAGATGGGTCCTGTCGTATTTATTTCAGAAATAAATTGGTTGGTATCATACATTATTAAATGGTTTATACCATTTAAATTTAAAGAATAAAACAATCGTGAACACTATTACTAGGAAGCGTGGTAGGGATGAAACAAACCAAGCACTTAGGTGGCATCTTAACTTGGTCATATCGGTCAGACCAAGGTTCATAAAATGGAGAAAGATGGGCTTACAGGTCCATTGGGATCAGATCCCTATCCAACTTGTAAATCTTGCCTTCAAGGCAAAATGACTAAGTTACCCTTCGCAGGACTTTTGAAAGAGTCTTTAAAAACTTGGATTGATCCATACCGACGTCTCATGGCCCTTTTGAAGTGGCACGAGATGGTTCTCAATATTTCATTACATTCACTGATGACCATACCAGGTATGGATTCGTGTACTTAATGAAACATAAGTCTGAAGCTTTTGATAAATTCAAGGAATTTAAAGCCCTAGTTGAAAATCAAACATTTAGCTGTGTTAAGACTCTTCGGTCAGACCGGGGTGGTGTATACATGAGTACCGAATTTGATGAGTTCTTAAAAGAACAAGGAATAGTGTCACAATTCACTCATCCAGCTAATCCACAATTAAATGGTGTATCAGAAAGAAGGAACCGAACCTTGTTGGACATGGTTCGCTCCATGCTTAACTATACTGATCTACCGATTTATCTGTGGGGTTACGCACTCCTTACTGCTGTGCATAACTTGAACAGATGTCCTTCCAAATCCATTCCTAAGACTCCCCATGAGATGTGGAGAGGTAGAAAACCAAGTCTTAATCACATTAGGATTTGGGGATGCCCTGCTTATGTCAAGAAGACTAAAGTAGAGAAATTGGAAACTAGGTCTGTGAAAGGTCGTTTCATAGGATATCCAGGGGATTCCATGGGATATCTATTCTACATGCACGAAGATCATAGGATCATCGTTGCTATACAAGCACACTTCCTGGAAAATCAGTTTATTCAGGAAGGAGGGGCAGGTAGAAATATTTCTTTGAAAGAAATAAAAGAAACACCAAATGAGACACCTATGCAAGATATTAGACCCCAACCTTCTGAAATACAAACACAACCTCACAAGTCTAGTAGAATTTCTCAAATACCTGAGCGGTATGGCTATCTGAATCAAGAGGAACTGGGTGTCCATGAGATGACAGAAAGTAGTCAAGAGAATGATCCTTCTACATACGACCAAGCGATGGTAGACGTTGACTCCACCAAGTGGAAAGAAGCTATGGAAGCTGAGATAGACTCAATGCATGCTAATCAGGTCTGGACTTTAGTAGATCATCCTAAAGGCATAGTGCCTATTGGAAACAAATGGATCTATAAGAGAAAGACTGATGGAGATGGCAAGGTTGATACCTATAAGGCCAGGCTTGTGGCAAAGGGTTATTCCCAAAGAGAATGAATCGATTACTTGAGACCTTCTACTTTGTAGCTATGATTAAGTCTATTCGCATGATTCTTGCTATAGCACCCACTTAGATTATGAAATATGGCAAATGGATGTGAAAACAAGATTCTAAATGGATTCCTCGAGGAGGAGATTTACATGGAATGTACCTAAGGGATTCATATCTCAAACCAATATTCATAAAGTATGCAAACTTCAAATGCCATTTATGGACTGAAGCAAGCTTCACGGAGTTGGAATCTTCGTTTTAACGAGACAGTCAAAGAGTTTGATTTTGTCCAAAATGAAGAAGAGCCCTGTATTTACAAGAAGGTTAGTGGGAGCAAAATTGCGTTCTTAATACTATATATAGATGACATTCTACTTATAGGAAACGACGTAGGAATGCTCAGTTCTGTGAAAGCTTGGCTTTATAAAGAGTTCTCAATGAAAGACTTGGGAGAAGCAACCTATATTCTGGGTATTCGTCTCTATCGGGATAGAGCGAAAAGAATGTTAGGTCTTTCCCAAGCCCTCTACATAGAAAAGATCCTGAAGCGATTTTGGATGGAAGATTCCAAAAGAGGGTTTCTACATATGCAACATGGTGCAAAACTTTCCTTAAAGATGTGTCCTCAAGGTGAGGAAGATAGAAAGGAAATGAGCAAGGTACATTATGCTTCGGCAGTAGGTAGCCTTATGTATGCAATGATTTGCACTAGACCAGATATTGCCTATGTTGTGAGCATAGTAAGTCGGTTTCACCAAATCCGGGGTGAACATTGATCGTCAGAAAGAACATTCTTAAGTACCTAAGGAGGACTAAAGACTTGGTTCTTACATACGGCGGTGGAGAACTAAGAGTGATGGGTTATACAGACTCGGATTTTTCGGGGACATGGATGCTCGATGTCCACATCAGGTATATCTTTACACCGAATGGTGCGGCAGCTTGGAGAAGTGCCAAGCAAAGTTTGACCGCTATCTCTACATGTCAAGCCAATATCAGCAGCCACGGAGGTCGCTAAAGAAGCTTTTGGATAAAGAAGTTCACCGAGGAACTTCAAGTGGTTCCTAATGCGAGAAGCCCGTGACACTTGTTTTGTGACAACGACGGAGTCATTGCACGTGCTAAGGAGCCTAGGGCTCACCACAACACCAAACATATTGCGAAAATATCATTTTGTTAGAGAAATGGTTCGGGATGGGAATGTTACAATGCAGAGAGTAGACACAGAAATAACGTTGCCGATCCGCTTACCAAGCCACTATCTCGAAGGTCTTAGAGAGACATCTAGAGAGTATGGGTATTAGATACCATAGTTTGTGGCATTGAGTGCAAGTGGGAGATTGTTAGGAATATATGCCCTCGAATGCCACTCGGAGGATGAGAGAGTGAGAGCAATTGTATTGTAATTATGAATATTATATTTAATAAGGCAATTATTATTTCTATATTATTGTATATCACGGCATTGTGATTTGGTATATAGAATAATAGTCCAAGCATTTGAGAGAGAACATTCTACTTCTTAAGTAGATAAGGAGATAGGCACTAGAAGTGTTTAGAGCTCGAATGCTTAACTAGTTCGCAAGTAGATAAAACTTAACAGGACATTAAGTTTTAATAAGACTTGTATAACTGATGCTAGGACGGGTGCACGTATTGATAGCATAGTTATAAGTATATTGGTGGGACCAGTATACTCGAACACGACTCGTACTCGATTCAGTCACACGGTATTCACTCTCGGAGAGTCGATGACGAATCGAAAGGTTGTGATAGTATACGTGGACCTTTGACTTGAGGGTTCGGAGAAGATGTGCCTGTGACGTTTAGTTTGTCATTAGAGTAGTTAGACTCATTTGCTTAATTGCTGAGTCGAACTCGAAGTGCGGACTATACGGGCAGGTAGCAGTCTTTACCGTACGCCAAGAAAGGATTCTATCTCCTGTTAGTGATCAGGCGAATGTCCTATACGGTTAATGGCGAATAAGATCATAAGTCTTTGGCCAAAGCATTCTGATATAGTCGTATTAGATACACTATTAATCAGTCGGTCTTGATTTGTATTAACACATGTATAGAGTCTAGTCAACAGTAGGGTTTGACTTTACCGTGACCCGAAGATTTGACCGGGACATCTGATGAAGGGTCTATACGTATATGGTATTCATGACATAATGGTTCTGGAATGATTCGTTCATTCATTCTCAGTCGGGGTTTACAGTGCGGCCCGCTAGGCTGGCTAAGTGCTGCCCGCACTCATTCATTCCTCCTAATGCCGGCTGTGACGAACCTACGGAGTCGCGCAACAGGATCATTGACGGATAAATATGAATTAATAATCTCTCTTATAATATTAGATATTAGTGATTTATCGGATAAATCAAATAGCGGTCTTATGAATTGTAAGTAAGTTACTCGGTGATTACTTTAATTCACAAATTATATTTCTTTGAGAAATGTATATTTGTGTTTGATATAACTAATTAATTGTATTAATTAATTAGTATAAACACATTGGAAATAAAACGGATTCGTTTGACGGACATCCGATTCACGAGGGATTCGTTTGACGAACATCCAATACACGAGCCGAATTAACTCGACCCGTTTCTTGGAAGATTCCCTATAAGGCCCCCCCTCCTCTCTACTTTGTCTCTCTCTCATTATATAATATACTTGTGGGATCATGTGAGGTGTAGAGATGCTTTTAAAAGCATCTTCTACATGTGAGGCTTGCAATTATTTTTGAAAAGAAAGTCTTTTAATCATAGAAGTCTCCTTCTTCCTTCCCCAAGTGAAAATTTCGTTTTTGAGAGAGCATCAAGAGTGAGAAAAATTTTCTACAGCATATACTTGATCTTAGAGACAAGTTATTAGTAGAAAAGATCGAGAGAAAAATTCCTACAAGCTTCCCTAGCCGCATTCTTAGAGAAAGGAAGTTTGCTGATTTTTCCGTCAAGTTCCGGCGTGTGAAGTAGAGGCACCATGCTTTCAGTGTTTGGAACAAAGGTCTCTTCATCATCATCATCATATGAAGGTTTTTCAGAGACATCAAAGGTATGGGACTTTGATTCCTTGATCTTCGTATTTCTTTTCGTATATACGTTACTTGATCGATCCTCTTAGGGATTCCGTTTATTCTTCCGCTGCGTTTATTTTCTGTGGAATCCCAACAACAGAATGGTATCGGAGCAGGACCTCTCTCAGTACGGTGAGATTTGGGGATGAACCAAGTGGAAGCTGGTGAACATGTAACACCCGGGGCCGATGAGGGTGGGGAGTGATCGCCGGTGCAATAAAAAAGGGCACGGACAATGAGCGGCTCCGAGAAAGGGGAGTGATCGCCGGTGCAATAAGAAGAAGGGCACGGACAACGAGCGGCTCCTGACAAGGCTTCTAGGCGGAGGGGGACATGATCAACCAAATTCTCACCATAACGAGAGATATTCTAAGACTGTATAGGTATGGGACTATAAAGTTAAGGAGGTTTATAAAAAAACGATTTACTTATACAAAACAAGATATTTCAAAACTTTCTTATTTCTAAAAGTATAACGAACAATTACGGCATGATTATATTTTCGGGAGGTAATGTTTTCAAGTATTCACTCTTTTATGAAAACTTAAAAATTATGGTATGAGTATAGAATGATTGTGTCGGCAAAAGATTTGAAAGGATATGTGAAAGTATAAATGTTGTCCGAAAGGGACAAAATATGATTTCAAAGAAAGGTTTGAAAGTGATTTTTGCTGACACAATATTTTTAAAGTTATTGATGAAAATACTCATACAAAGTTTGATACAGATTTTCAAAGTTCTTTACGAAGCTCAATTTCGAGGACGAAATTTTTAAAGGGGGGAGGATTGTAACGGCCCAATACTTATTTAAATGCTATTTATTTTGCTAACGATCATGGATTTTGAATTTTTTAATATTTACAAGTTGTCCGATACTTGGACCGATACGTTCCTAGCATAAAATGAAGTACTTAAAAGGAAAATATTTCAAAACAAAGTATAAGGATCATTTTTAGAATTTATGAAAGTGATTTCGAAAAGTTCCAACGATTTTGATACGATAAAATTTTTATCACAGAACACTTATACTGCAAAAATAATATTAAATTATTTTATTATTATTGTCGGAAATCCGTTCCGAGCATATCGAAGACTTAACTCCGACGAGTCCGGAACAGGTCGGAAAATCGAATTTGGACACCGGGAAGGGGTCAAACCGACCGAGCCAAGTTGACGGACATCTGCCGGTCACCGCCGGACACGCCTACCGACAGCTGCCGGTCACGGCCGACAGATGTTTCTCGCCGCTCTCCGGATAAGGCTGTCTGGATAAGGTCGGTCACGACCGACAGAAGCTTCTCAGCCATCTGTCCGGATAAGGCTGTCCAGCTGTCCGGATAAGGTCGGTCACGACCGACAAAAGCTTCTCGGTCAGCTGTCCGGAAAAGGCCTCCAACTGTCCGAGTAAGGTTGATTTTCAGCCAAATTTGGACCCCTATTTATACATATTACCGGACATATTTTTGTACATATCACATATCAGTTTGAATCTCTGGACCTCTACTATAAAACACCCGTAACATATTTTCCTTCCAAAAATTATAAAGGCTTCAAAAATCCTGATGAAACAGGAAGCTCATATCGATGCTTTTTCAAAGGTGTTTGATAAAAGTCCTCAAAGAGATTTCAGATTTCACATCAAGAATTTATGGCCGGAAATATGAAAAAGTATTTTCAAGTGCTAGGAGTAGCGTATCCGGGATCCAAGAAGGACAACTGAGCCAAATTCAAAGGAAGATATTTCAAGATTTCAGCAAACGAGGTGAGGTTATACTGTTTTAATATGTTACGGTCATCGTTGTGTCGTGTAACATGACGACCCGCGAGGGGTCGAAAGAATGAAAGAAATTTGAGACAAGTCTCACACAGATAAGAATGTTTTATGTGCATTACACAACATGATTTTGACGATTTATAAGGGTTTAATCTCACTGAGTATGCTCGCGTACTCACACCTCGTCATTTATGTTTTTTAGGCTAAGGAATCTATGAACGGGACAAGCAGAAGATGAATACATACTCCCCACATGATGAAATTCTAAATAATAAAAGATGTTGTCACCGTAATTATTATTATTTTTACGAAATACTTGATGTTCTTCAACGAATATAATTTCAACGGACTATGTCCGAATATTTGATTTCCCAAGTTTTTGTAAAACTGTACTGATGGTTGAATAAACGAGTTTTATTGAAGATTTACTGACTAAAATGCTTCCGCAAATACTCCGAATTTATATAAATTTTTTAAGGAAAAAAATGAGCTGTGTAACGGTCTTTTTAATTAAGAAAGCCAGGGCGTTACAGAATGGTATCAGAGCAGGACCTCTCTCAGTACGGTGAGATTTGGGGATGAACCAAGCGGAAGCTGGTGAACATGTAACACCCGGGACCGACGAGGTCGGGGAGTGATCGTCGGTGCAATAAAAAAGGGCACGGACAATGATCGGCTCCGAGAAAGGGAAGTGATCGCCGGTGCAATAAGAAAAAGGGCACGGACAACGAGCGGCTCCTGACAAGGCTTCTAGGCGGAGGGGGACATGACTGAACCAAATTCTCACCAAAACAAGAGGTATTCCAAGACTGTATAGGTATGGGACTATACAGTTAAGGAGGTTTATAAAACAAAAGATTTACTTATACAAAACAAGATATTTCAAAACTTTCTTATTTTTAAAAGTATAACGAACAATTATGGCATGATTATATTTTCGGGAGAATATGTGGTTCATCGCTGTTGCCCAACGTCGACTCTGAGGTAATGTTTTCAAGTATTCACTCTTTTATGAAAACTTAAAAATTATGGTATGAGCATAGAATGATTGTGTCGGCAAAAGATTTGAAAGGATATGTGAAAGTATAAATGTTGTCCGAAAGGGACAAAATATGATTTCAAAGAAAGGTTTGAAAGTGATTTTTGCTGACACAATATTTTTACGGTTATTGATGAAAATACTCATACAAAGTTTGATACAGATTTTCAAAGTTCTTTACGAAGCTCAATTTCGAGGACGAAATTTTTAAAGGGGGGAGGATTGTAACGCCCCAATACTTATTTAAATGCTATTTATTTTGCTAACGATCATGGATTTTGATTTTTTTAATATTTACAGGTTGTCCAATACTTGGACCTATACGTTCTGTTGTTGCCCAAAATATTTATCCGAAGATTAAATACTGCTGGAAGACAGACAACAAACAATAATTTGCGGGAGCACTTCCGAGAGAATATGAATAAACACAAGATTTGTCGGGTTTGTTAGGCCCGGGCTTGCATGCTCTCGCGAGATGTTATTAATACAAATATTCGTGGATACAAGTATTAATGTGAGAAATCTAAATACAATGAGTGTAAAAAGACTCTGTTAATCCGGCTCTTGAGCGAAGCTCGGTGTTCTTCGTCCCTGCCGATCGTCTGCTTGATGAGAGAGGCCGAGAGAAGTAAGTACCGAAAGATAGCTGTTGCCAAGAGTTGGAGATAGCCAAGTGCTGTGTGAAATCTCGTGGGAAATGAAGTACTTCCGTGTGTTCTTAAGAATTTCGGATCTGTGTGCTGAAATCGCGATAATGCCAGGCCCTTTTCCGAGTGCAGGCTGCCTGCTATATATAGGGGCAGTGGAGCCTTGTCCTCTGGCGGGCGATCGCCTTCCGGCCATTATAATAATGGGGCGATCGTCTGCCGGCCAATATTATAATGGGGCGATCACACGGGCTGTCGGCCTAAAGTCCAAGGTAGATGCTGGCAGCCAGCAATGCGGTCCAATGAGGAGCCAGCATGCGTACGGATTCACTGTCACATGCGGTCCTACTGACAACTTTCGGCAGGCTTGTCGGCTGGTGGACGGATGTTGACAGGCTATGGTCAATGATCCGTGAATTGCGGATCTTGTCTCGGCTCTGCATGTAATACCCGGTTGTAATTCAATCTTTATTATTCAGTAATTTCATTCAGTGATTGTCACTCAGTGGATTTTCACTCAATTATAATCATTCATCAATCATGTTCATTCACCGTGTTCACCGTTCGGAAAAACTTCGAGTTGTGTATCGTTATTGTTCATTGTTTCAACTTTCCTCATATGAGTTCGACTTTGTTAGATCACCATTAATTTTTGGTAACTCCAAAAATTCAAAATCTTTGCAATATTATAGAGCATCGAGTTAGCTTTCCAATGGTTCAAACGGTGAGTCAATCGGAGTCCGGACGACAGAGTTATGGTCGTTTTAGCTCAACCGCTCACTTTTGATTTACGGCGATCATGCCCGAGCGAACTTCGGCCGTGTCGTCCGACACGGCCCGTGCCGTACTCGTCCGGAAAATGCCGAATTATGCGCCTCGGGACCCGACCGTGTCGTGCAGCACGGCAGTCGAACCCTCCCGGATAAGCGAGAATCGATCGCCGAGAGGCCGACCGTGTTCGGGACACGGTCGAGTCATTGCCGCGCCGCGAGACAGTCCTTGTCGGTAGGCCCCTGTCGCGCCGCGACCGTGTCAAGCGGGACACGGTCGAGTCCTGCCGGCAGTGCGCGCGCGACCGTGTCGGCGGGCACGGTCGAGTCCGCTGTCGAGTCAACCCCTATAAATTCATTTTTGAGCATTTTGAGCTCATTTATTCCATTTTTTCCATCTTCTTCACCCGCAACCGAGAGAGAATAACTTGAGGGAGAGATTTCTTCATCAATTATCATTTGAGTTTGTATTTTCATCACCTTCAATCATTTGGGAAGCTTGGATAGTCGTTTTTACGTTTTCATCAGATCGAATTGGTTGGATCTTCAAGAGGTAAATTCTTCAACACTTTGGACTTCGATTTTGTGTTGAGATATGATGTTTTGGACGTTATAATCATGTTATATGAAGGGATATGTATATGATTATGAGTTTGTATAAGGATTCATTGGATTATTGAGGAATTATTCAAGAACACCTTGAAAATTGAGTTGGAATTGGGGATTTTCGACTAATTGTTGTTATAATCACGTTTTCGGATATTCGTCTTGGATTATTAATCTTATTGAAGATGTTTCGTTGGTTTGAAACACTTCTTGGGGGTTTTGATATTGGTATATTGAAGTTTGATTGTAAACAATCGGAGTTTGGGCCTTAGCGTGTTTGTTCTAATGCCTCAATGAACTTAGTTTAATCTTATCAACGTTTGAGTTCGTTATATTCGTGTTTGATTCGTATATTAAGCGAATTGTTGGTGCTTGTGTAATTCAAGGTTGTTCGAGTGGCGGTATTCCCTATTAAGGGCGTTGTTCGTGGAAGGACTTCCTCGCCTTCAGTTTGAGGCAAGTTTTATACTTGTACTAGTCAATGAGATTAATGTCATCATATATGTGTATAAATGTGTTGTATCATTCCGAGACTTAGTCTCTTCATGAATTCATTGATATTAAGAGATCGTTCGATACGATACCTTTCGGCAATTTTGCCAAATATTTATTGTTATTCCTTTTGGATTGTCATTAAAAGCGTACACGCCGATTAAAGGCATTGGCTTATTCATTTCTCACCTTCGTCGGTAACCGATTAAAGGTACCGAGGCATCCTTCATATCATTGTTATCGAATTGCCGTTCGCAGCAAATCGAAATGTTCAATCATTCACTATATTATTGTATCGATTGGCCGTTCTAAGGCAATCGAGGTATTCAATCATTCATCATATCGTTCATATCGATTAGCCATTATAAGGAAATCGAAGCGCTCAAGCATTCATGGAATCATCCGCTGCATCATTGTCATCGGTTAGCCGTTCTAAGGCAATCGAGGTGTTGAGTTGGGGCCCGAGGATGGTGTGGCCGACTCAAGACAAAGATACCATCCCTACTTGTGATACGGCTTTCATGCCGTGGCTTCGCCCTACTTGTGATACGGCTTTCATGCCGTGGCTTCGGCCCTACTTGTGATACGGCTTTCATGCGTGGCCCGGCCCTACTTGTGATACGGCTTTCATGCCGTGGCTTGCCCTACTTGTGATACGGCTTTCATGCCGTGGCTTGCCCTACTTGTGATACGGCTTTCATGCCGTGTCTTGCCCTAATCAATAACCCGGCTCACATTTTGGCTTCATGTGATTGTGATATTTGTGATTTAGTGAGTGATTTTAGGCCTTGTGATTGTCTTGTTAATTTCATTGGAGTCTCCGAGCATTGTGATTCATATTTAATCCATTACGGTTTGGTTCATGTCGTGTAATTCATTGTGGTATTCTGTGATTATGATTCGCCGTTGGGCACTTATGTTCTAACACAGCCGAGCAGTATTAATCGTATGCCGTGGGCATAGTGTTCCACGAATGCTCGATTTTTACCTTGGTTTGTGAGCATCTCGTATTATTATCATCATTATACCGTTTCATTACGCCTTTGGATGCATATCATGTTATACATGTATTTGAGATTCATTATCTGGATGATGGCCCGGCCGAAGGCGGAACATGTTTTCATGTTTTAGGTGCTTGCGAGAGAGAGTTGAGGCACATGGGCATGACGATGGCGGCGAGGCATACGAGCGATACTAGTCCGAGTTGTTCCTTGTTGGTCGATCGGTTGGAGTGTACTCCAGTCTTGTCGATTGTTGTCGTGTTGTATTACCCAATGATGTTTGTGGATCTTTGTTGTATTTCATTTTGGCCATGTAGGCCACTTTTGTCGTTGAAATTCCTTATCGGAATATTGTGTCGGATATCATGGTAGGGACTATGATTTTCCCTTGTTGTTTAATTTAATGTATTTTAGTCATGTTACTTTGGTGGATCTCTGGCGTGGGGTCCAGCACCGTAATAACCTGATAGGATTTGGGGTGTTACGAAATGGTATCGAGAGATCTGGGTTGTGAAATACCGAGATGTGAGTTATGTGGTCCTACCAACGCGGTAGTAGTGGGATTGTCGAGGTTATGACAATCTAGTCGATCGAGTTTTGTGAGTCGTAATATTAGTGCGACTGCACGAGTCATTCATTCATCGAGTCGTCGTCACTGAAGACTAGTATCGCGAGACCTCGAAGCTTCGTATGACCTGTGTAAGGACTCGATTCTCTTTGTGTTCATACATCCATCATGTCATTAATTGTTCATGTTTGTTGAAACATATATGTGATATTAGTGTTATGATTGATTCATGACTAATTGTTTTGGAGCACGCATGACTTGTGTAAGCATTAAGGATCAACTCAATCATCAGTTAATAATCCTCAATCATCATTTTGATCTCATCACTCAGTTAATTCATTCATCACTCAGTTAATTCATTCATCACTCAGTCAATATCATTCATCACTCCGTTAAATCATTCATCACTCCGTTAATTCATTCATCACTCAGTTAATTCATTCATCACTTAGTTAATTCATTCATCACTCAGTCAATATCATTCATCACTCAGTTAATTCGTTCATCACTCAGTCAATATCATTACTCAGATAATTCATTCATCACTCGGTTAATTCATTCATCACTCAGTCAATATCATTCATCACTCAGTTAATTCATTCAGCACCCAGTTAATTCATTCATCACTCAGACAATATCATTCATCCCTCAGTTAATTCGATCTTCACTCACCAATATCATTACTCATATAATTCATTCATCACTCGGTTAATTCATTCATCACTCAGTCAATTCCTTCATCACTTAGTCAATCTCATTGTTCAGATTAATTCATTAATCACTCAGTCAATCTCATTGTTCAGTCAATTCATTCATCACTCAGTCGATCTCATTTCTCAGTTATTTCCTTCATCACTCAGTCAATCTCATTGTTCAGTCAATTCATTCATCACTCGATCAATCTCATTGTTCACCAATTCATTCATCACTCAGTCAATCTCATTGTTCAATCAATTCATTCATCACTCAGTTAATCTCATCGCTCAGTTGATTCATTCATCACTCAGTCAATCTCATCGCTCAGTTGATTCATTCATCACTCAGTCAATCTCATCGATCAGTTAATTCATTATCACTCAGTCAATCTCATTGTTCAATTAATTCATTAATCATCCAATGCTGGACTTGTAGATGGCGATCGTGTCCTCCGGGTTTTGGTGATGTAGCGTGATGATCGGCGATCGGGCTGGAAGACTGGCGATCGTCGTTCGGCTGCCGATCGCGTTATTCGTAGGTCGATATCGGCGATCGGGCGGGAGATCGTCGTTTGGGCGCCGATCGCGCTGCTCACAGGCTAAGAAGAAACCTTTGCCTGGCCAGAAAATCTGCGGCTCTAGCCCGGAAGGTCGCGTAGGTCATGGGTTGGCTCTTCGTAAGATGCCTGAACATAGGCGAAAAGCCATTGAATCCTGCTAGGACCGTGTGGAGGGCGATCTCATCGCTTACGGGCTCGCCGTTGAGGATGATCTCGTCCACTCGGTCGATGTAGTCCGAGTCGGACTCTTCTTCTCCCTGCTTGATTCGCATCATGCGATGGGGACCTTCCGGCCGAGCGACCCTGGTGGCGAAGTACGCTGTGAAGACGTTCGCGAGCTCGTTAAAGGAGCCAATGGACCGAGGTGGCAATGAGGTGTACCACCGGTAGGCGAGGTCGTCCAGCGTCATAGGGAACATTCGGCACCTGGTCGCGTTTGATGCCCCACACCCGGTCATCTAGATGTTGAACTTGCTCAGGTGTATTTGGGGGTCTGATCTCCCCTCGTACAAAGGTGTTTGCGGGGGAGCGATCTTGTGCTGCACAGGGGCGAGCTCGATGTCGATCGCGAGCGGCTCGCTTGGCTCGACGATCGTCTTCATGGCGCCTGCCCTGGATTCCAGGAGCACCTTCATGTCGTCGAGCTGACGTTGCATCGCAGCCATCGCCGTGGCTCGGTTGCTTGCTGATCGGCTTTGGGAGCGGGAGCCGAGGCGATCGTGTACCGATCTCCGGACTCCGCTGCTGCCGACCTCGGCTATTTGGCGAGGGGGAGCAGAGGCAGGCCGCCTTACGGGAGTCGGGTAGGCCGAGCTCCGGTGACGGACTCAAAATCCGTCGTCTCGTAGCCGGGACGGACTTCCCGGCCGCCAAGACGGGTCACTTGCCCAGCGATCAGCAGAGGTGCCCAGTGGCGAGCGCCTCTTCTTGCGGACGAGCCTCACAGCGTCGCTCGGCGATAATGCCTTGAGCTTCCTCTTGGACTTCGGCGGACGGCCGAGGGGTGATAGCGGAGGCGCGTCGAGAGCACTCCGTCGCTCTGAAGGGCGGCCGGGGCCTCTTCGATCTGTTCCTTGGTTCGAATCGATCGAGCGAGAGGCTTGGGCCGCCGTCGAGGCGAGATCAAGCGTCTCGATCGCGGCGGCTACCTTCCACCATCGGGCGTGGCTCGGACTAGGGAGGCAGGCGTCGCCGGCGGCAGCCGGTTTTCGGCGCGGAGGCGGAAGACATGATTCGAAAGATTTCTTTGAAGCGCAGTGAGTGTCACTTCAAGTATATGCCCCGAGAACAGTGAGTGTTCTTAGGGACAGTAGGAATAAAAATTTGAGGGTTAGATCCCCTTCTTCTAGCGCCAATTGTTGTTGCCCAAAATATTTATCCGACGACTAAATACTGCTGGAAGACGGACAATAAACAACAATTTGCGGGAGCACTTCCGAGAGAATATGAATAAACACAAGATTTTCCGGGTTTGTTAGGCCCGGGCTTTAATGCTCTCGCGAGATGTTATTAATACAAATATTCGTGGATACAAGTATTAATGTGAGAAATCTAAATACAATGAGTGCAAAAAGACTCTGTTAATCTGGCTCTTGAGCGAAGCTCGGTGTTCTTCGTCCCTGCCGATCGTATGCTTGATGAGAGAGGCCGAGAGAAGTAAGTACCGAAAGATAGCTGTTGCCAAGAGTTGGAGATAGCCAAGTGCTGTGTGAAATCTCGTGGGAAATGAAGTACTTCCGTATGTTCTTAAGAATTTCGGATCTGTGTGCTGAAATCGCGATAATGTCAGGCCCTTTTCCGAGTGCAGGCTGCCTGCTATATATAGCGACAGTGGAGCCTTGTCCTCTGGAGGGCGATCGCCTTCCGGCCATTATAATAATGGGGCGATCGTCTGCCGTCCAATATTATAATGGGGCGATCACACGGGCTGTCGGCCTAAAGTCCAAGGTAGATGCTGGCAGCCAGCTGTGCGGTCCAATGAGGAGCCAGCACGCGTACGGAGTCACTGTCACATGCGGTCCTACTGACAACTTTCGGCGGGCTTGTCGGCTGGTGGACGGATGTTGACAGGCTACGGTCAATGATCCGTGAATTGCGGATCTTGTCTCGGCTCTGCACGTGGTGCCTGTCCTGAGGCTCGGCCTTTGCCGACTGGATGACTATCGGCATGATGCGGTCGTCTCTAGCTGGTCACTGAGGGTCGGCATCGGCCAGTCGCTGAGGGTCGGCATCGGTCGGTCACCAAGGGTCGGTCGGCAAGTGCCGAGAGATGATCGTCCGTTAGTCAGTCGCCAGGAGTCGGTCGCCAAGTACCGAGAGACGATCGTATTTGATGTCGATCACTCGGCACCTGGACTTGTCCTGGGACCTTCGGTTGGCCGATTTACCTTGACTGCTGGGCTAAGGCTAGGCCGCCTGGTCGCTGGTCGGCAGTTCTGCCTCGGCTGCTCGGCAGTGGCTATGTCGCCTGATCTCTGAGGCGATCGCCGGTCGGAGAGTGTAATTCTCGACACAACACGTTCCTGGCATAAAATGAAGGACTTAAAAGGAAAAGATTTAAAAACAAATTATAAGGATCATTTTTAGAATTTATGAAAGTGATTTCGAAAAGTTCCAGCGATTTTGATACGATAAAATTTTTATCACAGAACACTTATACTGCAAAAATAATATTAAATTATTTTATTATTATTATCGAAAATCCGTTCCGAGCATATTGAAGATTTAACTCCGACGAGTCCGAAACAGGTCGGAAAATCGAAATTGGACACAGGGAAGGGGTCAAAACGGCCGAGCCAAGTTGACGGACATCTGCCGGTCACCGCCGGACACGCCTACCGACAGCTGCCGGTCACGGCCGACAGATGTTTCTTGGCGCTCTACGGATAAGGCTGTCTGGATAAGGTCTGTCACGACCGACAGAAGCTTCTCGGCCATCTGTCCGGATAAGGTTGTCCAGCTATCCGGATGAGATCGGTCACGACCGACAGAAGCTTCTCGGCCAACTGTCCGGATAAGGCCTCCAGCTGTCCGAGTAAGTTTGATTTTCAGCCAACTTTGGACCCCTATTTATACATGTTACCGGACGTGTTTTTGTACATATCACATATCAATTTGAATCTCTGGACCTCTACTATAAAACGCCCGTAACATATTTTCCTTCCAAAAATTATAAAGGCTTCAAAAAGCCCGATGAAACAGGAAGCTCATATCTGACAGTTTTTCAAAGGTGTTTGATAAAAGTCCTCAAAGAGATTTCAGATTTCACATCAAAAATTTATGGCCGGAAATATGAAAAAGTATTTTCAAGTGCTAGGAGTAGCGTATCCGGGATCCAAGAAGGACAATCGAGCCAAATTCAAAGGAAGATATTTCAAGATTTCAGCAAACGAGGTAAGGTTATACTGTTTTAATATGTTACGATCATCGTTGTGTCGTGTAACATGACGACCCACGAGGGGTCGAAAGAATGAAAGAAATCCGAGATGAGTCTCACACAGATAAGAATGTTTTATGTGCATTACACAACATGATTTTGACGATTTATAAGGGTTTAATCTCACTGAGTATGCTCGCGTACTCACACCGCGTCATTTATGTTTTTCAGGCTAAGGAATCGACGAACGGGACAAGCAAAAGATGAATACATATTCCCCACATGATGAAGTTCTAAATAATAAAAGATGTTGTCGTCGTAATTATTATTATTTTTACTAAATACTTGATGTTCTTCAACGAATATAATTTCAACGGACTATGTCCGAATATTTGATTTCCCATGTTTTTGTAAAATTGTACTGATGGTTGAATAAACGAGTTTTATTGAAGATTTCCTGACTAAAATGCTTCCGCAAATACTCCGAATTTATATAAATTTTTTAAGGAAAAAAATGAGCTGTGTAACGTTCTTTTTAATTAAGAAAGCCAGGGCGTTACAGAATGGTATCGGAGCAGGACCTCTCTCAGTACGGTGAGATTTGGGGATGAACCAAGTGGAAGCTGGTGAACATGTAACACCCGGGACCGACGAGGGCGGGGAGTGATCGCCGGTGTAATAAAAAAGGGCACGGACAATGAGCGGCTCCGAGAAAGGGGAGTGATCGCCGGTATAATAAGAAAAAGGGCACGGACAACGAGCGGCTCCTGACAAGGCTTCTAGGCGGAGGGGGACATGACTGAACCAAATTCTCACCAGAACGAGACTTTATAGGTATGAGACTATGCAGTTAAGGAGGTTTATAAAAAAAAAGATTTACTTATACAAAACAAGATATTTCAAAACATTCTTATTTTTAAAAGTATAACGAACAATTACGGCATGATTATATTTTCGGGAGAATATGTGGTTCATCGCTGCTGCCCAACGTCAACTCTGAGGTAATGTTTTCTAGTATTCACTCTTTTATGAAAACTTAAAAATTATGGTATGAGTATAGAATGATTGTGTCGGCAAAAGATTTGAAAGGATATGTGAAAGTATAAATGTTGTCCGAAAGGGACAAAATATGATTTCAAAGAAAGGTTTGAAAATGATTTTTGCTGACACAATATTTTTAAAGTTATTGATGAAAATACTCATACAAAGTGTAATACAGATTTTCAAAGTTCTTTACGAAGCTCAATTTCGAGGACGAAATTTTTAAAGGGGGAGGATTGTAACGCCCCAATACTTATTTAAATGCTATTTATTTTGCTAACGATCATGGATTTTGATTTTTTTAATATTTACAGGTTGTCCGATACTTGGACCGATACGTTCCTAGCATAAAATGAAGGACTTAAAAGGAAAAGATTTCAAAACAAATTATAAGGATCATTTTTAGAATTTATGAATGTGATTTCGAAAAGTTCCAACGATTTTGATACGACAAAATTTTTATCACAGAACACTTATACTGCAAAAATAATATTAAATTATTTTATTATTATTATCGAAAATCCGTTCCGAGCATATCGAAGATTTAACTCCACGAGTCCGGAACAGGTCGGGAAATCGAATTTGGACACCGGGAAGAGGTCAAACCGGCCAACCCAAGTTGACGGACATCTGCCGGTCACCGCCGGACACGCCTACCGACAGCTGCCGGTCACGGCCGACAGATGTTTCTCGGCGCTCTCCGGATAAGGCTGTCTGGATAAGGTCGGTCACGACCGACAGAAGCTTCTCGGCCATCTGTCCGGATAAGGCTGTCCAGCTGTCCGGATAAGGTCGGTCACGACCGACAGAAGCTTCTCGGCCAGCTGTCCGGAAAAGGCCTCCAGCTGTCCGAGTAAGGTTGATTTTCAGCCAAATTTGGACCCCTATTTATACATGTTACCGGACGTGTTTTTGTACATATCACATATCAATTTGAATCTCTGGACCTCTACTATAAAACGCCCGTAACATATTTTCCTTCCAAAAAATATAAAGGCTTCAAAAAGCCCGATGAAACAGGAAGCTCATATCTGACAGTTTTTCAAAGGTGTTTGATAAAAGTCCTCAAAGAGATTTCAGATTTCACATCAAGAATTTATGGCCGGAAATATGAAAAAGTATTTTCAAGTGCTAGGAGTAGCGTATCCGGGATCCAAGAAGGACAACCGAGCCAAATTCAAAGGAAGATATTTCAAGATTTCAGCAAACGAGGTGAAGTTATACTGTTTTAATATGTTACGGTCATCGTTGTGTCGTGTAACATGACGACCCGCGAGGGGTCGAAAGAATGAAAGAAATCCGAGACGAGTCTCACACAGATAAGAATGTTTTATGTGCATTACACAACATGATTTTGACGATTTATAAGGGTTTAATCTCACTGAGTATGCTCGCGTACTCACACCTCGTCATTTATGTTTTTTAGGCTAAGGAATCGATTTAACGGACAAGCGTAAGATGAATACATACTCCCCACATGATGAAGTTCTAAATAATAAAAGATGTCGCCGTAATTATTATTATTTTTACGAAATACTTGATGTTCTTCAACGAATATAATTTCAACGGACTATGTCCGAATATTTGATTTCCCATGTTTTTGTAAAACTGTACTGATGGTTGAATAAACAAGTTTTATTGAAGATTTACTGACTAAAATGCTTCCGCAAATACTCCGAATTTATATAGATTTTATAAGGAAAAAAATGAGTTGTGTAACGTTCTTTTTAATTAAGAAAGCCAGGGCGTTACAGAATGGTATCGGAGCAGGACCTCTCTCACTACGGTGAGATTTGGGGATGAACCAAGCGGAAGCTGGTGAACATGTAACACCCGGGGCCGACGAGGGCGGGGAGTGATCTGTAACACCCCCAAAATCAAACCGGGAATATTACACGCTGCAGACCCTCTCCGTGAGGATCCACCAGGCTAGACATCCAAACAACACAACTTATTACATACCGACATGATAAAATACCAAATCAACATACTAACTTGGTCTTTCATCACAAACATACAATTCAAAATGTACATTTCTATCTCGACTCAACCCGTACAAGGGTAAAATACACTCTCAAACCAAAAGTACGACAGAAGAAAGACCATACACAAACTCCGACTGACTGTATCCAACACTGGCCTTCGTGTGATTAGTGTCATTCGCCTTCCATCATCCTTCGCACCAATCCTGTGTTTTGCTCCCAAACCTGCATGTACCTGGATGCAAAAACAGACATCCACCCCCCGAATATTCGGTGGTTAGCAAAACTCCACTATTTTGCTAGTACAAGTATAAAGTGCAAATACGAGCCATACATAACACATTCCGAGAATACAACAAAAGACTTCCCGAGATATTTTGATAATAATAGTTCAAGTCTTGAAAATAGAAACCAAAACAAGAAAGCACTTTGAAAACATTTTCAAATCTCGGGAGTTTTCGAAAACATTTGCGATAGTAAAGTTCTTAATTCTTCAAAAGCCTCTTAGGGTCACTTCCCCAACGATCATTTTCCAAAATGCAAATCCGTTAACAAAACATGGGGTTCACGACCCAACCATTCCAATCACAAAACACAGGGTCCACGACCCGTTCATTCACTTTAATTCACTTCCAAAAATACATTACACATAACACATTATTATTATGCCATTTTAGCCAAACACCAAGACTCGATATATAATGTCTCTCGACTCCGTGCAACAAGCATTGTGATACTCCGGACATATCACAATTAATCAACAGTACAAACACTCTGGCAATTCTCGCGACCCGGTCCAGCCCACCGGTCCCGCCGTAAGGCCACCAAGTCCCTGTGTGCCCCGTCGAGCAATCCCCAGGTGAGAATGCCCACTCGAAGTAACCCTCGCGACCCGGTCCAGCCGCTAAGCCACCAGGTCCCCGTGTGACCCCGTCGAGTCAATCCCCGAGTGAGAGTACCCGAGAAAAACCTTACAACTCTCATCAATTCACATTTTCAAAACCACAATCCTCAAGAGTCAATCACAATATATATAGTCGAGGTATTTTGCTAAAATGGCCATATTATACAACACATACTCACGACCCAAAATTAATGTTGTCCACAAAGAAACACACTTATCTCAACAACACCGAACGACACAACCAATATCACACAACTCATATATCCACTGATCACCACATGAATCCACGCACAATTTATAACGAAAGGATTTAACTACAAATTACCGACGACATATTCACACCTAATGACATCATCCGAAGGTAGAGAGTTCCTAAACTCAACACTAACACATATTATAATACCCGGTTGCAATTCAGTAATTATCATTTAGTATTTATCATTCAGTAATTTCACTCGTTAATGATCATTTGTCACTCATATTCAATCATGGTATTCATCGTTCAGAGTAATTGTATCGTATATCAATCGTCGTTCATCACTAATCTAATTGGAGTTCCGTGCCATGTTTATCATCATTGTCATTTTCATTGTGGGCTGTGCGTGAGGAGTAGCGCACGCTACGTACTCTTTCTAGCGCGCGCTAATTGAGTACAGGTAGCGCACGCTACCACTCAGCATTAGCGCATGCTAATGTTACCACAGTGGCCGATCCGAGATTCTTGGGCTGCAGGTGAGTTATAAGTAGCGCACGCTACGAGTGGTAAGTAGCGCGCGCTAGTGGGTTGTAGTAGCGCATGCTAATATTTGGTGTAGCGCGCCCTAAGGACGGATCAGGTTGAGTCCAGTGGCTACTGGACTGCACTGGATTAATTCATAGCGCACGCTATGAGTGATTTTTAGCGTACACAAACGGTGTAGTAGCGCACGCTACTTGTTGGTTGTAGCGCACGCTACCGAGATCAGATCAGAGGACAGAAGGTGCTGGAGTTCAGTACTGGACAACAGATGTTTAGCTAGCGCACGCTAACATTTGGAGTTAACGCACGCTATTGGGATAGAGTTAGCGCACGCTACCAGGTTGTAGCGTACGCTAACGGGTCAGCCAGAGTTCACTGGAATGTTCATACAACTCATTAGCGCACGCTAAATAGCAGGTCATAGCGTGCGCTAATCTGGAGCAGTATAAATTGGACAGTTAGCCTGAGTTTCGTCATTTTCTAACTTCTCTTCGTTTTTGAGCGACGTCGGGTGATTTCGGGCGACTTGGAGTGTCCTCTTCGAGCTGCTATCATCTATCATCATCTTCAAGTCTTTGAGTTGGATTAATCATCACTTCATCACTCCTTAACATCAAATCTAAGGTATTAATCTCTTGGATCTAGAATTTCGGATTTTTGGGTTTTTCCTTCCGATTTCTTCGTGTAAGCTTGGATTATTATTGGAATATGTTAGATATGGATTATCTACCTTGGATAAATATATTCCTACGGATTTAATGACTATTTTCGGAATTATTTCAAGAACCCTTGGGGTTGACTTCGGATAATTTGGGGATTTTTCGATTGTTGTTGTTGTAAACATAAATTGTGGATTCCTATGGGATTATTGATATCATTGAAGTGTTTTGATGGTCCGAAATACTCATTTTGGTGTTGGTTTCGATATATTCGGGATTGGATATTTTCGAAGTTATGTGGTTGGTTACGTATTTGTTAGAATGCCCCTATGAGTTGATTATCGTTGTATCGACTTTTGGGTTAGTCGTGTTTTGTTGCTTGATACGTGTATTGAACGGTTGTTGGTAATTATTGTTATTAAAGGTTGTTCGAGCGACCGGTATCTCGATTAGGACGTTGTTCGTGGAAGGACATTGTCATCGGTATTGTGTAAGTTGATTCTTACTCGGTTAAAAGGATATTCATTCCTTTTGTTGTTGATTATTCATAATCGTAACTCATTCATCATGGTATTAATCATATTGAGACTTGTAATTGTCGAATAATCATTTCATTCGCTTGGAACGACGGTTCCAAATCATTTCATTGGGTTATCAATCACGTCACTATTATTTTCACCTCGGTGAGTCATTCTTGGCCTTGTCGAATTATTATTCATTGATATTCAGTGTGGTCATTATCATTCATATGACCTTCTGGGTTCATATTGCGTGGCCGGGTGTGGCTGTGTGGAATTTTTAGTCGGGCACACGATGGTCATGTATTGGGTTCACTGATACATTGGACCGTGCACACGGTAAAGCTTAACTCCGTGAGACTAATTAGGTACAAGGACGGGTGTGTCCGGTCATTCGTCTTGTACACTTGCACAGAACATTACGGGCGTACTATGATACTCCTCTTCAGCGTAATTCATAACTAAGGATATTTCATAACTTCAGTTAAATCATGATTGTGTATTTTCAACCCTTGAGGATTGTTGTTACGTAAATCGATTCCGTTGGGGATTTTGTTTTCAGTCACGGCAAGGCAAAGGCACGGAAGAGCATGCGACGGTGAGGAGTCCCAGTAATACTAGTAGGGGGCCCCAGTCATTCCGTTTGTTTCAGTCATTTCAGTCATTTCCGTCATTTGTATTTTCCGCTGCAAATTCCGTTTGGGATGTTTAATTGTTCAGGGTGGTGTATTTTATCTCCATATAAAATATACTAGTATTCGGTTTGTCCTGGTGTGTTATACTTAAACTCCTCATCAGAGTACTTGGTAATATAATGTGGTTCGGTACTACAATTATATTATTTAATTCATCATTTTCATTTACCTGGTGGGTCCCAGTTAGGGATTCACGGCACTGTAATATCCGCCTAGTTTGGGAGTTACAGAGTTGGTATCGGAGAGCGTGGTTTTGAATACTACCCTCCAAGTCATGTCTCATTTGAAATCATCGTCATCGGACTAGTATCATTGGACTTTCGCGTCACGTGTGACTGTGCAAATGCCGAGCCAATCATACCAAGGACTGTAAGACTTCTAATGCCATGGTTTAATTTCTGGCAATAATCATTCATTCATAATTCATCAGTTAACAATCCTCAATCATCATTATGATTTTGACCAGGACGGTCAGGTTAACTCGTTAATCACTCAATTCATTTCATTACTCGGTCGTTGATCTGGAAGATCATATCATTAATCTTGTTAACTCATTCAAGATAATCATTTCAATAATTTCACCAGATAATCATGTCACCTCAGTTAGTCATTCATGTAATCACTGTGTTAGAGCGTATGCTAATTTTCATCATCTCATGTCATAATCATAATGTGATATTCATGCGGGGAATATAATTATCATGTGACTTTCCTACTTCAGTATGGAGAGAGCAAGAAGAGGACGAGGAGGACGAGGCCGTGGTGCGGGCCGAATCCCGAGAGCTCGTGTGAATACACGTGCGAATGTGAGAAATAATGCTAATTCATCGAGCAGAGACGCTGCCACTCATTCACCTGGACGCGATTATTCACTATCAGGGAGTCGTACCCGGGACACAGCTCAGTCAGAAGGTGTTCGGATTGACCCACTTGCTTTTATGCAGGGCATGATGGCCCAAATGACGCAGATGGCACAACTTATGGAGACGATGCACAAATCAGTCAATCAAAATCAACAGGCTCCTCCGTCGCCACCTCAGAGGCAAGAGAGGAATGTAAGCAGTATCATCGGTGACATTTCTCGCCAAAGGCCACCTACTTTTGAGGGCTCGTCTGAGCCGGCGGATATTGTTCATTGGCTCGAACACTTCGAGAAGCTATTTGCGATGGTAGAGTGTCCCGAAGGACACAAAGTTTCAGTTGCGGCTTACTATCTGGGTAAGAGCGCTCATTCTTGGTGGTTGTCGTTGAAGCTCACCGAAGGATCATGTACTTGGGAGCAGTTCAAGACTCTCATGATGGAGAGGTATTATCCGGCCCCACTCAGAGAGGCCAAGCTGTCAGAATTGCTCACACCCGACCCCTCAATAGACGAGGATGTTCTCGCCATTTCCGAGAAATTTCAGGAACTTCTCCCTTTCGCCTCATCCATCATTCATTCAGAGGCGGATAAAATCAAGTATTTCAGCAAGAGGCTGAAACCCCGTATGAGACTACAATTGCTTAATCATAATTGCACCACGTTGGCCGAATTCATTGAGAAAACTCTTACCTATGAGCTTACTGCTAAAGAGATTGCTAAGCAGCAACCTTCGTCTGCTAGCAAGAAATCGAAGAATCGTAATCAGTCTTTAGGCGGTCAGAAAACCTTCAAGAAACCTCGTGCGGGCTCTGCTTTTTCTGAGCGACCTCCTATGACGTCTAAACCCGCGGAATCTCAGTCTCGAGCGGCTAGTTCGGCCATCACCTGTTTTAACTGTGGGGATCCTGGTCATCTCAGTACCAAGTGTCCGAGACAGACTATCACGTGTCATAATTGTGGGATTGCTGGGCATAAGGCCCGTTTTTGCCGTAGAGACTCCAAACCTACTCAGACGTCATCTCAGGCCCCTAAGCAGTCAGCCAATCAGAACCAGGCCACTCAAACAGCGTCGTTTAAAACGACAGGAGCGACTAAAGGTGGAGCCTATAGCCATCAGACGGGAGCGTCCGGTGCCGGGACTAGCAAGCCCCGGATTTATGAGATGAAGAAGACCGATGATCCAGAGGCCCGAATGATCTCAAGTACACTCGATATTCTATCTCAACCTGTGTGTACCCTTTTTGATACTGGTGCATCGCATTCATTCATTTCCGAGTCATGTTTGAGTAGACTACGTCTGGGTAGTGCTACTAGTTGTGAGCCTTATGTCATTGGCCTACCTGATGGTAGACGAATTATCGTGTCGTGAGATTCGAATTGTCCGATTCTTTCATGGTCGTGTATGGCGGCGGACCTTATCGTAGTATATTTGCCGAGGGACGACGTAATCTTGGTTATTGATTGTATGGATCGTCATGATGCCATCATTAGTGTCCGTAAGCGTATGATCACTATCATTTCGCATTTATGGGGTTGAATGTGTGTTTCGTGGAGGTAATCCCATTGCTCGTAAGGTCATCAATTTGATGAAAGCGGTGAGATTACTCGGACACGCTTACCGGCAAGCCACGGCCACGGCCGAGATGTTTCTGCGCTCTCCGGATAAGGTCATGCGGATAAGGTCGGTCACGACCGGCGAAGCTTCACGGCCATCTGTCCGGATAAGGCCGTCATTTGTCCAGGATAAGGTCGGTCACGACCGATGAAGCTTCTCGGCACTGTCCTAAAAGGCCTCCAGCTGTCCGAGTAAGGTTGATTTTCAGCCAACTTTGGACCCCTATTTATACATGTTACCGGACGTGTTTTTGTACATATCACATATCAATTTGAATCTCTGGACCTCTACTATAAAACGCCCGTAACATATTTTCCTTCCAAAAATTATAAAGGCTTCAAAAAGCCCGATGAAAGAGGAAGCTCATATCTGACAGTTTTTCAAAGGTGTTTGATAAAAGTCCTCAAAGAGATTTCAGATTTCACATCAAGAATTTATGGCCGGAAATATGAAAAAGTATTTTCAAGTGCTAGGAGTAGCGTAACCGGGATCCAAGAAGGACAACCGAGCCAAATTCAAAGGAAGATATTTCAAGATTTCAGCAAACGAGGTGAGGTTATACTGTTTTAATATGTTACGGTCATCGTTGTGTCGTGCAACATGACGACCCGCGAGGGGTCAAAAGAATGAAAGAAATCCGAGACGAGTCTCACACAGATAAGAATGTTTTATGTGCATTACACAACATGATTTTGACGATTTATAAGGGTTTAATCTCACTGAGTATGCTCGCGTACTCACACCTCGTCATTTATGTTTTTCAGGCTAAGGAATCGACGAACGGGACAAGCAGAAGATGAATACATACTCCCCACATGATGAAGTTCTAAATAATAAAAGATGTTGTCGCCATAATTATTATTATTTTTACGAAATACTTGATGTTCTTCAACGAATATAATTTTAACGGACTATGTCCGAATATTTGATTTCCCATGTTTTTATAAAACTGTACTGATGGTTGAATAAACGAGTTTTATTGAAGATTTACTGACTAAAATGCTTCCGCAAATACTCCGAATTTATATAAAATTTTTAAGGAAAAAAATGAGCTGTGTAACGTTCTTTTTAATTAAGAAAGCCGTATGCTACGTAATGGTATCGGAGCAGGACCTCTCTCAGTACGGTGAGATTTGGGGATGAACCAAGCGGAAGCTGGTGAACATGTAACACCCGGGGCCGACGAGGGCGGGGAGTGATCGCCGGTGCAATAAAAAAGGGCACGGACAATGAGTGGGTCCGAGAAAGGGGAGTGATCGCCGGTGCAATAAGAAAAAGGGCACGGACAACGAGCGGCTCCTGACAAGGCTTCTAGGCGGAGGGGGACATGACTGAACCAAATTCTCACCAGAACGAGAGGTATTCCAAGACTGTATAGGTATGGGACTATACAGTTAAGGAGGTTTATAAAAAAAAAAATTTCTTATACAAAACAAGATATTTCAAAACTTTCTTATTTTTAAAAGTATAACGAACAATTACGGCATGATTATATTTTTGGGAGAATATGTGGTTCATCGCTGCTGCCCAACGTCGACTCTGAGGAAATATATTAAAGTATTCACTCTTTTATGAAAACTTAAAAATTATGGTATGAGTATAGAATGATTGTGTCGGCAAAAGATTTGAAAGGATATGTGAAAGTATAAATGTTGTCCGAAAGGGACAAAATATAATTTCAAAGAAAGGTTTGAAAGTGATTTTCTTTGACACAATATTTTTAAAGTTATTGATGAAAATATTCATACAAAGTTTGATCTGATTTTCAAAGTTCTTTACGAAGCTCAATTTTGAGGATGAAATTTTTAAAGGGGGAGGATTGTAACGCCCCAATACTTATTTAAATGCTATTTATTTTGCTAACGATCATGGATTTTGATTTTTTTTAATATTTACAGGTTGTCCGATACTTGGACCGATACGTTCCTAGCATAAAATGAAGGACTTAAAAGGAAAAGATTTCAAAACAAATTATAAGGATCATTTTTAGAATTTATGAAAGTGATTTCGAAAAGTTCCAACGATTTTGATACGATGAAATTTTTATCACAGAACACTTATACTGCAAAAATAATATTAAATTATTTTATTATTATTATCGAAAATCCGTTCCGAGCATATCGAAGATTTAACTCCGCGAGTCCGGAACAGGTCGGGAAATCGAATTTGGACACCGGGAAGAGGTCAAACCGGCCGACCCAAGTTGACGGACATCTGCCGGTCACCGCCGGACACTCCTACCGACAGCTGCCGGTCACGGCCGACAGATGTTTCTCGGCGCTCTCCGGATAAGGCTGTTTGGATAAGGTCGGTCACGACCGACAGAAGCTTCTCGGCCATCTGTCCGGATAAGGCTGTCCAGCTGTCCGGATAAGGTCGGTCACGACCGACAGAAGCTTCTCGGCCAGCTGTCCGGAAAAGGCCTCCAGCTGTCCGAGTAAGGTTGATTTTCAACCAACTTTGGACCCCTATTTATACATGTTACCGGACATGTTTTTGTACATATCACATATCAATTTGAATCTCTGGACCTCTACTATAAAACGCCCGTAACATATTTTCCTTCCAAAAATTATAAAGGCTTCAAAAAGCCCGATGAAACAGGAAGCTCATATGTGACAGTTTTTGAAAGGTGTTTGATAAGAGTCCTCAAAGAGATTTCAGATTTCACATCAAGAATTTATGGCCGGAAATATGAAAAAGTATTTTCAAGTGCTAGGAGTAGCGTATCCGGGATCCAAGAAGGACAACCGAGCCAAATTCAAAGGAAGATATTTCAAGATTTCAGCAAACGAGGTGAGGTTATACTGTTTTAATATGTTACGGTCATCGTTGTGTCGTGTAACATGACGACCCGCGAGGGGTCAAAAGAATGAAAGAAATCCGATACGAGTCTCACACAGATAAGAATGTTTTATGTGCATTACACAACATGATTTTGACGATTTATAAGGGTTTAATCTCACTGAGTATGCTCGCGTACTCACACCTCGTCATTTATGTTTTTCAGGCTAAGGAATCGACGAACGGGACAAGCAGAAGATGAATACATACTCCCCACATGATGAAGTTCTAAATAATAAAAGATGTTGTCGCCGTAATTATTATTATTTTTACGAAATACTTGATGTTCTTCAACGAATATAATTTTAACGGACTATGTCCGAATATTTGATTTCCCATGTTTTTATAAAACTGTACTGATGGTTGAATAAACGAGTTTTATTGAATATTTACTGACTTAAATGCTTCCGCAAATACTCCGAATTTATATAACTTTTTTACGGAAAAAAATGAGCTGTGTAACGTTCTTTTTAATTAAGAAAGCCAGGGCGTTACAGATTGGTATCGGAGCAGGACCTCTCTCAGTACGGTGAGATTTGGGGATGAACCAAGCGGAAGCTGGTGAACATGTAACACCCGGGGCCGACGAGGGCGGGGAGTGATCGCCGGTGCAATAAAAAAGGGCACGGACAATGAGTGGGTCCGAGAAAGGGGAGTGATCGCCGGTGCAATAAGAAAAAGGGCACGGACAACGAGCGGCTCCTGACAAGGCTTCTAGGCGGAGGGGGACATGACTGAACCAAATTCTCACCAGAACGAGAGGTATTCCAAGACTGTATAGGTATGGGACTATACAGTTAAGGAGGTTTATAAAAAAAAAAAGATTTACTTATACAAAACAAGATATTTCAAGTACGGCATGATTATATTTTCGGGAGAATATGTGGTTCATCGCTGCTGCCCAACGTCGACTCTGAGTTAATGTTTTCAAGTATTCACTCTTTTATGAAAACTTAAAAATTATGGTATGAGTATAGAATGATTGTGTCGGTAAATGATTTGAAAGGATATGTGAAAGTATAAATGTTGTCCGAAAGGGACAAAATAAGATTTTCAGGAAAGGTTTGAAAGTGATTTTTGCTGACACAATATTTTTAAAGTTATTGATGAAAATACTCATACAAAGTTTGATACAGATTTTCAAAGTTCTTTACGAAGCTCAATTTCGAGGACGAAATTTTTAAAGGGGGGAGGATTGTAATGCCCCAATACTTATTTAAATGCTATTTATTTTGCTAACGATCATAGATTTTGATTTTTTTAATATTTACATGTTGTCCGATACTTGGACCGATACGTTCCTAGCATAAAATGAAGGACTTAAAAGGAAAAGATTTCAAAACAAATTATAAGGATCATTTTTAGAATTTATGAAAGTGATTTCGCAAAGTTCCAACGATTTTGATACGATAAAATTTTTATCACAGAACACTTATACTGCAAAAATAATATTAAATTATTTTATTATTATTATCGAAAATCCGTTCCAAGCATATCAAGATTTAACTCCAACGAGTCCTAATGTCGGTAAATCGAATTTGGACACCGGAAGGGGTCAAACCGCCGAGCCACGTTGACGGACATCTCACGGCCACCAGGACACGCCTACCGACAATGCCGGTCACGGCCGACAGATGTTTCTCGGCGCTCTCCGGATAAGGCTGTCTGGATAAGGTCGGTCACGACCGACAAGCTTCTCGGCCATCTGTCCGGATAAGGTCATTTAGTCAGGAAAAGGCCTCCACTGTCCGAGTAAGGTTGATTTTCACCAACTTTGGACCCCTATTTATACATGTTACCGGACGTGTTTTTGTACATATCACATATCAATTTGAATCTCTGGACCTCTACTATAAAACGCTCAGAAATAATTTCCTTCCAAAAATTATAAAGGCTTCAAAAAGCCCGATGAAACAGGAAGAAGCTCATATCTGACAGTTTTTCAAAGGTGTTTGATAAAAGTCCTCAAAGAGATTTCAGATTTCACATCAATAATTTATGGCCGGAAATATGAAAAAGTATTTTCAAGTGCTAGGAGTAGCGTATCCGGGATCCAAGAAGGACAACCGAGCCAAATTCAAAGGAAGATATTTCAAGATTTCAGCAAACGAGGTGAGGTTATACTGTTTTAATATGTTACGGTCATCGTTGTGTCGTGTAACATGACGACCCGCGAGGGGTCGAAAGAATGAAAGAAATCCGAGACGAGTCTCACACAGATAAGAATGTTTTATGTGCATTACACAACATAATTTTGACGATTTATAAGGATTTCACTTCTTTATTGGAGATGGGTCCTGTCGTATTTATTTCAGAAATAAATTGGTTGGTACTGCTACATTATTAAATGGTTTATACCATTTAAATTTAAAGAATAAAACAACTGTGAACACTATTACTAGGAAGCGTGGTAGGGATGAAACAAACCAAGCACTTAGGTGGCATCTTAACTTGGTCATATCGGTCAGACCAAGGTTCATAAAATGGAGAAAGATGGGCTTACAGGTCCATTGGGATCAGATCCCTATCCAACTTGTAAATCTTGCCTTCAAGGCAAAATGACTAAGTTACCCTTCGCAGGGACTTTTGAAAGAGCTGCTGAAAAACTTGGATTGATCCATACCGACGTCTGTGGCCCTTTTGAAGTGGCACGAGATGGTTCTCAATATTTCATTACATTCACTGATGACCATACCAGGTATGGATTCGTGTACTTAATGAAACATAAGTCTGAAGCTTTTGATAAATTCAAGGAATTTAAAGCCCTAGTTGAAAATCAAACATTTAGCTGTGTTAAGACTCTTCGGTCAGACCGGGGTGGTGTATACATGAGTACCGAATTTGATGAGTTCTTAAAAGAACAAGGAATAGTGTCACAATTCACTCATCCAGCTAATCCACAATTAAATGGTGTATCAGAAAGAAGGAACCGAACCTTGTTGGACATGGTTCGCTCCATGCTTAACTATACTGATCTACCGATTTATCTGTGGGGTTACGCACTCCTTACTGCTGTGCATATCTTGAACAGATGTCCTTCCAAATCCATTCCTAAGACTCCCCATGAGATGTGGAGAGGTAGAAAACCAAGTCTTAATCACATTAGGATTTGGGGATGCCCTGCTTATGTCAAGAAGACTAAAGTAGAGAAATTGGAAACTAGGTCTGTGAAAGGTCGTTTCATAGGATATCCAGGGGATTCCATGGGATATCTATTCTACATGCACGAAGATCATAGGATCATCGTTGCTATACAAGAACACTTCCTGGAAAATCAGTTTATTCAGGAAGGAGGGGCAGGTAGAAATATTTCTTTGAAAGAAATAAAAGAAACACCAAATGAGACACCTATGCAAGATATTAGACCCCAACCTTCTGAAATACAAACACAACCTCACAAGTCTAGTAGAATTTCTCAAATACCTGAGCGGTATGGCTATCTGAATCAAGAGGAACTGGGTGTCCATGAGATGACAGAAAGTAGTCAAGAGAATGATCCTTCTACATACGACCAAGCGATGGTAGACGTTGACTCCACCAAGTGGCAAGAAGCTATGGAAGCTGAGATAGACTCAATGCATGCTAATCAGGTCTGGACTTTAGTAGATCATCCTAAAGGCATAGTGCCTATTGGAAACAAATGGATCTATAAGAGAAAGACTGATGGAGATGGCAAGGTTGATACCTATAAGGCCAGGCTTGTGGCAAAGGGTTATTCCCAAAGAGAATGAATCGATTACTTCGAGACCTTCTCGCCTGTAGCTATGATTAAGTCTATTCGCATGATTCTTGCTATAGCAGCCCACTTAGATTATGAAATATGGCAAATGGATGTGAAAACAGCATTCCTAAATGGATTCCTCGAGGAGGAGATTTACATGGAACAGCCTAAGGGATTCATATCTCAAACCAATATTCATAAAGTATGCAAACTTCAGCGTGCCATTTATGGACTGAAGCAAGCTTCACGGAGTTGGAATCTTCGTTTTAACAAGACAGTCAAAGAGTTTGATTTTGTCCAAAATGAAGAAGAGCCCTGTATTTACAAGAAGGTTAGTGGGAGCAAAATTGCGTTCTTAATACTATATATAGATGACATTCTACTTATAGGAAACGACGTAGGAATGCTCAGTTCTGTGAAAGCTTGGCTTTATAAAGAGTTCTCAATGAAAGACTTGGGAGAAGCAACCTATATTCTGGGTATTCGTCTCTATCGGGATAGAGCGAAAAGAATGTTAGGTCTTTCCCAAGCCCTCTACATAGAAAAGATCCTGAAGCGATTTTGGATGGAAGATTCCAAAAGAGGGTTTCTACCTATGCAACATGGTGCAAAACTTTCCTTAAAGATGTGTCCTCAAGGTGAGGAAGATAGAAAGGAAATGAGCAAGGTACATTATGCTTCGGCAGTAGGTAGCCTTATGTATGCAATGATTTGCACTAGACCAGATATTGCCTATGTTGTGAGCATAGTAAGTCGGTTTCAGTCAAATCCAGGGCAGGAACATTGGACTGCTGTAAAGAACATTCTTAAGTACCTAAGGAGGACTAAAGACTTGGTTCTTACATACGGCGGTGGAGAACTAAGAGTGATGGGTTATACAGACTCAGATTTTTCGGGGGACATGGATGCTCAGATGTCCACATCAGGGTATATCTTTACACTGAATGGTGCGGCAGTTTCTTGGTGAAGTGCCAAGCAAAGTTTGACTGTTATCTCTACATGTCAAGCCGAATATCAGGCAGCCACGGAGGCTGCTAAAGAAGCTTTTTGGATAAAGAAGTTCACTGAGGAACTTCAAGTGGTTCCTAATGCAGAGAAGCCCGTGACACTGTTTTGTGAAAACGACGAGCCGCAGACAAAGCTAAGGAGCCTAGGGCTCACCACAACACCAAACATATTGCGAGAAAATATCATTTTGTTAGAGAAATGGTTCGGGATGGGAATGTTACAATGCAGAGAGTAGACACAGCAAATAACGTTGCTGATCCGCTTACCAAGCCACTATCTCAGAAGGTCTTAGAGAGACATCTAGAGAGTATGGGTATTAGATACCATAGTTTGTGGCATTGAGTGCAAGTGGGAGATTGTTAGGAATATATGCCCTCGAATGCCACTCAGAGGATGAGAGAGTGAGAGCAATTGTATTGTAATTATGAATATTATATTTAATAAGGCAATTATTATTTCTATATTATTGTATATCACTGGCATTGTGATTTGGTATATAGAATAATAGTCCTTGCATTTGAGAGTGAACATTCTACTTCTTATGGAGATAAGGAGATAGGCACTAGAAGTGTTTAGAGCTCGAATGCTTAACTAGTTCGCAAGTAGATAAAACTTAACAGGACATTAAGTTTTAATAAGACTTGTATAACTGATGCTAGGACGGGTGCACGTATTGATAGCATAGTTATAAGTATATTGGTGGGACCAGTATACTCGAACACGACTCGTACTCGATTCAGTCACACGGTATTCACTCTCGGAGAGTCGATGACGAATCGAAAGGTTGTGATAGTATACGTGGACCTTTGACTTGAGGGTTCAGTAGAAGATGTGCCTGTGACGTTTAGTTTGTCATTAGAGTAGTTAGACTCATTTGCTTAATTGCTGAGTCGAACTCGAAGTGCGGACTATACGGGCAGGTAGCAGTCTTTACCGTACGCCAAGAAAGGATTCTATCTCCTGTTAGTGATCAGGCGAATGTCCTATACGGTTAATGGCGAATAAGATCATAAGTCTTTGGCCAAAGCATTCTGATATAGTCGTATTAGATACACTATTAATCAGTCGGTCTTGATTTGTATTAACACATGTATAGAGTCTAGTCAACAGTAGGGTTTGACTTTACCGTGACCCGAAGATTTGACCGGGACATCTGATGAAGGGTCTATACGTATATGGTATTCATGACATAATGGTTCTGGAATGATTCGTTCATTCATTCTCAGTCGGGGTTTACAGTGCGGCCCGCTAGGCTGGCTAAGTGCTGCCCGCACTCATTCATTCCTCCTAATGCCGGCTGTGACGAACCTACGGAGTCGCGCAACAGGATCATTGACGGATAAATATGAATTAATAATCTCTCTTATAATATTAGATATTAGTGATTTATCGGATAAATCAAATAGCGGTCTTATGAATTGTAAGTAAGTTACTCGGTGATTACTTTAATTCACAAATTATATTTCTTTGAGAAATGTATATTTGTGTTTGATATAACTAATTAATTGTATTAATTAATTAGTATAAACACATTGGAAATAAAACGGATTCGTTTGACGGACATCCGATTCACGAGGGATTCGTTTGACGAACATCCAATACACGAGCTGAATTAACTCGACCCGTTTCTTGGAAGATTCCCTATAAGGCCCCCCCTCCTCTCTACTTTGTCTCTCTCTCATTATATAATATACTTGTGGATCATGTGAGGTGTAGAGATGCTTTTAAAAGCATCTTCTACATGTGAGGCTTGCAATTATTTTTGAAAAGAAAGTCTTTTAATCATAGAAGTCTCCTTCTTCCTTCCCCAGGTGAAAATTTCGTTTTTGAGAGAGCATCAAGAGTGAGAAAAATTTTCTACAGCATATACTTGATCTTAGAGACAAGTTATTAGTAGAAAAGATCGAGAGAAAAATTCCTACAAGCTTCCCTAGCCGCATTCTTAGAGAAAGGAAGTTTGCTGATTTTTCCGTCAAGTTCCGGCGTGTGAAGTAGAGGCACCATGCTTTTAGTGTTTGGAACAAAGGTCTCTTCATCATCATCATCATCATACGAAGGTTTTTCAGAGACATCAAAGGTATGAGACTTTGATTCCATGATCTTCGTATATCTTTTCGTATATACGTTACTTGATCGATCCTCTTAGGGATTCCGTTTATTCTTCCGCTGCGTTTATTTTCTGTGGAATCCCAACAACAGAATGGTATCGGAGCAGGACCTCTCTCAGTACGGTGAGATTTGGGGATGAACCAAGTGGAAGCTGGTGAACATGTAACACCCGGGGCCGATGAGGGTGGGGAGTGATCGCCGGTGCAATAAAAAAGGGCACGGACAATGAGCGGCTCCGAGAAAGGGGAGTGATCGCCGGTGCAATAAGAAGAAGGGCACGGACAACGAGCGGCTCCTGACAAGGCTTCTAGGCGGAGGGGGACATGACTGAACCAAATTCTCACCAGAACGAGAGATATTCCAAGACTGTATAGGTATGGGACTATAAAGTTAAGGAGGTTTATAAAAAAACGATTTACTTATACAAAACAAGATATTTCAAAACTTTCTTATTTCTAAAAGTATAACGAACAATTACGGCATGATTATATTTTCGGGAGGTAATGTTTTCAAGTATTCACTCTTTTATGAAAACTTAAAAATTATGGTATGAGTATAGAATGATTGTGTCGGCAAAAGATTTGAAAGGATATGTGAAAGTATAAATGTTGTCCGAAAGGGACAAAATATGATTTCAAAGAAAGGTTTGAAAGTGATTTTTGCTGACACAATATTTTTAAAGTTATTGATGAAAATACTCACACAAAGTTTGATACAGATTTTCAAAGTTCTTTACGAAGCTCAATTTCGAGGACGAAATTTTTAAAGGGGGGAGGATTGTAACGCCCCAATACTTATTTAAATGCTATTTATTTTGCTAACGATCATGGATTTTGAATTTTTTAATATTTACAAGTTGTCCGATACTTGGACCGATACGTTCCTAGCATAAAATGAAGTACTTAAAAGGAAAATATTTCAAAACAAAGTATAAGGATCATTTTTAGAATTTATGAAAGTGATTTCGAAAAGTTCCAACGATTTTGATACGATAAAATTTTTATCACAGAACACTTATACTGCAAAAATAATATTAAATTATTTTATTATTATTGTCGGAAATCCGTTCCGAGCATATCGAAGACTTAACTCCGACGAGTCCTAACAGTCGGAAAATCGAATTTGGACACCGGAAGGGGTCAAACCGACCGAGCCAAGTTGACGGACATCTGCCGGTCACCGCCGGACACGCCTACGGCAGTCACGGCCACGGCCGATGATGTTTCGCCGCTCTCCGGATAAGGTCGCGGATAAGGTCGGTCACGACCGGCGAAGCTTCTCACCATCTGTCCGGATAAGGTCATCCCAAATGTCCGGATAAGGTCGGTCACGACCGACAAAAGCTTCTCGGTCAGCTGTCCGGAAAAGGCCTCCAACTGTCCGAGTAAGGTTGATTTTCAGCCAAATTTGGACCCCTATTTATACATATTACCTGACATATTTTTGTACATATCACATATCAGTTTGAATCTCTGGACCTCTACTATAAAACACCCGTAACATATTTTCCTTCCAAAAATTATAAAGGCTTCAAAAATCCTGATGAAACAGGAAGCTCATATCTGACAGTTTTTTCAAAGGTGTTTGATAAAAGTCCTCAAAGAGATTTCAGATTTCACATCAAGAATTTATGGCCGGAAATATGAAAAAGTATTTTCAAGTGCTAGGAGTAGCGTATCCGGGATCCAAGAAGGACAACCGAGCCAAATTCAAAGGAAGATATTTCAAGATTTCAGCAAACGAGGTGAGGTTATACTGTTTTAATATGTTACGGTCATCGTTGTGTCGTGTAACATGACGACCCGCGAGGGGTCGAAAGAATGAAAGAAATTTGAGACAAGTCTCACACAGATAAGAATGTTTTATGTGCATTACACAACATGATTTTGACGATTTATAAGGGTTTAATCTCACTGAGTATGCTCGCGTACTCACACCTCGTTATTTATGTTTTTTAGGCTAAGGAATCTATGAACGGGACAAGCAGAAGATGAATACATACTCCCCACATGATGAAATTCTAAATAATAAAAGATGTTGTCACCGTAATTATTATTATTTTTACGAAATACTTGATGTTCTTCAACGAATATAATTTCAACGGACTATGTCCGAATATTTGATTTCCCAAGTTTTTGTAAAACTGTACTGATGGTTGAATAAACGAGTTTTATTGAAGATTTACTGACTAAAATGCTTCCGCAAATACTCCGAATTTATATAAATTTTTTAAGGAAAAAAATGAGCTGTGTAACGGTCTTTTTAATTAAGAAAGCCAGGGCGTTACAGAATGGTATCAGAGCAGGACCTCTCTCAGTACGGTGAGATTTGGGGATGAACCAAGCGGAAGCTGGTGAACATGTAACACCCGGGACCGACGAGGTCGGGGAGTGATCGCCGGTGCAATAAAAAAGGGCACGGACAATGATCGGCTCCGAGAAAGGGAAGTGATCGCCGGTGCAATAAGAAAAAGGGCACGGACAACGAGCGGCTCCTGACAAGGCTTCTAGGCGGAGGGGGACATGACTGAACCAAATTCTCACCAGAACAAGAGGTATTCCAAGACTGTATAGGTATGGGACTATACAGTTAAGGAGGTTTATAAAACAAAAGATTTACTTATACAAAACAAGATATTTCAAAACTTTCTTATTTTTAAAAGTATAACGAACAATTATGGCATGATTATATTTTCGGGAGAATATGTGGTTGATCGCTGTTGCCCAACGTCGACTCTGAGGTAATGTTTTCAAGTATTCACTCTTTTATGAAAACTTAAAAATTATGGTATGAGCATAGAATGATTGTGTCGGCAAAAGATTTGAAAGGATATGTGAAAGTATAAATGTTGTCCGAAAGGGACAAAATATGATTTCAAAGAAAGGTTTGAAAGTGATTTTTGCTGACACAATATTTTTACGGTTATTGATGAAAATACTCATACAAAGTTTGATACAGATTTTCAAAGTTCTTTATTTAAGCTCAATTTCGAGGACGAAATTTTTAAAGGGGGGAGGATTGTAACGCCCCAATACTTATTTAAATGCTATTTATTTTGCTAACGATCATGGATTTTGATTTTTTTAATATTTACAGGTTGTCCGATACTTGGACCTATACGTTCTGTTGTTGCCCAAAATATTTATCCGAAGATTAAATACTGCTGGAAGACGGACAACAAACAATAATTTGCGGGAGCACTTCCGAGAGAATATGAATAAACACAAGATTTGTCGGGTTTGTTAGGCCCGGGCTTGAATGCTCTCGCGAGATGTTATTAATACAAATATTCGTGGATACAAGTATTAATGTGAGAAATCTAAATACAATGAGTGTAAAAAGACTCTGTTAATCCGGCTCTTGAGCGAAGCTCGGTGTTCTTCGTCCCTGCCGATCGTCTGCTTGATGAGAGAGTCCGAGAGAAGTAAGTACCGAAAGATAGCTGTTGCCAAGAGTTGGAGATAGCCAAGTGCTGTGTGAAATCTCGTGGGAAATGAAGTACTTCCGTGTGTTCTTAAGAATTTCGGATCTGTGTGCTGAAATCGCGATAATGCCAGGCCCTTTTCCGAGTGCAGGCTGCCTGCTATATATAGGGCGGTGGAGCCTTGTCCTCTGGCGGGCGATCGCCTTCCGGCCATTATAATAATGGGGCGATCGTCACGCCAATATTATAATGGGGCGATCACACGGCCGCTTACTTAAAGTCCAAGGTAGATGTTGGGCACAAAGAATGCGGTCCAATGAGGAGCCAGCATGCGTACGGATTCACTGTCACATGCGGTCCTACTGACAACTTTCGGCAGGCTTGTCGGCTGGTGGACGGATGTTGACAGGCTATGGTCAATGATCCGTGAATTGCGGATCTTGTCTCGGCTCTGCATGTAATACCCGGTTGTAATTCAATCTTTATTATTCAGTAATTTCATTCAGTGATTGTCACTCAGTGGATTTTCACTCAATTATAATCATTCATCAATCATGTTCATTCACCGTGTTCACCGTTCGGAAAAACTTCGAGTTGTGTATCGTTATTGTTCATTGTTTCAACTTTCCTCATATGAGTTCGACTTTGTTAGATCACCATTAATTTTTGGTAACTCCAAAAATTCAAAATCTTTGCAATATTATAGAGCATCGAGTTAGCTTTCCAATGGTTCAAACGGTGAGTCAATCGAGTCCTGGACGACGAGTTATGGTCGCTTTAGCTCAACCGCTCACTTTTCGGGCCGCCGATCAGCCGAACGAACTCGGCCGTGTCGTCCGACACGGCCCGTGCCTTACTCGTCCGGAAAATGCCGAATTGTTCGCCTCGAGACCCGACCGTGTCGCTGCACGGCCGAGTCGAACCCTCCCCGATAAGCGACCGATCGCCGAGAGGCCCGACCGTGTTCGGGACACGGCCGAGTCATTGCCGAGCGCCGCGGATGAGTCACCGTCGGTAGGCTCCTCGTGCGCCGCGACCGTGTCAAGCGAGACACGGTCGAGTCCTCGCTGCCAGCAGCGCGCGCGACCGTGTCGCGGGCACGGCCGAGTCTGGCTGTCGAGTCAACCCCTATAAATTCATTTTTTGAGCATTTTGAGCTCATTTCTTCCATTTTTTTTCCATCTTCTTCACCTGCAACCGAGAGAGAATAACTTGAGGGAGAGATTTCTTCATCAATTATCATTTGAGTTTGTATTTTTCATCACCTTCAATCATTTGGGAAGCTTGGATAGTCGTTTTTACACGTTTTCATCAGATCGAATTGGTTGGATCTTCAAGAGGTAAATTCTTCAACACTTTGGACTTCGATTTTGTGTTGAGATATGATGTTTTGGACGTTATAATCATGTTATATGAAGGGATATGTATATGATTATGAGTTTGTATAAGGATTCATTGGATTATTGAGGAATTATTCAAGAACACCTTGAAAATTGAGTTGGAATTGGGGATTTTCGACTAATTGTTGTTATAATCACGTTTTCGGATATTCGTCTTGGATTATTAATCTTATTGAAGATGTTTCGTTGGTTTGAAACACTTCTTGGGGGTTTTGATATTGGTATATTGAAGTTTGATTGTAAACAATCGGAGTTTGGACGCAACGTGTTTGTTCTAATGCCTCAATGAACTTAGTTTAATCTTATCAACGTTTCGAGTTCGTTATATTCGTGTTTGATTCGTATATTAAGCGAATTGTTGGTGCTTGTGTAATTCAAGGTTGTTCGAGTGGCCGGTATTCCCTATTAAGGACGTTGTTCGTGGAAGGACTTCCTCGCCTTCGGTTTGAGGCAAGTTTTATACTTGTACTAGTCAATGAGATTAATGTCATCATATATGTGTATAAATGTGTTGTATCATTCCGAGACTTAGTCTCTTCATGAATTCATTGATATTAAGAGATCGTTCGATACGATACCTTTCGGCAATTTTGCCAAATATTTATTGTTATTCCTTTTTGGATTGTCATTAAAACTGTACACGCCGATTAAAGGCATTGGCTTATTCATTTCTCACCTTCGTCGTCGGTAACCGATTAAAGGTACCGAGGCATCCTTCATATCATTGTTATCGAATTGCCGTTCGCAGGCAAATCGAAATGTTCAATCATTCACTATATTATTGTATCGATTGACCGTTCTAAGGCAATCGAGGTATTCAATCATTCATCATATCGCTCATATCGATTAGCCATTATAAGGAAATCAAGCGCTCAAGCATTCATGGAATCATCCGCATCATTGTCATCGGTTAGCCGTTCTAAGGCAATCGAGGTGTTGAGTTAGACTGCCGAGGATGGTGGCCGCCGACTCAAGACAAAGATACCATCCCTACTTGTGATACGGCTTTCATGCCGTGGCTTCGGCCCTACTTGTGATACGGCTTTCATGCCGTGGCCCTACTTGTGATACGGCTTTCATGCCGTGGCTTCGCCCTACTTGTGATACGGCTTTCATGCCGTGGCTTCGCCCTACTTGTGATACGGCTTTCATGCCGTGGCTTCGCCCTACTTGTGATACGGCTTTCATGCCGTGTCTTCGCCCTAATCAATAACGGCTCAATTTCGGCTTCATGTGATTGTGATATTTGTGATTTGGTGAGTGATTTTTAGGCCTTGTGATTGTCTTGTTAATTTCATTGGAGTCTCCGAGCATTGTGATTCATATTTAATCCTGTTCTGGTTTGGTTCATGTCGTGTAATTCATTGTGGTATTCTGTGATTATGATTCGCCGTTGGGCACTTATGTTCTAACCTGTCGAACAGGTATTAATCGTATGCCGTGGGCATAGTGTTCCATGAATGCTCGATTTTTACCTTGGTTTGTGAGCATCTCGTATTATTATCATCATTATACCGTTTCATTCTGCCTTTGGATGCATATCATGTTATACATGTATTTGAGATTCATTATCTGGATGACTGACCCCGTGGGGGCGGAACATGTTTTCATGTTTTAGGTGCTTGCGAGGAGAGAGTTGAGGCACATGGGCATGACGATGGCGACGAGGCATACGAGCGATACTAGTCCGAGTTGTTCCTTGTTGGTCAGTCAGTTGGAGTGTACTCCAGTCTTGTCAGTTGTTGTCGTGTTGTATTACCCGAACAGATGTTTGTGGATGCTGTTGTATTTCATTTTGGCCATGTAGGCCACTTTTGTCGTTGAAATTCCTTATCGGAATATTGTGTCGGATATCATGGTAGGGACTATGATTTTCCCTTGTTGTTTAATTTAATGTATTTTAGTCATGTTCGCCTGGTGGATCTCCTGGCGTGGGGTCCACGGCACTGTAATAACCCAATAGGATTTGGGGGTGTTACAGAAATGGTATCAGAGATCTGGGTTGTGAAATACCCTGAGATGTGAGTTATGTGGTCCTACCAACGCGGTAGTAGTGGGATTGTCAGGTTATGACAATCTAGTCAGTCAGGTTTTGTGAGTCGTAATATTAGTGCGACTGCACGAGTCATTCATTCATCGAGTCGTCGTCAGTGAAGACTAGTATCGCCTCGAAGCTTCGTATGACCTGTGTAAGGACTCGATTCTCTTTGTGTTCATACATCCATCATGTCATTAATTATTCATGTTTGTTGAAACATATATGTGATATTAGTGTTATGATTGATTCATGACTAATTGTTTTGGAGCACGCATGACTTGTGTAAGCATTAAGGATCAACTCAATCATCAGTTAATAATCCTCAATCATCATTTTGATCTCATCACTCAGTTAATTCATTCATCACTCAGTTAATTCATTCATCACTCAGTCAATATCATTCATCACTCCGTTAAATCATTCATCACTCCGTTAATTCATTCATCACTCAGTTAATTCATTCATCACTCAGTTAATTCATTCATTACTCAGTCAATATCATTCATCACTCAGTTAATTCGTTCATCACTCACCAATATCATTACTCGATAATTCATTCATCACTCGGTTAATTCATTCATCACTCATCAATATCATTCATCACTCGCTTAATTCATTCAAGACCCAGCTAATTCATTCATCACTCACCAATATCATTCATCACTCGCTTAATTCTGCTCATCACTCACCAATATCATTACTCATATAATTCATTCATCACTCGGTTAATTCATTCATCACTCACCAATTCCTTCATCACTTAGTCAATCTCATTGTTCGATTAATTCATTAATCACTCAACCAATCTCATTGTTCACCAATTCATTCATCACTCGGCCGATCTCATTTCTCGCTTATTTCCTTCATCACTCACCAATCTCATTGTTCACCAATTCATTCATCACTTAGTCAATCTCATTGTTCACCAATTCATTCATCACTCACCAATCTCATTGTTCAATCAATTCATTCATCACTCGGTTAATCTCATCGCTCAGTTGATTCATTCATCACTCACCAATCTCATCGCTCGGTTGATTCATTCATCACTCACCAATCTCATCGATCAGTTAATTCATTATCACTCAGTCAATCTCATTGTTCAATTAATTCATTAATCATCCAGTCCATCTCACGATTTAGTTGTTGATCTTGTGAATCAAATTTTCAACCTTGTTAACTTGTTCAAGGTAATCATTTCAGGAATTTCATCAGATAGTCTTGTCACCTCACTTGATCTTTCATGCGATCTTATCATATTCCGGCGTCATGTCGACGATCGTTTTATTGCATTATTAATGCATTCATTGTGTTAGAGCGTGTATGCTCATTGTTATCATTTCATCTCGTAATCATAATACAATCTTCATACGAGATCTATAATTATCACGTGACTTTTCCTGCCTCGGTATGGAAAGAGTTGTCAGATGGACATCGGACTCCGACGTCCAAGAGATCGTTTTCTAGTCGTCTTCGTGCTGGGAGAGCATTTTCATCTCAGACGACGAGTTCGACTGTTGTTTGCTTTAACTGTGATACAATAGGACATTCATCACCGGTTTTGAGCAAGTTAATTCTTGCTCGGTAATAGGATAATCACTCATTTCATCGTTGTTCAATCATTCGCATAAGTCATTCATCATATATCAATCACGTTGAGACTTATAATTATCAAACTAATCATTCACTTCACGGGAAACAACGTTTCCAATCACTTCATGGAGCTATTACTCATTAATTTATTAATTCACCTCGGTGAACTATTCTTAATCCTTGTGGGATTTAGATTCATTATCATTCATTGGGATCATTTTGTTCTTGTGATCTTCCGGGATCATATTGTGCGGTGAGTTCAGATTTGGGGTCTACCTTAAATCGTTGAGATAGAGGAGATTGATGATATGGAAGGATATCGACGTTGGGTACATTTGAGATGTAACCTTGTTTTTTTTGGATGACTGTAAATCTATCCGTATTAATGTATCGTCATGGATCATTTATTGTTGATCTATTTTATTATGATCATATTCGAGAATATTGAGATTTGGATGATTTGTTGAGAATTCGTCCCTTTGGCTTTGTACTCAAGACTTCGTGATAATTTGGGAAATCATTCACTGAGATTCGAGACGTCAAGTCTTGGGGACTTGGGCGTGCGATTGATTTGGTCCCGAGGACTAGATGTGCATTATTGTTTTCAGATCTTGATGGATAGTTCATATCCCGAGTTGTTTACCCTGAGTTTCGAGGACGAAACTCCTTTTTAGGGGGGGTGTATGTAATACCCGGTTGTAATTCAATCTTTATTATTCAAGAATTTCATTCAGTGATTGTCACTCAGTGGATTTTCACTCAATTATAATCATTCATCAATCATGTTCATTCACCGTGTTCACCGTTCGGAAAAACTTCGAGTTGTGTATCGTTATTGTTCATTGTTTCAACTTTCCTCATATGAGTTCGACTTTGTTAGATCACCATTAATTTTTGGTAACTCCAAAAATTCTAAATCTTTGCAATATTATAGAGCATCGAGTTAGCTTTCCAATGGTTCAAACGGTGAGTCAATCGAGTCCGTACGAGAGTTATGGTCGTTTTAGCTCAACCGCTCACTTTTCGCCGCCGATCATCGCCGAACGAACTCGGCCGTGTCGTCCGACACGGCCCGTGCTGCATTTCGTCCGGAAAATGCCGAATTGTTCGCCTCAGACCCGGCCGTGTCGTGCACGCGGCCAGTCGAACCCTCCCGGATAAGCCGATCGATCGCCGAGAGGCCCGACCGTGTTCGGGACACGGTCGAGTCATTGCCGAGCGCCGCGGACAGTCACTATCGGTAGGCCCTCGCGCGCCGCGACCGTGTCAAGCGGTGACACGGTCGAGTCCTCGCCGGCCGCGCGCGCGACCGTGTCGCGGGCACGGCCGAGTCCGCCGCCGAGTCAACCCCTATAAATTCATTTTTTGAGCATTTTGAGCTCATTTCTTCCATTTTTTTCCATCTTCTTCACCTGCAACCGAGAGAGAATAACTTGAGGGAGAGATTTCTTCATCAATTATCATTTGAGTTTGTATTTTTCATCACCTTCAATCATTTGGGAAGCTTGGATAGTCGTTTTTACACGTTTTCATCAGATCGAATTGGTTGGATCTTCAAGAGGTAAATTCTTCAACACTTTGGACTTCGATTTTGTGTTGAGATATGATGTTTTGGACGTTATAATCATGTTATATGAAGGGATATGTATATGATTATGAGTTTGTATAAGGATTCATTGGATTATTGAGGAATTATTCAAGAACACCTTGAAAATCGAGTTGGAATTGGGGATTTTCGACTAATTGTTGTTATAATCACGTTTTCGGATATTCGTCTTGGATTATTAATCTTATTGAAGATGTTTCGTTGGTTTGAAACACTTCTTGGGGTTTTGATATTGGTATATTGAAGTTTGATTGTAAACAATCGGAGTTTGACGCAACGTGTTTGTTCTAATGCCTCAATGAACTTAGTTTAATCTTATCAACGTTTCGAGTTCGTTATATTCGTGTTTGATTCGTATATTGCGAATTGTTGGTGCTTGTGTAATTCAAGGTTGTTCGAGTGGCGGTATTCCCTATTAAGGACGTTGTTCGTGGAAGGACTTCCTCGCCTTCGGTTTGAGGCAAGTTTTATACTTGTACTAGTCAATGAGATTAATGTCATCATATATGTGTATAAATGTGTTGTATCATTCCGAGACTTAGTCTCTTCATGAATTCATTGATATTAAGAGATCGTTCGATACGATACCTTTCGGCAATTTTGCCAAATATTTATTGTTATTCCTTTTTGATTGTCATTAAAACCGCATACGCCGATTAAAGGCATTGGCTTATTCATTTCTCACCTTCGCTTCGGTAACCGATTAAAGGTACCGAGGCATCCTTCATATCATTGTTATCGAATTGCCGTTCGCAGCAAATCGAAATGTTCAATCATTCACTATATTATTGTATCGATTGACCGCTCTAAGGCAATCGAGGTATTCAATCATTCATCATATCGCTCATATCGATTAGCCATTATAAGGAAATCGAAGCGCTCAAGCATTCATGGAATCATCCATTGCCGTATCATTGTCATCGGTTAGCCGTTCTAAGGCAATCGAGGTGTTGAGTTGGGACTGCCGAGGATGGTGCCGGCCGACTCAAGACAAAGATACCATCCCTACTTGTGATACGGCTTTCATGCCGTGGCTTCGGCCCTACTTGTGAAAAGGATGTCATGCCGTGGCTTCGGCCCTACTTGTGATACGGCTTTCATGCCGTGGCTTCGGCCCTACTTGTGATACGGCTTTCATGCCGTGGCTTCGGCCCTACTTGTGATACGGCTTTCATGCCGTGGCTTCGGCCCTACTTGTGATACGGCTTTCATGCCGTGTCTTCGGCCCTAATCAATAACAGCTCCGGGCTGTTTCGGCTTCATGTGATTGTGATATTTGACAGTTTCGGCTGAGTGATTTTTAGGCCTTGTGATTGTCTTGTTAATTTCATTGGAGTCTCCGAGCATTGTGATTCATATTTAATCCTGTTCTGGTTTGGTTCATGTCGTGTAATTCATTGTGGTATTCTGTGATTATGATTCGCCGTTGGGCACTTATGTTCTAACCTGTCGAACAGGTATTAATCGTATGCCGTGGGCATAGTGTTCCATGAATGCTCGATTTTTACCTTGGTTTGTGAGCATCTCGTATTATTATCATCATTATACCGTTTCATTCTGCCTTTGGATGCATATCATGTTATACATGTATTTGAGATTCATTATCTGGATGACTGACCCCGTGGGGGCGGAACATGTTTTCATGTTTTAGGTGCTTGCGAGGAGAGAGTTGAGGCACATGGGCATGACGATGGCGACGAGGCATACGAGCGATACTAGTCCGAGTTGTTCCTTGTTGGTCGGCCACTGGAGTGTACTCAGTCTTGTCGATTGTTGTCGTGTTGTATTACCCGAACAGATGTTTGTGGATGCTGTTGTATTTCATTTTGGCCATGTAGGCCACTTTTGTCGTTGAAATTCCTTATCGGAATATTGTGTCGGATATCATGGTAGGGACTATGATTTTCCCTTGTTGTTTAATTTAATGTATTTTAGTCATGTTCGCCTGGTGGATCTCCTGGCGTGGGGTCCACGGCACTGTAATAACCCAATAGGATTTGGGGGTGTTACAGAAATGGTATCAGAGATCTGGGTTGTGAAATACCCTGAGATGTGAGTTATGTGGTCCTACCAATGCGGTAGTAGTGGGATTGTCAGGTTATGACAATCTAGTCAGTTAGGTTTTGTGAGTCGTAATATTAGTGCGACTGCACGAGTCATTCATTCATCGAGTCGTCGTCAGTGAAGACTAGTATCGCCTCGAAGCTTCGTATGACCTGTGTAAGGACTCGATTCTCTTTGTGTTCATACATCCATCATGTCATTAATTGTTCATGTTTGTTGAAACATATATGTGATATTAGTGTTATGATTGATTCATGACTAATTGTTTTGGAGCACGCATGACTTGTGTAAGCATTAAGGATCAACTCAATCATCAGTTAATAATCCTCAATCATCATTTTGATCTCATCACTCAGTTAATTCATTCATCACTCAGTTAATTCATTCATCACTCGATCGATATCATTCATCACTCCGTTAAATCATTCATCACTCCGTTAATTCATTCATCACTCGGTTAATTCATTCATCACTCGCTAATTCATTCATTACTCACCAATATCATTCATCACTCGGTTAATTCGCTCATCACTCACCAATATCATTACTCGGATAATTCATTCATCACTCGGTTAATTCATTCATCACTCATCAATATCATTCATCACTCGCTTAATTCATTCAAGACCCAGTTAATTCATTCATCACTCACCAATATCATTCATCACTCGATTAATTCGCTCATCACTCACCAATATCATTACTCATATAATTCATTCATCACTCGGTTAATTCATTCATCACTCACCAATTCCTTCATCACTTAGTCAATCTCATTGTTCGATTAATTCATTAATCACTCACCAATCTCATTGTTCATCAATTCATTCATCACTCAACGATCTCATTTCTCGCTTATTTCCTTCATCACTCGACCAATCTCATTGTTCACCAATTCATTCATCACTCATCAATCTCATTGTTCATCAATTCATTCATCACTCACCAATCTCATTGTTCAATCAATTCATTCATCACTCTTAATCTCATCGCTCGGTTGATTCATTCATCACTCATCAATCTCATCGCTCGCTTGATTCATTCATCACTCACCAATCTCATCGATCGGTTAATTCATTATCACTCACCAATCTCATTGTTCAATTAATTCATTAATCATCCAGTCCATCTCACGATTTAGTTGTTGATCTTGTGAATCAAATTTTCAACCTTGTTAACTTGTTCAAGGTAATCATTTCAGGAATTTCATCAGATAGTCTTGTCACCTCACTTGATCTTTCATGCGATCTTATCATATTCCGGCGTCATGTCGACGATCGTTTTATTGCATTATTAATGCATTCATTGTGTTAGAGCGTGTATGCTCATTGTTATCATTTCATCTCGTAATCATAATACAATCTTCATACGAGATCTATAATTATCACGTGACTTTTCCTGCCTCGGTATGGAAAGAGTTGTCAGATGGACATCGGACTCCGACGTCCAAGAGATCGTTTTCTAGTCGTCTTCGTCGGGAGAGCATTTTCATCTCGCATTTACGAGTTCGATCGTTGTTTGCTTTAACTGTGATACAATAGGACATTCATCACCGGTTTTGAGCAAGTTAATTCTTGCTCGGTAATAGGATAATCACTCATTTCATCGTTGTTCAATCATTCGCATAAGTCATTCATCATATATCAATCACGTTGAGACTTATAATTATCAAACTAATCATTCACTTCACGGGAAACAACGTTTCCAATCACTTCATGGAGCTATTACTCATTAATTTATTAATTCACCTCGGTGAACTATTCTTAATCCTTGTGGGATTTAGATTCATTATCATTCATTGGGATCATTTTGTTCTTGTGATCTTCCGGGATCATATTGTGCGGTGAGTTCAGATTTGGGGTCTACCTTAAATCGTTGAGATAGAGGAGATTGATGATATGGAAGGATATCGACGTTGGGTACATTTGAGATGTAACCTTGTTTTTTGGATGACTGTGTAAATCTATCCGTATTAATGTATCGTGGATCGTGGATCATTTATTGTTGTTATATTTTATTATGATCTTTTTCGAGATTCTTGAGATTTGGATGATTTGTTGAGAATTCGTCCCTTCGCTTTGTACTCAAGACTTCGTGATAATTTGGGAAATCATTCACTGAGATTCGAGACGTCAAGTCTTGGGGACTTGGGCGTGCGATTGATTTGGTCCCGAGGACTAGATGTGCATTATTGTTTTCAGATCTTGATGGATAGTTCATATCCCGAGTTGTTTACCCTGAGTTTCGAGGACGAAACTCCTTTTTAGGGGGGGTGTATGTAATACCCGGTTGTAATTCAATCTTTATTATTCAGTAATTTCATTCAGTGATTGTCACTCAGTGGATTTTCACTCAATTATAATCATTCATCAATCATGTTCATTCACCGTGTTCACCGTTCGGAAAAACTTCGAGTTGTGTATCGTTATTGTTCATTGTTTCAACTTTCCTCATATGAGTTCGACTTTGTTAGATCACCATTAATTTTTGGTAACTCCAAAAATTCTAAATCTTTGCAATATTATAGAGCATCGAGTTAGCTTTCCAATGGTTCAAACGGTGAGTCAATCGGAGTCCGTACGAGAGAGTTATGGTCGTTTTAGCTCAACCGCTCACTTTTCGCCGCCGATCATCGCCCGCGAACTTCGGCCGTGTCGTCGACACGGCCCGTGCCGCATTTCGTCCGGAAAATGCCGAATTGTTCGCCTCAGACCCGACCGTGTCGTCTGGCACGGCCGAGTCGAACCCTCCCGGATAAGCCAGACTCGACTGTCGAGAGGCCCGACCGTGTTCCGGGACACGGTCGAGTCATTGCCGAGCGCCGCGGACAGGTCCCTGTCGGTCGGCCCCTGCGCGCCGCGACCGTGTCGGGCAGACACGGTCGAGTCCTCGCGGCTGCCAGCGCGCCGCGACCGTGTCGCGGGCACGGCCGAGTCCGCCGCGAGTCAACCCCTATAAATTCATTTTTGAGCATTTTGAGCTCATTTCTTCCATTTTTTCCATCTTCTTCACTCGCAACCGAGAGAATAACTTGAGGGAGAGATTTCTTCATCAATTATCATTTGAGTTTGTATTTTTCATCACCTTCAATCATTTGGGAAGCTTGGATAGTCGTTTTTACACGTTTTCATCAGATCGAATTGGTTGGATCTTCAAGAGGTAGATTCTTCAACACTTTGGACTTCGATTTTGTGTTGAGATATGATGTTTTGGACGTTATAATCATGTTATATGAAGGGATATGTATATGATTATGAGTTTGTATAAGGATTCATTGGATTATTGAGGAATTATTCAAGAACACCTTGAAAATCGAGTTGGAATTGGGGATTTTCGACTAATTGTTGTTATAATCACGTTTTCGGATATTCGTCTTGGATTATTAATCTTATTAAAGATGTTTCGTTGGTTTGAAACACTTCTTGGGGGTTTTGATATTGGTATATTGAAGTTTGATTGTAAACAATCGGAGTTTGGACGCAACGTGTTTGTTCTAATGCCTCAATGAACTTAGTTTAATCTTATCAACGTTTCGAGTTCGTTATATTCGTGTTTGATTCGTATATTAAGCGAATTGTTGGTGCTTGTGTAATTCAAGGTTGTTCGAGTGGCCGGTATTCCCTATTAAGGACGTTGTTCGTGGAAGGACTTCCTCGCCTTCGGTTTGAGGCAAGTTTTATACTTGTACTAGTCAATGAGATTAATGTCATCATATATGTGTATAAATGTGTTGTATCATTCCGAGACTTAGTCTCTTCATGAATTCATTGATATTAAGAGATCGTTCGATACGATACCTTTCGGCAATTTTGCCAAATATTTATTGTTATTCCTTTTGGATTGTCATTAAAACCTGACACGCCGATTAAAGGCATTGGCTTATTCATTTCTCACCTTCGCTGCCTCAGAACCGATTAAAGGTACCGAGGCATCCTTCATATCATTGTTATCGAATTGCCGTCGCAGCAAATCGAAATGTTCAATCATTCACTATATTATGGTATCGATTGTGCGTTCTAAGGCAATCGAGGTATTCAATCATTCGTCATATCGTTCATATCGATTAGCCATTATAAGGAAATCGAAGCGCTCAAGCATTCATGGAATCATCCGCTGCATCATTGTCATCGGTTAGCCGTTCTAAGGCAATCGAGGTGTTGAGTTGGGACTGTCGAGGATGGTGCTGGCCGACTCAAGACAGCATACCATCCCTACTTGTGATACGGCTTTCATGCCGTGGCTTCGGCCCTACTTGTGATACGGCTTTCATGCCGTGGCTTCGGCCCTACTTGTGATACGGCTTTCATGCCGTGGCTTCGGCCCTACTTGTGATACGGCTTTCATGCCGTGGCTTCGGCCCTACTTGTGATACGGATTTCATGTCGTGGCTTCGGCCCTACTTGTGATACGGCTTTCATGCCGTGGCTTCGGCCCTAATCAATAACAGCTCCGGGCTGTTTCGGCTTCATGTGATTGTGATATTTGACAGTTTCGGCTGAGTGATTTTTAGGCCTTGTGATTGTCTTGTTAATTTCATTGGAGTCTCCGAGCATTGTGATTCATATTTAATCCTGTTCTGGTTTGGTTCATGTCGTGTAATTCATTGTGGTATTCTGTGATTATGATTCGCCGTTGGGCACTTATGTTCTAACCTGTCGAACAGGTATTAATCGTATGCCGTGGGCATAGTGTTCCACGAATGCTCGATTTTTACCTTGGTTTGTGAGCATCTCGTATTATTATCATCATTATACCGTTTCATTCTGCCTTTGGATGCATATCATGTTATACATGTATTTGAGATTCATTATCTGGATGACTGACCCCGTGGGGGCGGAACATGTTTTCATGTTTTAGGTGCTTGCGAGGAGAGAGTTGAGGCACATGGGCATGACGATGGCGACGAGGCATACGAGCGATACTAGTCCGAGTTGTTCCTTGTTGGTCAGTCAGTTGGAGTGTACTCCAGTCTTTTCAGTTGTTGTCGTGTTGTATTACCCGAACAGATGTTTGTGGATGCTGTTGTATTTCATTTTGGCCATGTAGGCCACTTTTGTCGTTGAAATTCCTTATCGGAATATTGTGTCGGATATCATGGTAGGGACTATGATTTTCCCTTGTTGTTTAATTTAATGTATTTTAGTCATGTTCGCCTGGTGGATCTCCTGGCGTGGGGTCCACGGCACTGTAATAACCCAATAGGATTTGGGGGTGTTACACTGCACGTGGTGCCTGTCCTGAGGCTCGGCCTTTGCCGACTGGATGACTATCGGCATGATGCGGTCGTCTCTAGCTGGTCACTGAGGGTCGACATCGGCCAGTCGCTGAGGGTCGGCATCGGTCGGTCACCAAGGGTCGGTCGGCAAGCGCCGAGAGATGATCGTCCGCTAGTCGGTCGCCAGGAGTAGGTCGCCAAGTACCGAGAGACGATCGTATTTGATGTCGATCGCTCGGCGCCGGGACTTGTCCTGGGACCTTCGGTTGGCCGATTTATCTTGACTGCTGGTCTAAGGTTAGGCCGCCTGGTCGCTGGTCGGCAGTTCTGCCTCGGCTGCTCGGCAGTGGCTAGGTCGCCCGATCTCCGAGGCGATCGCCGATCGGAGAGTGTAATTCTCGACACAACAATTGCCCTCCAGCTTGCTCCGATGTTGAAGACATGGGGCGAGGTGGTTCTTGCTGGCGATCGTGTAGGATGAGTATGGGCGAACTGTTGAGCCGACTTTGTATTTGGACTTAGGATATCATGGTCGATTGGCTAGAAATCTTTCGGTCTTCTACCTGCAAAAAACAACATTGGCCGATCCCTCGTAGAAACTTGATGGTTTCGTCGCTGAGGAACTGTGCACAGTCGCGGAGTTCGATGGACCGACTCCATGACCGTGTCTTGGTGCGCGAAGACGTTGAGTGTCTCGTGACTCACTTTATTATGAGGGTCCTCTGTTAGGCTGCGCCTCGCCTCGTATTTAAACGAAGGGCGTGCGGTCTTGGTCTAGAGGAGTCCTTGCGCGGGGCAGAGTCGGATGAATCAACTCCACCTCCGCGGCTTGTTAGCTCAGCTTCCACCTCGGCCCGCCATGGAGATGGCGAACCTCGACGGTGTACGTTGAGATGGGGGTAGTGGCACGTGTCGCTTTGTCCGGGTTCAATGATCCTTGAGGGCGGGCGATCGTGTCCACTGATTAATTTTGGAGAGCCCTCAGACTACGCCAGCCTCGTATTTAAACGAAGGGCGGGCGATCTCGGCCGAAAGGGACCTTGCATGGCCGAAACAGTCGGTTCCATCGACTACCAGGACCATGGCTTTATGTTGTGCGGTGGAGGCGATCTTATGCCTTAGTCCGTCATGTTAGATGCTGGACTTGTAGATGGCGATCGTGTCCTCCGGGTTTTGGTGATGTAGCGTGATGATCGGCGATCGGGCTGGAAGACTGGCGATCGTTGTTCGGCTGCCGATCGCGTTATTCGTAGGTCGATATCGGCGATCGGGCGGGAGATCATCGTTTGGGCGCCGATCGCGCTGCTCACAGGCTAAGAAGAAACCTTTGCCTGGCCAGAAAATCTGCGGCTCTAGCCCGGAAGGTCGCGTAGGTCATGGGTTGGCTCTTCGTAAGATGCCTGAACATAGGCGAAAAGCCATTGAATCCTGCTAGGACCGTGTGGAGGGCGATCTCATCGCTTACGGGCTCGCCGTTGAGGATGATCTCGTCCACTCGGTCGATGTAGTCCGAGTCGGACTCTTCTTCTCCCTGCTTGATTCGCATCATGCGATGGGGACCTTCCGGCCGAGCGACCCTGGTGGCGAAGTACGCTGTGAAGACGTTCGCGAGCTCGTTAAAGGAGCCAATGGACCGAGGTGGCAATGAGGTGTACCACCGGTAGGCGAGGTCGTCCAGCGTCATAGGGAACATTCGGCACCTGGTCGCGTTTGATGCCCCACACCCGGTCATCTAGATGTTGAACTTGCTCAGGTGTATTTGGGGGTCTGATCTCCCCTCGTACAAAGGTGTTTGCGGGGGAGCGATCTTGTGCTGCACAGGGGCGAGCTCGATGTCGATCGCGAGCGGCTCGCTTGGCTCGGCGATCGTCTTCATGGCGCCTGCCCTGGATTCCAGGAGCACCTTCATGTCGTCGAGCTGACGTTGCATCGCAGCCATCGCCGTGGCTCGGTTGCTTGCTGATCGGCTTTGGGAGCGGGAGCCGAGGCGATCGTGTACCGATCTCCGGACTCCGCTGCTGCCGACCTCGGCTATTTGGCGAGGGGGAGCCAGACGGCTGGGCTGCCTTCTGGGAGTCGGGTAGGCCGAGCTCCTGGTGACGGACTCAAAATCCGTCGTCTCGTAGCTGGGGACGGACTTCCCCGGTCGCCAAGACGGGTCACTGCCCAGGCGATCGAAAACAGAGGTGCCCCGGCTGGCGAGCGCCTCTTCTTGCGGACGAGAGCCTCCTGGCGATCGCTCGGCCAGTAATGCCTTGAGCTTCCTCTTGGACTTCCGGCGGACGGCCGAGGGGGTGATAGCGGGAGGCGCGTCGAGAGCACTCCGTCGCTCCTGAAGGACGGCCAGGGCCTCTTCGATCTGTTCCTTGGTTCAGAACTGATCGAGCGAGAGGCTTGGGCCGCCGTCCAGGGACGGGATCAAGCGTCTCTGACCGCGGCGGCTACCTTCCACCATCGGCTGTGGCTCGGACTAGGACGGAACGAGGCGTCTGGCCGGCTGGCCAGCGGTTTTTTTCGACGCGGAGGCGGAAGACATGATTTCTGAAAGATTTCTTTGAAGCGCAGTGAGTGTCACTTCAAGTATATGCCCCGAGAACAGTGAGTGTTCTTAGGGACAGTAGGAATAAAAATTTGAGGGTTAGATCCCCTTCTTCTAGCGCCAATTGTTGTTGCCCAAAATATTTATCCGACGACTAAATACTGCTGGAAGACGGACAATAAACAACAATTTGCGGGAGCACTTCCGAGAGAATATGAATAAACACAAGATTTTCCGGGTTTGTTAGGCCCGGGCTTTAATGCTCTCGCGAGATGTTATTAATACAAATATTCGTGGATACAAGTATTAATGTGAGAAATCTAAATACAATGAGTGCAAAAAGACTCTGTTAATCTGGCTCTTGAGCGAAGCTCGGTGTTCTTCGTCCCTGCCGATCGTATGCTTGATGAGAGAGGCCGAGAGAAGTAAGTACCGAAAGATAGCTGTTGCCAAGAGTTGGAGATAGCCAAGTGCTGTGTGAAATCTCGTGGGAAATGAAGTACTTCCGTATGTTCTTAAGAATTTCGGATCTGTGTGCTGAAATCGCGATAATGTCAGGCCCTTTTCCGAGTGCAGGCTGCCTGCTATATATAGCGACAGTGGAGCCTTGTCCTCCGGAGGGCGATCGCCTTCCGGCCATTATAATAATGGGGCGATCGTCTGCCGTCCAATATTATAATGGGGCGATCACACGGGCTGTCGGCCTAAAGTCCAAGGTAGATGCTGGCAGCCAGCTGTGCGGTCCAATGAGGAGCCAGCACGCGTACGGAGTCACTGTCACATGCGGTCCTACTGACAACTTTCGGCAGGCTTGTCGGCTGGTGGACGGATGTTGACAGGCTATGGTCAATGATCCGTGAATTGCGGATCTTGTCTCGGCTCTGCACGTGGTGCCTGTCCTGAGGCTCGGCCTTTGCCGACTGGATGACTATCGGCATGATGCGGTCGTCTCTAGCTGGTCACTGAGGGTCGGCATCGGCCAGTCGCTGAGGGTCGGCATCGGTCGGTCACCAAGGGTCGGTCGGCAAGTGCCGAGAGATGATCGTCCGTTTGTCAGTCGCCAGGAGTCGGTCGCCAAGTACTGAGAGACGATCGTATTTGATGTCGATCACTCGGCACCTGGACTTGTCCTGGGACCTTCTTGGCCGATTTACCTTGATCTGGGCTAAGGCTAGCCGCCCGGTCGCTGGTCGGCGATTCGCCTCGGCCGCTCGCAGCGGGCTATGTCGCCCGATCTCTCGAGGCGATCACGGCCGAGAGTGTAATTCTCGACACAACACGTTCCTGGCATAAAATGAAGGACTTAAAAGGAAAAGATTTAAAAACAAATTATAAGGATCATTTTTAGAATTTATGAAAGTGATTTCGAAAAGTTCCAGCGATTTTGATACGATAAAATTTTTATCACAGAACACTTAACTGCAAAAATAATATTAAATTATTTTATTATTATTATCGAAAATCCGTTCCGAGCATATTGAAGATTTAACTCCGACGAGTCCGAAACAGGTCGGAAAATCGAAATTGGACACAGGGAAGGGGTCAAAACGGCCGAGCCAAGTTGACGGACATCTGGCCATCACGGGACACGCTATCGGCATACCACGGCCACGGCCGATGATGTTTCTTGGCGCTCTACGGATAAGGCTGTCTGGATAAGGTCGGTCACGACCGACAGAAGCTTCTCGGCCATCTGTCCGGATAAGGTTGTCCAGCTATCCGGATGAGATCGGTCACGACCGACAGAAGCTTCTCGGCCAACTGTCCGGATAAGGCCTCCAGCTGTCCGAGTAAGTTTGATTTTCAGCCAACTTTGGACCCCTATTTATACATGTTACCGGACGTGTTTTTGTACATATCACATATCAATTTGAATCTCTGGACCTCTACTATAAAACGCCCGTAACATATTTTCCTTCCAAAAATTATAAAGGCTTCAAAAAGCCCGATGAAACAGGAAGCTCATATCTGACAGTTTTTCAAAGGTGTTTGATAAAAGTCCTCAAAGAGATTTCAGATTTCACATCAAACATTTATGGCCGGAAATATGAAAAAGTATTTTCAAGTGCTAGGAGTAGCGTATCCGGGATCCAAGAAGGACAATCGAGCCAAATTCAAAGGAAGATATTTCAAGATTTCAGCAAACGAGGTAAGGTTATACTGTTTTAATATGTTACGATCATCGTTGTGTCGTGTAACATGACGACCCACGAGGGGTCGAAAGAATGAAAGAAATCCGAGATGAGTCTCACACAGATAAGAATGTTTTATGTGCATTACACAACATGATTTTGACGATTTATAAGGGTTTAATCTCACTGAGTATGCTCGCGTACTCACACCGCGTCATTTATGTTTTTCGTGCTAAGGAATCGATTTAACGGGACAAGCAAAAGATGAATACATATTCCCACATGATGAAGTTCTAAATAATAAAAGATGTTGTCGTCGTAATTATTATTATTTTTACTAAATACTTGATGTTCTTCAACGAATATAATTTCAACGGACTATGTCCGAATATTTGATTTCCCATGTTTTTGTAAAATTGTACTGATGGTTGAATAAACGAGTTTTATTGAAGATTTCCTGACTAAAATGCTTCCGCAAATACTCCGAATTTATATAAATTTTTTAAGGAAAAAAATGAGCTGTGAAACGTACTTTTTAATTAAGAAAGCCGTATGCTATGTAATGGTATCGGAGCAGGACCTCTCTCAGTACGGTGAGATTTGGGGATGAACCAAGTGGAAGCTGGTGAACATGTAACACCCGGGACCGACGAGGGCGGGGAGTGATCGCCGGTGTAATAAAAAAGGGCACGGACAATGAGCGGCTCCGAGAAAGGGGAGTGATCGCCGGTATAATAAGAAAAAGGGCACGGACAACGAGCGGCTCCTGACAAGGCTTCTAGGCGGAGGGGGACATGACTGAACCAAATTCTCACCAGAACGAGACTTTATAGGTATGAGACTATGCAGTTAAGGAGGTTTATAAAAAAAAAAGATTTACTTATACAAAACAAGATATTTCAAAACATTCTTATTTTTAAAAGTATAACGAACAATTACGGCATGATTATATTTTCGGGAGAATATGTGGTTCATCGCTGCTGCCCAACGTCAACTCTGAGGTAATGTTTTCTAGTATTCACTCTTTTATGAAAACTTAAAAATTATGGTATGAATATAGAATGATTGTGTCGGCAAAAGATTTGAAAGGATATGTGAAAGTATAAATGTTGTCCGAAAGGGACAAAATATGATTTCAAAGAAAGGTTTGAAAATGATTTTTGCTGACACAATATTTTTAAAGTTATTGATGAAAATACTCATACAAAGTGTAATACAGATTTTCAAAGTTCTTTACGAAGCTCAATTTCGAGGACGAAATTTTTAAAGGGGGAGGATTGTAACGCCCCAATACTTATTTAAATGCTATTTATTTTGCTAACGATCATGGATTTTGATTTTTTTAATATTTACAGGTTGTCCGATACTTGGACCGATACGTTCCTAGCATAAAATGAAGGACTTAAAAGGAAAAGATTTCAAAACAAATTATAAGGATCATTTTTAGAATTTATGAATGTGATTTCGAAAAGTTCCAACGATTTTGATACGACAAAATTTTTATCACAGAACACTTATACTGCAAAAATAATATTAAATTATTTTATTATTATTATCGAAAATCCATTCCGAGCATATCAAGATTTAACTCCACGAGTCCTAACAGTCGGGAAATCGAATTTGGACACCGGAAGAGGTCAAACCGCCAACCCAAGTTGACGGACATCTCACGGCCACCGGACACGCCTACCGACAATACGGCCACGGCCGATGATGTTTCTCGGCGCTCTCGGATAAGGTCGTTCGATAAGGTCGGTCACGACCGACGAAGCTTCTCGGCCATCTGTCCGGATAAGGCCGTCCATTGTCCGGATAAGGTCGGTCACGACCGACAGAAGCTTCTCGCCGCCTATCCTAAAAGGCCTCACTGTCCGAGTAAGGTTGATTTTCACCAAATTTGGACCCCTATTTATACATGTTACGGACGTGTTTTTGTACATATCACATATCAATTTGAATCTCTGACCTCTACTATAAAACGCCTGTAACATATTTTCCTTCCAAAATATAAAGGCTTCAAAAGCCCGATGAAACAGAAGCTCATATCCGATGCTTTTCAAAGGTGTTTGATAAAAGTCCTCAAAGAGATTTCAGATTTCACATCAAGAATTTATGGCCGGAAATATGAAAAAGTATTTTCAAGTGCTAGGAGTAGCGTATCCGGGATCCAAGAAGGACAACCGAGCCAAATTCAAAGGAAGATATTTCAAGATTTCAGCAAACGAGGTGAAGTTATACTGTTTTAATATGTTACGGTCATCGTTGTGTCGTGTAACATGACGACCCGCGAGGGGTCGAAAGAATGAAAGAAATCCGAGACGAGTCTCACACAGATAAGAATGTTTTATGTGCATTACACAACATGATTTTGACGATTTATAAGGGTTTAATCTCACTGAGTATGCTCGCGTACTCACACCTCATCATTTATGTTTTTTAGGCTAAGGAATCGACGAACGGGACAAGCAGAAGATGAATACATACTCCCCACATGATGAAGTTCTAAATAATAAAAGATGTCGCCGTAATTATTATTATTTTTACGAAATACTTGATGTTCTTCAATGAATATAATTTCAACGGACTATGTCCGAATATTTGATTTCCCATGTTTTTGTAAAACTGTACTGATGGTTGAATAAACAAGTTTTATTGAAGATTTACTGACTAAAATGCTTCCGCAAATACTCCGAATTTATATAGATTTTATAAGGAAAAAAATGAGTTGTGTAACGTTCTTTTTAATTAAGAAAGCCGTATGCTACGTAATGGTATCGAGCAGACCTCTCTCACTACGGTGAGATTTGGGGATGAACCAAGCGGAAGCCGGTGAACATGTAACACCCGGGGCCGACGAGGGCGGGAGTGATCTGTAACACCCCCAAAATCAAACCGGAATATTACACGCTGCAGACCCTCTCCGTGAGGATCCACCAAGCTAGACATCCAAACAACACAACTTATTACATACCGACATGATAAAATACCAAATCAACATACTAACTTGGTCTTTCATCACAAACATACAATTCAAAATGTACATTTCTATCTCGACTCAACCCGCATAAGGGTAAAATACACTCTCAAACCAAAAGTACGACGTAAGAAAGACCATACACAAACTCCGACTGATCAGATCCAACACCGCCTTCGTGTGATTAGTGTCATTTGCCTTCCATCATCCTTCGCACCAATCCTGTGTTTTGCTCCCAAACCTGCATGTACCTGGATGCAAAAACAGACATCCACCCCCCGAATACTCGGTGGTTAGCAAAACTCCACTATTTTGCTAGTACAAGTATAAAGTGCAAATACGAGCCATACATAACACATTCCGAGAATACAACAAAAGACTTCCCGAGATATTTTGATAATAATAGTTCAAGTCTTGAAAATAGAAACCAAAACAAGAAAGCACTTTGAAAACATTTTCAAATCTCGGAGTTTTCGAAAACATTTGCGATAGTAAAGTTCTTAATTCTTCAAAAGCCTCTTAGGGTCACTTCCCCAACGATCATTTTCCAAAATGCAAATCCGTTAACAAAACATGGGGTTCACGACCCAACCATTCTAATCACAAAACACAGGGTCCACGACCCGTTCATTCACTTTAATTCACTTCCAAAAATACATTACACATAACACATTATTATTATGCCATTTTAGCCAAACACCAAGACTCGATATATAATGTCTCTCGACTCCGAGCAACAAGCATTGTGATACTCCGGACATATCACAATTAATCAACAGTACAAACACTCTGGCAATTCTCGCGACCCGGTCCAGCCCCCCGGTCCCGCCGTAAGGCCACCAAGTCCCTGTGTGCCCCGTCGAGCAATCCCCAGGTGAGAATGCCCACTCGAAGTAACCCTCGCGACCCGGTCCAGCCGCTAAGCCACCAGGTCCCCGTGTGACCCCGTCGAGTCAATCCCCGAGTGAGAGTACCCGAGAAAAACCTTACAACTCTCATCAATTCACATTTTCAAAACCACAATCCTCAAGAGTCAATCACAATATATATAGTCGAGGTATTTTGCTAAAATGGCCATATTATCCAACACATACTCACGACCCAAAATTAATGCTGTCCACAAAGAAACACACTTATCTCAACAACACCGAACGACACAACCAATATCACACAACTCATATATCCACCGATCACCACATGAATCCACGCACAATTTATAACGAAAGGATTTAACTACAAATTACCGACGACATATTCACACCTAATGACATCATCCGAAGGTAGAGAGTTCCTAAACTCAACACTAACACATATTATAATACCCGGTTGCAATTCAGTAATTATCATTTAGTATTTATCATTCAGTAATTTCACTCGTTAATGATCATTTGTCACTCATATTCAATCATGGTATTCATCGCTCGTGAGTAATTGTATCGTATATCAATCGCCGCTCATCACTAATCTAATTGGAGTTCCGTGCCATGTTTATCATCATTGTCATTTTCATTGTGGGTCATGCGTGAGGAGTAGCGCACGCCACGTACTCTTTCTAGCGCGCTAATTGAGTACGTGTAGCGACGCTACCACTCAGCATTAGCGCATGCTAATGTTACCACCGCCGCACCCGTGGTTACCGACCGCAGTGAGCAGTTATGCAGCGCACGCTACGAGTGGTAAGTAGCGCGCGCTAGTGGGTTGTAGTAGCGCATGCTAATATTTGGTGTAGCGCGCCCTAAGGACGGATCGGGTTGAGTCCGGTGGCTACCGGATCGCATCGATTAATTCATAGCGCACGCTATGAGTGATTTTTAGCGTACGCAAACGGTGTAGTAGCGCACGCTACTTGTTGGTTGTAGCGCACGCTACCGAGATCAGATCAGAGGACAGAAGGTGCTGGAGTTCAGTACTGGACAACAGATGTTTAGCTAGCGCACGCTAACATTTGGAGTTAACGCACGCTATTGGGATAGAGTTAGCGCACGCTACCAGGTTGTAGCGTACGCTAACGGGTCACCAGAGTTCACCGGAATGTTCATACAACTCATTAGCGCACGCTAAATAGCAGTCATAGCGTGCGCTAACTGGAGCAAGATAAATTGGACAGTTAGCCCGAGTTTCGTCATTTTCTAACTTCTCTTCGTTTTGAGCGACGTCGGGTGATTTCGCGACTTGGAGTGTCCTCTTCGAGCTGCTATCATCTATCATCATCTTCAAGTCTTTGAGTTGGATTAATCATCACTTCATCACTCCTTAACATCAAATCTAAGGTATTAATCTCTTGGATCTAGAATTTCGGATTTTTGGGTTTTTCCTTCCGATTTCTTCGTGTAAGCTTGGATTATTATTGGAATATGTTAGATATGGATTATCTACCTTGGATAAATATATTCCTACGGATTTAATGACTATTTTCGGAATTATTTCAAGAACCCTTGGGGTTGACTTCGGATAATTTGGGGATTTTTCGATTGTTGTTGTTGTAAACATAAATTGTGGATTCCTATGGGATTATTGATATCATTGAAGTGTTTTGATGGTCCGAAATACTCATTTTGGTGTTGGTTTCGATATATTCGGGATTGGATATTTTCGAAGTTATGTGGTTGGTTACGTATTTGTTAGAATGCCCCTATGAGTTGATTATCGTTGTATCGACTTTTGGGTTAGTCGTGTTTTGTTGCTTGATACGTGTATTGAACGGTTGTTGGTAATTATTGTTATTAAAGGTTGTTCGAGCGACCGGTATCTCGATTAGGACGTTGTTCGTGGAAGGACATTGTCATCGGTATTGTGTAAGTTGATTCTTACTCGGTTAAAAGGATATTCATTCCTTTTGTTGTTGATTATTCATAATCGTAACTCATTCATCATGGTATTAATCATATTGAGACATGTAATTGTCGAATAATCATTTCATTCGCTTGGAACGACGGTTCTAAATCATTTCATTGGGTTATCAATCACGTCACTATTATTTTCACCTCGGTGAGTCATTCTTGGCCTTGTCGAATTATTATTCATTGATATTCAGTGTGGTCATTATCATTCATATGACCTTCTGGGTTCATATTGCGTGGCCGGGTGTGGCTGTGTGGAATTTTTAGTCGGGCACACGATGGTCATGTATTGGGTTCACTGATACATTGGACCGTGCACACGGTAAAGCTTAACTCCGTGAGACTAATTAGGTACAAGGACGGGTGTGTCCGGTCATTCGTCTTGTACACTTGCACAGAACATTACGGGCGTACTATGATACTCCTCTTCAGCGTAATTCATAACTAAGGATATTTCATAACTTCAGTTAAATCATGATTGTGTATTTTCAACCCTTGAGGATTGTTGTTCTGTGTAACTGACCCCGTTGGGGGATTTTGTTTTCAGGTCACGGCAAGGCAAAGGCACGGGAAGAGCATGCTGACGGTGAGGAGTCCCAGTAATACTAGTAGGGGGCCCCAGTCATTCCGTTTGTTTCAGTCATTTCAGTCATTTCCGTCATTTGTATTTTCCGCTGCAAATTCCGTTTGGGATGTTTAATTGTTCAGGGTGGTGTATTTTATCTCCATATAAAATATACTAGTATTCGGTTTGTCCTGGTGTGTTATACTTAAACTCCTCATCAGAGTACTTGGTAATATAATGTGGTTCGGTACTACAATTATATTATTTAATTCATCATTTTCATTTACCTGGTGGGTCCCAGTTAGGGATTCACGGCACTGTAATATCCGCCTAGTTTGGGAGTTACAGAGTTGGTATCGGAGAGCGTGGTTTTGAATACTACCCTCCAAGTCATGTCTCATTTGAAATCATCGTCATCGGACTAGTATCATTGGACTTTCGCGTCACGTGTGACCTGTGCAAATGCCGAGCCAATCATACCAAGGACTGTAAGACTTCTAATGCCATGGTTTAATTTCTGGCAATAATCATTCATTCATAATTCATCAGTTAACAATCCTCAATCATCATTATGATTTTGACCAGGACGGTCAGGTTAACTCGTTAATCACTCAATTCATTTCATTACTCGGTCGTTGATCTGGAAGATCATATCATTAATCTTGTTAACTCATTCAAGATAATCATTTCAATAATTTCACCAGATAATCATGTCACCTCAGTTAGTCATTCATGTAATCACTGTGTTAGAGCGTATGCTAATTTTCATCATCTCATGTCATAATCATAATGTGATATTCATGCGGGGAATATAATTATCATGTGACTTTCCTACTTCAGTATGGAGAGAGCAAGAAGAGGACGAGGAGGACGAGGCCGTGGTGCGGGCCGAATCCCGAGAGCTCGTGTGAATACACGTGCGAATGTGAGAAATAATGCTAATTCATCGAGCAGAGACGCTGCCACTCATTCACCTGGACGCGATCATTCACTATCAGGGAGTCGTACCCGGGACACAGCTCAGTCAGAAGGTGTTCGGATTGACCCACTTGCTTTTATGCAGGGCATGATGGCCCAAATGACGCAGATGGCACAACTTATGGAGACGATGCACAACTCAGTCAATCAAAATCAACAGGCTCCTCCGTCGCCACCTCAGAGGCAAGAGAGGAATGTAAGCAGTATCATCGGTGACATTTCTCGCCAAAGGCCACCTACTTTTGAGGGCCTGCCCGAGCCGGCGGATATTGTTCATTGGCTCGAACACTTCGAGAAGCTATTTGCGATGGTAGAGTGTCCCGAAGGACACAAAGTTTCATTGCGGCTTACTATCCAGGTAAGAGCGCTCATTCTTGGTGGTTGTCGTTGAAGCTCACCGAAGGATCATGTACTTGGGAGCAGTTCAAGACTCTCATGATGGAGAGGTATTATCCGGCCCCACTCAGAGAGGCCAAGCTGTCAGAATTGCTCACACCCGACCCCTCAATAGACGAGGATGTTCTCGCCATTTCCGAGAAATTTCAGGAACTTCTCCCTTTCGCCTCATCCATCATTCATTCAGAGGCGGATAAAATCAAGTATTTCAGCAAGAGGCTGAAACCCCGTATGAGACTACAATTGCTTAATCATAATTGCACCACGTTGGCCGAATTCATTGAGAAAACTCTTACCTATGAGCTATCGCTAAAGAGATTGCTACAAAGAACCTTCGTCTCGCTAGCAAGAAATCGAAGAATCGTAATCGGTCTCTAGGCGGTCGAAAACCTTCAAGAAACCTCGTGGCTCGCTTTTACGAGCGACCTCCTATGACGCCTAAACCCGCTAATCTCGGCCTCGAGCGGCTAGTTCGGCCATCACCTGCTTTAACTGGGGATCCTGGTCATCTCGTACCAAGTGTCCGAGACAGACTATCACGTGTCATAATTGTGGGATTGCCGGGCATAAGGCCCGTTTTGCCGTAGAGACTCCAAACCTACTCGACGTCATCTCGTGCCCCTAAGCGATCGACCAATCGTAACCAAAGCCACTCAAACAATGGCTGCTTAAAACGACAGGAGCGACTAAAGGTGGAGCCTATAGCCATCAGACGGGAGCGTCCGGTGCCGGGACTAGCAAGCCCCGGATTTATGAGATGAAGAAGACCGATGATCCAGAGGCCCGAATGATCTCAAGTACACTCGATATTCTATCTCAACCTGTGTGTACCCTTTTTGATACTGGTGCATCGCATTCATTCATTTCCGAGTCATGTTTGAGTAGACTACGTCTGGGTAGTGCTACTAGTTGTGAGCCTTATGTCATTGGCCTACCTGATGGTAGACGAATTATCGGTAATCGTGAGATTCAGAATTGTCCGAATCAGTTTCATGGTCGTGTATGGCCCGCGGACCTTATCGTAGTATATTTGCCGAGGGACGACGTCATCTTGGGTATTGATTGGATGGATCGTCATGATGCCATCATTAGTGTCCGTAAGCGTATGATCACTATCATTTCAGACGATGGGGTTGAATGTGTGTTTCAGGGAGGTAATCCCGGCTGTTCTGGTAAGGTCATCAATTTGATGAAAGCAGTGAGATTACTCAATCAGGGGTGTGTTGGTTATTGGTGCTATATGACCAAAACCGAGAAATCATCAGTAATGTTGACGGACATTCCGGTCGTGACGGATAATGCCGATGTTTTTCCAGACGAGTTACCTGGTTTGCCTCTACAGAGGGATGTGGAATTCACGATTGAGTTGGAGCCTGGTACGTCCCCGATATCGAAGGCACCGTACCGAATGGCCCCGACCGAAATGCAAGAATTAAAGAACCAACTAGAGGAGTTGTTCAAGAAGGGTTATATTCGACCGAGTGCGTCCCCGTGGGGAGCACCAGTGTTATTTGTCAAGAAGAAGGATGGTTCTTTTCGCTTGTGTATTGATTATCGGGTGTTGAACAGGGTGACAATCAAGAATAAGTATCCCTTACCCCGTATTGATGATCTCTTAGATCAACTTCAGGGAGTTTCAGTATTTTCCAAGATTGACTTAAGATCTGGATATCATCAGTTGCGGATTCGAGAGTCTGACATCGCGAGGACGGCGTTTCGAACACGCTATGGACATTCTGAGTTTGTGGTTATGCCGTTTGGATTGACTAATGCACCTGCGGTATTCATGGAGTTAATGAATCGGGTTTTCATCGACTTTTTGGATTAGTTTGTTATTGTCTTCATCGATGACATTTTGATTTATTCTCGTGACCGAGAGGAACACGAGTTTCACCTTCATCAAGTGCTCGAAGTGTTGAGACGAGAACAACTTTATGGGAAGTTTTCCAAATGTGAGTTCTGGATGTCCGAAGTGACGTTTCTCGGACACGTAATTTCTTCAGACGGAGTTCGTGTCGATCCTCAGAAGACGGAGGCTATTCGAGATAGGCTACCTCCGAAGAATGTTAAGGAAATCCGAAGTTTCCTCGGATTAGCGGGTTATTATCGGCGATTTGTGGAGGGATTTTCTAGAATCGCTCAACCCTTGACGAACCTTTTGCGAAAGGATAAGAAATACACGTGGTCCGACGCGTGTCAACGGAGTTTTGAGGAACTCAAGAGCCGGTTAATGTCAGCACCTGTACTTTCCTTGCCGCAGGGGACGGAGGGATTTTTGGTTTATAGTGATGCATCTGGACAGGGTCTCGGATGTGTGCTCATGCAGAATGGAAAGGTTATTGCCTATGCTTCACGGCAATTGAGACCTTACGAGGTTAATTATCCGACACACGACCTGGAGCTAGCAGTCGTGGTGTTCGCTTTGAAGATTTGGCGTCATTATCTTTATGGCGTTACCTGTCAGATATTCACCGATCATAAGAGTTTAAAGTATATATTTACTCAGAAGGAGTTAAATATGCGACAGAGGTGGTGGTTGGAATTAATCAAAGATTATGATATCGAGATCCTTTACCACCCGGGCAAGGCGAACGTTGTCGCCGACGCCTTGAGTCGTAAGTCCGTTCAGGAACAGATGCTTGCCCGTTTAACGGTTCAGAAGGAGCTTCAGCAGGAATTCCTTAGACCCGAGATCGAGGTCTGGCTTCAGCGAGTTCAGGGACAGCTTTGTATGTTGGAGATCTCATCGTCACTTGAGGAGGCAATCAGAGAGAATCAGGGTTCGGACCCATCATTGTTACGCATCCGTGAGGATGTGGTTCAGGGGAAAGCCCCTGGATTCGTGGTCCACGAGGATGGACTTTTGAGATTTAAGAATCGGTTGTGCGTACCGGCGAATGACGAGTTGAAAAACTCGATTTTGAAAGAAGCTCATGCTACCCCTTATTCTGTTCATCCGGGGTCTAGCAAGATGTACAAGGACTTGAAACAAAACTACTGGTGGAGTAATATGAAGCGAGAAGTTGCGGAATTTGTTTCAAGATGCTTAACCTGTCAACAAGTTAAGATTGAACATCAGCGACCGGCGGGTATGCTGAAACCTCTCCCTATTCCAGAGTGGAAGTGGGAAGACATTTCTATGGATTTCATCACGAGTTTGCCGATGAGTCGTCGTGGCATGAATACGATCTGGGTGATTGTGGACCGCTTAACTAAATCAGCTCATTTTCTTGAGATTAAGGATACTTGGGGTCCCGAGAGACTTGCCCAGTTATTCATCAAAGAGATAGTGAGACTGCACGGTACTCCTAAAAGTATCGTTTCCAATCGTGACGGACGGTTTATGTCGCATTTTTGGAAATCAGTTCATCGCGCTATGGGAACTCAGCTTAATCTCAGTACCGCTTTCCATCCTCAGTCCGACGGACAATCAGAAAGAACCATTCAGACATTAGAGGACATGTTGAGGGCATGCTTCCTCGATTGGAAAGACGATTGGGAAGCCCAACTACCATTGATCGAATTCACGTATAATAATAGTTGGCATGCTTCGATTAAGATGGCACCTTACGAGGCCTTGTACGATCGTCGTTGTCGATCTCCTTTGTGTTGGGATGACCTATCAGAATCAATCGGCACCGAGCCCGATATGCTTATAGCCGCCCATGAGAAGGTAGCTTTGATCAGGAGTCGTTTATTGACCGCTCAGAGTCGACAGAAATCATATGCAGATAACCGTCGTAGACCATTAGAGTTCGAGGCAGGTGACCACGTGTTGGTCAAGGTATCCCCGAGTCGTGGGATCTTCCGTTTTAGGAAAAGGGGTAAGTTGAGTCCGAGATTCATTGGACCGTTTGAGATTCTGGATCGAGTAGGTGAGTTAGCTTACCGATTGGCTTTACCCCCGGCGTTGAGCCGAATTCATAATGTGTTTCACGTCTCTCAGTTGCGGAAGTATGTTGCCGACCCGAGTCACATACTTCAGTTTGACGAAATCGAGATCGACGACGACCATTCATATGAGGAGCGTCCTATACGAGTTTTAGAGCGGCGAATCAAACAGTTGAGGAATAAGACGATTCCTTTGGTTAAGATTCAGTGGTCTAGGCACGGAGTCGAAGAGGCTACTTGGGAAACCGAGGATAGTATGCGGGAGAGTTATCCCAAGTTGTTTAACCCTTAGTTTCGGGGACGAAACTCTTTTAAGGGGGGGTGTATGTAATACCCGGTTGTAATTCAGTAATTATCATTCAGTAATTATCATTCAGTAATTATCATTCAGTATTTATCATTCAGTAATTTCACTCGTTAATGATCATTTGTCACTCATATTCAATCATGGTTTTCATCGTTCAGAGTAATTGTATCGTATATCAATCGTCGTTCATCACTAATCTAATTGGAGTTCCGTGCCGTGTTTATCATCATTGTCATTTTCATTGTGGGTTGTGCGTGAGGAGTAGCGCACGCTACGTACTCTTTCTAGCGCGCGCTAATTGAGCTGTGTAGCGCACGCTACCACTCGCATTAGCGCACGCTAATGTTACTCGCTACATCCGTAAGGTACCGGACCGGCAGTGAGTTATAAGTAGCGCACGCTACGAGTGGTAAGTAGCGCGCGCTAGTGGGTTGTAGTAGCGCACGCTAATATTTGGTGTAGCGCGTGCTAAGGACGGATCAGGTTGAGTCCAGTGGCTACTGGACTGCACTGGATTAATTCATAGCGCACGCTATGATTGATTTTTAGCGTACGCAAATGGTGTAGTAGTGCACGCTACTTGTTGGTTGTAGCGCACGCTACCGAGATCAGATCAGAGGACAGAAGGTGCTGGACATCAGTACTGGACAACAGATGTTTAGCTAGCGCACGCTAACATTTGGAGTTAACGCACGCTATTGGGATAGAGTTAGCGCATGCTACCAGGTTGTAGCGTACGCTAACGGGTCAGCCAAAGTTCACTGGAATGTTCATACAACTCGTTAGCGCACGCTAAATAGCAGGTCATAGCGTGCGCTAATCTGGAGCAGTATAAATTGGACAGTTAGCCTGAGTATCGTCATTTTCTCACTTCTCTTCGTTTTTGAGTGACGTCGGGTGATTTCGGGCGACTTGGAGTGTCCTCTTCGAGCTTCTATCATCTATCATCATCTTCAAGTCTTTGAGTTGGATTAATCATCACTTCATCACTCCTTAACATCAAATCTAAGGTATTAATCTCTTGGATCTAGAATTTCGGATTTTTGGGTTTTTCCTTCCGATTTCTTCGTGTAAGCTTAGATTATTATTGGAATATGTTAGATATGGATTATCTACCTTGGATAAATATATTCCTACGAATTTAATGACTATTTTCGGAATTATTTCAAGAACCCTTGGGGTTGACTTCGGATAATTTGGGGATTTTCCGATTGTTGTTGTTGTAAACTTAAATTATGGATTCCTATGGGATTATTGATATCATTGAAGTGTTTTGATGGTCCGAAATACTCATTTTGGTGTTGGTTTCGATATATTTGGGATTGGATATTTTCGAAGTTGTGTGGTTGGTTACGTATTTGTTAGAATGCCCCTATGAGTTGATTATCGTTGTATCGACTTTTGGGTTAGTCGTGTTTTGTTGCTTGATACGTGTATTGAACGGTTTTTGGTAATTATTGTTATTCAAGGTGGTTCGAGCGACCGGTATCTCGATTAGGACGTTGTTCGTGGAAGGACATTGTCATCGGTATTGTGTAAGTTGATTCTTACTCGGTTAAAAGGATATTCATTCCTTTTGTTGTTGATTATTCATAATCGTAACTCATTCATCATGGTATTAATCATATTGAGACTTGTAATTGTCGAATAATCATTTCATTCACGAGGAACGACGGTTCCAAATCATTTCATTGGGTTATCAATCACGTCACTATTATTTTCACCTCGGTGAGTCATTCTTGGCCTTGTCGAATTATTATTCATTGATATTCAGTGTGGTCATTCTCGTTCATATGACCTTCTGGGTTCAAATTGCGTGGCCGGGTGTGGCTGTGTGGAATTTTTAGTCGGGCACACGATGGTCATGTATTGGGTTCACTGATACATTGGACCGTGCACACGGTAAAGATTAACTCTGTGAGACTAATTGGGTACAAGGACGGGTGTGTCCGGTCATTCATCTTGTACACTTGCACAGAACATTACGGGCGTTCTAAGGATATTTCGTAACTTCAGTTAAATCATGATTGTGTATTTTCAACCCTTGATCATCGGCTACACTTTACGAAGATTTATTTCAAAGGCTTCAAGGGTATGAATCTTTATCTTCGTATTTATTTTTCGTATATACGTTACTTGATCGATCCTGTTTGGGATTCGTTTTTATTTCCGCTGCGTATTTCGTTTTATTTTCGGCCATTGGTGAGAGTAGACTCAGAAGTACATTAAGTGCAATGGCCATAAATACATAACATACACATGTTATAATCCGGAAATCATGGTTAGATCGACTTCTTAGTGGTGATCAAGTTCTTTACAAATTTTAACAGACGCAACCTATCAGGTTTCTTGCCAATTAATTTCTGTAAAGTGGTGTCTAACACCAACCCGTCTGACGGATGATTTGATCTTCTTTTACCCCTAGTCTTCATGCCCTCAACCTATCAGGTTTCTTGGCAATCCAGACTATCTAAGTTGTTGACCATCAACGTCTATCAGTTTGACTAAATTATGATTTATCGGAAATACATAATTTATAGAGTGTAGTACAAAGGGCTTTTAAATGTTTGGATGAGATATAATAATTTCTTGTATAAATTTGTTGAGAGTCCTTGTAAGAAGATCATCAAACCTTCATCGGGAATTCGATTTCGGCATTTACAAGGGAAGTTTTTACCATGTTTTGTTCTTCAATTTCCATTATTGTTGTTGAATTAATCATGTGTGGCTAAACAATTCATATGGGTTTTTAGATATAGCCACACACATGTTTTTGATTGTTAGTTCCTTTTGATTCCACTTCAGTTATACTCATTTATAGTACAAGGCCCTTGAAGTACTAGCTCATAATTCTGTACCTTGTGATGTAGTAGTATTATTCTATTTATTTATCATGTGCTAGCTAGGGGGTGGGGTGGGGGTGGAAATCAATCTTCTTCTTTTTCTCGTTTAAATGTTTTAAATTAATTGGAGAAAACACACACACACACATACACTATTATAACGTTTCTAAAACGTATATATACGTATAAGGAAATACATTCATTCACTGTTTATTGTATTTCAATTGCATTCTTGACTTGGTAAACATTGAAGTGAAGTCCATGTAAATAAATCGAACATTCCATTCTCGTTATGGGATAGGAGAAAATGTACGAGACTCCGTTCTCCAAGAACACGGCTAGGGAACTCGTAGGAATTTTTTCTCTCAATTTTTTCTTAACTTTTATAACACCTCTAAGATGAAAATTATATAAAAGAAAAAAAATTTCTCCTCCCTCACTCAAAGCTCACGTCCATCAGCTCCAATGAATGAGTATGTGTATTCTTGGGTTTGTACTGCTCGTAGGTCTTTTTCTTCTTGTTCTTGGACCTCTTAGGCCCAGAAGAAATCACAAGAGCAGCCTCTCTCGGTTTAGTCTTCATGTTAGACTGTGCCGTCACCAGTTTATTCATTAGCCGTGCTAAGGTGGATGTAATTTCATTACAGTTGAAATTCATTACAAACTGCGTGAAAGAGTCAGGTAGAGATTGAAGGATGAGATCAATTTGAAGGGATAAATCCATATTAAAGTTGAGCACCTCGAGCCTCTCAATCATAGAGATCATCTTAAGGACGTGGTCTCCCACTTTCTCCCCTTCTTTCATCCTAGCACCGAACAATCGCTTTGATATCTCATATCTAGCGGCCCCACCGTGCTCTCCATAAAGTTCGATCAAGTGTGCGAGAATCTGCCTAGCAGAAGTCATTTTCTCGTGCGCTCTCTGCAGCTCATTAGTCATTGAGCCCATCATAAAACCACGAACTAGCACATCATCCTTGACCCATTTTTCATGGACGTCAATGTCTTCTTGATTACCCCTAGTCCGGGTTGGAGTCGGTGGAATGTCCACCTCCAAGACGTATCTCAGAGACTCCATACTGAGTACAATCATCAGATTCCGCAACCAGTCAACAAAGTTATGGCCAGTTAGGAGATTCTTTTCAAGTAGTATTGCAAGTGGGTTTTTAGCCATTTTAGAGAGATTCAATTTCATTTTCTGCAAAGATTTAGACAAGATTAAATTAGTGACTTGTTTAATTATGACCGAGTATAGAACTTAAGGGCTTGTATAATTCATGTCTCGGCTCCCACTAATTTTATCGAAATTATACACTCCCATGTTATAATCCGGAAATCATGGTTAGATCGACTTCTTAGTGGTGATCAAGTTCTTTACAAATTTTAACAGACGCAACCTATCAGGTTTCTTGCCAATTAATTTCTGTAAAGTGGTGTCTAACACCAACCCGTCTGACGGATGATTTGATCTTCTTTTACCCCTAGTCTTCATGCCCTCAACCTATCGTGTTTCTTGGCAATCCAGACTATCTAAGTTTTTGAACATCAATGTCTATCTTTTTGACTATTGAATCTCACCCGCAACCTATCGGGTTTCTAGGGCGAAATTTATCACCAACCGAAGGCATCTAATGCACTCAAGAATTTTTCAACCTCTACCAAATGTACTACCCCGATAACTCGGAAGCATAGCACACCGGCTCGGGTATCAATTTTCTACGAGTTTGATGGAGGGTAGGAAAACTCGTAACTTTTTTCAAACTTAGTCCTGCTTGTAGTCGGGAGAATTTCGCGATTAATGTTACACTTTGCACATTAATTCAATTATACGCGCGTTTGTATGTTTGTCAATCATTCAAAATGAAAATGTAAAATAGTAACCTAGTTACTACCAACATATAGCTCATGGACCTAATTCCTAAGTCTTGGGCCAAGCGAATGACCCAATAAATAAAAAATACAGTCTTCGATTCTTCGTCTTCTCGGTCGGTTGTCTTCGGTCTTCGTCATACCCAAAATAATACTTACATCATTGAAAAAATGCATCCTATACAAATTTTCTAGTAAAAATAAATAGGCTCAAAACGGCCTTTACAACCCAATCGAATCGAACAAATCAAAAACTAAGTCCACGAGCTATATCACCATCACATAAGGATTCCATACAACATGTAATGGCAACGAAATTAAACAATTAATTTTAATATAAATTAATCTATTCAATTTCTACTATATTAATTCAATTAATATAAAGTGGCATTAAAATTAAATAATCAATTAATATATTAATCCAATCAATATAAAATTAATCTATTCAATTTTAATGATATTAATCAAATTAATACTAATAATCATCATTTTAATTCGCTCAAGTAATCCGGCCAAAAATAATATTCTCGTTTAATTTATTTCCCTTAACTCAAAATATTCCAAATATTAATTTAGTCAAAATAAAATCCAATTTAAATTTTGGGAAATAATTAAAAACGAAATATAAACTTAAAACGGAGTCCCGGACAATCCGATTTAGGCTCACCGCTGCCCGATTCAAAATCGGGCCAAAACCCGAGGGTCGCTGCCGAGCCACGCTCAGATCGCCGATCATGCTCGGCCCCCTGGCCGAGCACTCTCAGCTCCTGGCCGAGTCATGGAGCTGCACTATTATCGGAAATTATATCGTATATACATTTAAATTGGTATGTGTGTTGGGGATACATAATACTAAGGGCTATTTGAAGTACTAGCTCATAAATCCCATAACATACACATACGGATTCCGAAAATAAAACGAAATACGCAGCGGAAATAAAAACGAATCCCAAACAGGATCGATCAAGTAACGTATATACGAAAAATAAATACGAAGATAAAGATTCATACCCTTGAAGCCTTTGAAATAAATCTTCGTAAAGTGTAGCCGATGATCACGATCCCGTCCCGAACACGAAATCCCTTCGTTCCAAGCACCGAAAATTCGAAGCCTCTACTTCACACGCGTCGGAAGTTGCCCGGAAAAATCTACAACACTCCGTTCTATGAAGAACACGGCTAGGAAGTATTGTAGGAATTTTTTCTCTCTTAATTTTTCTTACTTCTTTTCACCTCAAAGATGAACAATATGAAGAAGAAAAATTTTTCTCTCTCCTCACTTGAAGAACTCACGGCCAGCAGCTCCAATTTTTGCAAGTGTGTGTGTATATTTTTTCTTCATCAAGAGTTGGTTATATATATAATATATAACAACTCATCATAATGAATAAAAATAATGTGAGAGGAATCTCAAACATTATTAAGATGACTTTACAACAAACACAACATGCAAAATGTAATGGCCATGTGAGGTGGGGTTGGCCTATAAGGAAGCTTTCAGAAACGAGCCGAGTCACTGCTCAGGAACCGGACGTTCACAAACGACTCGTTAAATACACTCCTTTTAATCATCAATGTATTTATATTAATTAATTAATCTAATTAATTAATTATATCAAATACAAATATATATTTCTCTAAGAAATATAATTTATGAATTAAATTAATTACCCGGTAACTTAATTTAAATTCATAAGACCGATATTTGATTTATCCAATAAATCATAATTAGATATCCAATATCTAATATTAATAGAGAGATAATAAATTCACATTTATCCGTCAACGCTCCTGATGCGCGACTCCGTAGGTCCGTCTCAGATGGCATAGGGAGGAACCAATGAGTGCGGGCAGCACTTAGCCAGCCTAGCGGGCCGCACTGTAAACCCCGACTGAGAACGAATGAAGGGATCATTCCAGAACCATTATGTCGTGAATACTATATACGTATAGACCCTTCATCAGATGTCCCGGTCAAGTCTTCGGGTCACGGTAAAGTCAAACCCTACTGTTGACTAAACTCTATACATGTGTTAATGAAAATCAAAAACCGACTGATTAATAGTGTATCTAATACGACTATATCAGAATGCTTTGGTGATTCCGATATTTAATCAATGTTTTAGTGAGGAATACTAAATTATGTACCCATATACGTTAAGGGAAAATAATTAATAGTTGATTAATAAACTGAGTAACATAAACATAATACGAAGTACACTCCTATCACTCTATAAATTATGTATTTCCGATAAATGTATCCCCAACAGAAAATTTATGGCCTCTACTTTGTATATACTCCGATACCCAATTTAAATTAATTGGGTAATTTTCTTCAAATAGCCGACCGTATAGGCCGATCCAAATTTCGCTTTTAAATTGTTCGTTGTAGCATCACGTTTTTGGAAACGGGCCGAAAAACGAAGAAACGGGGCTGCTGGCAGTGGTGCCGGCAGCACTGCCTGGGCTGCCTGCCCAGGCTGCCGAGCGTGCTCGGCCATGACTCGGCCAGGAGCTGAGAATGCTCGGCCAGGGGGCCGAGCATGATCGGCCAGTCTGCCGAGCAGTGGCTCGGCCAGGCAGCCCTCAGGTTTTTGGCCCGATTTTGAATCGGGCCGCGGGCTGGGCCTAAATCGGATTGTCCGGGACTCCGTTTTAAGTTTATATTTCGTTTTTAATTATTTCCCAAAATTTAAATTGGATTTTATTTTGACTAAATTAATATTTGGAATATTTTGAGTTAAGGGAAATAAATTAAACGAGAATATTATTTTTGGCCGGATTACTTCGAACGAATTAAAATGATGATTATTAGTATTAATTTGATTAATATCATTAAAATTGAATAGATTAATTTTATATTGATTGGATTAATATATTAATTGATTATTTAATTTTAATGCCACTTTATATTAATTGGATTAATATAGTAGAAATTGAATAGATTAATTTATATTAAAATTAATTGTTTAATTTCGTTGCCATTACATGTTGTATGGAATCCTTATGTGATGGTGATATAGCTCGTGGACTTAGTTTTTGATTTGTTCGATTCGATTGGGTTGTAAAGGCCGTTTTGAGCCTATTTATTTTTACTAGAAAATTTGTATAGGATGCATTTTTTCAATGATGTAAGTATTATTTTGGGTATGACGAAGACCGAAGACAACCGACCGAGAAGACGAAGAATCGAAGACTGTATTTTTATTTATTGGGTCATTCGCTTGGCCCAAGATTTAGAATTAGGTCCATGAGCTATATGTTGGTAGTAACTAGGTTACTATTTTCTGCTTTTCATTTTGAATGATTGACAAACATACAAACGCGTATAATTGAATTAATGTGCAAAGTGTAACATTAATCGCGAAATTCTCCCGACTACAAATGTACTAAGTTTGAAAAAGGTTACGAGTTTTCCTACCCTCCATCAAACTCGTAGAAAATTGATACCAGCCGGTGTGCTATGCTTCCGAGTTATCGGGGTAGTACATTTGGTAGAGGTTGAAAAATTCTTGAGTGCATTAGATGCCTTCGGTTGGTGATAAATTTCGCCCTAGAAACCCGATAGGTTGCCGGTGAGATTCAATAGTCAAACCGATAGACGTTGATGGTCAACAACTTAGATAGTCCGGATTGCCAAGAAACCCGATAGGTTGAGGGCATGAAGACTAGGGGTAAAAGAAGATCAAATCATCCGACGGGTTGGTGTTAGACACCACTTTACGTAAATTAATTGGCAAAACCCGATAGGTTGCGTCTGTTAAAATTTGTAAAGAACTTGATCACCACTAAGAAGTCGATCTAACCATGATTTCCGGATTATAACATGGGAGTGTATAATTCGATAAAATTAGTGGGAGCCGAGACAAGAATTATATAAGCCCTTAAGTTCTATACTCGGTCATAATTAAACAAGTCACTAATTTAATCTTGTCAAAATCTTTGCGAAAACGAAATTGAATCTCTCTAAAATGGCTAAAAACCCACTTGCAATACTACTTGAAAAGAATCTCCTAATCGGCCCTAACTTTGTTGATCGTTGCGGAATCGATGATTGTACTCGAGATGGAGTTCTCGGGATACGCCTGGAGGCGGACATTCCACCGAATCCAATCCGGACTAGGGTAATCAGAAGACATTGACGTCCATGAAAAATGGGTCAAGGATGATGTGCTAGTTCGTGGTTTTATGATGGGCTCAATGACTAATGAGTTGCGAGAGCGCACGAGAAAATGACTTCGCTGTGCATTCTCGCACACTTGACCGAACTTTATGGAGAGCACAGTAGGATCGCTAGATATGAGATATCAAAGCGGTTGTTCAAAGGCTAGGATGAAAGAAGGGGAGAAAGTGGGAGACCACGTCCTTAAGATGATCTCTATGATTGAGAGGCTCGAGGTGCTCAACTTTAATATGGATTTATCCCTTCAAATTGATCTCATCCTTCAATCTCTACGACTCTTTCACGCAGCTTGTAATGAATTTCAACCGTAATGAAATTACATGCACATTAGCCGGGCTAATGAATAACCGGTGACGGCACAGTCTAACATGAAGACTAAACCGAGAGAGGTCGCTCTTGTGATTTCTTCCGGGCCTAAGAGGTCCAAGAACAAGAAGAAAAAGACCTACGAGCAAGACAAACCCAAGAAAGGGGTGCAAAAGGAAAGGGCAAGGCCCGAAAGGTTCAAAAGGTAGGCGGTCCAAAACCTACGGACAAATGCCTTGAATGCGGTGAGTGGCCACTGGAGAAGGACTTGTCCCAAGATTAATGGCGCATCGTGCACGGAACTTTTGTTTTTGAAACTAATTGTTCCGCCATCGTATATTCTCGCTTCATGGATTCTCGATTCAGTGCCACTTCTCACATTTGTACTATGAATCGGGATCTGAACGAAGTAGAAAACTTGAAGTCGGGAAATAATGATCACCGTTGGAAGCGGACAAAGTGTCGAGGCAACCGATATTGGATCAATCCTTCCGGGTTTAGAATCGGTTTTATTTTGACATTAGATGAAGTACTTGTTTTGCCCAAGGGGCATAAAAACATTGTATCCATTCCGTCTTGGACCGGAAAGGATTTTGTTTCTTCATTGGCAATGGCGATTGTAAAATTTATTTTCGAAATAAATTGGTTGGAACACTACATTGTTGAATGGTTTATATCATCCGAACATGCAAAATAAAACAAGAAGAACACTATAACTAGGAAACGTGGTAGGCAAGATACTAATCAAGCTCTTAAATGGCACCTTAGACTTGGTCATGTTGGTCGACCAAGGTTGAGAAAATGGAGAAAGATGGACTTTTAAGTCCATTGGGTGTAGAACCCTATCCAACTTGTGAATCTTGCCTTAGAGGCAAAATGACTAAGTTCCCCTTCACAGGACTTTTGAAAGGGCCGATAAACTTGGATTGGTGCATACCGATGTTTGTGGTGCTTTAGAAGTAGCCCGAGACGGATATCAATATTTCATAACGCTCAGATGATCATACTAGGTATGGGATTGTGTACTTAATGAAACATAAATCAAGCCTTTGCTAAATTCAAAGAATTTAAGGCCCTAGTTGAAAAACAAACCGGATGTCATATCAAAGCACTTCATCGGACCGAGGTGGCGAATATATGAGCACCGAGTTTGATGAGTTCCTTAAGGAACATGGAATAGTTTCACAATTCACGCCTCCAGAACCCCACGGTTAAATGGTGTTTCGTAAAGGAGAAATCGGACTTTGTTGGACATGGTTCGCTCCATGTTAAATTACACCGATTTACCTATTTACTCGTGGGGTATGCCTTACTAACCGCCGCCTATATCCTAAATAGATTTCCTTCCAAATCTGTTCCTATCACTCCGCATGAGATGTGGAAGGGTAAGAAACCAAGCCTTAATCACATAAGGATCTGGGGATGTCCAAATTATGTCAAAAAGGCTAAGGTGGACAACCGAAGCGAGGTCCATAAAAGGACGTTTCATAGGATACCCAGAGGACTCGATGGGTTATCTATTCTACATGCCGAGAAGACCATAGGTGGTCGTTGTGGCATTACAAGCGCACTTCCTTGAGGATGAATTCATTCAGGAAGGTGGCTCGGGTAGAAATATCTCTTTGGAAGAGCATAATGAAACTCCTAAGGAGACATCTGATCAGGGATCAAGAACCGAACCTATTGTAACAAAACCTCCACTTCGAAGGTCTGATAGGGTATCTCACTTACCTGAGAGGTATGGCTATACACATGTCGAGGAACTGGGTCTCCACGACACACCTGATAGTAGTGAAAACGACCCTGTCACCTATGACCAAGCGATAGTGGATGTAGACTCTGATAAATGGCAAGAAGCAATGGAAGCTGAGATAGACTCGATGCATACCAATCAGGTCTGGACTCTAGTAGATCTTCCAACTGGCATGAGGACTATTGGAAATAAATGGATCTATAAGAGAAAGACTGATGGGGATGGCAAGGTTGATGCCTATAAGGCCAGGCTTGTGGCAAAGGGTTATACCCAAAGGGAAGGTATCGATTATCATGATACCTTCTCGCCAGTAGCTATGATAAAGTCGATTCGCATGATGCTTGCCATTGCTGCCTATTATGATTATGAAATATGGCAAATGGATGTCAAAACGGCTTTTCTAAATGGATACCTCGAGGAGGAAATCTATATGGAATGTTCTAAAGGTTTTGTGTCCAAAGCTAATATTCATAAAGTGTGTAAGCCGCAACGAGCCATTTATGGTCTCAAGCAAGCTTCTGAGTTGGAACCTTCGATTTGACGCGATTAAGGACTTTGACTTGAGCGAAATGAGGAGGAACCGTGTGTTTACAAAAAGATCAAATGGGAGCAACATTGCGTTTTTAGTACTATATGTAGATGATATTCTACTTATAGGAAATAACATAGCAATGCTCAGACCGTGAAAGCTTGGGTTTCTAAAACGTTCTCCATGAAAGACTTGGGAGAAGCTTCCTATATTCTAGGGATCCGTCTTTACAGAGATAGACCGCGAAGAATGATAGGACTTTCCCAAGCCCTTTATATCGATAAATCCTGAGAAGATTCAAGATGGATGAATCTAAAAGAGGGTTCCTTCCCATGCGACATGGAATTCATCTCACCACGAAAATCTGTCCTCAAAGTGAGGAAGACAAGAGAGAGATGAGTAAGGTACCCTATGCCTCGCGATGGGTAGCCTCATGTACGCTATGTTGTGTACGAGACCGACTTAGCCTACGCCGTGAGTATGGTAAGTCGATTTCAAGCAAACCCGGAAGGGAACATTGACTCGCCGTAAAGAACATTCTTAAGTACTTAAGAAGAACTAGAGATTTAGTTCTTACTTATGGTGGTGGAGAATCAAGGTGATTGGATTCACCGATTCTCGATTTTCAAGGAGACAATGACGACTCTAAGTCGACATCCGGGTATTTATTTACTCTCAATGGAGGAGCAAGATCTTGGAGAAGCTCCAAGCAAACCGCTATCGCAGATTCCACCGCCAAGCAGAGTATCAAGCCGCCTCGAGAGGCTAGCAAAGAAGCATTTGGATGCGTGTTTATACAAGAACTTCAAGTGGTGCCTAACGCGGAGTTGCCTATATCACTATTCTCGTGATAATGATGGAGTCCGCCCAAGCCAAGGAGCCGAGGGCTCACCACAACACCAAGCATATAGAGAGAAAGTACCACATCGTTCGAGAGATGGTGGAAAAAGGATATGTTTCATTGGAAAGAGTAGACTCGAAGACAATGTCTCGACCCACTGACTAAGCCATTATCTCAGCCGTCTTAGAAAGACATCTCAAGAGCATGGGTATTGGATACCATGATGTGTGGCATTGAGTGCAAGTGGGAGATTGTTAGGAATATGCCCTCGAATGCCACTCAGGGATGAGAGAGTAAGGGCATTATACTTGTAATTATGGAATAATTAATAAAAAGGCAATACGATTCATTCACTGTTTATTGTATTTCAATTGCATTCTTGACTTGGTAAACATTGAAGTGAAGTCCATGTAAATAAATCGAACATTCCATTCTCGTTATGGGATAAGAGAAAATGTACTGGAAGTGTTTAAAGTTTATTTACGTAAATTGTTCGCAAGTCAATAAACTTAAAATGGGCATTAAGTTTTAATATGACTTGTATAATCGATGCTAGGACGTGTGCACGTCTTGATAGCATAGTTATAAGTATATTGGTGGGGCCAAGATACTCGAACACGACTCATACTCGATTCACCACACCGTATTCACTCTCGGAGAGTCGATGACGAATCGAAAGGTTGTGATAGTATACGTGGACCTTTGACTTGAGGGTTCGGTAGAAGATGTGCTGACGTTTAGTTTGTCATTAGAGTAGTTAGACTCATTTGCTTAATTGCCGAGTCGACCTCAAGTGCGGACTATACGGGCAGTAGCGATCTTACCGTACGCCAAGAAAGGATTCTATCTCTCGTTAGTGAGCAGCGAATGTCCTATACGGTTAATGGCAAATAAGATCATAAGTCTTGGCCAAAGCATTACGATATAGTCGTATTAGATACACTATTAATCGGTCGGTCTTGATTTGCATTAACACATGTATAGAGTTTAGTCAACAGCAGGGTTTGACTTTACCGTGACCCGAAGACTTGACCGGGACATCGATGAAGGGTCTATACGCATATAGTATTCACGACATAATGGTTCGAATGATCCTTCATTCGTTCTCGGGGTTTACAAGATGCCCGCCAGTCGCTAAGTGTCGCCCGCACTCATTCGTTCCTCCCAATGCCGGCCGAGACGGACCTACGAGTCGCGCATCGAGCGTTGACGGATAAATGTGAATTTATTATCTCTCTATTAATATTAGATATCGATATTTAATTATGATTTATTGGATAAATCAAATATCGGTCTTATGAATTTAAATTAAGTTACCGGGTAATTAATTTAATTCATAAATTATATTTCTTAGAGAAATATATATTTGTATTTGATATAATTAATTAATTAGATTAATTAATTAATATAAATACATTGATGATTAAAAGGAGTGTATTTAACGAGTCGTTTGATGAACGTCCGATTACCTGAGCCGAGTGGCTCGGCTCATTTTCTAGGAAACTTCCTTGTGGCCACCCACTCCTCTCACATGGCATGATCACCATGCATGTGTTTTGTGTTGTCTTGTCATGAATAATTGTTAAGTTGAGATTCTTTCTCAATTTATAATTACATAAATGAGTTGTTTTATATCTTTATAAAAACCAACTCATATGGTGTATGATGAGTCTTGAAAAAAACACACACATACACATACTCATTCATTGGAGCTGATGGACGTGAGCTTTGAGTGAGGGAGGAGAAAATTTTTTTCTTTTCTATAATTTTCATCTTAGAGGTGTTATAAAAGTTAAGAAAAAATTGAGAGAAAAAATTCCTACGAGTTCCCTAGCCGTGTTCTTGGAGAACGGAGTCTCGTTGAAATTTTTCCGGGCAACTTCCGACGCGTGTGAAGTAGAGGCTTCGAACTTTCGGTGCTTGGAACGAAGGGATTTCGTGTTCGGGATGGGATCGTGATCATCGGCTACACTTTACGAAGATTTATTTCAAAGGCTTCAAGGGTATGAATCTTTATCTTCGTATTTATTTTTCGTATATACGTTACTTGATCGATCCTGTTTGGGATTCGTTTTTATTTCCGCTGCGTATTTCGTTTTATTTTCGGAATCCCAACAGTGGTATCGGAATTGGAAACGATATCATATGATTATTTCCCAAATATGCTTTCTGCGTTGGGATTTGATCAAGTGATATATAATCCCAAACAGGATCGATCAAGTAACGTATATACGAAAAATAAATACGAAGATAAAGATTCATACCCTTGAAGCCTTTGAAATAAATCTTCGTAAAGTGTAGCCGATGATCACGATCCCGTCCCGAACACGAAATCCCTTCGTTCCAAGCACCGAAAGTTCGAAGCCTCTACTTCACACGCTGCCGGAAGTTGCCCGAAAATTTCAACGAGACTCCGTCTCCAAGAACACGGCTAGGAACTCGTAGGAATTTTTCTCTCAATTTTTCTTAACTTTTATAACACCTCTAAGATGAAAATTATAGAAAAGAAAAATTTTCTCCTCCTCACTCAAAGCTCACGTCCGGCAGCTCCAATGAATGAGTATGTGTATGTGTGTTTTTTTCAAGACTCATCATACACCATATGAGTTGGTTTTTATAAAGATATAAAACAACTCATTTATGTAATTATAAATTGAGAAAGAATCTCAACTTAACAATTATTCATGACAAGACAACACAAAACACATGCATGGTGATCATGCCATGTGAGAGGAGTGGGTGGCCACAAGGAAGTTTCTAGAAAACGAGCCGAGCCACTGCTCGTAATCGGACGCTCACAAACGACTTCGTTAAATACACTCCTTTTAATCATCAATGTATTTATATTAATTAATTAATCTAATTAATTAATTATATCAAATACAAATATATATTTCTCTAAGAAATATAATTTATGAATTAAATTAATTACCCGGTAACTTAATTTAAATTCATAAGACCGATATTTGATTTATCCAATAAATCATAATTAAATATCCAATATCTAATATTAATAGAGAGATAATAAATTCACATTTATCCGTCAACACTCCTGATGCGCGACTCCGTAGGTCCGTCTCAGCCGGCATTGGGAGGAACCAATGAGTGCGGGCAACACTTAGCCAGCCTAGTGGGCCGCACTGTAAACCCCGACTGAGAACGAATGAAGGGATCATTCCAGAACCATTATGTCGTGAATACTATATACGTATAGACCCTTCATCAGATGTCCCGGTCAAGTCTTCGGGTCACGGTAAAGTCAAACCTCATCGTTGACTAAACTCTATACATGTGTTAATGCAAATCAAGACCGACTGATTAATAGTGTATCTAATACGACTATATCAGAATGCTTTGGCCAAAGACTTATGATCTTATTTGCCATTAACCGTATAGGACATTCGCCTGCTCACTAACAGGAGATAGAATCCTTCGACACACCTGGGCCGGATACATTTATGGCCATTAATGTATATATACGGATTGTTGTTCTGTGTAACTGACCCCGTTGGGGGATTTTGTTTTCAGGTCACGGCAAGGCAAAGGCACGGGAAGAGCATGCTGACGGCGAGGAGTCCCAGTAATACTAGTAGGGGGCCCGAGTCATTTCGTTTGTTTCAGTCATTTCAGTCATTTTCGTCATTTGTATTTTCCGCTGCAAATTCCGTTTGGGATGTTTAATTGTTCAGGGTGGTGTATTTTATCTCCATATAAAATATACTAGTATTCGGTTTGCCCTGGTGTGTTGTACTTAAACTCCTCATCGGAGTACTTGGTAATATAATGTGGTTCGGTACTACAATTATATTATTTAATTCATCATTTTCATTTGCCTGGTGGGTCCCAGTCGGGGATTCATGGCACTGTAATATCCGCCTAGTTTGGGGTGTTACACATATAGTCAAATAAGTACATTAAGTCTCGAACACAAGATTCGTCCTCTAAGAAAACCATAATTGTAAATATACCGATTCTTTAGAAAAATGGTTGTAAACAATTCGTTTAGCACGTATCGTCAATTTTCAATCATCATATTCACAAAACACGTAATGTATGGGCAAGATACTTGCCTCAGTAGTTGATACCGGACACTCCGACGAACGTCGCTTAACCGGAAAACCTCGAATGCCCACAACTCTCCGGCGAAAACAACGGTAACACAACCGATCGGAAAACCGCGAACGGAAGGGTTCGGACTCGAGTTCTTCGCAAGGAACCTGACCCCAACATCATACCATGAATAAATTGACGATCGAACGAGGAAGAATAAGCGTAGAACGCCCGAATACCCTTTGTGACATTTTATCGAAAACTTTCAAGGTGTCGATTAGAAACTCAATAAAACGACGAATCCTCGGCAATCTAAACGTGGAAAAACAAGGGATTCGATATAAAACAACTTAATAATCAACAATCCCTCACTATTTTAAGTTATAACAAATCAAACGGACGAAATCAACAAAATCCCCAACTTTCCAAATCTATGATTTTAGGAAAACTAACCTCGATTCGCTGGATTGAAGGATGTTATGGAGTGATTAATCGATGTTATCAGCTCCCAAACTTCGTAGATTAGTTGTATAACATCATGCCTTCGTCACCTCCAAGACTCCAGCCGCATACACGAAAGGAAGGAAATGAAAAATGAGTGCAAACAGGACTGCTCGGTCATATTTATACTGGTGCAGCCTAGCGTGCGCTAGACTGCCGAGCTAGTGTGCGCTAGCGGGCGGTCATGGTCGAGAATGTTCGGCCAGGACCCGCCATCATGCGCTGAACACGTGCGCTGTTGGCCCGGGCCACAATCCAGAGACTTCCTGGCTCGGCCAGGTAGCGTGCGCAGCCTTTCCACCAGAAGCGCGCTACTCGCCATCAGAAGGCGCAGTGTCCGACAGTAGCGTGCGCTACCTTTCGATCTTCCCAGTCCAGAACCTTTCTGCCCTTACTGCCTCGGCCGACTAGCGCGTGCAGCCAACCGGCCATAGCGTGCGCTGCCCCCTGGCCGTAGCGTGCTATCACGGGATGGGAGATTGCAAGCCCGTGCGGCACCCCCATGCGATCATGTGTGCGTGGAGCACAGCGGTAAGCCTTAGGGAATCGGCACAATGTCACTGGTTTCGCCCTGTCATGGGCTCATCAGGAGAACGGCTCCTGTTCCCGACCAGTTGGCCCGACCAGTTTGTGTAGGGAATGGTCGAATCCCCCTTCTAGGTTAAGTCCAAGACTAGCGGTAAGATCCCCGAATTGAACCGGGTCGGCATACCTGAACTCCAGGGGTTTCTTACTACAACACTGAAGGGACAACCACTAAAGCACGATCCTCTGATACGTTTCGCACAACCAGCGTGACATAGGGGCAAATCTGCGGTCCGTGACATCCTCCCACCGCCATAATCATGCACGTCCTCGTGCATTCTGAGTACGCCCCGAAAAAGGTGCCTATCCCGCCGCGAAAGCACAAAGGACCGCCTCATCCACAGCATCTCAGACCCAGCTCCCAGCAAACCCGTCCTCGAAGGGTAGAGGACCCGCATGCAGACACCATAGTGAGGTTCGAACGCTTGGGATGGGATGTGTGATCTCCCCCTGTTCGTCACAGCCAAACCCTTGCGCGCCAAAGGGTGGGGACCCGCGTGGTGCGGCATTGGGGTGCATGGAGAGCGATGCGGAAGGGCCACCGTGAGACGGAACGAGCGCGGCTCCGATACCACTTGTCATGGTATGGGAGATTGCAAGCCCGTGCGGCACCCCCATGCGATCATGTGTGCGTGGAGCACAGGGGTAAGCCTTAGGGAATCGGCACAATGTCACTGGTTTCGCCCTGCCATGGGCTCATCAGGAGAACGGCTCCAGTTCTCGACAAGTTGGCCCGACCAGTTTGTGTAGGGACAGTCAAATCCCCCTTCTAGGTTAAGTCCAAGACTAGCGGTAAGCTCCCCGAATTGAACCGGGTCGGCATACCTGAACTCCAGGGGTTTCTTACTACAACACTGAAGGGACAACCACTGAAGCACGATCCTCCGATACGTTTCGCACAACCAGCGTGACATAGGGGCAAATCTGCGGTCCGTGACAGTGCGCTACCTTCCGGCCGTAGCGTGTGCTACGCCGGTTCCTACCGCACCCGCCCGGCCAGTGCCTGCACTCGTCTGACCAGTGCCTGCAGCCTTCCGGCCAGCGTCCCCAACCGTCCGGCCAGTGCCCAACCACCATGATTCGACGACTCGATTTTCCGAAATCGCAAGGAACGAACACGACAAAACACTCGGGGACAACATCATCGATCCGAAAAGAAAACGACGGATAACAAATCCTCACCTACGGTCATAAACGCCAAAATCAGTTGTCGAGAAAATAATACCGGAACTCGACAACCGGGAAATATCCGAAAAAAATCCTAAATAACCAGAACGAAAATCGTGGGTATTACATTCTACCCCCCTAAAAATAAGTTTCGTCCCGAAACTTAAAACAAAAGCAAGGCAACTCTCGACAACACACCAGAACTCCAGGCAGTATAAAGCCACTACGATACGATTCAATACGCAAGAATGCTTAAGAAAAGCAACGAGCATGAATCGCTACGTTTGATAAAACCGAGCAATACAAAAATCGAATCACGATTCCAACGCTGAAAGGTATGAAATTCCAATAACTCACAGATTTGGAAGATCAAATACGAAGACAATTTCCCAACACTTATGGAAATCGCAAAATGGCCCAGATGTTCAATAATCACAGTTTCGAGGTCAAACGATAATGATTGGACAACGACGAACGAATAGCAATGATCGAACAACAACGATAACCTTTGAAGTTCATACCTCAAATCAAGACATCAATAACTTGTAGGAAGCACGAGGTGTTAGTTTCGAACACGGTTCACAAGAAATCGGTCCGAACTTGGAAAGATCACAACAATATGCACATCAATTTGTAACAATATCAGAACTCGCTCGAATGACAAATGAGAGAAACAACACAAGGTCAGAAGCATTAACGAACAAAATCGCCTCAATACGGTCGAACGAAACAGAAATGAGAAGAAGAAAAAAAAATGCGGGCATTACATCATATCACCTTTAAAAGAGGTTTCATCCCCGAAACCTAAACAACAAAAACGAAGTGCTTGAATATCAACCTTCCCGGCCATATCCTCTTAGTCCTGCATCTAATCTCCATAACCAACTGTACCGCGGTCACTGTCGCGTCCGCTGTCCCTCGGCATACTAAGTGGATTCTCACTCAATACGATTGCACCACTTCGCGAAAACAATATGCTAAAGTACCAACTTAGCATGACATATCACATAAGGTAACCAATAACAACTCGGAAAGAAAATCCACGAGGTATCCTTTTAAAGGAAATCTTTTGAAAATCCTTGGGTTTGTATGCTATTCAAAATAAACTTTAAAAGTACTATTGGTACCTCGGGTTGTTTCATCAACACTTGTAAACAACATACTCTAACCGTTTCATTTGAAATTATTTGCCAAAATAATATTTCTGTGTAACCGGCGTTATCAAAATCGTCATGCCTCTATGCATCATCATCATCACCGTTAACAACCAACAAGTTAACCATGCAAGATCATCAAACCATTCTTACATACACTAACATTTCCAAATCCGAGTTTGAACTTTACATCGAGTGAGATTTTTCATCTTTCACTATATATTTTTGAAAATAAAAAATCGTATTGGGTTATGAAAAAAAAATCTTGAGTGAAAGATTTTTGAAAATCATATACTCGAATTATTCGAAAATACAATAGTACGTTAAAAGTCATTTCCGAAAATTCTCCCAACACTACACAAGAATCAACGATGGTAACAATTTACAAAATGTTCAAAGTACTTTAAAACAACTCTTTCAATACCGTCGAGGTTTTATTTGAGAGTCCTAAGCCGGCTCGCAAATTTCAAACAATTTCCAAAGTTCATACGAAGCCACCGAATTAATCGAACGTCAAATTAGTTTCAAAAATTGATTTCCACAACTTGCACAAACTTATGAAAATTTCAGGAAAACATTTTCGAACCCACACATACAGCAGACATAATTTATCAACTCACCGAACAAAATCAATTATCACTTAGCGCGAATGAAAGGTCACAACACACGTTCACACAAAACGGTTGTCATCACTAGACAATGCACATAAAATACAGTCACAGACGACTGACTGCAGGAAGTTAGACCTAACAGCAAAAATGCGGTTCCACATCCTCTGTCCCAGCTAACTAACGTGCGCTACAACAATTATTTAGCGTGCGCTGTCCATGCCGCATTAGCGCGCGCTAGCCTCTCACTCAGCGTGCGCTAGCTTCTCCAATCCAACAACATGATCACGAATATATATACGACATTACTAGAATCGATGGTCAAAAATAATCAACAACACGTTCGAATCTCAAATCCATCGATTTAACACTTCATGAGCAACCATCAAAAGACAATTGTCATTCAAAATCCGAAATCTCACCTCTTATTAAAGAGAGCTATCTCAATGTACACAAATCGAATGACTCAGCATTCACATCATAGTTTTAATTTAAAACTGGCAACACTGCCCGAACAACAAGAACATCATCATGTATTTGCCGACTAACAACCATAAAACCGATATGTTGAAAACGAGAGTCACGTCTTGTCTACATTTTGTAGACTTCACTTGGGTTCAAAAATCGTGTTTTGAAAACTTATAATACAAAATGAAAATAAAATATCGGTAGTTTGAATTCTCAAAAAAAAATTCGGCCTTCAGGTCATAATACAAAAATCAAACTTTTTCCTCCCTTTGGAGGATGTTTTAAAACAAAAATATACGTGTCTCTCCAAAAACATGTAAAGTTTTAAATATCACATTGATGAATTTTTTCTTTGCGTAACCACACCAAGGCTATTACTCTTGTAAAAACGACTTATATCAGGATGTGTGTATATATAATATACGTTGGTACCACTTTTATTCTAGCATCATACGAGGATCAAACAACATAGGCCACATAATCACAAATCACCGTTAAACTCCACATCATAACACAAAATCATACAAGCTCGTATATCACAAGGTACAATATAGTAGGGAGACTTACATCCACAGGTCGCACGAAGATGATGGCTGCACCTCGATACTAATCACGACTGACATCACAGACGACGCGTCGCGACACGACTTAGACAGACACATTCTGACAAAACAATACACGACAATACCCGACTGGACACGACTGCCTAGGTTTCCGCAACATAAGCTCCGATACCATAAATGTAACACCCCCAAAATCAAACCGGGAATATTACACGCCGCAGACCCTCTCCGTGAGGATCCACCAGGCTAGACATCCAAACAACACAACTTATAACATACCGACATGATAAAATACCAAATCAACATACTAACTTGGTCATTCATCACAAACATACAATTCAAAATTTACATTTCTATCTCGACTCAAACCCGTACAAGGGTAAAATACACTCTCAAACCAAAAGTACGACAGAAGAAAGACCATACACAAACTCCGACTGACTGTATCCACACTGGCCTTCGTGTGATTAGTGTCATTCGCCTTCCATCATCCTTCGCACCAATCCTGTGTTTTGCTCCCAAACCTGCATGTACCTGGATGCAAAAACAGACATCCACCCCCTGAATACTCGGGGGTTAGCAAAACTCCACTGTTTTGCTAGTACAAGTATAAAGTGCAAATACGAGCCATACATAACACATTCCGAGAATACGACAAAAGACTTCCCGAGATATTTTGATAATAATAGTTCAAGTCTTGAAAATAGAAACCAAAACAAGAAAGCACTTTGAAAACATTTTCAAATCTCGGGAGTTTTTGAAAACGTTTGCGATAGTAAAGTTCTTAATTCTTCAAAAGCCTCTTAGGGTCACCGCCCCAACGATCATTTTCCAAAATGCAAATCTGTAAACAAAACATGGGGTTCACGACCCAACCATTCCAATCACAAAACACAGGGTCCACGACCCGTTCATTCACTTTAATTCACTTCCAAAAATACATTACACATAACACATTATTATTATGCCATTTTAGCCAAACACCAAGACTCGATATATAATGTCTCTCGACTCCGAGCAACAAGCATTGTGATACTCCAGACATATCACAATTAATCAATAGTACAAACACTCTGGCAATTCTCGCGACCCGGTCCAGCCCCCCGGTCCCGCCGTAAGGCCACCAAGTCCCTGTGTGCCCCGTCGAGCAATCCCCAGGTGAGAATGCCCACTCGAAGTAACCCTCGCGACCCGGTCCAGCCGCTAAGCCACCAGGCCCCCGTGTGACCCCGTCGAGTCAATCCCCAAGTGAGAGTACTCGAGAAAAACCTTACAACTCTCATCAATTCACATTTTCAAAACCACAATCCTCAAGAGTCAATCACAATATATATAGTCGAGGTATTTTGCTAAAATGGCCATATTATCCAACACATACTCACGACCGAAAATTAATGCTGTCCACAAAGAAACACACTTATCTCAACAACACCGAACGACATAACCAATATCACACAACTCATATATCCACCGATCACCACATGAATCCACGCACAATTTATAGCGAAAGGATTTAACTACAAATTACCGATGACATATTAACACCTAATGACATCATCCGAAGGTATAGAGTTCCTAAACTCAACACTAACACATATAGTCAAATAAGCACATTAAGTCTCGAACACAAGATTCGTCCTTTAAGAAAACCATAATTGTAAATATACCGATTCTTTAGAAAAAATGGTTGTAAACAATTCGTTTAGCATGTATCGTCAATTTTCAATCATCATATTCACAAAACACGTAATGTATGGGCAAGATACTTGCCTCAGTAGTTGATACCGGACACTCCGACGAACGTCGCTTAACCGGAAAACCTCAAATGCCCACAACTCTCCGGCGAAAACAACAGTAATACAACCGATCGGAAAACCGCGAACGGAAGGGTTCCGACTCGAGTTCTTCGCAAGGAACCTGACCCCAACATCATACCATGAATAAATTGACGATCGAACGAGGAAGAATAAGCGTAGAACGCCCGAATACCCTTTGTGACATTTTATTGAACACTTTCAAGGTGTCGATTAGAAACTCAATAAAACGACGAATCCTCGGCAATCCAAACGTGGAAAATCAAGGGATTCGATATAAAACAACTTAATAATCAACAATCCCTCACTATTCTAAGTTATAACGAATCAAACGGACGAAATCAACAAAATCCTCAATTTTTCCCAAAACTATGATTTTAGGAAAACTAACCTTGATTCGCTGGATTGAAGGATGTTATGGAGTGATTAATCGATGTTATCAGCTACCAAACTTCGTACATTAGTTGTATAACAACATGCCTTCGTCACCTCCAAGACTCCAGCTGCGTACACGAAAGGAAGGAAATGAAAAATGAGTGCAAACAGGACTGCTCGGTCATATTTATACTGGTGCAGCCTAGCGTGCGCTAGACTGCCGAGCTAGCGTGCGCTAGCGGGCGGTCATGGTCGAGAATGTTCGGCCAGGGCCCGCCATCATGCGCTGAACACGTGCGCTGTCGGCTCGGTCCACAATCCAGAGACTTCCTGGCTCGGCCAGGTAGCGTGCGCTACCTGCCGGCCGTAGCATGCGCAGTGTCCGACAGTAGCGTGTTGTCACGCCCCACCTTAAGGAAGCAGGCATCGAACAACATCCGGCTAAAGCCTTCCGGACGGGCGCGCAGCAGGCTCGCGCGCGTGCATCGACCGGGCCAAGCTCACAGAGGACTACCCCCCCAATAATAGGCTTAGACGGAAAAAGCCTTGTGACAGCAGTAGACATTGAAAAGCCGAGGAATCCACTCTTCAGAAAGAAGACCCTAGAAGCTTCAAGATGGAGACCAATCAATTCCAGAAGGTCAAAGAGGGTTCCAGAAGGTCAGAAATCGGGTCGGATTGCTACGAGCCGAATCGGGCCTTGGCCGGGCCGGGCCGGGACACTTCGTGTAACACCCCAATTCACAACTGGGACATTACACGCCGTAGAACCCTCGTGAGGTCTACCAGGCTAACACATGACATATAAACCACAATGTAATCCCGAATGATGCACTCAAAAGTAAATAAGGTCGTGGCCTCGGCCAAAACATTTTTAACGTAATACATGAACAGAGGTTAAATACCAATTCGTTGCCCACGCAGGGGACTTAAACCAAGTTTCAAAATAGACAGTCTAACTTCAATACTCGACAATGCAATGACAAAACATAAAAATGCAGACTCGAGCCACATCATCAAGCCAGCCCATCCTTTGCATGCATGTCCCGTGCTTGCTCCTCAGCCCTCCCGGTACCTGAAATGCATAAGACGCATTTTTCCCATTTAAGGGGTTAGCATTCGAATAGCTAGTGCAAGTACACAATTACACAACATTATATACATACACGATTCAACGCAAACAAATCATTAGGAAAAATCATTTCAAAAATCAATATTCCAGAATATCACATTTACACCAAATCAATATATTATCAAGCTTTCCACATCACAATTATCCACGTTTGGTAACTCGCGACCGTACCCATTAGTATCGGCCCCCAGAGGTCCTGTCGGACTGTACCCAGTTGAGAAACCACTTCCGCGGCCGTACCCATTAGTATCGGCCCCCAGAGGTCCCGTCGAACCGTCCCCAGGTGGAAGAACAACAACGCACGCACCCAAGTCCACTTCCGTGGCCGTACCCATTAGTATCGGCCCCCAGAGGCCCCATGCCATCCCCAGGTGGAAGAGTAACCAACACAATCGTTCAATAAACCAGTTTACATCATTCCCATCAAAACCGTACACACATAATGAAATATAATACATGTACTTGCCTTGGATAATACGACGCGAAGGAAACGACGAAGGAATAGGTTACGGTCCGAACAATCCTCTCAAATCCGACCCTAACACAATAATGATATACAACCAATCTCAACATCATGAATACGAAGAAATTCATCCTAGTTCTACCCGTTGGGACAATTCAGCGGACACCACGAGCGCATAAGGAAATGAAATCGGTCAACGGTGTAATAACGGGATTTCATCCCAACCAATAACAAGAAAACCAAGGGTCACGAGTATACTATTAAAATCTAACAATAACATCGGTTAAATCGGATTAAAATACAAGATCATCACCAAACCCTCCCCAAAATCATACTAGGGTTAAAGGAGTTCTTACCTCTTGAAGATTCAAGCCCTATAATCCGAAGAATACGTGCTAGATCCACAATACGAGCTACACGATCGAAAGAAGATGAAGAAAAACACACAATCAAATGGTAGATGGAGAAAAATCCCCCTCTCAACCCTCTCTCTCTCGCGTACGGTGGAAGGAAGGAAGAAATGAACTGCATCCACTGAAAAGAAACGCTGATATAGCGCTGACCGCATTGTGTGCCGCGGCTCAGCTAAAGCGTACGGCACGGGGGCCAAAATTGCGCCATGATCGGTGACCGCTCGTTGTGCCGCAGCTCATTCGAAGTGTGCCGCGGCCCAGACTCGGCATGTGCCGCGGCCCTGCCGGACTGTGCCGCGGCACGCGGTACAGTAGGTTTTGGCCGGCAAGTGCCACACGGGTGTGCTGCGGCCCGGACAAGTGTGCCGCGGCACTGACTCGGCTGTGTGACGCGGCGCACAATCCTTGTGCCGCGGCACACGGTACAGTCTGCTCGGCCAGCAACTGGGTAATGTTTGTGCCGCGGCGCACAATCCTTGTGCCGCGGCGCACATTCCTTGTGCCGCGGCCCACACCCCCCCTCGGGTCCCAAAATGACGAAAAATGATCCGGAAAGAGAATAAAAGCAATAGGAATCGATATTTGGGCAACAATAACACGAAATGGAAGTACGGAATCCCAAAACGATCTGAGGTACACAACCAAAGTCGGACAAGGAACAAATTCCCTAAACTTCTAGGAAATTACGAAAACGGCCCAAACATCCGAAAATCACGATACAATGTCGGATTAACAATCCGAAACTCACACATGCTCTACTCAATCATACGAACTCATGGAAGTAAGAAAATGACGAAATCGAACGAGTTTAACGAGAATCGAATACACATGAGACAAAATATAACACAAGATGAAATTACGTAAAAACATCATCGAGACCCGTCTAAGTGGAGAAACTCCAAGAAAAAAATAGGTTCAGAATTCCAAAACAGTGCCAAGCGAGTTGTCCGAAACGAATATACACCAAAAACAAAAATTACAAAAAAATAGAAAACGCGGATATTACACTTCGAGCCGGGCCGGGCCGGACGTTCCAGAGGGGTCTGGGGACTCCAAGAAGACTTCTTAAAATTGTTTAGAATTGTATAGATCATTCTAGATGATGGCATTCTTATAAATACTTGGAATAGTAATGTTTTCTTGGTCATTTGCTAGACTAGGAGGATTAGTATAAATACCCCTCCTTGGGGCTCATTTGTAACTCACTCTTGAGAAATCAGATTTGCTACAGTGCAGTAAGAGAAAACCTTCCCCAAGCATTTCCTTACTTTCCTTCGTAGCAGTCTTGTTTATTAGTAGGCTTACTACTTAGGCTTGAGACAACCTAAGAGTGCCGCACGGCGAGGACTTAGTGAGGCGCAAGTATAACCCCGTGACAGTTGGTATCGGAGACAAGGTTGAGACAACCAAGGCGGATTTTCGAAGATTGCTAGCTGATCGTGCAAGGAGTAAGATGGCACAATCATCCGATGTTACCCAACCCAACACTCAGGCCGAAAAGACCAAGAAGGGCAGAGACAAGTCTGTCGACCGGATTGCTACCATGGACAGCCGAGTGACTCGACTGGAGGAGGTCTACGATGACGTTGCGAAGAGGGTGGATGACTTAGAAGAAGCTAGTGAGGAGCTGCACAACCAAGTTCTTTCTACTATCAATGCTTGTGATGGGGACATGAAGCAGGAGTTGGCCGATTTTCGGGCCATGATCTTGGCCATGGAAGAGAGCATGGAGGTTCTCAAGACGGAGATGGCAACAGTGAAGAGGGCGATTGCCAATGGATAAGGACATGTGGGTGTGACACCCGCACGAATTGACATCCCAAGGCCTGGGAAGTTCAACGGATCGAGAAACGCCAAGGAGATTGACAATTTCTTGTGGAACTTGGAGCAGTACTTTGGTGCATCAAACATTCGAGATGATGACACCAAGTTACGGACGGCGCCCTTATACTTGGCCGACACAGCCGTACTGTGGTGGCGGACCAAGCAGGGCAACACTGAGAGTGGTGCGTGCAGGATGGCTTCCTGGGAAGACTTTAAGGCCAAATTAAAGAGGCAATTCTATCGCGAGAATGTGGAGTTCGAGGCTCGGGGCAGGCTAAAGAGACTTAGCCACACCCGTACGATCAAAGACTATGTCAAGGAGTTCCAAGAAATTGTGTTGGAGATACCAAGCTTGACGGCGACCGACAAGCTGTTTGCATTTATGGACGGACTAAAGCCTTTTGCGAGGCAAGAGTTCGAAAGGCGCAATGTTCAGGACGTGGTGACTGCCATTGCTGTGGCCGAGGGCCTAAGGGAGTTGAAAACCAACGATAAGCCAAGGACTTTCCGAACAGATAAAGGCAAAGGTGGGGGAGACCGCCCATCAAGGTTCAGGCGAAACAAATACTCGGGCAAGCAACCAGTGGACGAGAACGATAAGTCGAGAGGTTGTCACATTTGTCATAGTACCTCTCACCTGAAGTACGATTGCCCATTTCGGAGGAAGAAGGTCGCAGCCATCCAAGAGACCACGGAGACCGAGGATGCGGATGGTGCGCACATGGGCTCATTGAGTTTGCTCAATGCTGTCAAAGCCGTTGTGGAGCCGGCGAAGGGACCCAGAAAGGGGTCTATGTTCGTGGATGCCTTGACCGGAGGCACACACATCAAAGCCTTAGTAGATACAGGAGCTACGCACAACTTCATGCAGGACGGCGTAGCCAAAGCATTACGACTTACCGTCACTCCAACTAATGGATCAATCAAGACAGTGAACACCCATGCTAAATCGGTGACCGGCGAAGCACGAGGAGTGAAATCAAAGATAGGTGACTGGTAAGGAATGATCACCTTCACTATAGTGACCATGGATGACTACGATTTGGTTCTTGGGTTACAATAGTTCGATCAGGTACGGGCTTGCATTCTTCCATTTTCAGATTCCTTAGTCATTTTGGACTCCGACAGGACACAGGCCATTCCGGCCAAGAGGGAAGCAAAGGGGACAAGCACCCTTTCAGCCATGCAACTTAGTCGAGGACTTCGAAAGCAGGAAGAGACCTTCGCTGCATTTTACGTTCCTGATGATGGGAACGATGTCGAAAGCAAGAATGTACCAAAGGAAGTTCAAGCCGTTTTGGAGGAGTTCCAATACGTGATGCCCGCGGAACTACCTAAGAAGTTGCCGCCCAGACGGGATGTGGACCACAAAATTGAACTTATTTCCGATGCGAAGCCACCCTCGAGGACACCCTATAGGATGTCACCACCGGAACTTAAGGAGCTACAGAAGCAATTGAAAGAGTTGTTGGATTCCAAGATGATCCAACCATCCAAATCTCCTTATGGATCCCCCGTTTTGTTCCAGAAGAAGCATGATGGATCATTACGTATGTGCGTGGACTATAGGTCACTCAACAAACTGACGGTTCGCAACAAATATCCCATTCCACTCATTGGAGAGCTGTTTGACCAACTGGGAGGTGCCAAATACTTTACAAAGATCGACCTAAGATCCGGATATTGGCAGGTCCGGATAGCCGAAGGAGACGAACCCAAGACCGCCATGGCGACCAGGTATGGTTTGTTTGATTTCCTTGTGATGCCGTTTGGGCTTACAAATGCCCCAGCGACCTTTTGCACACTGATGAACAAGGTATTTCAACCATACATAGACAAGTTTGTTGTCGTTTATTTGGATGATATTGTCATTTACTCATCATCGATGGAGGAGCATGTAGAACACTTGCGACAGGTGTTCCAGGCATCGCGGGACAATGAACTTTATGCAAAGTTGGAGAAATGCTCATTCGCCCAACAGGAAGTGACTTTTCTGGGGCACCGTATCAAAGATGGACGCATAATGATGGATGAGGCCAAAGTGAAAGCCGTTCGAGATTGGGAACTGTCGATCAGCGTAACCCAACTCCGATCATTTCTGGGACTCGTGAACTACTACTGGAAGTTCATCGAGGGATACTCTCGGATAGCAGCACCATTAACGGACCTATTGAAGAAGGACCATAAATGGGAGTGGACGGATAAGTGCCGAGAGGCCTTTGAGCGACTCAAAGGCAAAGTGACGGAGCAGCCAGTTCTTGCCTTGCCATACCATGCCAAGGCATATGAGGTTCAGACCGATGCATCTGATTATGCCATCGGAGGAGTTTTGATGCAGCTAGGGCATCCCATTGCCTACGAGAGCAGAAAATTGAATGACACCGAGAGACGGTACTCGGTACATGAGAAGGAAATGACCGCCGTGGTACATTTCCTTAGAGCTTGGAGGCATTATTTACTTGGGAGCAAGTTTGTGGTACGAACAGACAACGTAGCCACAAGTTATTTTCAAACTCAGAAGAAGCTCACGCCAAAACAAGCAAGATGGTAGGAATTCCTAGCTGAGTTCGATTATACCCTAGAGTACAAGCCTGGAGTACTTAACCGAGTAGCCGATGCATTAAGCCGGAAGGCCGAGCTTGCAGCCTTAACCAAGGCCGAAGGAAGCATCAAGGACCGCATACGCGAGGGACTGAGGCAGGACCCTTTCGCAGAGAACATCATGCAACTTGCCAGGAGCGGCAAGACAAGACGGTTCTGGGAACGAGACGAGCTACTCTTTACCAAAGGCAATCGTTTGTACGTGCCCAAATGGGGGAACTTACGGAGGGACATCATGAAGGAATGCCACGATACACTATGGGCTGGACACCCAGGTATGCGCCGTACAATGGCTTTAATTGACAATTCTTACTTTTGGCCCAGGATGCGAGAGGACGTTGAGGCATACGTCCGGACATGTCTTGTATGTCAACAAGACAAGGTGGAACAACAACAACCTGGTGGACTACTTCAACCATTACTCATACCAGAACATCCTTTTGAAAGCGTTTCAATGGACTTTATTTCGGCTTTGAATAAATCGGATGGGTACGGGTCGATCATAGTTGTGGTGGACAGGTTCTCAAAATACGCAACCTTTATTCCGGCCAGCGGGACGTAGCTCGAGACGGCCAAGTTGTTCTTAAAGCATGCGGTAAGACATTGGGGCATTCCAAGGACAATCGTGAGTGACCGAGACCCACGTTTCACAGGAAAGTTTTGGTCTAGACTTTTCAAGCTATTGGGCTCGAATTTAGCATTCTCAACAAGTTTCCACCCACAGACGGACGGGAAGACAGAACGAGTTAATGCACTGCTTGAGTGCTACTTGCGGCACTATGTGAGTGCCAATCAACGGGATTGGGCCAAACTCTTAGACACGGCCCAATTCTCATACAATTTGCAGAAGAGTGAATCAACGGGATGCAGCCCATTCGAGCTCACTACAGGGAGACAACCGGCGACAACGAACAATATTGCCACCGGATACACGGGACAGAGTCCCGCAGCATATACCTTTGCTAAGTCATTACAGGAGGAATCGGACTTGGCTCGAGCATCTTTGGACAAGGCAGACAAGAAGATGAAGAAATGGGCCGATCTCAAGCGACGAGCGGTCGAGTTCAACGAAGGCGACTTAGTTATGGTGAAACTTCTCCCGCAGCAATTTAAAGCATTTCGGGCTGTGCATAAGGGACTCATCCGAAGATACGAGGGACCCTACAAGATGGAGCGGCGTGTTGGGACAGTTTCCTACCGAGTGGAACTGCCGCCGAAGATAAAGATACACCCGGTCTTTCATGTTAGCCAACTAAAGCCTTACCATCAGGACATGGAGGATCCGGGCCGAGCTCAGTCACATCGAGCACCTACTGCCGTGATTACTTCCTTCGACAAGGAAGTAGCCGAGATCATTTCGCATCGGGACGTTCGACGAAGGGGCGTGGCCCCATACACCGAATACTTTGTGCATTGGAAGGGACTCCCAGACGCTGAAAATAGCTGGGAACACAAGGATCACCTATGGCAATTCCGGCAGAAGATTGAAGAATATCGGGACAGCATCATGCTGAGGACGGTCACGGCTTTGGTGGGGGAGAATGTCATGCCCCACCTTAAGGCAGCAGGCATCGAACAGCATCCGGCTGAAGCCTTCCGGACGGGCGCGCAGCAAGCTCGCGCGCGTGCATCGACCGGGCCAAGCTCACAGAGGACTACCCCCCCTATAATAGGCTTAGACGGAAAAAGCCTTGTGACAGCAGTAGACATTGAAAAGCCGAGGAATCCACTCTACAGAAAGAAGACCCTAGAAGCTTCAAGATGGAGACCAATCAATTCCAGAAGGTCAAAGAGGGTTCCAGAAGGTCAGAAATCGGGTCGGATTGCTACGGGCTGAATCGGGCCTTGGCCGGGCTGGGCCGGGACACTTCGGGCCGGGACACTTCGGGCCGGACGTTCCAGAGGGGTCTGGGGACTCCAAGAAGACTTCTTAGAATTGTTTAGAATTGTATAGATCATTCTAGATGATGGCATTCTTGTAAATACTTGGAATAGTAATGTTTTCCTGGTCATTTGCTAGACTAGGAGGATTAGTATAAATACCCCTCCTTGGGGCTCATTTGTAACTCACTCTTGAGAAATCAGATTTGCTACAGTGCAATAAGAGAAAACCTTCCCCAAGCATTTCCTTACTTTCCTTCCTAACAGTCTTGTTTATTAGTAGGCTTACTACTTAGGCTTGAGACAACCTAAGAGTGCCGCACGGCGAGGACTTAGCGAGGCGCAAGTATAACCCCGTGACAGTGCGCTACCTTCCAATCTTCCCAGTCCAGAACCTTTCTGCCATTACTGCCTCGGCCGACTAGCGCGCGCAGCCAACCGGCCATAGCATGCGCTGCCCCCTGGCCGTAGCGTGCTGTCACGGGATGGGAGATTGCAAGCCCGTGCGGCACCCCCATGCGATCATGTGTGCGTGGAGCACAGGGGTAAGCCTTAGGGAATCGGGACAATGTCACTGGTTTCGCCCTGCCATGGGATCATCAGGAGAACGGCTCCAGTTCCCGACCAGTTGGCCTGACCAGTTTGTGTAGGGACGGTCGAATCCCCCTTCTAGGTTAAGTCCAAGACTAGCGGTAAGCTCCCCGAATTGAACTGGGTCGGCATACCTGAACTCCAGGGGTTTCTTACTACAACACTGAAGGGACAACCACTGAAGCACGATCCTCCGATACGTTTCGCACAACCAGCGTGACATAGGGGCAAATCTGCAGTCCGTGACATCCTCCCACCGCCATAATCATGCACGTCCTCGTGCATTCTGAGTACGCCCCGAAAAAGGTGCCTATCCCGCCGCGAAAGCACAAAGGACCGCCTCATCCACAGCATCTCAGACCCAGCTCCCAGCAAACCCGTCCTCGAAGGGTAGAGGACCCGCATGCAGACACCATAGTGAGGTGCGAATGCTTGGGATGGGATGTGTGATCTCCCCCCTGTTCGTCACAGCTAAACCCTTGCGCGCCAAAGGGTGGGGACCCGCGTGGTGCGGCATTGGGGTGCATGGAGAGCGATGCGGAAGGGCCACCGTGAGAGGGAACGAGCGCGGCTCCGATACCACTTGTCACGGGATGGGAGATTGCAAGCCCGTGCGGCACCCCCATGCGATCATGTGTGCGTGGAGCACAGGGGTAAGCCTTAGGGAATCGGCACAATGTCACTGGTTTCGCCCTGACATGGGCTCATCAGGAGAACGGCTCCAGTTCCCGACCAGTTGGCCCGACCAGTTTGTGTAGGGATGGTCGAATCCCCCTTCTAGGTTAAGTCCAAGACTAGCGGTAAGCTCCCCGAATTGAACCGGGTCGGCATACCTGAACTCCAGGGGTTTCTTACTACAACACTGAAGGGACAACCACTGAAGCATGATCCTCCGATACGTTACGCACAACCAGCGTGACATAGGGGCAAATCTGCGGTCCGTGACAGTGCGCTACCTTCCGGCCGTAGCGTGCGCTACGCCGGTTCCTGCCGCACCCGCCCGGCCAGTGCCTGCACTCGTCCGACCAGTGCCTGCAGCCGTCCGTCCAGCGTCCCCAACCGTCCGGCCAGTGCCCAACCACCATGATTCGACGACTCGATTTTCCGAAATCACAAGGAACGAACACGACAAAACACTCCGGGACAACATCATCGATCCGAAAAGAAAACGACGGATAACAAATCCTCACCTACGGTCATAAACGCCAAAATCAGTTGTCGAGAAAATAATACCGGAACTCGACAACCGGTAAATATCCGAAAAAATCCAAAATAACCGGAATGAAAATCGTGGGTATTACATTCTACCCCCCTAAAAATAAGTTTCGTCCCGAAACTTTAAAGAAAAGCAAGGCGACTCTCGACAACACACCAGAACTCCAGGCAGTATAAATCCACTACGATCCGATTCAATACGCAAGAATGCTTACGAAAAGCAACGAGCATGAATCGCTGCGTTTGATAAAACCGAGCAATACAAAAATCGAATCACGATTCCAACGCTGAAAGGTATGAAATTCCAATAACTCACAGATTTGGAAGATCAAATACGAAGACAATTTGCCAACACTTATGGAAATCGCAAAATGGCCTAGATGTTCAATAATCACGGTTTCGAGGTCAAACGATAATGATTGGACAACAACGAACGAATAGCAATGATCGAACAACAACGATAACCTTTGAAGTTCATACCTCAAATCAAGAGATCAATAACTTGTGGGAAGCACGAGGTGTTAGTTTCGAACACGGTTCACAAGAAATCGGTCCGAACTTGGAAAGATCACAACGATATGCACATCAATTTGTAATAATATCAGAACTCGCTCGAATGACAAATGAGAGAAACAACACAAGGTCATAAGCATTAACGAACACAATCGCCTCAATACGGTCGAACGAAACAGAAATGAGAAGAAGAAGAAGAAAAAAAGCGGGCATTACATCATATCACCTTTAAAAGAGGTAGCGCACGCTACTTTTTGAGGCCTAGCGCGCGTTATACGTGGTCAACCTGATTGAGACGGGTTGGCTGCAGATTTTGTTGGGGATATGTCGGGATGAATCTGGATGGCTTTTTGGAAGAGTCGAGTCAATGGTACTTAGCGCACGCTAAGGGTTTGGGGCTAGCGCACGCTAAGTCGAGAGCAGTGAGGTCAGTGAACTTTCGTTCAATCGTTAGCGCATGCTGAAAATAGTCGTTAGCGTACGCTAACCATTGGTTTTAACGCACGTAAAGCTGTTTAGCGTACGCTAACCCGAGATCATTCAGAGTCAGTAGGCTGCAAGCCCGTTAGCACACACTAGGGATAGAGCCGTAGCGCGCGCTAATAACACTTTTCTATAAATATGACATCAATCATCTTCATTTTTTCAGTTTACACCACTTCCCATACTAGATTTCTGAGACTTAGAGAGTCACTCTCTCCATCCTAAACCTGCATATCAGCCTTCTAGCATATCATTGAAAGCAAGGAGCTTTGAGGATTGGTATTCTAGCGTCCAACGTTGAGTTCATCAAGTGTTTTCATCTTTTCTTCTCGTATAAGGTATGTGTTGTTGCCCGAGCTTAGAATTCGTGTTCTTATTTGGATTATGATCTCTCTCCTGGAACTATTACAGTTGTTTATAACTCAGTAGGTTGAACACCGTACCTTAAGAAATTAAATTAATGTTATTAGAACTTCTTTGAGTAATAAGATTGTAACCGAACTCTTTTGAGTTGAATCCAGGATTGTAATTTCTGAGATTTTAGTATATTTTAGGATGTCTTATCCGAATCACTTGTATGTTGGTGTACTGTTATTATCATCACTTAGGATGGGATTTTTGCGAGAAGATGAATTATTAGAGTGGTCTAGAAATAATCCTTGGATAGTGTGAGGTGACCTTCAAAGTAATTCATAACTCATAGTGATTTCTGGATATGGTTATCTTCGTGTTGATGATTCAAACAAAGGGTGTTGATGGGTAACCATTGCTATGAACGTAAAATTTTGCAAGGAAGATAAATTGTAGAAGAACGAAGTGTAGCGATGATTAAACCTTAAACTCGGATTGAAACGTGATATATAACCGAACCTGGTGATGGAATCGATAATCAGGAATCGAAGTACGAATTTATAATGATTTGAATATCGCTAGCTCGACCGATCGTTCGTCAGGTTAGTTGAACCGTGAGCCCGCTAACTGAGAGAGTGTTATCCGTCCGTAGTAGATGTTAGATGTTTGTGCGTTTAAATTTATTTTGAGTTGTTGTTATTTTTCCCATTTGTTTAGAGGGCTGAGCATTGCGAACGGTTGACCGAAGGAGGCGGCCTTCGAGTTTGTTGAAATCCTTGAAGTATTTACCTTTCTTGCCACCTTTTAAGACAAGTATCATATTTCGAATTTTGTTTAATATAGGTGATTTTGATCATGCATATTTTTTATTCATGTTGATTATTTTTGTGAATATGTCATGAAATTCGTTATCAAATTACTTGTATGTTCATGTCGATGGACATAGCGATTGATTATCGAACGAAATATAAAAAACGGAGTCGAAAAACACGGCCAGAACCTTTGCCCGACAAGCCGCCGCAGTGCCAGCGGGGACCGGCGAGGACCGAGACCATTGCCGAGCGGCGGCCGTGCAGCCGAGCACCGCCGACACATGGCCTATCACGGGTCGGATCGCGTCTGCCGCCTCGGACCGCGAGCGGCCGCCACCCAGTGCCGAGTCCGATCGTTTTATTTCGTTTTCTCCCTGATTCCAAAATTAACATTTTTCTAATATTTATATTACACTTTAAATCAGTTTTTCAAAAGAAAAATAGATTTACATTATAACATAAAATCATGAAAAAATAATTTTTTGGATGAAGAATAGAAAATCAACGATTAATACGATTATGATTCCAAATCATATACCATCTAATCAAGCATTCTAAATGCCAATATCATATATACGATCTCAAGACCCGCGCTCTGATACCACTGTTGGGATTCGGTGCCTAAAACGAAGCCCCAGCGGAAGCGGTAAAACAAAAATTAATTCGATCTGAATCCCTACGAGGATCGATCGAGCTACGTATATACGAATATATAAACGAAATCACAAGAGATATAAAAAATCACCCTTGTAGTCCGTTGCTTAAATGGATTCCTTCTCTTGAGCTATTCCCCGAGCTTTGCTTGATCTCTACGTATCCAATCCGCTCCAAGCTCTTGGATGATCCCACGCCGAAAATACCGCGTCTCTACTTGTCACGCGCCGTAGAAACGACCGGAACGACTAAACCTCGTTATCCTCCAAGGATACAGCTAGAACAAGATTATAGGAGCTTGAATATAAAGATTATTACACTCTAAGGGTTAATCTATATTCTCTCTATTTTTCTCTCAATCTTTCTCTAAGAAAATTGAAGAAAAATGGAAGAAGATGGAGATGAAGTTGAAGACCATGGAAATGAACTCTAAGTTCTTTTTCTCTCTCTCCTTCAACCATTTCTCACGTATGGAATTGAATGTGTGTCTTGGAGAGTCTTTCAAGTCTTCTCCCTTTATTCATTCTTTATACACCACCAACCCACAAGACATCTCATCTCACATGAGAGATTCCACAATGTCATTGTCATCCAATATAAAATGGAAACAAAAGACCAAACGGAATGTGGGTGGAAGGAGGGCGGCCATCATGGAATAATCGGATTAGTTCGGTTCGTTTCGAACTCTCGTGAGTCCAAACAGATAAACTCCAATTCCGTTCCGATGTATTTATATCAATTAATTAATCCAATTAATTAATCATATCAAATACATAATAACATAATTAATTTCTCTAAGAAATAATTATATTCATGAATTAAATTAATCACCCAGTAATTTATTTAATTCATTAGGCCGTAAATTAATTTATCCAATAAATCAATTTAAACATCCAATATCCGAATAAATTAGATATCTAATATCTAATATTCATAATGAGAGAATAAGCTCGATTCATTCCGTCGTCAATCCTATTGCGCGACTCGGTAGGTCCGTCTCAGTCAGCAATGGGAGGAACCAAAGAGTAGTGGCACCACCTAGCCATCCTGGCGGCCTACACTGTATCCCAACTGAGAACGAATGATTGGGATCATTCAAGAACCATTCTGTCGTGAATATCAGTATACGTATAAACCCTTCTTTCAAATGTCCCGATCAAATTATAGGGTCACAGTCAGTCAAACCCTATCTGTACTTGACGCTATGCATGCATTAATGCAAATCGAGATCATCGAGCTCTCGTGTATCTAATACAACTAGCTCCAATGCTTTGGCCAAAGACTTATGATCTCATCTGCCAATAACCGCATAGGACATATAACCTGCTCACTAACGGGAGAAAGAATTCTATCTTGGTATTCAGTAGGACCTGCTACTTGCCCGTCAAGAAGCACGTCGAGGTTGACCCGCACCTTCCGGTTTACAGGTTCGAACTGTTGGTATATTATTGGAAATTTGCGCCGTTTTGTGCGGAAGCGTAATTAAATTGCGGAAATAAATCACACAAAGATTTATAGAGGTTCGGCTATTAATGAAGCCTACATCCTCTCTCGATGTATCTTTTTCTTTAGGATTAAGATCAAAACCTCTACGCCTCTCTTCTATCGGTCGAGGGATTACCGTTACAAGCTCGTCTTCTATCAGTCCGAGTAAAACCGTTTTTCCTTTTCTATTGGATAAGGAATCAACCACTCTAGCTTTCTATCGGTACTATATAAACCTCACTTAAGATAGCGATTGTGATTCTAATAATGCCGGATCCTTGATCCTAATAACACTGAATCAAATCGTATCTTTTCTTTTTCTCGCTCGTGTATAATGTTGAATGTATAAACACTCAAACTAACAATATAAGCTCAATATTACAACAACAATGTAAGTATATGATTCTCATATGAATATCTCGTTTGCTTGAAGTTGTTGTACTCAAACAATACCATAGGAATGGTATTTATAGGCATTTTCAACAAACTAGCCGTTGCTGGCTGTTTTGACTTGCTAGCATACGCTAGCCTTCTTTATTAGCGTGCGCTAACTCATTAGCATGCCTGTAGCGTGCGTTAGACTGTTCCCAGTTTCAGTCCAGTAGCTTCATTTCTTCTTTAGCGTACGTTATGCCTTCTGCCTTACGTACGTAACCCTCTTGTATTAGCGTGCGTTAATAACTCATTGGAGTGTGCGCTAATCCAATATATCCGTTGCATGGATTGTCAAAGTATCCGTTTGATATGCTGACTTTGACCTGCTTTTCCCAACGTTCTGATTGACTTGATTCAAACTGCTTAGCGTGCGCTATTCCTTCCTTGTAGCGTGCGCTAATGCTGACTTCATTACATACGCCATTCTATGTTTGAATTCCTTCACAACGGTAACAAGACTTCGATAGCGTGCGTTAATGATAACGTGTAGCGTGCGCTATCTTCAACAGCTGACTTCACTTCAGCTTACTTCGAAACTTGGCTGGAATGCAGTTGACTTCCCGTTAGCGTGCGCTAACGTGTGATGACTTGCGTGCGCTAAAGCAGTCCAGATTGCAACTTTTTGTGTTTTCGTCTGCTTCATCGTTTTGCTTCGCCTTAATGTTGTTTTGTTTGTTTAGGAACTTTAATCATCAAAACACAAATTAAATAATGTGTGGAATAAATATTCCAACAATCCCCCTTTTTGATGATTACAAAACAACTCTTGAATTGGATAATCTGTAAAAAATAATATAAGTATATTTCTACGAATCAAAGTTTTCGGCTTTGATCGTTTCGTTAGTTTCTCCAATCCTTTTCTTTTTCTTCTTTTTCGACTTATTCATTTTTCGATTTTTCAACTCCTTCATTTTAACTCCCCCTTTTTGTATGCTTTTTTTTTTCTTTTCGACTTCTTCGATTTTATCTCAATTCATCTCCTTCTCATTTTTATCTCAATTCATCTCCGTCTCCCCCTTTTTGTCTTCATCAAAAAGTATAAAAAATATAGAGTATATTAAATGAAATATAAATATGCATGATATCAATTTATGCATTAATAAGCAAAAAATACTCCCCCTGAAAGTATTATCTCCTTCTCCCTCAAAAAAATTCCTTCTCCCCTTTTGTAAAATATCATTTGTTAAAATTTATTTTTGGGGATCCAACCTATAGTTGGTTTTTATTTTGAAATGTAGACGATATTTGAAATGTTTGTTCCTTTAGGAACCCAAATCTTTTTAATTTTTATCGTCCGACGAGGGCTTTTGCAATTTGAAACGTGATGCCCGATTTTTAAACACTTTTCGCAATGGGGTATTTTGAAATTGACGGATTCGTTTTTCGAACGTGGTTTGAATCCTAACTGTAACACCCCGAGATATTCGGAATAATTACAGCGCCGTAAACCCTTTAAGTAAGGATTTACAAGGCTAATTTAAAAGAAAGGTAAATATAAGACATTATCATCATCGGAAATTCAAGTTTACAAAACCGAACAACTGGTTCAACGAGTAATTTATACAACCATATCGAAATAATATTAATAAGACACGCGTACTCGAGTACTGAAATCAAACCAAGAAAACAAATCACCAACAACAACAAACATCACTGAACCCCTTCGTCGTCACGCTTGCATCGCGGTCGTTTCCATGCTCCTCGGCTACCTGAACATCAAAACAAATGTCCACCCCCGAAGGGGTTAGCAAAACGATGCTATTACAAGTATCATTTAAACAAATCAAATATGCATCAACAATACATAAAATGATACACCACACGGACTTCCGCTACCGGAACCCGACAATGCGAATCCACATGATTCCATTAACACAGCAAGGGTATTCCAATGATCCAGCGCCCTCAGCATAGATCCCAAGATGATCCCGTCGGACCAACACGAGGTGGAAATAACCCGTCCAATGATCCAGCGCCCTCAACCTAGATCCCAAGATGATCCCGTCGGACCAACACGAGGTGGACATCCGATCTAGCGCCCTCAGCATAGATCGTACAACGTACACAAACGCAACTCATGCATACACATATGCCAAATCATTATGTTCATCAACATGAACATACAAACACTAGATAACGAATATCATGACAATTCAACGAAATAAATCTCATATTCAACAACATGAATATTCACACGCATGCTCAAAATACCAATATTAACATATTACGATAGTTGCCTTGAAGATAGCAAGAACGAAACACTTCAATGATCTCAACACACTCGAAGGCCGCCTCCTTCGATCAACGCAACAAGCTCGAACCTTAACAAAAGGAATGATATACAAATCATCTCAAGTCGAACGATGGCCTAACAATTCGGTCTACGGCCCAAAAGATCAAAATAAACAATCTGCCTGAACTACTTAGCGTACGCTACGTACTCTATGTAGCGTGCGCTAAGCCTGCCTGTTAGCGTACGCTATCGTATAAGCCTAGCGTACGCTAGCCACGGACTGACAGTTCTCTCTGATCAGCCGACTGACTCGGCTGATATCGTAACGTACGTTACGTACCACACGATAGCGTGCGTTAACTTATCCCCGATAGCGCACGTTAACTTACGTATGTTAGCGTGCGCTAACCTTGCATGGCAGATTACTACAGACAGAAAACTGGATTGAATGGTGATGAACTCATAAATTCTATGGTGATAAAACCAGTCATCCTCGAGCATATCATGCTAATAAGATTTGTGAAAGCTCTATACGTACTAAATGACTATGAGATTCAAAGATACGTATAATCATTACTACACTATCAATCATCTTGATCTTCAAGGAAATATTCTAAGTTCCGCTCGTCCTATGTTCCAAAACGCATGATTCCAACGTGTAAAACGTAACAACTAGGTAAATCCGTCTACTGATCACAAATAGGTTTGAAAATGCTCAGGAGTCCACATACTAAAAACGGTTCAAAGGTTCATACGATAAAAAGTGCCGATACGTCGAAAATATTCTTCTAACACATGATGATTGATATAGAACGAAGTAACTGACTATACAAACATGATCAAATCGTCCTTTAGAACACTACTAACTTTGGTGAAGAATCACCTACCTTAAAGTAGTGTTGAACAAGGAGAAAATCAAAGCAACCCAACGTCGAAGGCTTCGAACACCAATCCTCAATGATCTACAATCTTCAATCACGAGCTAGGATGTTGATATGAGGTGTTTAGGATGTAGGAAGTTATGCTCTAAGTGTAAGAATTCGGGTATGGGAGAAGAAAGAACTGAAATTACGAATAGGATGTTGTCCTATTTATAAGAAATGGCTATTAGCGCGCGCTAGTCCCTGCTCGTAGCATGCGCTAACGGCTCACTGACTTAATTATACTCAGCACTTAGCGCGCGCTATGCACATGCTTGTAGCGTGCGCTAAGGCGTTGACTTGGCTTTTCCCGAAAGCCGTCCAGGTTCATCCCGACACAATCCGACAAGGGTCCCCCGGCCAGATCTCACCTACCGCACGTCCCAATCAAATTGACCACGCATAGCGTGCGCTAATGTTCCTTTGTAGCGTGCGCTATAAATCCATGTTAGCGTACGCTACACATAGCCGATAGCGTGCGCTACATGCGCAGAATTACAATCTTTAAATCACATGCACGAAATCATACGCGCGAAAACATCGGATTATGAAATACGGAGAATAATACTCAGACAAAAGTACAATAATTACAATGTCACAAGTTCCAAATACATATCAGAAATCTCGGGTATTACATCCTTCCACCCTAAAAAGAAGTTTCGTCCCGAAACTTAGGATGAAAACAACTCTGGATATCTAGCCTTCATACTGTCCTCCGTTTCCCAAGTGGCCTCTTCGACTCCGTGTCGTGACCATTGTACTTTAACCAAGTGTATTGGTTTATTCCTCAACTGTTTGATCCGACTCTCAAGTATCTTGATTGGTCTCTCTTCGAAAGTGCCATCATTAGCTATCTCGATCTCGTCGAAACCAATGACGTGACTGGGGTCCGGTACATACTTCCGCAGTTGGGATACGTGAAACACATTGTGAACGTGACTCAGCGATGGCGGTAAGGCCAACCTGTATGCTAAATCTCCAACCCTCTCGAGGATCTCGAATGGTCCGATATATCTAGGACTAAGCTTGCCTCTCCTCCCAAAACGGAAAATCCCTCGAGTAGGAGACACCTTCAATAGCACATGGTCCCCAGCGTTGAACTCTAGAGGATGACGACGTACGTCTGCATAAGACTTCTGTCGACTCTTGGCAGTCATCAGTCTTTCTCGAATCAAAGCTATCTTCTCTTGAGTCTGAATAATCAATTCCGGTTCCGTCCCGATCAACTCCGAAGAATCATCCCAACACAGGGGTGATCGGCATCTTCTCCCGTACAAAGCTTCAAATGGTGCCATCTTAATAGAAGCATGCCAACTATTATTATAAGTGAACTCGATCAAAGGCAAGTGAACTTCCCAATCAGTTGACCAATCCAACGCACAAGCTCTAAGCATGTCTTCTACTGTTTGAATAGTCCTTTCGGACTGACCGTCCGTTTGGGGATGATAAGCCGTGCTAAAATTGAGCTCAGTCCCCAAAGCCTTGTGAACTGCTTTCCAGAAGTGTGACACGAAACGACCATCTCTATCCGAAATAATGGTCTTCGGCGTCCCATGCAATCTAACTATCTCCGCAATAAATACTCGCGCCAATATCTCGGGTCCCCATGTATCTTTAATCCCTAGGAAATGAGCCGACTTGGTTAGTCGATCAACTACAACCCAAATCATGTTCATTCCCGTTCTAGTCCTTGGCATACTGGTGATGAAATCCATCGAGATGTCCTCCCACTTCCATTCGAGGATCTAAGCGGCTTTAACATTCCGGCAGGTCGCTGATGTTCAATCTTAACCTGCTGAAAAGTCAAACACTTCGAAACGTACTCTGCTACGTCCTTCTTCATATTCCCCCACCAGTAGTTCTGTTTAAGATCTTTATACATCTTACAGCTGCCCGGGTGAATAGAATAGGGCGCGCTGTGAGCTTCCTTCAGAATAGTCCGTCTCAAATCATCATCATCGGGAACGCAAAGTCGACTCTGAAATCTCAGAACTCCATCATCTTGTATCACGAATCCTGGGGCTTTTCCCTTCTTTACTTCGTCACATAACCGAAGGATCACAGAATCCTTCAACTGCTTAGACTTGATCTCCTCGACTAGTGATGAAGTCAGTTCCATCACATATAGTTGCCCTTGAATTCCTGGTGCCCATACTTCAATCCCTTCGTGGATCAGTTCTCGTTGAAGGCTGGTCTGGGACGTAAGTGCTTCCAACACTCGAAGAGAAACAGGTTTACGGCTCAATGCATCAGCTACAACGTTTGCTTTCCCCGGATGATAGAGAATCTCTAAGTCGTAATCCTTGATCAATTCCAGCCACCTTCTCTGCCTCATGTGTAATTCTTTCTGACTGGAGATGTACTTGAGGCTCTTATGATCTATAAAGATCTGACAATGAGTGCCGTACAAATAGTGTCTCCAAATTTTCAAGGTAAAGACTACAGCTGCTAACTCCAGATCATGAGTCGGGTAATTTACTTCGTACGGTTTCAACTGCCGAGAAGCATAGGCAATTACCTTATCCTTTTGCATCAACACACATCCCAGACCCTGATTTGAAGCGTCGCTGTAAACCATGAATCCATCAGTTCCATCTGGCAATGCTAAAATAGGTGCTGTCGTCAGTCTCTTCTTAAGCTCATCAAAACCAGCCTGACATTTCTCATCCCACTTAAACTTTTGAGTTTTCTGTAACAGCTGAGTGAGCGGACGAGATATCTTGGAAAATCCTTCTACAAAGCGGCAATAATATCCAGCAAGTCCTAGGAAACTCCGGACTTCTTTCACATTATTAGGAGATTCCCATTCCAAGATTGCTTCGACTTTCTTCGGGTCCACCTGAACTCCGTCAGCTGATATCACATGCCCAAGGAAAGTTACTTCCTTAAGCCAGAGCTCGCATTTTGAAAGCTTTGCATACAGCTGTTCCTTCTTCAAGGTGCTCAAAACCACACGCAAATGTTCGGCATGCTCCTCTGCGTCCCTCGAATATATCAAGATGTCATCAATGAAGACGACCACAAATTTATCCAAGTATTCCAAGAATACCCGATTCATCAATTGCATGAACACTGCAGGAGCATTGGTAAGTCCAAACGGCATTACTACGAATTCATAATGCCTGCATCGACCTCGAGCGTACTTTGGTATATCCGATTCCTTAATCCTCAACTGATGGTATCCTGATCGCAAGTCAATCTTCGAGAATACCCTTGCCCCTTGCAGTTGATCAAACAAGTCGTCGATCCGAGGTATAGGATACTTATTCTTGATCGTCACCTTATTGAGCTCCCTGTAATCAATACACAGTCGGAGGGATCCGTCTTTATTCCGGACAAAGAGAACGGGCGCTCCCCAAGGAGAAACGCTAGGTTGAATATAGTCCTTCTATAACAATTCCTCCAGTTGCTTCTTGAGTTCATACATCTCGGTTGGCGCCATGCGGTATGGTGCTCTGGAAATAGGAGCTGCTCCAGGCTCTAATTCGATAGTGAACTCCACTTCTCTCTGCGGAGGTAACCCAGGTAGTTCGTCCGGAAATACATCTGAGAACTCATTCACAACTGAAATAGACGAGAGCTCTACTCCTTCCTCTTTCCTCATGGCGTAGCACCAAAGTCCATGACATCCTTGCTTCAGTAATTTCACTGCTTTCATCGCTTTGATCAATTTTCCCGAGCTTCCCGGTCTCCATCCTCGGAATACGTGCTCAGATCCGTCATCAGCAATGATAGAAATGACTCTCTCTCTCTGTAATTCAGAATAGCTCCATAGCGGTTGAGCCAATCGTCTCCGAGAATTAAATCATCACCGTAGATGTCAACTACAATAAGATTCGATGGCCAATCTCTTCCTCCTATAGATACTTGAAAATTTCTAGCCTCTAGGGTTCCCACAATTCTCTCTCCACTCGGCAAACCCACAACATATGGTTCACAATCAAATAAGCACGAGATTTTTAAACGATTTACACAGTTCAATGATATGAAAGAATGTGTAGCTCCGGAATCGAATAAAACACTAACTGGTTGCAAAAGGATCTGAATTGTACCTGATGCAACATCAGTGTTCTGATCATCAGATTCCCTCATCTCGTACAGGCGCGGAGGAGCGGACCCAGCACTGGATGTCTCTCTCTTCCCAACGTTCTGCTGCTGAAATCCACTCTGCTGCATCTGGTTCACACTTGTCTCCTTCGTAAATGGCACTGGAGTGCGAGTACCAATAGATCTAGTAGAAACTCCACAGAAAGCCGCACGGTGCCCTTCTTGTCCACAATCATAGCAAGTCACAGAAGATGCGGGGCAGTCACGTCGAATATGCCCTGCTCGACCACAATTGTAGCATTTCTTTGATGCGTCCGGAACTGCTGATGTAGTCCGGAACTTCTTCCCACCTCTAGAAGGATGTGGAGGTTTCCTAGCCGAATAAAAGGGAGACTGGCCCTTGCGGGGCCCACCACTCTTGTTTTCTGAAAAGAAGCCGGTCATCTTCTGCTTCTTCACCTCCACTGATTTCTCCACCGCCGCCTCTTTCATGTCGTAGGCCAGCGCTTTTTCTTGATACTGCCGCAACGTAGTACACTCGAATCCGGACATATACTGCTGAATCTCCGGCTTCATCCGCATATCGAAATGAAAAATCTTTTCTGCCTCCGTTCTGACCAAGTGTCGCATACAAGTCAGCTGATGGTTGAAAGTTTTGATTACATCTGTCACAGATGCTTCCGAACTCTGTGGTGAGAAAAACTCTCGGATATTTGCCTCTCTAACTGGACGAGGACAATACTGTGCTTCCATCATTAGTTTGAATTCCGTCCAATCCGCATTATGGTCTTTGGGTCGAATAGCTTCCCACTAATCGAAGGCCTCCCCAGTCAGAAAATACTGGGCAATGGGCACCTTCCGGTCCTCGGGACAGTTAAGACCCGCGAATATCTTCTCTAACTCCTTAAGCCAATGATCCCAAGTCAATGCCTCGGCAGATCCGTCAAATTTTGGCGGGTGCAATTTGACCACTTCAGCAAGCCATCTGTCTCCCCGGTTATCCTCGTGGTGCTGCTGTCCCATCGCCGTCTGCATGCGGTCGACTACGTGGGCGAACTGGTTAATCTGCGCCACCACCTGTTGAAGCACTCCCGGCATGTTAGGATTTGCGTCGTCATTCGCTGATCCTTGCTGCCCTCCAGAATGGGAATCGGTTCGACTAGCCGATAATTCCGGGGTGGTTGCGGAATCCTCCTGTCTCATGTTACCCCGTCCGCGTCCGAGTCCACGTCCTCCTCTCAACATACTGTAAACACAATTCCTCAATATCCAGGACAAAGTTTTCGAAATAAAGCCCGTCAATACTCACAAAACCGTAATTAAGTAAAACAGTAGTATAAGAGATTAGGAGACTTACAACCACGGTCCACATGACGACTTTTGGCTGAACAGTGATGTTACGAACGACTCGTAAATCAATAATGTAAACAGACCCAACTTAAAACCCGACTGCCAAGATATCCATAAATCTTAGCTCCGATACCATATTCTGTAACACCCCGAGATATTCGAATAATTCTGATGCCGTAAACCCTTTAAGTAAGGATTTACAAGGCTAATTTAAAAGAAAGGTAAATATAAGACATTATCATCATCGGAAATTCAAGTTTACAAAACCGAACAACTGGTTCAACGAGTAATTTATACAACCATATCGAAATAATATTAATAAGACACGCGTACTCGCATCGAAATCAAACCAAGAAAACAAATCACCAACAACAACAAACATCACTGAACCCCTTCGTCGTCACGTCGGTACTGTGGCTGTTTCCATGCTCCTCGGCTACCTGAACATCAAAACAAATGTCCACCCCCGAAGGGGTTAGCAAAACGATGCTAGTATAAGTATCATTTAAACAAATCAAATATGTATCAACAATACATAACATGATACACCACACGGACTTCCGCTACCGGAACCCGGCAATGCGAATCCACATGATTCCATTAACACAACAAGGGTATTCCAATGATCCAGCGCCCTCAGCATAGATCCCAAGATGATCCCGTCGGACCAACACGAGGTGGAAATAACCCGTCCAATGATCCAGCGCCCTCAGCCTAGATCCCAAGATGATCCCGTCGGACCAACACGAGGTGGACATCCGATCCAGCGCCCTCAGCATAGATCGTACAACGTACACAAACGCAACTCATGCATACACATATGCTAAATCATTATGTTCATCAACATGAACATACAACCACTAGATAACGAATATCATGACAATTCAACGAAATAAATCTCATATTCAACAACATGAATATTCACACGCATGCTCAAAATACCAATATTAACATATTACGATAGTTGCCTTGAAGATGGCAATAACGAAACACTTCAATGATCTCAACACACTCGAAGGCCGCCTCCTTCGATCAACGCAACAAGCTCGAACCTTAACAAAAGGAATGATATACAAATCATCTCAAGTCGAACAATGGCCTAACAATTCGGTCTACGGCCCAAAAGATCAAAATAAACAATCTGCCTGAACTACTTAGCGTACGCTACGTACTCTATGTAGCATGCGCTAAGCCTACCTGTTAGCGTACGCTATCGTATAAGCCTAGCGTACGCTAGCCACGGACTGACAGTTCTCTCTGATCAGCCGACTGACTCGGCTGATATCGTAACGCACGTTACGTACCACACGATAGCGTGCGTTAACTTATCCCCGATAGCGCACGTTAACTTATGTATGTTAGCGTGCGCTAACCTTGCATGCTAGATTACTACAGACAGAAAACTGGATTGAATGGTGATGAACTCATAAATTCTATGGTGATAAAACCAGTCATCCTCGAGCATATCATGTTAATAAGATTTGTGAAAGCTCTATACGTACTAAATGACTATGAGATTCAAAGATACGTATAATCATTACTACACTATCAATCATCTTGATCTTCAAGGAAATATTCTAAGTTCCGCTCGTCCTATGTTCCAAAACGCATGATTCCAACGTGTAAAACGTAACAACTAGGTAAATCCGTCTACTGATCACAAATAGGTTTGAAAATGCTCAGGAGTCCACATACTAAAAACGGTTCAAAGGTTCATACGATAAAAAGTGCTGATACGTCGAAAATATTCTTCTAACACATGATGATTGATATAGAACGAAGTAACTGACTATACAAGCATGATCAAATCGTCCTTTAGAACACTACTAACTTTGGTGAAGAATCACCTACCTCAAAGTAGTGTTGAACAAGGAGAAAATCAAAGCAACCCAACGTTGAAGGCTTCGAACACCAATCCTCAATGATCTACAATCTTCAATCATGAGCTAGGATGTTGATATGAGGTGTTTAGGATGTAGGAAGTTATGCTCTAAGTGTAAGAATTCGCGTATGGGAAAAGAAAGAACTGAAATTACGAATAGGATGTTGTCCTATTTATAAGAAATGGCTATTAGCGCGCGCTAGTCCCTGCTTGTAGCGTGCGCTAACGGCTCACTGACTTAATTGTACTCAGCACTTAGCGCGCGCTATGCACATGCCTGTAGCGTGCGCTAAGGCGTTGACTCGGCTTTTCCCGAAAGCCGTCTAGGTTCATCCCGACACAATCCGACAAGGGTCCCCCGGCCAGATCTCACCTACTGCACGTCCCAATCAAATTGACCACGCATAGCGTGCGCTAATGTTCCTTTGCAGCGTGCACTATAAATCCATGTTAGCGTACGCTACACATAGCCGATAGCGTGCACTACATGCGCAGAATTACAATCTTTAAATCACATGCATGAAATCATACGATCGACAACATCGGATTATGAAATACGGAGAATAATACTCAGACAAAAGTACAATAATTACAATGTCACAAGTTCCAAATACATATCAGAAATCTCGGGTATTACATCCTTCCACCCTAAAAAGAAGTTTCGTCCCGAAACTTAGGATGAAAACAACTCTGGATATCTAGCCTTCATATTGTCCTCCGTTTCCCAAGTGGCCTCTTCGAATCCGTGTCGTGACCATTGTACTTTAACCAAGTGTATTGGTTTATTCCTCAACTGTTTGATCCGACTCTCAAGTATCTTGATTGGTCTCTCTTCGAAAGTGCCATCATTAGCTATCTCGATCTCGTCGAAACCAATGAGGTGACTGGGGTCCGGTACATACTTCCGCAGTTGGGATACGTGAAACACATTGTGAACGTGACTCAGCGATGGCGGTAAGGCCAACCTGTATGCTAAATCTCCAACCCTCTCGAGGATCTCGAATGGTCCGATATATCTAGGACTAAGCTTGCCTCTCCTCCCAAAACGGAAAATCCCTCGAGTAGGAGACACCTTCAATAGCACATGGTCCCCAGCGTTGAACTCTAGAGGAAAATCTTCATCGGGATCTTTGTCGCTCCATGTTGCGATTAAAACCTCCTTTTGCTTTACTCGACAGTTCTTGGCAAAGTGGCCTGGTTTACCACATAATCGACAGGTGTTGTCGGGTTTCTTCGATTCGCCCGCTTGGATGTCCTTCTTTCTCCGGTTTAATAAGTGTTGGAACTTATTAATATTCTTGGCATAATATGACATTTCTTCGTCGCTGTCGTCCACCGGAATTTCTTCTTTTTTTCTTGGGACCTTAGCCTTGAAGGCTATCGACCTCTCCTTCGGTTTCGGTTTGGCATTCCGAGATTTTAGAACAATCTCGTAGTTGATAAGAGAACCAACGAGAGCACTAAAATCGAGAGTATTTAAATCTTTGGATTCCATTATTGCCGTAACCGTATCGTCCCATTCTCGAGGTAGTGTTCGGAGAATTTTCTTTACTTTCTCACTACTCGAAAGTGGTTTTCCGAAACATGCTAATCCCTTAGTGATGACCGAGAATCGGTCGAGCATAATCGAGATGGATTCATCGTCCTTCATTTGGAATAATTCATAATCATGAAGGAGCATGATTATGAATCCATCGATTTAACACTTCATGAGCAACCATCAAAAGACAATTGTCATTCAAAATCCGAAATCTCACCTCTTATTAAAGAGAGCTATCTCAATGTACACAAATCGAATGACTCAGCATTCACATCATAGTTTTAATTTAAAACTGGCAACACTGCCCGAACAACAAGAACATCATCATGTATTTGCCGACTAACAACCATAAAACCGATAAGTTGAAAACGAGAGTCACGTCTTGTCTACATTTTGTAGACTTCACTTGGGTTCAAAAATCGTGTTTTGAAAACTTATAATACAAAATGAAAATAAAATATCGGTAGTTTGAATTCTTAAAAAAAAAAATTCGGCCTTCAGGTCATAATACAAAAATCAAACTTTTTCCTCCCTTTGGAGGATGTTTTAAAACAAAAATATACGTGTCTCTCCAAAAACATGTAAAGTTTTAAATATCACATTGATGAATTTTTTCTTTGCGTAACCACACCAAGGCTATTACTCTTGTAAAAACGACTTATATCAGGATGTGTGTATATATACATATACGTTGGTACCACTTTCATTCTAGCATCATACGAGGATCAAACAACATAGGCCACATAATCACAAATCACCGTTAAACTCCACATCATAACACAAAATCATACAAGCTCATATATCAAAAGGCACAATATAGTAGGGAGACTTACATCCACAGGTCGCACGAAGATGATGGCTGCACCTCGATACTAATCACGGCCGACATCACAGACGACGCGTCGCGACACGACTTAGACAGACACATTCTGACAAAACAAGACACGACAATACCCGACTGGACACGACTGCCTAGGTTTCCGCAACCTAAGCTCCGATACCATAAATGTAACACCCCCAAAATCAAACCGGGAATATTACACGCCGCAGACCCTCTCCGTGAGGATCCACCAGGCTAGATATCCAAACAACACAACTTATTACATACCGACATGATAAAATACCAAATCAACATACTAACTTGGTCATTCATCACAAACATACAATTCAAAATGTACATTTCTATCTCGACTCAAACCCGTACAAGGGTAAAATACACTCTCAAACCAAAAGTACGACAGAAGAAAGACCATACACAAAATCCGACTGACTGTATCCAACACTGGCCTTCGTGTGATTAGTGTCATTCGCCTTCCATCATCCTTCGCACCAATCCTGTGTTTTGCTCCCAAACCTGCATGTACCTAGATGCAAAAACAGACATCAACCCCCCGAATACTCGGGGGTTAGCAAAACTCCACTGTTTTCCTAGTACAAGTATAAAGTGCAAATACGAGCCATACATAACACATTCCGAGAATACGACAAAAGACTTCCCGAGATATTTTGATAATAATAGTTCAAGTCTTGAAAATAGAAACCAAAACAAGAAAGCACTTTGAAAACATTTTCAAATCTCGGGAGTTTTCGAAAACGTTTGCGATAGTAAAGTTCTTAATTCTTCAAAAGCCTCTTAGGGTCACCGCCCCAACGATCAGTTTCCAAAATGCAAATCCGTTAACAAAACATGGGGTTCACGACCCAACCATTCCAATCACAAAACACAGGGTCCACGACCCGTTCATTCACTTTAATTCACTTCCAAAAATACATTACACATAACACATTATTATTATTATGCCATTTTAGCCAAACACCAAGACTCGATATATAATGTCTCTCGACTCCGAGCAACAAGCATTGTGATACTCCAGACATATCACAATTAATCAACATTACAAACACTCTGGCAATTCTCGCGACCCGGTCCAGCCCCCCGGTCCCGCCGTAAGACCACCAAGTCCCTGTGTGCCCCGTCGAGCAATCCCCAGGTGAGAATGCCCACTCGAAGTAACCCTCGCGACCCGGTCCAGCCGCTAAGCCACCAGGTCCCCGTGTGACCCCGTCGAGTCAATCCCCGTGTGAGAGTACCCGAGAAAAACCTTACAACTCTCATCAATTCACATTTTCAAAACCACAATCCTCAAGAGTCAATCACAATATATATAGTCGAGGTATTTTGCTAAAATGGCCATATTATCCAACACATACTCACGACCGAAAATTAATGCTGTCCACAAAGAAACACACTTATCTCAACAACACCGAACGACATAACCAATATCACACAACTCATATATCCACCGATCACCACATGAATCCACGCATAATTTATAACGAAAGGATTTAACTACAAATTACCGACGACATATTCACACCTAATGACATCATCCGAAGGTAGAGAGTTCCTAAACTCAACACTAACACATAGAGTCAAATAAGCACATTAAGTCTCGAACACAAGATTCGTCCTTTAAGAAAACCATAATTGTAAATATACCGATTCTTTAGAAAAACGGTTGTAAACAATTCGTTTAGCACGTATCGTCAATTTTCAATCATCATATTCACAAAACACGTAATGTATGGGCAAGATACTTGCCTCAGTAGTTGATACCGGACACTCCGACGAACGTCGCTTAACCGGAAAACCTCGAATGCCCACAACTCTCCGGCAAAAACAACGGTAACACAACCGATCGGAAAACCGCGAACGGAAGGGTTCCGACTCGAGTTCTTCGCAAGGAACCTGGCCCCAACATCATACCATGAATAAATTGACGATCGAACGAGGAAGAATAAGCGTAGAATGCCCGAATACCCTTTGTGACATTTTATCGAACACTTTCAAGGTGTCGATTAGAAACTCAATAAAACGACGAATCCTCGGAAATCCAAACGTGGAAAATCAAGGGATTCGATATAAAACACCTTAATAATCAAAAATCCCTCACTATTCTAAGTTATAACGAATCAAACGGACGAAATCAACAAAATCCCCAATTTTTCCCAAAACTATGATTTTAGGAAAACTAACCTTGATTCGCTGGATTGAAGGATGTTATGGAGTGATTAATCGATGTTATCAGCTCCCAAACTTCGTACATTAGTTGTATAACAACATGCCTTCGTCACCTCCAAGACTCCAGCCGCGTACATGAAAGCAAGGAAATGAAAAATGAGTGCAAACAGGACTGCTCAGTCATATTTATACTGGTGCAGCCTAGCGTGCGCTAGACTGCCGAGCTAGCGTGCGCTAGCGGGCGGTCATGGTCGAGAATGTTCGGCCAGGGCCCGCCATCATGCGCTGAACACGTGTGCTGTCGGCCCGGTCCACAATACAGAGACTTCCTGGCTCGGCCAGGTAGCGTGCGCAGCCTTCCGGCCGTAGCGTGCGCTACCTGCCGGCCGTAGCGTGCGCAGTGTCCGACAGTAGCGTGTTGTCACGCCCCACCTTAAGGAAGCAGGCATCGAACAGCATCCGGACGAAGCCTTCCGGACGGGCGCGCAGCAGGCTCGCACGCGTGCATCGACCGGGCCAAGCTCACAGAGGACTACCCCCCCTATAATAGGCTTAGACGGAAAAAGCCTTGTGACAGCAGTAGACATTAAAAAGCCGAGGAATCCACTCTTCAGAAAGAAGACCCTATAAGCTTCAAGATGGAGACCAATCAATTCCAGAAGGTCAAAGAGGGTTCCAGAAGGTCAGAAATCGGGTCGGATTGCTACGGGCCGAATCGGGCCTTGGCCGGGCCGGGCCGGGACACTTCGTGTAACACCCCAATTCACAACTGGGACATTACACGTCGTAGAACCCTCGTGAGGTCTACCAGGCTAACACATGACATATAAACCACAATGTAATCCCGAATGATGCACTCAAAAGTAAATAAGGTCGTGGCCTCGGCCAAAACATTTTTAACGTAATACATGAACAAAGGTTAAATACCAATTCGTTGCCCACGCAGGGGACTTAAACCAAGTTTCAAAATAGACAGTCTAACTTCAATACTCGACAATGAAATGACAAAACATAAAAATGCAGACTCGAGCCACATCATCAAGCCATCCCATCCTTTGCATGCATGTCCCGTGCTTGCTCCTCAGCCCTCCCGGTACCTGAAATGCATAAGACGCATTTCCCCCATTTAAGGGGTTAGCATTCGAATAGCTAGTGCAAGTACACAATTACACAACATTATATACATACACGATTCAACGCAAACAAATCATTAGGAAAAATCATTTCAAAAATCAATATTCCGGAATATCACATTTACACCAAATCAATATATTATCAAGCTTTCCACATCACAATTATCCACGTTTGGTAACTCGCGACCGTACCCATTAGTATCGGCCCCCAGAGGTCCCGTCGGACCGTCCCCAGGTGAGAAACCACTTACGCGGCCATACCCATTAGTATCGGCCCCCAGAGTTCCCGTCGAACCGTCCCCAGGTGGAAGAACATCAACGCACGCACCCAAGTCCACTTCCGTGGCCGTACCCATTAGTATCGGCCCCCAGAGGCCCCATGCCATCCCTAGGTGGAAGAGTAACAACACAATCGTTCAATAAACCAGTTTAGATCATTCGCATCAAAACCGTACACACATAATGAAATATAATACATGTACTTGCCTTGGATAATACGACGCGAAGGAAACGACGAAGGAATAGGTTACGGTCCGAACAATCCTCTCAAATCCGACCCTAACACAATAATGATATACAACCAATCTCAACATCATGAATACGAAGAAATTCATCCTAGTTCTACCCGTTGGGACAATCTCAACATCATGATTGAACACCGTACCTTAAGAAATTAAATTAATGTTATTAGAACTTCTTTGAGTAATAAGATTGTAACCGAACTCTTTTGAGTTGAATCCAGGATTATAATTTCTGAGATTTTAGTATATTTTAGGATGTCTTATCCGAATCACTTGTATGTTGGTGTACTGTTATTATCATCACTTAGAATGGGATTTTTGCGAGAAGATGAATTATTAGAGTGGTCTAGAAATAATCCTTGGATAGTATGAGGTGACCTTCAAAGTAATTCATAACTCATAGTGATTTCTGGATATGGTTATCTTCATGTTGATGATTCGAACAAAGGGTGTTGATGGGTAACCATTGCTATGAACGTAAAATTTTGCAAGGAAGATAAATTGTAGAAGAACGAAGTGTAGCGATGATTAAACCTTAAACTCAGATTGAAACGTGATATATAACCGAACCTGGTGATGGAATCGATAATCAGGAATCGAAGTACGAATTTATAATGATTTGAATATCGCTAGCTCGACCGATCGTTCGTCAGGTTAGTTGAACCGTGAGCCCGCTAACTGAGAGAGTGTTATCCGTCCGTAGTAGATGTTAGATGTTTGTGCGTTTAAATTTATTTTGAGTTGTTGTTATTTTTCCCATTTGTTTAGAGGGCTGAGCATTGCGAACGGTTGACCGAATGAGGCGGCCTTCGAGTTTGTTGATATCCTTGAAGTATTTACCTTTCTTGCCACCTTTTAAGACAAGTATCATATTTCGAATTTGGTTTAATATAGGTGATTTTGATCATGCATATTGTTTATTCATGTTGATTATTTTTGTGAATATGTCATGATATTCGTTATCAAATTACTTGTATGTTCATGTCGATGGACATAGCGATTGATTATCGAACGAAATATAAAAAACGGAGTCGAAAAACACGACCGGAGCACTGCCTAGCAAGCTGCTCGGCAGGCTACCGAGCAGGACCGGCAGGGACCGAGACCATTGCCAGGCAACGGCCGGCAGGCTGCCGAGCACTGCCGACACATGGCCTATCACGGGTCCAGATCGCGATCTGCCGCTCGACCAAGGCGGCGCCACTTCAGTGCCGGGTCCGATTACGTTTTCGGCTCGTTTTCTCCCTGATTCCAAAATTAACATTTTTCTAATATTTATATTACACTTTAAATCAGTTTTTCAAAAGAAAAATATATTTACATTATAACATAAAATCATGAAAAAAAAAATTTAGATGAACAATAGAAAATCAACGATTAATACGATTATGATTCCAAATCATATACCATCTAATCAAGCATTCCAAATGCCAATATTATATATACGATCGCAAGACCCGCACTCTGATACCACTGTTGGGATTCGGTGCCTAAAACGAAGCCCCAGCAGAAGCGGTAAAACAAAAATTAATTCGATCCGAATCCCTACGAGGATCGATCGAGCTACGTATATACGAATATATAAACGAAATCACAAGAGATATAAAAAATCACCCTTGTAGTCCGTTGCTTAAATGGATTCCTTCTCTTGAGCTATTCCCCGAGCTTTGCTTGATCTCTACGTATCCAATCCGCTCCAAGCTCTTGGATGATCCAACGCCGAAAATACCACGTCTCTACTTGTCACGCGCCGTAGAAACGACCGGAACGACTAAACCTCGTTATCCTCTAAGGATACAGCTAGAACAAGATTATAGGAGCTTGAATATAAAGATTATTACACTCTAAGGGTTAATCTATATTCTCTCTATTTTTCTCTCAATCTTTCTCTAAGAAAATTGAAGAAAAATGAAAGAAGATGGAGATGAAGTTGAAGACCATGGAAATGAACTCTAAGTTCTTTTTCTCTCTCTCCTTCAACCATTTCTCACGTATGGAATTGAATGTGTGTCTTGGAGAGTCTTTCAAGTCTTCTCCCTTTATTCATTCTTTATACACCACCAACCCACAAGACATCTCATCTCACATGAGAGATTCCACAATGTCATTGTCATCCAATATAAAATGGAAACAAAAGACCAAATGGAATGTGGGTGGAAGGAGGGCGGCCATCATGGAATAATCGGATGAGTTCGGTTCGTTTCGAACTCTCGTGAGTCCAAACAAATAAACTCCAATTCCGTTCCGATGTATTTATATCAATTAATTAATCCAATTAATTAATCATATCAAATACATAATAACATAATTAATTTCTCTAAGAAATAATTATATTCATGAATTAAATTAATCACCCAGTAATTTATTTAATTCATTAGGCCGTAAATTAATTTATCCAATAAATCAATTTAAACATCCAATATCCGAATAAATTAGATATCTAATATCTAATATTCATAATGAGAGAATAAGCTCGATTCATTCCGTCGTCAATCCTATTGCGCGACTCGGTAGGTCCGTCTCAGTCAGCAATGGGAGGAACCAAAGAGTAGTAGCACTACCTAGCCATTCTGGCGGCCTACACTGTATCCCAACTGAGAACGAATGATTGGGATCATTCAAGAACCATTCTGTCGTGAATATCAGTATACGTATAAACCCTTCTTTCAAATGTCCCGATCAAATTATTGGGTCACGGTCAGTCAAACCCTATCTGTACTTGACGCTATGCATGCATTAATGCAAATCGAGATCATCGAGCTCTCGTGTATCTAATACAACTAGCTCCAATACTTTGGCCAAAGACTTATGATCTCATCTGCCAATAACCGCATAGGACATATAACCTGCTCACTAACGGGAGAAAGAATTCTATCTTGGTATTCAGTAGGACCTGTTACTTGCCCGTCAAGAAGCACGTCGAGGTTGACCCGCGCCTTCCGGTTTACAGGTTCGAACTGTTGGTATATTATCAGAAATTTGCGCCGTTTTGTGCGGAAGCGTAATTAAATTGCGGAAATAAATCACACAAAGATTTATAGAGGTTCGGCTATTAATGAAGCCTACATCCTCTCTCGATGTATCTTTTTCTTTAGGATTAAGATCAAAACCTCTACGCCTCTCTTCTATCGGTCGAGGGATTACCGTTACAAGCTCATCTTCTATCAGTCCGAGTAAAACCGTTTTTCCTTTTCTATTGGATAAGGAATCAAGCACTCTAGCTTTCTATCGGTACTAGATAAACCTCACTTAAGATAGCGATTGTGATTCTAATAATGTCGGATCCTTTATCCTAATAACACTGAATCAAATCGTATCTTTTCTTTTTCTCGCTCGTGTATAATGTTGAATGTATAAACACTCAAACTAACAATATAAGCTCAATATTACAACAACAATGTAAGTATATGATTCTCAGATGAATATCTCGTTTGCTTGAAGTTGTTGTACTCAAACAATACCATAGGAATGGTATTTATAGGCATTTTCCACAAACTAGCCGTTGCTGGCTGTTTTGACTTGCTAGTGTACGCTAGCCTTCTTTATTAGCGTGCGCTAACTCATTAGCATGCCTGTAGCGTGCGTTAAGTATTCGATTTGATCCAAGAGCCGTTTCTTCTTTAGCGTACGTTATGCCTTCTGCCTTACGTACGTAACCCTCTTGTATTAGCGTGCGTTAATAACTCATTGGAGCGTGCGCTAATCCAATATATCTGTTGCATGGATTGTCAAAGTATCCGTTTGATATGCTGACTTTGACCTGCTTTTCCCAACGTTCTGATTGACTTGATTCAAACTGCTTAGCGTGCGCTATTCCTTCCTTGTAGCGTGCGCTAATGCTGACTTCATTACATATGCCATTCTGTGTTTGAATTCCTTCACAACGGTAACAAGACTTCGATAGCGTGCGTTAATGATAACGTGTAGCGTGCGCTATCTTCAACATCTGACTTCACTTCAGCTTACTTCGAAATTTGGCTGGAATGCAGTTGACTTCCCATTAGCGTGCGCTAACGTGTGATGACTTGCGTGCGCTAAAGCAGTCCAGATTGCAACTTTTTGCGTTTTCGTCTACTTCGTCGTTTTGCTTCGCCTTAATGTTGTTTTGTTTGTTTAGCAACTTTAATCATCAAAACATAAATTAAATAATGTGTGGAATAAATATTCCAACAATCCCCCTTTTTGATGATTACAAAACAACTCTTGAATTGGATAATCTGTAAAAAATAATATAAGTATATTTCTACGAATCAAAGTTTTCGGCTTTGATCGTTTCGTTAGTTTCTCCAATCCTTTTCTTTTTCTTCTTTTTCGACTTATTCATTTTTCAATTTTTCAACTCCTTCATTTTAACTCCCCCTTTTTGTATGCTTTCTTTTTTCTTTTCGACTTCTTAGATTTTATCTCAATTCATCTCCTTCTCATTTTTATCTCAATTCATCTCCTTCTCCCCCTTTTTGTCTTCATCAAAAAGTATAAAAAATATAGAGTATATCAAATGAAATATAAATATGCATGATATCAATTTATGCATTAATAAGCAAAAAATACTCTCCCTGAAAGTATTATCTCCTTCTCCCTCAAAAAAATTCCTTCTCCCCCTTTGTAAAATATCATTTGTTAAAATTTATTTTTGGGGATCCAACCTATAGTTGGTTTTTCTTTTGAAACGTAGACGATATTTGAAATGTTTGTTCCTTTAGGAACCCAAATCTTTTTAATTTTTATCGTCCGGCGAGGGCTTTTGCAATTTGAAACGTGATGCCCGATTTTTAAACACTTTTCGCAATGGGGTATTTTGAAATTGACGGATTCGTTTTTCGAACGTGGTTTGAATCCTAACCCCTCTTTATTTAGAGTATATTTTTGAACACATGACATTTGTTCAAATTTATCGTTGCCGCACGAGAATTTCTTTGTCAAAATTTTTAGTTCATCTTGAACTTTTAAAAGATCATTCTTTAAAATATTCTCGCTTTCAATGCATTTCGATTGATCGATTTCAACAAATTTCCTTTTTCAAGTATTTTGGAATTTTCAATTTCCAAAGTTTTATATTTAGACTTGAGGGATTTAATTTCATTTAAAGCATTTTGATAATCCGTATGTAATAACTCGAATGCTTCAAAGAGTTCGTCGTAGGAGTTACTTACTTGGATTTCGACGTCGTTATCGTCGAATGAACTCCGGGCCATGAGCGCGAGATTATTTTGGTCAGGAAAATCTTCATCGGGATCTTCGTCGCTCCATGTTGCGATTAAAACCTCCTTTTGCTTTACTCGACAGTTCTTGGCAAAGTGGCCTGGTTTACCACATAATCGACAGGTGTTGTCGGGTTTCTTCGATTCGCCCGCTTGGATGTCCTTCTTTCTCCGGTTTAATAAGTGTTGGAACTTATTAATATTCTTGGCATAATATGCCATTTCTTCGTCGCTGTCGTCCACCGGAATTTCTTCTTTCTTTCTTGGGACCTTAGCATTGAAGGCTATCGACCTCTCCTTCGGTTTCGGTTTGGCATTCCGAGATTTTAGAACAATCTTGTAGTTGATAAGAGAACCAACGAGAGCACTAAAATCGAGAGTATTTAAATCTTTGGATTCCATTATTGCCGTAACCGTACCGTCCCACTCTCGAGGTAGTGTTCGGAGAATTTTCTTTACTTTCTCACTACTCGAAAGTGGTTTTCCGAAACATGCTAATCCCTTAGTGATGACCGAGAATCGGTCGAGCATAATCGAGATGGATTCATCGTCCTTCATTTGGAATAATTCATAATCATGAAGGAGCATGTTTATCTTCGTCTCTTTGACTTGAGACGTACCTTCGTGTGTTACCTCAAGCATTTTCCAAATTTCTTTGGCACTATCACACGATGATATCCGGTTGTGTTCTTCCGGATTTAAGGCACAATAAAGGAGTTGAGTTTCCTTACAATTGAAATGGTCGTTTTTCCAATCGGAGTCGTCATATTCTTCAAAAGTTTTAAGCGTACTGTTGGAATTCGTTGGAATTTTTGGACCAAGACAAATCACCTTCCAAAGTTCGATGTCGTAAGCTCGAATGAATATCGACATCTTCTTCTTCCAAGTCATGAAGTTCGCGGCATCAAAAAATGGTGGTCGGTTGAGAGCAAGGCCTTCGGCTGGAGAGATTTGAAACGCCATTTTCGATCTTCTCCTCGGATGTTAAGCCGCGTATTGGAGTACCGCTCCGATACCAATTGTTGGTATATTATCGAAAATTTGCGCCGTTTTGTGCGGAAGCGTAATTAAATTGCGGAAATAAATCACACAAAGATTTATAGAGGTTCGACTATTAATGAAGCCTACGTCCTCTCTCGATGTATCTTTTTCTTTAGTATTAAGATCAAAACCTCTACGCCTCTCTTCTATCGGTCGAGGGATTACCGTTACAAGCTCGTCTTCTACCTGTCCGAGTGAAACCGTTTTTCCTTTTCTATTGGATAAGGAATCAACCACTCTAGCTTTCTATCGGTACTAGATAAACCTCACATAAGATAGCGATTGTGATTCTAACAATGCCGGATCCTTGATCCTAATAACACTGAATCAAATCATATCTTTTCTTTTTCTCGCTCGTGTATAATGTTGAATGTATAAACACTCAAACTAACAATATAAGCTCAATATTACAACAACAATGTAAGTATATGATTCTCAGATGAATATCTCGTTTGCTTGAAGTTGTTGTACTCAAATAATACCATAGGAATGGTATTTATAGGCATTTTCCATAAACTAGCCGTTGCTGGCTGTTTTGACTTGCTAGCGTACGCTAGCCTTCTTTATTAGCATGTGCTAACTCATTAGCGTGCACATGGCGTGCGTTAGGCATTCCCGATTTGATCCGGTAACCCGTTTCTTCTTTAGCGTACGTTATGCCTTCTGCCTTACGTACGTAACCCTCTTGTATTAGCGTGCGTTAATAACTCATTGGAGCGTGCGCTAATCCAATATATCCGTTGCATGGATTGTCAAAGTATCCGTTTGATATGCTGACTTTGACCTGCTTTTCCCAACGTTCTGATTGACTTGATTCAAACTGCTTAGCGTGCGCTATTCCTTCTTTGTAGCGTGCGCTAATACTGACTTCATTGCATACGCCATTCTGTGTTTGAATTCCTTCACAACGGTAACAAGACTTCGATAGCGTGCGTTAATGATAACGTGTAGTGTGCGCTATCTTCAACAGCTGACTTCACTTCAGCTTACTTCGAAACTTGGCTGGAATGCAGTTGACCTCCCGTTAGCGTGCGCTAACGTGTGATGACTTGCGTGCACTAAAGCAGTCCAGATTGCAACTTTTTGCGTTTTCGTCTGCTTCGTCGTTTTGCTTCGCCTTAATGTTGTTTTGTTTGTTTAGCAACTTTAATCATCAAAACACAAATTAAATAATGTGTGGAATAAATATTCTAACACGAACTACTCTAATGAAAATCTTGACGTCACAAGCACATCCCTACTAAATCCTCAAGTCGAAGGTTCACGAATACCTATCACAACCTTTCGATTCCGTCATTGACTGTCCCGGAGTGAAATTCGTGTGACGAATCGAGGGTGAGTCGGTTTGAGTATACTAATCTAATTAGCATATCTATAATGTGTTCTTCCACTAACCATTAGCGTTCGACAGGTACTCTCCATGTCAAAGAACACGTCATACAAGTCTTCACATAAACTTAACGCCCAGTCAAGTTTCATCAACTTGCGAATGAATAAGTATTTGAGCTATAACCTTTCCAGTGCCGACCCCCTTATCTAATAAGGAGTGGAACGTTTTGCTCTCAAATACACGGACTAGTTTCTATTTGTATTTACGAGTTAGGAATGCCAGTAACTACCAGTAAATAAAGAAACATTCATTTGCCTTGTGATAATGATTTACATAATTACAAGTACAATGCCCTCACTCAACAACCTCTGAGTGGCATTCGAGGGCATACTTCTAACAACAAGGACTTTAATTTGTGCTTATGCAGCACGATAAAACGATAGCCTTTGCATCGTGGCAGTTGAAGCCGTATGAAATGAACTATACTACTCATGATTTGGAATTGGCCGCAATTGTTTTCGCACTTAAGATTTGGCGGCATTATTTGTATGGCTCTTCGTGTCGGATCTATACCGATCACAAGAGTTTGAAGTATATTTTCAGTTAGAAAGAGTTGAATATAAGGCAGCAACGTTGGTTGGAATTGATTAAGGATTATGATTTGGAAATTCTTACCATCCGAGGAAGGCCAATGTCGTCGCGGACGCTTTGAGCCGTAAATCAGGATCACTTCAGATGCTCGAGGTTCTTACACCACATACGAAGATTCATCAGGATTTGATCGAGCAAGGTATAGAAGTTTGGCTTCAAAGAGTGCAAGGACAGTTATGTACCTTCGAAATTACTTCGTCCTTGGTTGACGACATCAAAGGGAAACAGTGGAGTAACCCAATAATTTCCCAACTGAAGGAAGATGTAATTAAGGGAAAAGCCCCTGGTTTTATGGTCCATGAGGATGGCATTTTGAGATTTCAAGGCACGCTGTGTATCCTGAATAATCTGGAGTTGAGGCAGAGAATTCCTCAAGAAGACCATGCTACGCCTTACTCAATCTATCCAGGAACGAGTAAGATATACAAAGACTTGAAGCGTAATTTTGGGCGGAATAATATGAAGAAGGACGTCGTATTGCAATGTTTGATATGTCAAGTCAAGACCGAGCATCAACGACCAGCGGGGTTGCTGAAGCCGCTTCCCATTCCCGAATAGAAGTGGGAAGATGTCTCCATGGATTTTATCACGGGGATGCCGAGGTCTAGAGCCGGAATGAATATGATTTGGGTAATCGTTGATCGATTAACCGTCTCCACACTTTCTTGGAATTAAGGATATTTGGGGACCAGAGAGACTGGACCGAACCTTTATAGCTGAGATTGTGAGATTGCATGGTGCCCCTAAAACTATTGATCTGATCGAGATGGTCGTTTTGTGTCGCATTTTTGGCAAGCAGTCCATCAGGCCTTTGGCACCGAGTTGAGTTTAAGTACATCTTTTCATCCTCAGTTAGACGGTCAGACTGAGCGGATGATCCAGACGTTAGAGGATATGTTGTGGGCTTGTGCCCTAGACTGTAGTAATGATTGGGAACTTCATTTGCCGTTGATCGAGTTTGCCTACAATAATAGTTGGCATACGTAGATCAAAATGGCACCATTTGAGGCACTTTATGGTAGGCAGTGTAGATCGCCATTATGTTGGGATAAGGCTCCGGAGCTAGTTGGAACGGAACCGGATATGTTGATGGAAACTAAAGAGAAGATTTCTATTATCTGAGACCGGTTGTTGACTGCCCAGAGCCATCAGAATTCTTATGATGATACTAGTCGTCGACTTTTGGAATTCAAAGTGGGAGATCATGTTCTACTCAAGGTGTCAACGACCAAAGGATTTTTCCGCTTCGGGAAAAAGGGGAAACTTTGTCTGAGGTATATCGGACCGTTTGAAATTTTGGACAGGGTTAGATATTTAGCTTATCGCTTGGCTTTGCCTTCAGCCTTGAGTCATGTCCATAGCGTGTTTCATGTTTCTCAATTTAGGAAGTACGTGCCAGACCCAAGTCATATTATCGACTATAGTGAGATTGATGTAGCCGAGGATGTTACCTTTCCAGAGAGACCGGTGAAGATCCTTGAATGTCGTGAGAAATAGCTTCGGCACAAAACCATTCTGTTGGTTAAAGCGCAATGGTCGATACATGCAGTCGAGGAGGCGACTTGGGAGACGGAAGAGAAAGTGCGATCGGAATACCCCGAACTTTTTATTTCTTATGTTTCGGGATGAAACTTCTTTTTACAGGGGAGAGTGTAATACCCGTACTTTTTGTTGAATCATTAGCTTTGACGTTCTTTCACTTTTGTCACTCTTGTAAGCACTTATTGAGATGTTGTTATTGTTGTTGTTGTTGATCTTAGAGTTTTGTACCTTTTGGGACATGTTCGTATTGTTTGGACTGTTGTGCGATGTTTTGAGTAAGACATATAGCATACGCTAGGCGTAAGCTAACGCACACTATTTCCGTTGAGTAGCGCGCGCTAGCTTCGACTATAGCGCACATTAATGATCCGAGCTTGGCAGAAGCAGTAGCTGGGTTCTGCCCTATGGACTATCAGTTAGCGCACGCTAGGCGTGATCTAATGCACGCTATTCGTGCTTGGTAGCATGCGCTAGCATCGGATGTAGCGCATGCTAACTGCTCGGGTTTGGCAGTGGCAGTAAGGGGTTCTGCTCTCTGGACTAGCAGGTAGAGCACGCTAGACGTGAGCTAGTGCACGCTATAGGTATTGCGTAGCACGCGCTAGTGCCAGATGTAGCGCATGCTATTGACGTAGGTCAGAGGCTACTTGACTATTGGGTGACCTCATTAGCGCATGCTATACTTCAGAAATAGCGCATGGTAATTAGGCCCAGTATATAAACTGGGCCAGCCGCCTTCTTCGTCATTTTCTTCTTATTTTCCACATTTCCGATGAGAGCACGCCATAGAGGCGATCCTGAGGCGATTTGGAACAACGTTTCATTATCCATTACCATCTTTGGTCGAATAACAAGGATTATACAACATCTAATCCATTCTTTCCCTCCGAATCAAGGTAAATTCCATAAAACCCTAGTTTGGGAATTTTTGGGGATTTTTCTTAGATTCGTCCGAGTTATCCGTCTTGAAGCTTGAAATTCTTGAGATTATGATGTATCCACTCCGTATCCACTTTTCCCTTACGATTATTCGAATAATTTTGCATATTACTTGAAGTAGAGAGGGTTTGGATGATTTCCAACCTCTATGTGAATACTTTGAAGATTTATGAATCGTAAAAGTGGGGTTTCGGGAGTTTTACTTGAGAATTGAGTATTTATGATTGATTATCGTATTTCTCTATGAATCGTTTAGGCCTGGAAGTGCGTTCTTGGACCTCTCGAGCTTGAACACCATTTTTCACTTCGGTTCTAATGTCTCAAAGGCAAGTATATGTTTATGATTGTACGTTCTTGACTTTGAAAGTGAGGTATATGAATTGCATGATTGTATATATTCACTCTGGAACGGACTGACGGGTCCTCAGAGGGTTCCATTGCCTTTGGTGCGGTTCCACGAATATTTTGGGTTAACCACTCTGGGAGGGTCCAAAGGGGCCTCAGAGGGTTCCGTTGCCTTCGGTGCGGTTCCATGGTTAATCACGTATGTATCGAAATGAAGTGCTATGAGATTTAGTTATTCCGGAATACTAGTCTTGAGTTTGATGAAATGATGATTACATTTACTTTATTGCCGAGAAGTATTGTGTTTCATATTCGATATACGTGTACTAGCTATTCGACAGCTAATCCCTTTTGGGGGAAATACCTTTCATGTGTTTCAAGATCCAGGAGAGGAGAAAGACGTTTACCGGGTCGGCACGAAGATGATGTGCAAGAGTGATATTGTTTCTTAATTCTGTCTGTGTTTTGCACCTTGTTCCATTCGGTATTGTTGTACTTGGAATGGTTTGAATACTCGAGTAATGTTTCAGATGTTCATGATGTTGTGGCCTGTGTTGCCCTGGGTTTCAATTTCCCAATGTATTGCGTTCTGTCGAATTGATTATTACATTGGTGTCATCCTTATTATCTTCTAGTGGGATTATGTTTAGACCTTATCGTTCGAATTTTATGGTTCCGCGTAATTATAGCCTTGTGGGTCTCGTGGAAGGGCTCACGGCGCTGTAACATACCCTGAATAGCTTGGGGGTATTACATCCAGCTCATCTATAGAGATTTGGGACCCTTCCCAAGCACCCTGGTGGACCCGCTAATGAGACGAGCTCAAAAGAAGAAGACCTAGAGGAGGACCCAAAAGATTCTACAAGGATGGACTCGGGCGACGACTAAACATATTTAATATTGGAATCTTGAATTTAACAATTAAAACAATCGCCTATTTGAAATTGAGGGCTGAACGTCCGAGATTATGAAAAATTTGAATTATATTAAATTTTAATTGCCCAAGTAGCTTTGAACAATATGTTTGGATAATTTGATATTATTGTCGTTGATATCTATTTTGAGAATTCATGTTGTCCAACTTGACCCTTCAACTAATCTCGACCATTAGTTGTTAAGTTTAACTATCATCAATGCCGACTATTATTAGATGGTTGACAAAAGATGACTCTTATGGTTAAGAACTCCTAGAACCTAACTCAAAATCCAACTGCGGTATTTTGTTCTAAAACCATTCTAAATCACTTTAATATTCAATATAATGAGCGTAGCTAATTATGAGTAATTGAATCCATTTTGTTATTCATTTGGAATAGACTTAGCTGACATAACCATCACAAATCTATTCTTGAGCCTTGTTGTTTGTTCAAAAAGGTGTTGCTAATCTTGCAAGTGAAATTATTTAATTACAATTACTATTCTCTTATGCCTAAAGGAAAATTCTAAGCCTTACAAGAATAAACTTGATTGAAACATTGATATTCATCTTATTGATAATTATCTATGTTTGTACTATCCTCTTTAGTTGTTCTGTTTACTGCTGTAATCATGTTCACCATGACTAAATTTCAATTTTATTCCAAGGATTTCTGTTCTACTTATCTTACCCTTAAATTTTGGTATAACTACCTAACTTGATATTTGAGTCATATTCGCCTTATACTCGATTTCTTACATAATTCGGTATCATTTTTTTATATTATGCAAGTACATATCACTTGAATCATTTTCCCGCACCTTATCTTCTCACATTTTGTTCGTTAGCTTGTACAACATTGCTATACAATTAAATATCTGCCACTTTTGACTTCTCATTTTACTATGTTATTACTTCATAATACAGCCATTGTACATTTTGAAATACATTACGAACCCATTAATCCTTTCAAGCTTATTTCGCAATGCCTTTATATTGCGAGAATATTTCATAATGACATTCTTGTTGGATATTTTTAATTCTCCCATCCTTGACCCTGATTTTTTGTAGTTACTTTTACCAACCCTTGATGACTCTTTCTTGAACTTCATAATTTCCAAGATGTCACTTATTCACAAAAATTTATTTTATTGGTTCCATTATCCTAGTCAATTCTTATCTTTTTTAGAACAAATTCTTTTGGCCATAGTCAACCATATAGGCCACGTTAGAATTAACTCAAGTTAACTAGATCACCGTTGATGGTATAACAATAATTCCAAGGAGAGCTCCAGTATTGTTTATAAGGAAGAAAGACGAAACATTGAGACCTTATATCAATTATAGCAAAACTAATCAAGAATAGGTATCCACTCCCGAGGATATATGAGTTATTGATCAATTACAAGAAGCCATGGTGTACTCCAAATTCAACCTTCAACAAGAATAATATCAGATGAGATCAAGAGTGAAGATATACCCAAGACAACATTTCAAACTAGATACGACCACTAAGAATTCATAGTGGTGGTCTTTGGATTGCCAAATGATCCTGCAGCATACATGGATTAACTACACCGAATTTTCCAACCATACCCTGAATAGTCGTAGTAATCGTCATTGATGATGTACTCATGTAATCCAAATCATAGAAGGACCACGAAGCTCTTCTGAGAATAGTGCTGGACAGGTGAGATGACACATGTTGTATGGTTCTGGTTGAGAAAAGTGGCATATCTAAGTCACATAGTCTCTAAACAAGGAATGGTCTGATTCAAGGATCGAGTGTGTGTACCACACGACAAGGAGCTGAGAAGAAAGATTTTAGAGAAAGCTCATTGTTCGAAATACCCAATTCCCCTAGGAGGGAAGGACATGTATGTTTAAGAAACACTTCAAGTAGCTGAGTTTGTAACTTGATGCTTGACCTATCAAAAAAATGAAACTGAACATTAACATTCCTCGAGACTATTGGAACCCATAATGGAAATGGGAAAAGATAACCATATATTATTTTACGATTATACCTATGACATAATGAGGATAACATGATTTGGGTCCATGACCAATCTGCCTATGACAAAATGAGGATATAACAAGATTTGGGTCGTCATAGACAGACAGAGAAAATCGACACACTACTTTCTAGTTGAGAAGGACGACAGTTTACAGAAGCAAGCCGGAACCTACATTCCAGAAATTATATGACTTTATAGGGTGCCTAATGACGTATTTGATTAGGGTTCGAGATTATTTTCACACTTTTGGAAATTTTTCTATGAGGAATTAGGAACCTCTGTAAGTTTTAGCACGACTGTGCATCCTCCGACTGACAGACAATCAGAGAGGATAGTCAGACCCTCAAAGATATATTACGAGGTTATGCACTGAATTTTCAACATAATTGGGATCATCTTCTGACACTGGCCGCGTTTGCTTTCGACAACCGTTATGAATCTACAATCGGTATCATCCTATGAAGCTCTCTACAAAAGAAAGTGTAGATCTCCATTTAAGATCAATGGACACCAAGGACGCGTAGAACACTACCTCCAATATCAAGGGCAGTCTTGGTTAAGAAAGCTTTTTATAATGCTCAACTGATCGAGGATATATATATATATACAGCACCAAGCCGATAAAAGAATTATACAGATCAATGGAGAAAAGATATGGAAATTAAAAAAGGAGGAAAATGAGCCCTATGCATGTTAGACCGTATATGATCGTAGAATGAGTAGGACGTATCGCTCGTCGCCTGGAACTTCCAACCATCCTTGTTGGGATGTACGACGTCTTTCACTCAAGACTGAAGGATATCATCGAGATCCAACCCACGTTCTTACTATTGATGCTCCACCGATCATGGAAAATCTAAGATATGTCGAGGAGAGACCAATCAAAATCCTTGATCGACCGAGTGATCGAATTGATAGAGAAGCAAATTCCGTTAGTCAAGGTCGTCTGGACGAATCACGATCATGGAGAAGACGCCACATGGAAAGCCGAAGATGAGATGAAAAAAAACCCAGCCGGAGTTATTTTAGAAGGAATTTGGGGACCAAAAAATTCATCGATTTCACGATATGTTAAGTCGAACGATCATAGTTGTAACGTAAATATTTCTTTCATGAATAGCTAAAGTTCACCATTGATATTTCAACTCCTTAATTTTTTTGAATATTCTAAATTTTTAAATTTATAGAATAAATCTTTAATACACTTAATTACTTAATTTAAGGATTTAATCAATCTATTAGGCTAGGACCCAATTTAATTTAATTAAACGTAAACCCTTAAGAGTCTTGAATCATCTTAAGGCCCAACTAAATAACCTAATCACCAACTAAGACTAATTGGAGCTCATATGTATCACCTAACTTTACAATATAACCCAATTAAAACCCTAACTCACCTAATTAGCTTGAACCTAATCTACATTAAAAATTACAAAAAAGTGTATATATATATATATCATATAATATATATTATATATATAAAATATATGTTTAAGGATATGGGCGGCCAACATGAGGTGTGGGAATTTTGGCTAACACTAAGGTGTCATGATGCAAGACTCAAATGAACTCTTGTTCATCATCAAAATCTTGCATGGGGACAATGGCCATCTAAACTAGAAAATACCTAATATACATACACATCATTACACACATCACCTCCTCATTTGCAAGACAAGAATAAAAATATGCATTTAGAGAGAGAGAGAGAGAGAGAGAGAGAGAGAGAGAGAGAGAGAGAGAGAGAGAGGAGGAGGAGGAGGAGGAGAAAGAGGAAGAAGAAAAGGAGAAGAAGAAGAGGAAGAGGAAGTAGGAGGAGGAGGAGGAGGAGGAATAGGAGGAGGAGGAGGAGAGGAAGAAGAAGAGCATACTACCTACCTCTATGTCTATAGGAACCAAAGTATTCTTCAAGCAATTAAGAAAAGTAAAGCTCAACTAGTTCAACCCCTTCAAGTTCTGTATTTTTCCAATTTAAAATCTTCTTTATCATACTTCTAACCTTAAAATCTAACATGCAATGAACAAAATACACCTCTGATACTCCATGATACTTCATCCAAAAAAAGGAGGGAGATCAGAGGAAAATCACTTTGGATTTGACCAACTTTAGGACACTACTAATCAACCAAGAAAAACGAAGTGGGTGAAAATCATCTAGAAAACTCATATTGGAATGGGGTCGAGTCGTTAATCCCAAAATAATTTGAGATCGACTATCATGAATCATCATCTGAAACTGTCATCGATACAAAATAATCAATTAATAGCAAAAAAGAATACGAAATGTAAATAAAATTCAAATCAACTCAAGAGAATAAAATAGATACATAAATAAATAAAATAAGAATTAAACACCATCATACACATATTTGTCCCTCCACATTGTCCTTTCCGTCGCTGTATTTACTTCAATCACAATAAACTTCATATTGTTTTCAGTCACATTTATCCATGTTTTCTTTAATCTTCATCATTTACAATCATAGACTTTCCCACAGTCATCAAGCCTCCTCGACTGGTCAAAAATTCAGCGTCTCACATGTACAAACCATCTTAACCAATTTCCTATCATCTTATTTATTACGAACGCAACTCTTACCTTCTCCCCCATCTCATTTATGAGTTGATCTTCTTGCATGGCCACACATCGCAGTAGCATACACATCTCCATCACATTCATCTTTTGAGTTGTGGCACTATTTTACCACCCAACATTCTGTGCCATATACCAATGCAAGCCAAATTATCGTACAGTAGTATTCATCCTTTACTATATGTAGACCTGGCAATTCGTTCGTGTCGTGTATTTTCGTGTCGTGTACTTTCGTGTTTCGTGTATCAAAAGTCCAAACCCATACACGACACTAAATGAATTCGTGTCATCTCGTGTCGTGTCGTGTTTTCGTGTCAGGCACATAACATAAAATAAATATTAAAATATTATAAAAATAATAATTTTAATATTATAATATTATTTTTATAGGTTTTAGTTGACGAAATGAAACGAATGACAACGAAAACACGAATGTTTATATGAAATTTATGAAAATTAATATTATATTTTCAAATTTTAAAGTTTAGTATAAACAGAATTCATAAAATATATATTTTTATTAAATTAAATATAAAATAGTATATTTATTTATTTATTTATTTATTTCGTGTACCTCGTGTCGTGTCGTGTACTCAAAGGGTAACACAAAACCGACACTAAATCTCGGTCGTGTACTTTCGTGTTCGTGTATTTTCGTGTCGTGTACTCAAAATGCAAACCCAAACACTAAATTTTCGTGTCGTTTTTGCGTCGTGTGGTAAATTGCCAGGTCTAACTATATGAGGCATGCTGGGATAATATAGCAACCCTATGGCACTCTTCAACTTCAACCAAACCATCTTATTCTGTGACCCACATCACCATCTAACTCTCCATTCTTTTTTATATTAAATCTAATATAATGAAAAATTCGGATCCTTGTATAACTTTTCCATCAAAGACGATCTTCTCAGCCTCTCTGCCTCCGTTTCACTAAACCTACACTCCAAATATTCAATCTTTCTTCTACTCAGTCTAGAGCCTCGAGCCTCCAGAGTATGTCTCCAAGTCCAAATATCCAACCTTCCCTCAACTCCAACTTTCGTCCCACCAATCAACACAATATTATCTACAAACATCATACACTGAGAAATCTCATCTTGAATTGACCTTGTCAATTTGTCTATACTATGACAAAGAAAACAGAATTAAAAGCATATCTTTGATGCACTCTAATTGTACTGGTAAACTCTTCTATCCTCCCAGCACTAGTCGTACACTTGTACCGACTCCATATATGTCGTTTATGAGGTCAATATATTTACGAGTTACACTTTTCTTTGCTAAAGCCCACTAGTGTACTACTCCTGTACTTTATCATACACCTTAGCTAAATCATTTTTGTAGATTTTCTTGTTTATGTCGATAGTGGAAGAAATATCATCCACGAAATTTCAAGAAGAAGATTACTGAAGAAACTATGATCGAAGTAGATGGTTGTATAGTTGATGATGACGAGTGGAAGAGAGGAGAAATAGATTATTTTGAGTATCTCGCTTTCTTGGGCTTATAAATATATATTTCTTCCATCCGTACCCATATTTGTTTGTACATTTTTTCGATATGTTCCCAAAATGATAATGACTAACAAACTGGAGAACACTCCGACTGACTGACCAAGATGAACAACTCGGACTAGTATCGCTCGAATGCCTCGTCGCCATCATCATGCCCCTGTGTCTCAACTCTCTCCTCGCAAGCACCTAAAACATGAAAACATGTTCCGCCCCCACGGGGTCAGTCATCCAGATAATGAACATCAAATACATGTATAACATGATATCCATCCAAAGGTAGAATAAAACGGTAAAATGATAATAATACGAGATGCTCACAAACCAAGTTCAGAACCGAGCATTCGTGAAACACTATGCCCACATCATATGAATAATACCTGCTCAACAGGTTAGAACATAAGTGCCCAACGGCGAATCATACCTTATAAAGCACCACAATGAATTACACGGACATGAACACACCAAGACTGAATTAAATATGAATCACAATGCCCGAAGGCTTCAATGAAGTTACCAAGACATCACAAATACCCGAAAGCCACTCAACTGAAGCTGTAAATATCACAATCACCTGAAACCAAAACAGCCTGAAGCTGTACTAATGAGGGCCAAAGCCACGGCACGAAGCCGTATCACAATGAGGGCTGAAGCCACGGCACGAAGCCGTATCACAATGAGGGATGAAGCCACGTCACGAAGCCATATCACAATGAGGGCCGAAGCCACAGCATGAAGCCGTATCACAATGAGGGCCGAATCCACGGCCCGAAGCCGTATCACAATGAGGGACGAAGCCACGGCACGAAGCCGTATCATAATGAGTGATAGTATGCTGCCTTGAGTCGGCCAACATAATGACAGTAACTGACGGATGGGCCCCGTCCTCGACAGTCCCAATTAAATACCTCGATTGCCTTAGAATGGTCAACAGATACCAATGATACAATGAATGATTGAATACCTCGATTGCCTTAGAACGGCCAATCGACAACAACGATACGAAGGATGTCTCGGCACCTTTAATTGGTTACCGACAACGAAGATGAGAAATGAATACGCCAAATGCCTTCAATCGGCCAATACAACATCAATGATAAAGCACCAACCTTAATAATGATGATTACAACGACGTCTTAGTTGACATCAATATCGCAACAATAATCGATACATCGATACTGCGAACCGGCTATCGACAATAACATTAACAACAAGTATCCTAATGCCTTGAACCGGCCATTAATGAACAATAATAACGTTTGGCATAATTACCGAAGAGTATCGTATTGAACGATCCCTTGATATCAATGAACCCATGGAGAGACTAAGTCTCGGAATGATACGACATATTAATACACATATATGATGACATTAATCTCATTGACTAGTACAAGTATAAAACTAGCCTCAAACTGACGGAGAGAAAGTCCTTCCACGAACAACGTCCTTAATGAAATTGTCGGCCGCTTGAACAACCTTGAACGACACAAATACCAACAATTCGTTTAATACACGAATCAAGCATGATCACAACCAATCCAAGAGGTCGATACAATAAATCCCAAACTCATTGAAGCATTTTGACAAACAACTTGAAAACAATCTCCCATCCTAAACAACCAAACCAATTGTATCGAAAACCAACTTTAAACAAATGATTCAATCCAACAAAACACCTTCAATACAATCGATAATCCAATAAGAATACTCAAATCGAGCTTACGATAACATTTAATCGAAAATCCCAATTCTAAGTCAACCTTCAAAGTATTCTTGAAAAATACTTCCAACAATCCGATGCTAACTCATAAAAACTCGTAATCATACATATATCCATCACAAATCATGACTATATCATCCAAAACATCAAGCTCGAACTCAAAATCAAATCTAGGGTTGGAAAAATTACCTTGGATTAGGATGAAGAATCCACAAACATGTTGTTAATCCACACCAAAACTTGAAGAAGATGAAATTATCTGAGTTTAATGATGATAAATCGCCGAAAATATCGCCCACAAATCGCCCAAGGAGGAGAGGAAGAAGGAAAATGATGAAATGAGCTTGATTCTCATGAAACCCGCTGAAATAGGCAAACCTGCACTGTGTGCTGCGGCACAGGCTGAGTGTGCCGCGGACCACGGCCAAAAACTGCCTAGCACACTGGCTTTGTGCCGCGGCCTGGCCAGGAGGGGTCGCGGCCCGCGGTACAGCCCGCTCCAGCATCAAAAGGCACACAGTGCAGTTTTAGCTATTTCGACCATAACTCCTTCATCCTGACTCCGATTGATTCACCGTTTGAACCATTGGAAAGATAACTTGATTCTCTATAAAACTGAAATGATTCAGAATTTTTGGAGTTTCCAAGAATTAATGGTGATTTTACAAAGTCGAACTCATACGTGGAAAAGTCGCTTAAGAACACAGAATTCAACAGAACGACACCGAGACGAACTCGGATGACAAAAAGTGTAGAATTAATCATTCTCGGAATGACGAAACCGTCACAATAGAGTTGATAAGATGGACTTAAACCAGAAAAAAAATTATCGGAAATCAAAATTGCGGATATTACATACTACCCCCCCTTAAAAGAAGTTTCGTCCCGAAACTTAAAACAAGTTGGGAGAAGCAATATCCCGCCAGGAAAACTCAATGAGATACACCAGAACTAAAATCTCCCTTCTCATCGGCATCGGATGCCCATACAAACACTGATTCACACCTCCAAAGAAGAACAGCAATGCACATATAGTCCTCGGGACCATATCTATCGCACGCCCAAGTCCCCATGACTTGACGTCTCGAATAACAATGAACAATTACCTAGATTATCATAAAATCTCGGTACAACACCAAAAGGAAAGCAATCCCAACCAATGACTCAAATCTCAAGATTCTCAATTACCATAGTTACAAGATAAATCGACGGCAGATGGTTCACAACCACAATACTACGATGCAAATTGAGTTAAACAGTAATCCGAAAAACAAGGTTACATGTCAAATGTACCCAACATCGATATCCTCCAGATTATCAATCCTCTCGATCTCATCGATTCAAGGAAGACCCAAATCTGAACTCACCGCTCAATATGATCCCAGGAGGTCACAAGAACAAGAATGATCACAATGAATGATAATGAACCGAAATCCGACAAGGATCAACAATGACTCATTGAGGTGAATAATGACACAATGAATGATAGCTCAATGAAATGATTGGGACCGTCGTCCCTCGTGAATTGAATGATTAGTTTGATAATTACAAGACTCAACATGATTGATATATTATGAATGAATTACATGCATGAATGAACAACAACGAACGGAATGATAATCCTCTAACACTAGCGATGAATGTCCTTACCTCTGGTTCTCGAAGCCTGATAGGACCCCTTGAATGAAGTACGGGTTGGAGTAACAAAATCCCTCGAGGCTTGTGAGCCCTCTTGAGATTTATCGGTACTAGAATTTCTGCAGTATTTCTGTAGGTGTCCCGGCCTCCCACATTGAAAACAAACAATAACTGGCAACGTACACCGAGTACTAACGTGCCCTGCTGAATCACAATTAAAGCAAACAACAGTCGAACTCTTCGTCTGAGAAGAAGAAGCTCTCCCAGCACGAAGACGACTAGAAAATGATCTCTTGGACGTCGGAGTCTGATGTCCCTCTGATAGCTCTTTCCATACCAAGGCAGGAAAATCACATGATAATTACAGATCCCGTATGAAGATCGCATTATGATTACGTTACGGAATGATAATAATGAGCATACACGCTCTAATATAATAGATGCATTAATAATGTGGTAAAATGATCGTCCATATGATGCCGGAATATGATAAGATCGCATGAAAGATCGAATGATGTAACATGATTATCTGATGAAATTCCTGAAATAATTACCTTGAACAAGTTAACAAGTTTGAAAATTCGATCCACAAGATCAACAACTGAACCGTGAGTTGGGATGGATGATTAATGAATTAATTGAGCAATGAGATTGACTAGGTGATGAATGAATTAACTAAACAATGACATTGACTGAGTGATGGATGAATTAACTAACAATGAGATTGACTGAGTGATGGATGAATTAACTGAACAATGAGATTGACTGAGTGATGAACGAATTAACTGAACAATGAGATTGACTGAGTGATGGATGAATTAACTGAACAATGAGATTGACTGAGTGCTGAATGAATTAACTGAACAATGAGATTGACTGAGTGATGGACGAATTAACTGAACAATGAGATTGACTGAGTGATGGATGAATTAACTGAACAACGAGATTGACTGAGTGATGAATGAATTAACTGAACAATGAGATTGACTGAGTGATGGATGAATTAATTGAACAACGAGATTGACTGAGTGCTGAATGAATTAACTGAACAACGAGATTGACTGAGTGATGGATGAATTAACTAAACAACGAGATTGACTAGGTGATGGATGAATTAACTGAACAACGAGATTGACTGAGTGATGGATGAATTAACTGAACAATGAGATTAACTAAGTGATGGATGAATTAACTGAACAATGAGATTGACTGAGTGATGGATGAATTAACTAAACAATGAGATTGACTGAGTGATGGATGAATTAACTGAACAATGAGATTGATTGAGTGATGGATGAATTAACTCAATAATGCGATTGACCGAGTGATGAATTAATTAATATGATTGACAAGATCAAAATTTTGATGTTGATTCTTATCGTTTACATAGATCACACGTGTTCTAAAACAATTAGTCATGAATCAATCGTAAATTTTATATCACATATATGTTTCAACAAGGCATGTATAATTAATGACATGATGAATGTATGAACATAAAGAGAATCGAGCCCTTACACAGCTCATACGAAGCTTCGAGGTCTTGCGATGCTAGTCTTCACTGATGAGGACTCGATGAATGAATGACTCGTGCAGCCGTATAAATATTATGACTCACAAAACCCGACTGTCCAGATTGTCATAATCTGACAGCCCCGCTACTACCGCGACGGTAGAGCCACATAACTCACATATCAGGGTATCTCACAACCCAGGTCTCTGATACCATCTTTTGTAACACCCCCAAATCCCATTGGTTCATTACAGTGTCGTGGACCCTATAACAGGAGATCCATCGGGCGAACACGACTGACATTACATTAAATTAACCAACAAGGGCAACCACAGCCCTAACTATGATAACTGACACAATATTCCGATAAGGAATTCAACGATAAAAGTGGGCCTACATGGCCAAAAATGAAAATACAACCACACCCACGAGCTTTGCCCGGGTAATACATAATGATAATGACTGACAAACTGAAGAACACTCCGACTGACTGACCAAGATGAACAACTCGGACTAGTATCGCTCGAATGCCTCGTCGCCATCATCATGCCCCTGTGTCTCAACTCTCTCCTCGCAAGCATCTAAAACATGAAAACATGTTCCGCCCCCACGGGGTCAGTCATCCAGATAATGAACATCAAATACATGTATAACATGATATGCATCCAAAGGCAGAATGAAACGGTAAAATGATAATAATACAAGATGCTCACAAACCAAGTTAAGAACCGAGCATTCGCGAAACACTATGCCCATAGCATATGAATAATACCTGCTTAATAGGTTAGAACATAAGTGCCCAACGGCGAATAATAACTTATAAAGCACCACAATGAATTACACGAACATGAACCATGCCAGGACTGAATTAAATATGAATCACAATGCCCGAAGGCTCCAAGGAAGTTACCAATATATCACAAATGCCTGAAAGCCACTCAACCGAAGCTGTAAATATCACAATCACCTGAAACCAAAACAGCCCGAAGCTGTACTAATGAGGGCCAAAGCCACGACACGAATTCGTATCACAATGAGGGCCGAAGCCATAGCACGAAGCCGTATCACAATGAGGGCCGAAGCTACGGTACGAAGCCGTATCACAATGAGGGCCGAATCCACGGCACGAAGCCGTATCACAATGAGGGCCGAAGCCACGGCATGAATCCGTATCACAATGAGTGATAGTATGCTGCCTTGAGTCGGCCAACATAATGACAGTAACTCACGGATGGGCACCGTCCTCGACAGTCCCAATTTAATACCTCGATTGCCTTAGAATGGTCAACCGATACCAATGATACAATGAATGATTGAATACCTCGATTGCCTTAGAATGGCCAATCGGCAATAATGATACGAAGGATGTCTCGGCACCTTTAATCGGTTACCGACAACGAAGATGAGAAATGAATACGCCAAATGCCTTTAATCGGCCAATACAACATCAATGATAAAGCACCAACCTTAATAATGATGATTACAACGACGTCTTAGTTAACATCAATATCGCAACAATAATCGATACATCGATACCGCGAACCGGCTATCGACAATAACATTAACAACAAGCATCCCAATGCCTTGAACCGACCATTAATGAACAATAATAACATTTGGCATAATTACCGAAGAGTATCGTATCGAACGATCCCTTGATATCAATGAACCCATGGAGAGACTAAGTCTCGGAATGATACAACATATTAATACACATATATGATGACATTAATCTCATTGACTAGTACAAGTATAAAACTTGCCTCAAACTGACGGCGAGAAAGTCCTTCCACGAACAACGTCCTTAATGAAATTGTCGGCTGCTTGAACAACCTTGAACGACACAAATACCAACAATTCGTTTAATACTCGAATCAAGCATGATCACAACCAATTCAAGAGGTCGATACAATAAATCCCAAACTCATTGAGGCATTTCGACAAACACCTTGAAAACAATCTCCCATCCTAAACAACCAAACCCAATTGTATCAAAAACCAACTTCAAACAAATGATTCAATCCAACAAAACACCTTCAATAAAATCGATAATCCAATAAGAATACTCAAATCGAGCTTACGATAACATTTAATCGAAAATCCCAATTCCAAGTCAACCTTCAAAGTATTCTTGAGAAAAACTTCTAACAATCCGATGATAACTCATAAAAACTCGTAATCATATGTATATCTATCACAAATCATGACTATATCATCTAAAACATCAAGCTCCAACTCAAAATCAAATCTAGGGTTGAAGAAATTACCTTGGATTAGGATGAAGAATCCACAAACATGTTGTTAATCCACACCACAACTTAAAGAAGATGAAATTATCTGAGTTTGATGATGCTAAATCGCCGAAAATATCGCCCACAAATCATCCAAGGAGGAGAGGAAGAAGGAAAATGATGAAATGAGCTTGATTCTCATGAAACCCGCTGAAATAGGCAAACCTACACTGTGTGCCGCGGCCCACGGCCAAAAACTTCCCAGCACACTGGATTTGTGCTGCGACCCGGCCAGAAGGGGCCGCGGCCCGCGGTACAGCCCGCTCCAGCATCAAAAGGCACACAGTGTAGTTTTAGCTATTTTGACCATAACTCCTTCGTCCGGACTCCAATTGATTCACCATTTGAACCATTGTAAAGCTAACTTGATGCACTATAATATTGAAAAGATTCAGAATTTTTGGAGTTTCCAAGAATTAATGGTGATTTTACAAAGTCGAACTCATACGTGGAAAAGTCGCTTAAGAACACGGAATTCAACAGAACGACACCGAGACAAACTAAGATGACAAAAAGTGTAGAATTAATCATTCTCGAAATGACGAAACGCTCACAATAGAGTTGCTAAGATGGACTGACACCAGAAAAAAATTATCAGAAATCGAAATTGCGGATATTACATATACCACGATCATCTACTCAGAACGTAGATCGATCCTATGATATTTAATTTTTACAAAATTAAATTAAAATCATTAATGATTCCAATAATCCGCCACATGAGTGAAAATATCCCAAATGCAATATGCAGACTCAAGCTCAGTCCTCAAGAGGCGTTAAAGTATAAGGATAGGTAGTTCGTGACTTTGAACATTCCATAGTTAACATCATCGGATAAACAGGTGGATTAGTGGCTTGATGGTTTGAACTATTCCCCCACGGCGTGCACCGAGACAATGGTGCTAACACTTGAACACCTCAACCTCATCCGTTCTCACGTGTTGTGTCATTTGCGGGCCTTGGACACCCCTTTGGATTCATAAGTGTATTTCATGAAGCGGCCCCCACTTCTCACTTATATAGGTGATTCTTTATCGAGTATCTTGCCATACTTAACCTCCTCGAGGTCTTTAGGAATCATTAAAAGTCATAGACTTAACCTCACCACTAGGCAAGCTTTCAACACTCAATAGCTCTATAGGGAATAAACTTAGATGAGTGTTTCACACGAACTCTCACAGCTTAGTTCTCCCATTGAACCAAGTTCTTGGGATCTCCAGTCATCTTGGTTGGGTTACCACTATGATAATTCTCAATTTGTGGATTTTAAACCCATTCCCTCTAGAAATTTATTCATTTGATCACGGTTTAACCCTTTGGTTAGCGGATCCGCTAGATTATCCAATGACCTCACATAGTCAATAGAGATAACCCCACTTTTGATCAAATGTCTCACGGTATTATGGCATCGACGAATACATCGAGACTTTCCATTATACACGTTACTTCTAGCCCTACCAATAGCAGCTTGGCTATCACAGTGAATCATCACTGCAGGCACTGGCTTGGATCAACATGGAATATCTTCTAGAAAGTTTTTGAGCCATTCGGCTTCTTCACAAGCTTTGTCAAAAGGTATGAATTCTGATTCCATGGTGGATCGGGCTATACACATTTGTTTCGCAGACTTCCACGAGACAGTTCCACCCCCAATGGTAAACACGTAACCACTTGTAGAAAATGAACTTTTCGTATCGGATATCCAATTCGCATCACAGTACCCTTCAAGTACCGGGGGGTATCTCGAATAGTGTAGCCCAAGGTTTTGAGTATACTTTAAGTACCTCAAAACTCTAACGAGAGCTTTCCAATGATCTTTGTTTGGATTGCTCGTGTAACGACTCAATTTGTTTACAGCGCAAGCTAAATCGGGTCGAGTGCAATTTGTAAGATACATTAAACACCTAATGACTCGTGCATATTCTTCTTGTGCAACGGGGTCCCATCGATTTTTGCTCAAGTGATCATTTAAATCTATTGGGGTCTTAGCCGGAAAGCTATCAAAAGCATTAAACTTCTTGAGAACTTTCTCGGCAAAGTGAGATTGTGTCAAGATGATTCCATCTAATTTTCTCAAAAGTTTCATTCCAAGAATCACATCGGCTAGCCCCATGTCTTTCATGTCAAAATTTCTTTTTAACATGTTCTTAGTATCGTTAATCACTTGTATATTGTTACCCATGATTAACATGTCATCTATATAAAGATACACAATAACATAACCGTTATTAGTGTTCTTAATATAAACACATTTATCACACTCGTTTATTTTAAAACCATTTGATAACATTACATTATCAAATTTCAAGTGCCACTGTAGTGGAGCTTGTTTCAATCCATATAGAGACTTAACCAGTTTGCATACCTTTTTTTCTTGTCCAGGTACTACAAACCCTTCAGGTAGTTCCATATAGATCTCTTCATCCAAATCACCATTCAGAAAAGCAGTCTTAACATCCATTTGATGAATCTCAAGATCGTGCAAAGCAGCAATCGTGAGAAGCACTCGAATAGATGTAATTCTTGTTACAGGTGAATAGGTATCGAAAAAATCGTACCCTTCCTTCTGTTTGAAACCTTTGAATACTAAACGAGCTTTATACTTGTCAATTAACCCATCAGCCTTGTACTTTCTTTTAAGGATCCATTTGCATCGTAAGGGCTTACAACCTTCAGGTAAATCAACCAAAACCCAAGTTTGGTTTTGTAAAATTGAGTCAATTTCACTCTTAACAGCTTCTTTCCTGAGCAACCCGTATGGTCTGGCATAAGCTACTTTGATCGACGTTGGTTCTTCATCCAACATGAATGCTATGTAGTCAGGTCCAAATGTCTTTGGTGTCTTAACCCTACTACCACGTCTCGGTTCTACATCTTCCAGATTAGATCTCGATCGCTTACGTGACTTTAGATCTACATCCACAGGTTTTGAACTTGTTCCTTCATCTTCAACTATATTACTAGAATTGTTCTCAACTTTATCATTATCCTTACAAGGATATATGTTTTCAAAGAATACAACATTCCTTGATTCAATTGTTGTTCCCACAGTCATTTCAGGAACTTCTGACTTGTGGATAACAAACCGATGGGCACTACTGTTCAGTGCATACCCAATAAAGATACAATCGACCGTCTTAGGTCCGATTTTAACTTGTTTAGGTAGAGGTACCTCAACCTTAGCCAAACACCCCAACACTTTGAGATATTTGTATGAAGGTTTTCTACCTTTCCACAACTCATAAGGGGTAATATCCTTACCTTTACGTGGAATCTTGTTCAATATGTAGTTGGCTGTCACGACAGCTTCCCCCCACATGTTCTGGGGCAACCCTGAACTAATCAATAAGGCATTCATCATATCTTTAAGGGTTCGATTCTTACGTTCAGCAACGCCATTAGATTGTGGTGCATATAGAGCTGTTGTTTGATGAATTATACTGATTTCCTTGCATAATTCCTCAAACGGGGATACATATTCGCCACCTCTATCGCATCGAACCATCTTGATACGGCAGCCTAATTAATTTTCGGCTTCATTCTTGAAGTTTTTAAAAGCTTCAATAGGCTCATCTTTACTTCTCAAAAGATAACAATATCTTGTGCAGTCATCGATAAAAGTGATAAAGTACTTCTTACCACCTCTAGTTTGCACAAACTTTAAATCACACACATCTGTGTGAATTAATTCAAGGGGTTGTGTGTTTCGTTTTACCGAATGAAACGGAAGTTTCGTCATTTTTGCTTCAACACAAATCTCACATTTGTTTTGAGTATTGACTTCATTTAATTTTAGTAAATCTAACTTTACTAATCTTTTTATAGCATTTAGATTCACATGACCTAATCTACAATGCCATAAATCAGAACACTCAGTCAAGTAAGAGGAAGCAGTAGCATTTTCATTAGCATTATTGGACTTGGTTACATTCGTTTAGCCAAAGCATTAAGTTTAAAGAGTCCATCCGTGAGGTAACCCTTACCAAGAAACCTATCAAACTTTTTTATGATAATTCTATCTGACCCAAACACTAGTTTAAACCCCTTTTTAACTAGTATAGAGCCTGAGATCAAATTCTTCCTCATATCCGGAACATGAAGCACATTATTCAAGGTGAATGTCTGTCCGGATGTAAGTTTGAGGTCCACTTCTCCAACTCCGATAATTTTAGATGAAGCTGGATTCCAAATGTTGAGCTTCCTCCCCTCAACAGCTTGATAGTTCTTAAACTGGCTCCTATCGGCACCAACGTGGGCGGTCGCACTGGTGTCGACGTACCAACCACCTTGGTTCTCAACGTGGTTGACTTCTTCAGTGACCACAGTAGAAAGGTCATCCTCTTTCCATCCGCCGTTAGTCTCGACGATTTTGGCAACATGTTTCTTCTTCTTGTTGGGCTTCGGATTTTGACAGTCTTTCGCCGCATGCCCATGATTGCCACAGTTGAAGAAATCGCCATCAAACTTCTTGACTGGTTGCTTCCATTTGCTCTTGTTTTGGACACTTGGGCGAGCCCTTTTATTGGAGGGACCGCCATCCTCCAACAGATTGGCCTTAGCGGTCATTTAGTTTGTGGTCATTTTTGCGCACGTCTCACTCGATGCGCAGTTTCACAATCAAGTCTTCAAGAGTCATCTCCTTTCTTTTGTGTTTGAGATAGCTCTTGAAGTCTTTCCAACTGGGGGCAACTTTTCGATCACAGTTGCAACAGTGAAGGCGTCTGACAGAACCATTCCTTCGGCATTGACATCATGAATGATGAGTTGGAACTCTTGCACTTGTTCCATGATTGGCCTTGAGTCAACCATCTTGTAGTCCAGATACTTGGTGACTACAAACTTCTTTGTACCTGCATCATCACTACGGTACTTCTTTTCAAGTGCTTCCCACATCTCTTTTGATGTGTTTACAACAGAATAAACATTGTATAAACTATCTTCTAAAGAATTCAGAATAAAGTTTCTACAAAGATAGTCTCCATTGCGCCAGGCAGCTCGGACTGTAAAACTAGTCTCTTGAGCACTTGGCACCGGTGGCGCATCTTCCTTAAGGAAATTAGCAAATCCCAATGTTGTCAAATAGAACAACATCTTTTGTGGCCACTTTTTAAAGTCGGTACCACCAAACTTCGGCGGCTTCTCGGCGGTAGGCATCATCCTAGGCCCCGGGATTGTTCCAAAAAAGGAACCACTCGTGTTGAACCCGTAGGCTCGAACACTAGATCCTAACATGGATCCTACGGTACCACTAAAAGTGGAACCAACGGCGCCACTCGAGGTGGATCCACCGGTAGTCAGAAAGGGGTTCGAAAACACCCATGGAGTTGTTGATGAGGTAGTTGAGCTCATCATGTTGGACATGGTTGTGGCAAATGTATTTGCCACAGTCGCAGCGGCGGTCGAAGAGGCAAAGGCAGCGGTGGTGTTCGCTTCGGTGGAAGCAGCAGTCGTCATCTCCAGTTGTAGGATTTAGCAAGTAAATATTTCGTCTTGCGTTTGTTATAGTTCTTTGTTACAAACTTGCTGGGCAGAAAAAGAAATTACAAAACCTAACCTAACCAAACCAAACATACCCAGTATATCCCGCTCAGAGCAGGGTCTGGGGAGGTAAGATGTACGTAGACCATGCCCCTACTTATTACGGTAGGGAGGTTGTTTCCGTGAAGACCCTCAGCTAAGTGCACAACAACATATTGAGTGAAACATACAAAGGGAAGCATATGATACGAAAAAACTCAATACCATACCTGAGCCCATGGCTTAATCCACATGGGACTTACCTAAGAGGAATTTGGCTACTTCACTCCCGATGAACGCTACTCAAACAGAAGAGAGGTTGACTCCGCGCACAACTCCCTGTCAAAAATACACCACACGCAAAAAGCAATAGGATAAAATATACAATAAATGTAAAAAATGCAATGCTATAGGTCAAAGCTAACCGAGACAACCCAACCCTGAGGCTCTCAACTACAGCACCACTCACAACTAAAGAATCCACAACTCTAATCTGGCGCCTCCAAGCGCACCTATCAACAGTCATGGTCTCGGAAAGGTTTAAGGCCTTCAAATCTAATCTCAGCTGCTCCTCCCACGTCCTCCTCGGTCTGCCTCTCCTCCTCTCCCCGACAACTACTATACTCTCGACCCTCCTCACCGGAGCATATGCCTGCCTCCTGCGGACGTGGCCAAACCATCTCAATCTCCCTTCCCTAACTTTTGCTGAAATGGGCGCCACTTCTAGCGCATTCCTGAAGACCCCGTTCGAGATTCTATCTAACATTGTGCGACCACACGACCAGCGTAACATTCTCATTTCAGCCGCTTCCAACTTGCTCTAAAGCGACTTCTTCATCGCCCAACATTCAGAGCCATACAACATTGCAGGTCGGATTGCCGCTCTATAAAATTTACCCTTCAACTTAAGAGGGACTTTCTTGTCGCACAAGACCCCTGTCGCTGCTCTCCACCTTAGCCACCCCGCCTTGATGCGATGAGTGACATCATCTTCACACTCACCTTCCTTCTGAATGATCGAACCCAAATACTTGAACTTATCCGTATGGGGAACGATTTGATCCGCAATCATTACCTCTACATCTTCCTCGTTGGACTCACCACTAAAGTTACACCAGAGATACTCTGTCTTAGACCGGCTCACACGCAAGTCCTGGGGTTCTAACTTAGACCTCCACAGCTCCAACTTCGAGTTCACCTCCCTCCTCGACTCCGCCACTAACACAAGGTCGTCAGCAAAAAGCATGCACCACGGGACGCCATCTTGTATCCCCCGCGAAATGACGTCAAGGATCAGAGCGAAGAGAAGAGGTCTTAGCGCCGACCCCTGGTGTAGCCCTATCTCAACCGGAAAATACTGGGTGTCACCAGCTGGGGTCCTAACACACGTCCTAGCTTGGGAGTACATGTCTTGGATCGCCCTAACGAACGGCAACGACACCCTCCTCTCTACTAGGCTCCTCCAAATAACATCGCGCGGAATGTTATCATAAGCTTTCTCTAGATCTATGAACACCATATGGAGGTCCTTACGCCGCTCTCTAAACATCTCCATAAGACGTCTGATGAGATGAATGGCCTCAGTCGTGGACCTCCCCGGCATGAAGCCAAATTGGTTCTCTGAGATCTCAACTTCTCTTCTAACCCTGCATTCCACCACTCTTTCCCAAAGTTTCATAGTATTACTGAGGAGTTTAATACCCCTATAGTTGCTACAACTCTGAGCATCGCCTTTGTTCTTAAAAAATGGCACGACAATACTATGGCTCCACTCCGTCGGCATCTTAGAACCTCTGAGGAGGATGTTGAACAGCTCTGCTAGCCACTGAACTCCGACTTCCCCCAGACAAAGCCAAACTTCAATAGGGATCTGATCCGGGCCTACCGCCTTAGCTCTACCCATTTTCATTAGAGCACCCTTTACTTCCTCCTTGTTGATGCTTTCACAGGAACTAAACGAACGGGCAGAAGATAGACTAACTCCTTGTACCATCGAGTCACTACCCCTAGCCGCATTGAAAAGTTCAAAAAAATACCTATTCCACCTCTCTTTAATAGCCACATCGCTCACTATAACTTGGCCCAAATCATCCTTAATAAACTTAACGGGACCCAAGTCGCGCCGCTCTCTTTCCCTAGCTTTCGCTAGTTTAAAAATAGCATTCGCTCCTTCTTTGGTGTCTAGGCGCTTGTACATCTCCTTGTAAGCCTCCCCTTTAGCCTTAGCCACTACCTTCTTAACCTCTCTTTTCGCCACCTTGTACGCTACAATCTTCAAGATTCTCTCCTCCCCAACACTAACCGACAAAAGCTCCTTAAATAGCGCTTGTTTAGCTTTAACCTTCTTTTGGACCTCCTCATTCCACCACCATGCCTCCCTAGGTCCACTAGACCTGCCCGAAGAAACCCCCCCCCCCCCCCACCTTCTCGCCCACCCTCCTAATAGCATTGGCCATGCTGGTCCACATAAGGTTAGCATCGCCCCCTTGTAAAAAATCTCCTTCGCGGGTCAGAGACTCCTTGAATAATGCCGCCTTCTCACCCTTTCAGATCCTTCCACAGAATCCTAGGTCTAGTTTCTCTAGCCCTGCTAACAACACGACCTCCCATGGATAAGTCCATAGCCAGCAGCCGGTGTTGAGAAGCACAGGCCTCGCTCCGGAACACCTTGTAGTTCTGATCGATCAAAAACTTATCCAAAAAATAGGAGTTTTTGAGTCGCTCGCAAATATATACGAGGTAGAAGTAGTTGTGATAAGTTCTACCAAGGTCTTTTCTCTCGAGGATTGTTCAACAGGGCTTCGTATAATATTTTGTATAGATTGCAAGAAATAAATACCAAAATATTCTAAAATATATTTTTTGGTTTTTAAATTAACTAAATTAAAATGCACTATTTTTAATTTAAACTATTTTTAATAAGACTATTTCAACTAGACTATTTTAACTAGACTATTTTTAATAAGACTATTTTTAATACTACTATTTTTAATAATACTATTTTTACTAGACTATTTTAACTAGACTATTTTTAGTAAGACTATTTTTAATACTACTATTTTTAATAAGACTATTTTGATAAAACTATTTTTAATGAGACTATTTTGAATAAGACTATTTATATAAGACTATTTATATTAGACTATTTTTTTAACTAGTGAAAATGAATAGGATTAAAATGAGTTGGGAATTTATAAAATCTAGGGGCTTACGGGTTCATTAAATTAGGTTTTTAATTAAGTATAGGAATTGATTTACATGGATATAAAAGAAAAATGAATGTTTATCGAGTAATCAACTTTTCACCTCATAACTTTCGTATTCAAAGGTGTCTTAACCACTTTCGCAATCTTAAGATGTTGATAACAAGATTAACACTTGATAGATTGAAAAGATGTCTTTCCAATACACTTAACAATCAATCAAGGAGGTTTCACTAGTAGAAATAGGATATGATCAATCTCTATTTAAACCAATTAGTCCTTTTTAATCAAAATAGTGTAAATCAATCAAATACTCAATATATAACCTAATAGAAATCTCCCTTCCCCTAGGAAGAAAGATTAGCTACTCATTGGTTTATATAAACTAAAATTATAATAGAAATAATTGATATACATAATATATATATGGGAAATTTTGAGAATGCAACCCACATTTTACCCCATATTTTGAGATTGCAACCCACATTTTAAAATAGAGCTTCTTGCAACCCTTTTGTAGATAAAATAGGGCTTCTTGCAACCCACATTGGCAACGGATTTATCTAAAAAAGGGTTGCAAGAAGCCCTATTTTAAAATGTGGGTTGCAATCTCAAAATATGGGGTAAAATATGGGTTTCATTCTCAAAATTTTCCTATACATATATATATATATATATATATATATATAAAAAAAAACTTTTAATTACTAGAACTTAATGAGAATAGATAAAACTTATTTGAATATGATGAATCAAAGTGCAAGAAACAAACTTCAAAATATAACTTCAAACTTGTTTAAAGGTTACAAGCTTACAAAAAATGAAAGTAAAATACTAAGTGCTTATCGATCAAGTACTTTTCAATTACAAACTAAATGAAAGAAACAAAATAAAATACAAAGTAAAGTGAGAGTTCAAAGGAGAAATATCTTGCTAAAAGAAAGGGGAGTTTCTTTGCAAGAAGAGGAGATGAGTTTGCAATGGATGAAGAGGTCCTTTTATAGGTAATTTTCAAGAATACAATTGATTATTTAATTTGTGGCATCTTTGACAAGTCTTTGATGTTTGATTCACACTTGATCTTCCTTGCATGTCTTGATTTTTAGATCATTGACTTCATACATAGTTGTTGAGCTCACAAGATGCTAAATGTGGAAAATTCCACAATTATCAGCCTGAAATCGGCGATGTAAAACGACCCAGTTTGCCCCGTGTTGTGCGCCGTTTTGTGGTGACTCGGTCTCTTCCGGAATACGCGCGAGGACACGGCGCTAAATTCCGGTCGTGTGTGAAAAGGCCCAAGACACGGCCCTTGTTGCGCCGTATGTGAAACGGCCTACATAACACGGTCCATTTTGCGCCGTGTTGTATGGTCGTTTTGCCTTGAAAAATTCCCGTCGTTTGGATTTCATCTTGTTTTCCGTCCTTTTTGATGCTTCATGTCAGTAATCTGTAAAATAACCCTTTTTAGCTCATGTTTGGATATATCTGTAAAATATGTATTTTTAATCACAAATCAGTACGATTATGCCCGTAAAAGGAATATTTTGTATATGAATTTTTAGATCAATTATGCACTAATCAAATACCCCACACTTAATCATTTGCTTGTCCTCAAGTAAACCTCAGATATGGTATGTTTGAACGTACCAATAATTTTACCACACCTCAAGGGGTAAATTAGACCAAGTTTTTATAATTTTGTCAAATCTCAAGAAAGTTTCCTTTTTAAACAAAAAGCATGAATTCATAGAACTCGCCGAATAAGTGTATCGCTCACTCTTAAGTGTATATGGGATATATTTTCGCTCAAGCTTATTTAATGAAGTGAAAATTTCCATAGGCATGCAAATCGTCTTTTATCTATACCACTTGTGTGTGTAACGTTGTGAATCAAAAAAGGACTTTAAGATTGTAATGTCGGCTCTTTGGTTGGGGTAGGAAAATATGGATAAAGTGACTTGAAACCGAACATTAGAAAATATTCTGAATCGAGTTTTATCAACTGATAAGCACTTTAGAAGCTATTTAATTAAGCTTTCTATCAATCCCCTTACTTATGCTTCGATTTATCTGAGCTCTTTTTCTTGCTTTTTAATCAACCATTTATTTTTTCTTTTTCCCTTTTCTCTTTTTTTTTACTTGGGTTGTTTATTATCTGTTTTACGCGAATGTAAATGATGGGTCACATGAATACACCCGGTTACTAGGATAAAAAAATACACAAGCTGCTTTTATGCATACTCATATCTAAGGTAACTGTTTTACGCGAATGTAAATGATGGGTCACATGAATACACCTGGTTACTAAGTCCCCAAAAACAGCGGAGTAAATATTTTCTCCATTTTTCAACACTACCAACAATATATATCACCCAATGTCACCACACAATATCTTCATCCTTGTCAAAAATAATTTCTAACTGTTCAAGTATGGGTCAAAGGATTTATAGCGATGGAAAGCTCAGTATGTGGTTAACAATAAAATAGGCAATAAGCTCAATTGGGTTAACGAGGGAATTAGTAATTTTTGGGGTGGGCCGAAAAAGATTGAAACGCTAACTAAAAAAAATCGCCTAAAATCACTTTCACTATTTTGCACACACTTCGTACTTTTTAGTAAGATACCAATGCACGTTCTAGAGTTTCACAACACAAATAGCGCACTCAATCAAAGGAGATTTTTGCATGATAGCAAGTAAACAACGGCTCAAAAGCTCACAAGGTTTTAAATATATATGTTTCATGAATTCACACAAAATAATTTTTTTTTTTTGGAACAATTGAGTTTGATCTTTCATCGAAAATTCAAGTTTTAACACATGGTCATTTTACCGCACCAAAATTTTTATAAACAAGTCTCCCGAGGTGAGTAGTAAGACATATTACAAATTGACTGTTGGAGGTAATTTTTTTTATTTTAAAAATTCATATATTTTCGATATCACCCCACACTTTAGAAATAAGCATTGCCCTCAATGTATTGAAAAGATAGAAGAAAAAGGACTCCCCTGTCGTGTGGTACGGTTGATCCTCATAGCAATCCCTAAAAAGAACTTTGAAACAAAAGCAGAAAACCATGTTGAAATAAGTTAAATAAATAAAAACAAAATCCATAATTGCAAGAAAAAGAAAAAAAATACGCAAACAGTCTAAACAAGCCAAAAAGAAAAGAAGTCGGAAAAATAACACAAATAAAATAAAAAAAAAGTAGCACTAAGTCGATGGCCCGGGTGGTGGTGATGGTGGTCTGATGCCGAAATGCTGCTGAATGCGTGCCATCTGCTCGTCTGATCCGTCGAGACGATCGTTTACCTTTTTAAGCTCACTTTTGATAACCTCCTGGTCGTCTCTGATGCAGCCAATCGCCTCCCATATACGACGGAGAAGGGACTGGGACTGGGGATGACGGCTCGGATGGCGGGATTCGGTGGTCTCTCGTGTAGGGCCCTCGCCGTCACCTCCGTCAGTCGGAGAATGTGCCTCGTCGTCGCGCTGTGCGTCCTCCTCGAATTCGATACCCATTCGGTTACAAGTAGCACGCCTCAATTTGTCTCGGTCTTTAATTACTGTGCGGTCGGCATTTGAGAAGTCAACATCCGCCTGCTTGAGTATCAACGTGATCAACCGGGGATAAGGAATGGAGTGCTTGGGGCTTTTGTTCCTTAGGAAATCACGCATGTGATTGTATATAATACTCTCATAATTCAATCCCTGTATAGCACCTAGCCCATGCACCATTTTATCCAAAAAGTATAAATCCCCGACTCGTACTTCATTTTTACTACTCGAACGAGGAAGAACATTTGTGCCGAGAAGATATAAAATGAGGCGATGCTGGTCGGAGAATGATAAGGTCCCGATCTTCACTCCATCCTTTCGGGAAGGAGTGTACTGGATGTCAAACCACGCCATGGCACTACTAGTGTTCCACACCGGTCCTTCTGGGGGATTGAAGGATTTTTCTGAAATTTACTTTCTCCCCCTCGTCCGGAGTGTGGAGCGAGTGATTTATCGAGCTCTCGGTGATTACCACTGGTGTCCCTCTAACCGTGCTACATATAGCGTAGTCATCTTTGCGTTTTGCCTCCACGTTGGCGTAGAATTCACAGACCAAATCTCTGTAGTAATGATCAGGGAGCTTCAACGCATTCTCCCAATGTAGGTGACTGAAGAATTGAGATAGGTTGAATTTATCTTCAACCTCCTGTGCAATATCTCTCTCGACCAGAAGTTTGGAATGAGCTCGTTGCTCAAACCATTCCGCATTTTCAGCACTTGTAAAGCGTGTAGCATCAAAAGTCCCCATGGTATGCTCTGGTTGAGAATTGTCGCTCTCGGTGGCAGAAGATGATGCTAAAGGGCTGGCTGCCCGGCGCTTGCGAGTCCTGGTTGTCCTGCACAATTATCACAAGAAAAATTCATTTAAGCATTTCATCGGACACCTTGTAATCGTGATTTTACAATCTTCCAAATTCATCAATTTATGGACAAAATCTAACCCCCTGGTACATGAAAGCTTCAAAACTATACGATTAGCAATAGAACAATACTAATCTAAGCAAAACACCACGAATTTACAAACTTTCATCATGTAAAATTTTATAAACCAAAACCATCAAAATTTTGACATAATTTCATTTCAAGTTATCAAAATCCTTATATATAATCCAACAAATGTGTTTAATCGCGTGAATAAACGTAGCCACATATCCATAAACACAATGAGAATTGAATTCGCAGCAAATATTGAAGAATTTTGAAGTAAACTTACATTGTTGCTTAATGCCGAATTTCTGGAAAATTCCTAACAAATTTGATGAAAGCAGGTTGATTGAGGTGTTATGTATTGAAATAAACTAATCTAAGAAAAAGAAATTAAAAAAATTGGGATTTTTAGGGGAGGAGGTCGGAGGTTAGGGTGAGAAAAAAAATAAGAATGAAAGGCGACTGTGTGTTTAAAAACCCGTCTGCTCACACACGGCGCTGGAAACGGTCCATTTTGCGCCGTGTTATGCGTCGTGTCGTACAGTGATATTTGATGGAAACTAATCACGGCGCTGGAAATGGTCCAGATTAGCGCCGTGTTGTTCGCCGTGTCATACATCGATTTTTTTTTTTTTTTTTTATTTTTTTGATTTTTCAAAAAAAAAAAATAAGAAAAACAATAAATAAATTGGGTTCCCTCCCAATAAGGGCTCGTTTAATGTCATTAGCTTGACAACTTCCTGTTTTAGTCGTGCGACGGATCTTCAAGGGTTATGCTCTCTCCGTGAGGAATTTTTTGATTTTCAAAATAAGGCTTTACCCTGTGTCCGTTCACCTGAAATGACTCTTTGGTTTGAGGATTTATCAGTCTAATTACTCCATATGGAAATACTTCCTCAATCTCGAAAGGTCCCGTCCAGCGTGATTTTAGCTTACCTGGAAATAATCGCAAACGAGAATTAAATAAAAGTACCTGGTTCAAGGTGCTTGAGGGTAAGCTTCCGGTCATGAAGTCTCTTGACTTTGTCTTTGTAAATCAGAGAGTTCTCGTATGCTTCGTTTCTTAACTCGTCTAATTCAGATATTTGTAGCAGTCTTTCCTGTCCATCTTCTTCCAATTCCATTGAAACAGCCTTAATTGCCCAATAAGCTTTATGTTCGATTTCAACTGGAAGGTGACAAGTTTTTCCATAGACTAGACGGTAGGGGCTCATTCCCAATGGACTTTTGTATGCTGTTCGGTATGCCCAAAGTGCATCGACCAATTTTTCAGCCCAATCTTTTCGAGTTGGGCGCACAGTTTTTTCCAGGATCCCTTTTATTTGTCGGTTGCTTGTTTCAGCCTGACCCGACATTTGTGGATGGTAGGGAGTTGCAATTTTGTGATTTATGCCATTTTTGGCCATAAGCTTGTCAAATAACTTGTTGCAGAAGTGGGATCCCACATCACTAATTATTGCCTTGGGAAATCCGAAACGGCTGATTATGTATTCCTGTACAAACTTAACAACAATATTAGCATCATTAGTCCTTGTGGGGATTACCTCAACCCACTTGGATACATAATCGACTGCTAAAAGAATGTACTCACAATTTCCAGATTTAGTGAATGGTCCCATAAAATCAATTCCCCATACATCAAAAATTTCCACGACCAAATTGATCGTGAGGGGCATCTCATTTCTTTTTCCGATATTACCAGTTCGTTGACACCTATCGCACTGAACACAAAAATGATGTGCGTCTTTAACTAAGGATGGCCAATACAAACCAGATTGGAGAATTTTGTTAGCGGTCTTTCATCCCCCAAAATGTCCTCCGCAATGAAGTTCGTGGCAAAAGTTTAGTACACTTTGTTGCTCATCTTCTGGGACACATCGCCTCATGATTTCATCTTTGCATAATCGATAAAGGCATGGTTCGTCCCAGAAGTAGTTTTTGCATGATGATAAAAACCTTTTCTTTTCTTGGTAAGAAATGTTAGGTGGGAGCATTTCACAAACCAAATAATTCACAATATCTGCAAACCAAGGTACCGAAGAAATTTTAAATAGATTTTCATGTGGAAAAGAGTCCACAATTTGTTCATGTTTGTTATCTATTTCTTCTGTTATTTTTAAACGAGACAAATGGTCTGCGACCACATTTTCACTTCCTTTCCGATCCTTTATTTCCACATTAAATTCTTGAAGCATTAAAATCCACCGAATCAACCGAGGTTTCGCTTGTTGCTTTTTCAACAGATGTCGTAAAGCTGTATGGTCTGAATGTACAATCACTTTAGATCCTACAATATAAGATCTAAATTTATCCAGTGAGAAAACCACAGCTAATAATTCTTTCTCGGTTGTTGTATAATTAACATGTGCATCATTCAATGTTAAGCTGGCGTAATAAACAACACGGAGCATTTTATCAATTCTTTGGCCCAAAACTGCACCAACAACTCGGTCAGATGCATCGCACATAATTTCAAAAGGTAATGACCAATCAGAGGCAATTACGATTGGTGCCGTGGTTAGTTTCTCTTTCAAGGTTTTAAAAGCGTCGATACAAGCGTCATCGAAAATGAAGGAAACATCTTTGGTAAGCAAAGTGCAGAGAGGTTTACTTATTTTTGAAAAATCTTTGATAAACCTTCTATAAAAACCGGCATGTCCTAAAAAGCTCCTGATTGCCTTTACATTGTTTGGTGGCAGTAATTTTTGAATGACATCAATTTTTGCTTTGTCGACTTCAATTCCATGATTTGACACCACATGGCCTAGCACAATTCCACTTTCTGTCATAAAATGACTTTTTTCCCACCTGAGAGTTAAATGACTTTCAATACAACGTTCAAGTACTTTGGTCAATTTATTTAAGCAATCATCAAAAGATGATCCAAATACTGAAAAGTCATCCATAAATACCTCAATAGAATCGCCGATCATATCTGAGAAAATTAACAACATGCACCTTTGAAAAGTTCCTGGTGCATTGCATAATCCAAAGGGCATTCTTCGACAAGCAAAAATTCCAAAAGGGCATGTGAATGTGGTCTTCGATTGGTCCTCGGGTGCAATCGCCACTTGATAATACCCTGAAAGGCCATCAAGAAAACAGTAGAATTTGTGTCCTGCAAGTTTATCAAGCATTTGGTCAATAAAAGGTAGAGGAAAATAATCCTTTTTGGTGACGGCATTTAATTTTCGATAATCAATGCACATCCGCCACCCGGTTGTTACCCTCGTTGATACTAGCTCTCCCTTATCATTTTCAATCACTGTTATGCCACTTTTCTTTGGCACCACATGTATCGGGCTTACCCATTCACTATCCGCAATCGGATAAATAATTCCCTCAGCTAGCAATTTTAAAATTTCCTTTTTTACTACCTCTATCATATTGGGATTTAATCTTCATTGTGCTTCTCTTCTTGGTTTTTCTCCCTCTTCTAGGATTATTTTGTGCATACATGTTGAAGGGCTAATTCCCTTAATATCACTCAAACCCTATCCTATTGCCTCTTTGCATTTTTTCAAAACTTCTATTAAAAGAAATTCTTCATCTTTGCTTAATTCTGCATTAATAATTACGGGTTTTTTATTTCCCTCTTCAATAAAAATATATTTTAAATGTTTAGGCAATTCTTTAAGCTCCGGTATTTCTTTTTCTTTGCTATCCATTAACGACTCCAAACTATCTATCTTAATCCCCTGTAAGAGATTTTTGCACATTTCTCCTTCAACTTTCGGGTTAAGCTCTGAACATTCCATTACTTGTTCCTGTATAATGAGAGTTTCTACAGAATTGTCAATAATATCAACAAAAGCGCACTCCTCATATAAATCATAACTAGGAACAGGGGGCGAATTAAACACAGAAAATGTCACGGTTTCATTTAACACACTCTAATTTTCCTCTTTTAACATCAATTATTGTTTCAGTGGTAGTCATGAAAGGTCTTCCCAATAAAATAGAATGATCTTTTCCATTTTCTAGATATTGTCCCATTTCTAATATAACAAAATCTGCTGGAATAATAAGCCCCTCTATGTCTACCAAAATATCTTCGATAATTCCAACAGGATAACGAAGCGATCTATCGGTCAATTGTAAACATATTTTAGTTGGGCTAAGTTCACCAAGATCAGGTTGCTCAAAAATATATAATGGCATCAAATTTATACCTGCTCCAACATCAAGCATACCAGTGGTCTTCTTACCGTTTCCCATAGCGATATTTATGATGAAGCTACCTGGATCACTTTGCTTGGGAGGTAATCGTTGTTGGAGCAATGCAGACATAACCTCTGAGACAATGATTTTTCTCTATATCGAACTTCTTTTTATCCGTGAGTAATTCTTTGAAAAATTTTCCGTATCTTTGGGACACTTTTTATTACTTCCAATAAAGGAAGGTTTACATTTACTTTGATGACATATCAAAAATTTTAGAAATCGCTTCTCAAGTTTTTCATTTTTTTGTCGACTTGGAAAAGGTATTGGGGGTTTGTATGGATTTGTAGATTTGTGGAGTGTTGGGATGGGGACTTCTTCTTTAGAATTTTCATTTGACTCCTTATCTTCGTCCTCGTTTCCTGCAATAATTGAAATATCATCATTAGAAGGGGAATCAACTTGATTGTTATAAATCTTACCAGTTCTCAGCGTGGTGATAGCTTTAGCTTGTTCGGGTTGACTTGGTAACCTCCCTTTCTGGTTATTTTGCAGTTGATTTGCTAGTTGCCTGACTTGAGTTTCGACTCGTTTCACTGATGCTTCCATTGCTTCAAATCTTCGATCCGAGTTTTGGATGAATGATTGAAGTGTTTCTTCTAATGAGGGTTTTCTGGGTTGGTTTGAGGGCGACCCATGGAATTGGTTTGAGGGTGACCCTTGGAATTGGTTTGGTCTTTGATATGGTTGTTGCAAATTTTGATGTTGAGGAGGTGGTGGTTGTTGGTGATGATTCCCACCCCAAGAGAAATTAGGGTGATTTCGCCAATCGGGATTATAGGTTTCAGAAAAAAGGTCATTTCTGGGGCGTTGGTAAAAATTATTTTAAGCATTTACCTCTTCAGGGTTCGTCGGGGGATTGATGTTGGGTGCATGACTATATTCACCACCGGCGAAAAATACTTCTTGAGATGGCATGACTGTGGGTGGTTGAGAAATTCCTTGAGTTGTAAGTCGTTGGACTTGTTTGGTTAGCTCGGCAATTTGCGCAGTGAGATCGCTGGTGGAATTTAATTCATTAGCTCCGACTCTCCTGCCTCGTGCACTCTTTTGCTGGGAGGAAATAGCAAGTTTTTCAAACAAATCAAAAGCGGCTTGCGCCGTTAGTGTTCCTATATCTCCCCCAGCTGCATTGTCAACAGTAAATTGGCAATTATGAGTTAGCCCATCATAAAAAGTTTGACTCAAACAATGTAAAGGATAATGATGATGGGGGCATGCTAGTAAAAGAGTTTTGAAACGATCCCATGCTTCAAAAAATTGTTCACCCTCCGATTGCGTAAAAGCCGCAATTTTGGTCCTTAGATCCGCCGTTTTATGATGTGGATAAAATTTAGACATGAATTTGTTGCACACATCATCCCAAGTAGCCAATGAATTTGGTGGCAACATCATAATCCATGTTTTTGCTCGATCTTTTAAAGTGTAAGGAAAACACCTCATTTTTAATTGATCCTCGGTCAATTGTTGTAATGGAAATGTATTGACAACCGAGTAAAAATCACGAATAAAACTTAAAGGATCCTCGTTTGGCATCCCATAAAAAGATGGGAGTTGGTTGAAATGAATGGATTGCAATTCATAATTTCGTGCTGTCTGGCCAAGTTGTACGCATGACGTTGTTGTACCGATCACCGGTCTAGCAAAATCTTTCAAAGTTTGTTGGTCTACCATATGTTTTTCGTTTGACTTTTCTTCTTGATCGGAAGATTCAGTGTTTTCTTCTGTCAAAAATTCTCCTTCACTGCTAATATCTTCCAGGCTATCTCCAACTCGATAATCGGGATGAACGTTTTCGTTGTATGGTACCAAAGTTCTTGCAAGAGACCTACGGCCCTGCATAGACTAGAAAATAGTTAAGCGCACCTTATGTGAAAAAAAATTAAGAACAAGAGGAATAAAAGATGCAAAAAATAAAGAAAGATTAAATCACAAGATATAAATAAAAGTACACAAAAATTATATTTGGCCTAAAACAATCCCCGGCAACAGCGCTAAAATTTGATCGGTCAAAAACTTATCCTAAAAATAGGAGTTTTTGAGTCGCTCGCAAATATATACGAGGTAGAAGTAGTTGTGGTAAGTTCTACCAAGGTCTTTTCTCTCGAGGATTGTTCAACAGGGCTTCGTATAATATTTTGTATAGATTGCAAGAAATAAATACTAAAATATTCTAAAATATATTTTTTGGTTTTTAAATTAACCAAATTAAAATGCACTATTTTTAATTTAACTATTTTTAATAAGACTATTTTAATAAGACTATTTTAACTAGACTATTTTAACTAGACTATTTTTAGTAAGACTATTTTTAATACTACTATTTTTAATAATACTATTTTTACTAGACTATTTTAACTAGACTATTTTTAGTAAGACTATTTTTAATACTACTATTTTTAATAAGACTATTTTGATAAAATTATTTTTAATAAGACTATTTTGAATAAGACTATTTATATAAGACTATTTATATTAGACTATTTTTTTAACTAGTGAAAATGAATAGGATTAAAATGAGTTGGGAATTTATAAAATGTAGGGGATTACGGGTTCATTAAATTAGGTTTTTAATTAAGTATAGGAATTGATTTACACGGATATAAAAGAAAAATGAATGTTTATCGGGTAATCAACTTTTCACCTCATAACTTTCGTATTCAAAGGTGTCTTAACCACTTTCCCAATCTTAAGATGTTGATAACAAGATTAACAATCCAATCAATAGGGTTTCACTAGTAGAAATAGGATATAATCAATCTCTATTTAAACCAATTAGTCCTTTTTAAACAAAATAGTGTAAATCAATCAAATACTCAATATATAACCTAATAGAAATCCCCCTTCCCCTAGGAAGAAAGATTAGCTATTCATTGGTTTATATAAACTAAAATTATAATAGAAATAATTGATATACATAATATATATATATATATATAAACTTTTAATTACTAGAACTTAATGAGAATAGATAAAACTTATTTGAATATGATGACTCAAAGTGCAAGAAACAAACTTCAAAATATAACTTCAAACTTGTTTAAAGGTTACAAGCTTACAAAAATTGAAAGTAAAATACTAAGTGCTTATTGATCAAGCACTTTTCAATTACAAACTAAATGAAAGAAAAAAAATAAAATACAAAGTAAAGTGAGAGTTCAAAGGAGAAATATCTTGCTAAAAGAAAGGGGAGTTTCTTTGCAAGAAGAGGAGATGAATTTGCAATAGATGAAGAGGTCCTTTTATAGGTGATTTTCAAGAATACAATTGAGTATTTAATTTGTGGCATCTTTGACAAGTCTTTGGTGTTTGATTCACACTTGATCTTCCTTGCATGTCTTGATTTTCAGACCATTGACTTCATACATAGTTGTTGAGCTCACAAGATGCTAAATGTGGAAAATTCCACAAATATCAGCCTGAAAACGGCGATGTAAAACGGCTCAGTTTGCCCCGTGTTGTGCGCCGTTTTGTGGTGACTCGGTCTCTTCCGGAATACGCGCGAGGACACGGCGCTAAATGCCGGCCGTGTGTGAAACGGCCCAAGACACGGCCCTTGTTGCGCCGTATGTGAAACGGCCTACATAACACGGTCCATTTTGCGCCGTGTCGTATGGTCGTTTTGCCTTGAAAAATTCCCGTCGTTTGGATTTGATCTTGTTTTCCGTCCTTTTTTATGCTTCATGTCAGTAATCTGTAAAATAACCCTTTTTAGCTCATGTTTGGATATATCTGTAAAATATGTATTTTTAATCACAAATCAGTACGATTATGCTCGTAAAAGGAATATTTTGTATATGAATTTTTAGATCAATTATGCACTAATCAAGTTCACGCACGCCCTAGCATCACGACTGCGCAAAAGAAGGTAGTCAATTTGGGTGTTATGCCCCCCACTACTGAAGGTGATGAGGTGCTAAACTCTCTTCTGAAAAACAGAGTTTGCAATTACCAACTCATGCGCAGTGGCAAACTCCAATAGTGCGGAACCTCCTGCATTCCTAACTCCAAAATCGAAACCCCCATGCGCACTATGGTAACCATCCACCCCCTCACCAATGTGCCCATTGAAATCGCCCCCCAAAACAATAAATTGATCGTTCGGAATACACCCGACCAACTCATCTAAACAGACCCAAAAAGCTTCCTTAACAAGCTCACCCAAACCAACATGAGGGGCATACGCACATACCACGTTAACCACCTTCTCCCCAACCACCACTGCAATAGACATAATCCTATCATTATACCTCTTCACTTCCACGACGTTGTCCTTAAACTCTTTAGACAAAAGAATACCCACACCATTACTCGAGTTAGCAAGGCCTGAATACCACAATTTATAACCGTTCTCCTCCCTGGACTGCGCCCCCTTCCACCTAGTCTCCTGTATACAAGCCACATCAACCCTTCTCTTACCCAAAACATCCACGAGCTCCAAAAGCTTACCCGTCAAGGTACCCAAATTCCAACTATCAACCCGCAAACGGCGCGACATCAACCAACACAAAACAACAAACGCACTACGAAAATAAATAAAATGTGGTAATGTGTAACAAAAGTGGAAATACGATGAGAATGTAAAAAAAACAATTTAAGCAGGAAAAACGTAGAGAAAGCACAGTAAGTAATAGATATATATATAAAAAAATATATATTACCAGCCTTCGAGACGACTTGGAAAAGAGGAAGCCTTCGAGAGGATTCCGAGCAGCTTGAAAATCGGCAAGGGAACCTGCAATACAACCAGCTATATGCTATACTACTGTTAGATTGAAAGGGATGAAATGAATGCAGCGTTGTATTATTAATTTTCCGGCGATACGCCGGCCATAAATGGCCAATGCTGGCACAACAGAAATTAGGGTTCGCGGTTCACCGGTTAACAGGGAAGGTGCTTACCGTCGATCCTAATCAATTAATTCGACTTATTCCAAAAATAAAAGGCAAATACGGCAAACTTGTCTGTTCTTCCTTAACTTCACCAGAGTACCAATCTTAGAGAGAGAGACAGCGCGCAGGAAAAAAAAGATCCTTGTCTTCTAAATAATAAGCGTTTGCAGAAACCAAAACAAATCCAACAAAAGAAAAAGAAAGAAGTTAAAAATTTCAGACTTTCAGCATTTAAAAACAATATAAAAGTAAATTGAAGTCCTGGCAAATAGAAGTAGAGAAGCCGACAAGGAAGCAGCGCCAGCCGACAAAGACTAGAGCCTAGAGGCTTTGTACGTCGGTGCTGGCTCTGGCTGTCGTCCGGCAATGGTATGAGCGGCGATAGGAGGAATAGTGACGAAAGAGATTGCTAGGGTTTCAGAGTGAGAGATCTGCTTGCAACAACAACATATATGTAATATGTTACGAGTAGTACCGTACCCCATTCCAATCAAAAGAAGTCCAAAGAAATTACAACTGGAATACAAAAAAAAAACCGTAAACTCGAAAAAACCGTAAACCGTAAACTGGAATACAAAAAAAAATTACAACTCGAAAAACAGAAACTACAAACTCGTACGAAAATGAAAATACAAAACTCGAAACAGAATTGAAAATACAAGAAAATAAATTATAATACCGTAAACTAATGCCGAGTCAAGGAATCCTCTATCCGCAAGACGAAATACGCCCAGGTAGTGCTCTCGGTTCTGACGTATCGCCCCCAAAGATAAAACGGCAATGTCTCGAAGGTAGTAGCACCATAAAACCTACGAGCTCCGGCGAACTTGAACGAGGCGAGGACGAAGCTGATACTACGAACTTTGAACTGTATGCTTTATGCTGGAGTTTCGAAAATTGCATGTACAGAAGCAAAGGAATGCATGCCTATTTATAGGCCATTCACCCCTGCAGGGGGGTTTAAACACAACCTTTATGGCTGTCATAATACAGGCATTCATGCCTGCATTGAACACAGGAGTTTCTAATTTCAAAAGTTGGCAGGAGTTACAGAATTCAGACCTGCCAATTACTCCTCCTCATAACACCTGTGAGGTTACTTCCGAGTTGGACTGAATTTGAACAGTAGGATGCACCTGGACTGTATTCAGCTCCTTAACCATTTGACGGATGTACCTGGACATCCTTATGTACACATACGAGTCCAACGACGTTGTTGAACTTATCCAAAAAATTCTTTAAACTAGCCCAAGGCCAAGCTCACGGCTAAGCCCACGAACAGGCCCAAAGACCAGTCCAAAGACCAAGATCCAAGATTCAAGATCCAAGTCCAAGATCAAGGCCAAGGTCCAAGGTCCAAGGTCCACGGCACGCGGCTCGCCGCTCGCGCCCGCGGCCGCGGCGAGGCGGGCAGGCGGCAGCGCGCGCGTGCGCGCGTGTGGGCTTTAAGCCCATACACATGTGCCATTAATTATTACATGCATAAAGGTAACTCCTTATATACTAGAATAATGATGGTTCATTATTCAACGTGGGATTCCATCCTTATTAATTCACAATTAAATGACAAACTTTAATTCACTATTTCTCACTCACCGGGAATCAGTTTAGAGTAAGTGAATATACCACGATCATCTACTCGGAACGTAGATCGATCATATGTTATTTAATTTTTACAAAATAAAATTAAAATCATTAACGATTCCAATAAATACACTAAACAACTTTTTTATTAAAACTCAGTACCGCAAAAAATAAAATTGTTTGTATCTAAAAACTAACGAAATTATGACCAAACCCTTTACCAACAAATTCATCGACTTGTCCCCCCCTTCACTTTTTTTTTCCCATTCTATCCTTTTGAGTTACTTTTTGTTTTTTAGCAATTTTATCTTAATATATTTAACATTAATATTATTTTTGTGTTATTATTAAAATTAATAGTTTCTCATATTTTATATATTAGTTTAAAATATATTGTTAGAAACTTTATTTTTTTTTCCTTTTCTATCCTTTATTCCTTTGCACTTTAATTTTTTTTCATAGTCTTTATTTATTTGTTCTTTTTTCTTTGAATTTTTATTTTACTTTATTATTATCAAAATTAAAATTTCTATTATTTATTTACTTATTTATTTTTATTTATATTATTTATGATTAAAAATAACTACAACACAATATAATAAATAATAAATACGGAAAAAACGATCAACATTGATAAATAAATTATTCAATTACATTATCTGGTCATCAAATCGAACCAAGATTGTATCCTTTCTCCATATGAATCAGCCTATCCTTTACAATCTTCACTCACATTATTCCACCATAAAATTGGAATTGGTGGTACATGATAATCGGAGTTCAAAAAAACTTGTACAAAATGATTACCATTAACTAATGCAATTGCTATATGTTGACGTTGTTGAAATGGAATTGGAGCTGACCTTAATGGCAAATGTGTAAAACAACTTCCACTAAGAGGAGTAAATGCATGCAGCACAATATTATATCGTGTTGCAATGACAGCCTCATACATAATGTCCATCCAACTCCACTGTGGTGCCGGAGATTCGAAGAAATTTAGTGCTCGCATCATATTATCGGCAGCACCTCGTTCAAGATAAACACGATCGTAGAACTCCATATTTTGTTCAATTTCAAAGTAAAGATCTGCCTGAATCTGCTTCCAACCATCTTCTGAATTATACCCGACTTGTGCGGCTATCGCTCTGTATCCGCAGTTACCATCCCCAAGAACATCAACTGTATGACTGACGTGACTCCGATTTGCACTTGGCATTTGTGTGATATATGGATCATTGATTCCTTTTCCTGAATTTCGTGTACGAGTGTTCGTAGACTCAAAGCAAGAGCGCATCCTCGGCTGACTTTGCTCTTTTTTACTAGGTCGGCCTTTGTTTTTTGTGTGTCTAGGGTGGTTCTTGATATTTGCAGTTAGATGGATCTACCATGTCAATCATTTTATCTAACATATGATATCTCATGGATGGATCCATTTTATCCAACTGCGTCTTTAACGTTGTCATTCTATCGGGAGATCTCGCCTCATTTGGCAAAGCAGAGGTCATGGATAACCTTTTCCAGTGGCATTTGATCTCGCCTATTGGAATTGACAAGAATTGTGACTGATAAAACGATAAGCGATGCTTACATGGCAAACCATATACAAATTTGAAACTACAATTACAATTGTCCAGATATTGTCCGTCGACCTTCTTCAACTCATTAGAGATCAGGTGGAGTGCCTCCAAGGATATGCAACCTAGTAAATTTTCGTAGATTTCATCATTAAAATTATGACATCTCATAATACGCGACCTTTCAAATGATGCTTTGATATCTCCAAATTCCAGTATCAACATATTGTCGATTTTTTCAACAGATGTGTCGATCGAAGACATCGTATCACCCAAATATTTTTTCAATCTTGAATGGGCTGACTCTACCCTGAAAATTTATAATATTGTGTTAGAATATGAAATCAAGATGGATAAATACTAGTATTTTAAGTACATAACATAATACCTTTGACTTGAACGACATCCGATGTCCATATAATTATTCGTCCAAGCGTAGACAAATCGATCACTGTAAGGCAATAACCATGTAGACCATAGATATTCTATCACTTTCGGGTACGATTTATATTTATCTATCAACAACTTCCATTCATGTTCAATAGAACCCATATCAGATGACATATCAGATTTATATTTAGGGAACTATTTTGTTGAAAAACTTTGAAATGACAACTCAATTGATAGCTAATAATAATAATAATATATATCAAGATAATAATATAATCTGAATAATAATATATATTATTTGTATAGATGACTATTGATGTAGTGGAGTATATTGTAATTTGTTATTTGGAAAATGGTTGTTTTTGAAATATATGAAAAATATTTGTTGGTGAATTTTGGGATAAACTCGGTCTTTTCTTATCGGAATCGACCCACTAAATAAGAGTCAAGGCTATGCGGTGAGATCCATCGCTTTTTGGCCAAAAGACGACGTTTAGACCTTTGATTTTGCTTTTTTTCTGTTTTTAGAGACTTAATTGTAATTTTCTAAAAGTTTGTGTGATTGTTATTAATTACCATGATTTTAACTCTAGCTTTCCTATGACATACATATACATATATATATATATGCGTATAAGGCTTTTATTTTAGACAGTTCAATGAATTGAAGTTTCCTCTAAATTTTCTTGACGGTGGAATCTAGATCCGTTCGAACATATTTTCTAAATATTTTTTTTAAAGTATAAATATATTGTATAGAAATAAATTTATAAAATAGTAAAAAATTATCGAAAAAATATCAGTAAAAAATTGAAAAAATTTAAAGCATATATATATATATATATGTTAAAAAAGTGGGAGGGACAAAAAGGATATTTTGGTCCTTTTTGTCAAGAGGGATCAGCACAAGAAGAGGGATTAGCATACCCGTTGGAAAATAAGCCAAATTACTTTCTCGATTGCAGTACAAGGTGCAGTATTTGCTGCACAATTAAAAAACAATGCAAGTTAGTTCGGGACTTTCTCGATGAAGACCCACACTTAGATAAAGACGACAATATACATCGGTAGAGAAATACAGTGATTATTATACATATGCCTGAGGCTTAATAAACCCCAAATAACACCTAAATAATACAAGGACAAAAAAATAAAAATTATCTTTCGAAAAGAACGAAACGAAATCCGGCGCAAGTTCTCATTTGCTTCGATTACTGAAACCCATCTTCTCAAAGTACTTAATCGAGAGCAAGGACAGAGAAAGATTCACCTCATCCTTTCCCCATCGAGCCTTGGACCTCGCCGCACCAGGTGCCGGCGCCGGAGCCGGATGAAGGCAAGGCCACGTGGAAACAGCTGGCGGCGCCAAAGACAAAGGGGCACCCGGCTTCAACAGCGGCCAGAGGTGGCTCGAGTAGAGCCGACGGAAGCCGCCGAGAGCTAATACGACGGCGCGCAGCTGCATCGGGCTGTGTTGGTAGTGCATCGTGCAGATCTGCTCCCACAACCGCTCGTCGTGCGCCGTCCGCCCCCACTGCCGACTGACGCACGCCGCCTGGGCTAAAGTGCGCCCGTCATCGACGTGCCGGAGAACCTCGTAAAGTAAATTCTCGTCCCGTAACACCGCCTCCACTGCCTTCGGCATTTCATCTACCTTTTCTTCTTCATGCTTGATCTTCTTGTTCCCGCCGACTGCAGCTGCACCAGAGGGTCCGATGGAGGAAAAGTTAGGACCTCCCTCGGCGTAGGCGCGTTTCATCGGCGGATCGGAGGGTACAGACTCTGGGTGAAGTTTAGGGAATCTGGTGTGTTCGTTTTGACTGGGGCAATTTGATGAAGCATTGAAGATAAGATCGAAAATTAATGTTTTTTGTTGTTATTCGTAAAAATGGCGCTTTTATCCCTGGGGCAAAAGCGTCTGTGGCTATCTGGCCCTTGTTGCGACATGGAAAGGTAAAATAAAGTGGGTAATTTAAATTCCTTTTTATGATTTGAAATTATTTTTTATAATTAGAATTAATTTTAATCGGTTAAAATTTATTTTTATTGATTGAAATTAATTTGTGTTCACAGCATATTTTAATGACTGAAGTTATTAATCTTTATCGATTAAAATTAAATTTTTTTATTGAAATTGAGTTTTAATGATTAAAATTGATTTTTACCTTTCAAAATTCTAATAAAGTATACTCCCTCCTTATACCAAAAATACAATGACTGAGCACGAGGATTAAAAAAGATGTTATAGTTGTAAAAAATGGTGTAAAAAGACATAAGGAGTACTGTTAAAGCGGGCTAATTTTATTTAGGGTGTATAAGGCCCTATTCTTTCGTACTTATTTTTGATTTTTCGATTTTGATTAAGTTTCAGGCCCATTCGATTGGGCCTGCACAATTCGATTCGATTTAGTTGGCCTAATCTGGATTCAACCCAGTTCTTCTTCTTCTTATTATTATTAATCTTAATTATTATTATTGTTATTATTACTAATAATATTACTATTATCGTTGTTGTTGTTAATTACTATTATTATTATTATTATTTACCATTATTATTATTATTTACCCTTAATATATATTTGATTCGATTCGATTCGATTCGATTCCATTCGGATCAGTTGAGTTGATTCGATTCGATTCATTCATTCAAAAAGAATGAGTGCTAAGTGCATAAAGTGGAGTAGGCCATTTTTAGTGTACACTTTAAATGTGGTAAATAGGGCATTTTTTGCTGTACGAATGAAAGAATTCTTATTTTTCGAAGTTCAAGAGTCATCGCTTTCGTTGAGAAGAAATTAGTTTTTTCGTTACTTTTTATGGTTAAAAAATTAACTTATGTAAAATTAAATGATTCAAGATTAATGTATGTTCTAAGTAGATAATTGTATTATATTTATGTTCTCAAAATTGATTTTTGATGAGTGTGAAATTAAATAATAAGTTAGTCATTTGGAAGTGCATATAAATTGAATAGAAATATGTAAAAATTCGTTAAACATTGAGTATGTAAAGAAGTTTAAGGTAGTTAATAAGTTGAGGAGGATCGAAGAGTGTGCAACATTGGCCAAGAGCATGCCCCAAGTTTTGGAGGTAGCTCGACAAGGCGCACCCGCGCGTCCGACTTTCCGGCTCAGCTCGGCTCGGTCTTGAGTCGTGGGCTTGGATCTTGGTAATTGGATATTGGACTGGACTTCGCGGGTCTTTGGTGGAATTGGGCTTGCAAAACTATAAGTTTTGATGTTGAGCCGAATTCCTCATGTACCTCTTCTAGTCAAGTTAAACTCTTTTGGGTTGAAATTGCTCGTCTGGTCTTTTGGTCGAGACTGACTCTTCTGGTAGAGTTTGGCTCTTCTGGTCTTCTCGTTGAGATTAACTCTTCTGGAATGGCTATTCAGTTTGCCTCTTCTGATGATAATTGAAATGAAACGGTTGGGTATCTTTCCATTACTCATCGGTGTTAATGTCGTAATGGAGCAGTTACATGGTCATTAAACAACATATAGTAAAACCTCGATAAATGAATATGACCGGGACCGGATAAAAATATTCATTTAGCGAAATTATTCATTTATCGAAAGAAAATTTGAACATGTTATAAAGAGTTGGGACCGAAAAAAATTATTCATTTGGCGAGGTTATTCGTTTATCGAATATTCATTTATCGAGGTTTAACTGTACATTAGTGTGTAAAACCCCAAATTAGGCGGTTATTAGAGTGTTGTGGACACCCACACTAGTACACACCAAGCGAATTCAAATATAACAATCATTGTTGGCACAAATCCTACAAGTGTATTGATAAATGCATCATACAGCAGCATACTACGGTCGTCTTCATACAACGCTCAAAAGATATTCATCCTACAGAATAATGAAGATCCAGCTTTACAGCAAATAGACCTTGTCGAGTACAAGCGTAAATGATGTATGCATTTTACTTAGAAAAAGTAAAATACAAAACCAACATGATAACACTTAGACTTTAAAACCGTCGTGAGATAAGTAATTCTTTATTCACAAATTATTCATGATTTTTAAAGTGTATTTAATGCTGATGGAGATAGCATATAATGTCGCCGAAGAATGTGTACTGCTGAGCATTTAGTGAAGGCCAAAAGAATGCCTGAAGCACTTAATGCGGATACTTTAATTCAAACATTCATCAGCCGTCAATCTGAAAGGTCCACATCTCACCAATCGGCTAGCGAATACATTTATAACGGATCTATTTCAAGGTTATAAATAGCCAAATCCTTAGGACTTTCTAAATGAATAATTGATTGAACAAATCTTGAGAAATCATAACAAGATCAAACTCCCTCTTCAAGCTTACATCGCCAATTTTATTGAAGAGATAGTTAGTCCTCAATAGTGAACAACAGACTACAGCAAGGATCTTAATCACCTATAACTGTTGTTCGGATAATCACCATACCTTACTTTGACGTTGAGTAACCTATCCCTATGTGGACTAAGAACGGACCTTTCTGACCTATATGAGACGAAGAGAGCTCAGAACAAAGCTTCGATCTGTGTAGAAGAAGTCAGTTCAAGGAAGCCTACGACCAATCTGTGTGAAAGACTTAAGCTACAGTCAAGTGTATCAATCTATGTGAAAGGTACAATGACGTGTTTAGTTAAAATCACTCTTGTGCGTAGAACATGTGGGCCTAGAGGATGTTGCCTCGAACCACGTTAAATCTTCTATCATTATTTGTTTTACTTACTTTTTGCTTACTGCTTTCTTGTTGTTTGTGATTTTAATATACTTACTCTGAAAAAACCCTGTAAGCACTAAGCTAACAGGAGATCATTTAGTTGTTGTAATCACAACAACTTGCATACAGTCTTCTGTTACGCATTTAACTTTGAAAAAAAATACAACTTATTCACCCCCATTTCTAAGCTGTCATTTAAGTATACTATGACCAACAAGTGGTATTAGAAAGGTTTGTTCTACAAAGAATGAATCTATTTTTAACCTGAACCAGATCCATAATTACAAGCTTTTAAAAATTCATACTTTTGTGTTTCATATTCATTCCCTGTCTCTCTCATGGATTCATCTATGCCTAACAAAGTTCTAATTTTTTCAATTAACAAATTTGATGATTGAAGAATGCGGATGTGCCATGCACGAACATATGCTCTTCATGATAAAGGAAAGACATATCACTATTATGAAGGTCAACCCAGCAGCCAGAATAAAAGGCCAACCTCACGCAAAGATGCTGGGAAAATCTAATGATCAATGGAGAGCGAAAGCGAGCAAACCTAGACAATGTTTCTAAGTATGCGCTGTTTGTCACTCTTGAAAAAGGTGCATTCCCAATGATAAAGAGCTATAAGATAGGCAAGGAGATCTCGGATAAACTCAAGATGATATGCGAGGGCATTGAGATCTCGAAGCAAAACAAAGCTTATAAACTTACACAAGAATTTGAGTCTTTCGAAATGAAATCTATAAAAACTTATGAGGACCTTGACCTCAAACTCACTATCATTGTCGTTGAACTTGAAATATTGGGCAAAGTATACTCTCAAAAGGAGGAAAACCTTAAACTCTTTAGATCACTTCCTGCTGGATGGGATATTAAAATCACAGCTATGTGTGTGTCCTGTAATCTGAATGACATATCTGCTTTCGACCCGTTTTCTGACCTCAAGGCTTTCGAGTACGCTATTAACAGGAGAGAAGGCTGAAGAGTCAACTACCAAGACTACATCACTTGTAGTTGCATCTGACAGAAGACAAAGCTCTGCCCTCAGTACCTCCAAAGCTGTTGGAGATTATGATGATGTGCTGTCGTAAGACGAGATGACATTGCTCATGCATAAGTTTCAGAAGTTCACCAAAAAGTCTGGAAAGGCTCCATACAGAGCGAAACCTTCCAACAAGAGAACATTCAACGGCTGTATTTACAACAACTAAACCTTAGACTTCCGCTACGTAGCAATCTTCGAAAAAGATACAGCTTATTCAAACACCACCACCCCTTCTAAGATGTTTATACTGTATTGTGGCCAACAACTTAGCTATTTCTTAAGGTTGTAGGTTAAACAACTTCCTACAGGTATATTCCTCAACTAGGAGAAATACAGCAAGGAGGTGCTCAACAAGTTTGGGATGAATACATCTAACTCCTCATATACCCCATGAGCATTTCCAGACAGATAGATGCTGACGACGCTGGAAAGCCAGTTGATCAATCACTCTACAGGAAGCTTATGGTCCCACTCATGTACCTAACAGCTAGCAGGCCCGATATCCAATTTGCTGTGGGACTGTGTGCTCGGTATCAGGTAGCACCTAAAGAGTAACACTTCACCACAGCCAAACGAATTCTTAAGTACGTTTAAGGAACAATCAGTGTAGGATTGTGGTATCCTAGGAAAGGAGGATTCGATTTGGAAGCCTGACCGGAGCCTTCGGGAAGGTCCTGCGCATATTCAATAAATTTACCTGGCACGACGAATCGTTCCATCCAATCTCGGTCAGACAATATGATCAAAAGTTCATTGATAGAATAAGATAAATCCGCACTATAATATTATTATTTGGTTTAGCAATCGATCACATGATACTCAACATTATCTTTTCTATCGACACATAAACTCCCAAGGTCGCAACCAAGGGTCATAGAAGCATCTACACAGGAATACTCCGGACGTGGCTACCATTCAGGTTTTATCCCTCAATACGGTTCCGTACGGTATATGCCCGGTGTCAGAACTAACAACAGTACCGGCATATGTCGTGATTATGTCCTCATATGCCCTCAGAGTTATACAGTGAAAGCCAGCTGCATAACGTTGTGCAAGGTGATAGATTCGTTGATCCTCGGATGGAACCATCTGCGAGACATAGCTTAGTTCGGTCCTATAGGCTCGAATGATTTCTGGCACCGGCAAGTTCTTTGATCCATGTAATATCCGGATTTATTATTGTGTATTTCATCTGTTTTGAACCCTGTATTATTCAGAATTGTGATATCAATAATTGAAGTATGATATTCTCGTATTTGAACCCTTGTACATGAGTATGGCAACATGTAAATTTTTCCATGCAAATACGTGATAACGTACGCTAACGATAGCTTAACGTACGTTATCTGTTAAAATTAGCATACGCTACGAATGTAGCGTAGCGTGCGTTAACCAATCAATTATTGAGTTGGGCGGCTAGCACATGCGCCAGCCGGACGTGGGTCCGGATAAGATTCCCACGGGCGAACCTGGACAGTTTTGGAGTTAACGCTTATTAGCGTGCGCTAAGGATTGTATGATAGCGTGCGCTAATCAGCTAATGTGCAGAAACTTTATATAAGGGACACCACTCCATTTCTTCTTATTTCCTTCACTTGTCCTTCGTTCTTGAGAGACCAGAGAGCCTTATATCCTCCTTAAACACACTTAGACCACCTCTACTTGATCATTAAAGATTGGATGTCACTTGTGATTGATCATTGAAGTGGAGAAGCACCTTGGATTGGCATACACAACCGGAGTTGGATTCTACCTTTTTGGCTCGGTGATTTCTTCATCTTAAGGTATGTTAATTCTATCTCCAGCCTTAGATTCGTGTTTTGAAGAATAAGATGAATCATGCTATCAAGATATTGAGTTCCATTGGTGAATTATTCAAACAAATATCATGTTTAGAAGATTAGAATGATTATGCTTATGATATCGTCGTTGAAACATCGTAGTTGGAATCCTGGCACGTCAAACGAAGAGAGGAATATTCTGAGATTGATTATCCGTATGAATAACGTTGCCATATTGATCGTAAACTTGGAGTTGATATCACTTTTGTTAAAAAAAGGACCTTAGAAAGAATCATCTTAGGTTGTACCCTTTCTTACAAGTTGGAATTGGTAGTTCACCTTTAAGATGAAGTCTAATGTACTTGACAATGGAATCTAGTGCATCGATCTTAAGAACACCTTACTTCGCATAAGAACTGTAATCACGATGGAATATGGTATTGTGATAAGTATGCGTATTCTTGTATCTCGAAGATGTTTAAATCCGTAAGATCATTCATAAGTTATGAACATGATATGTAGACAGATAACGTATATTAATCACTGAGGAGTTCGTAAGTTTCATCACCATTAGAATAGTCATCTGTCCAGAAGTGAAACTACCATGCACGCTTAGCGCACACTAAGCTATGTAGATTGTTGGCCACTTAAGTATACTGGATACAGTTTGGAAAAGTAGTTTAAACAACAAACTGTATGGAATCTAAATCTGAGTGCGTAGCGGAAGTCTTGGATACAGTTAGTTGCCGTGGATACAGCAACAGAGTATTTGGTGTATACTTAATATCTCACAGTAATTTCAAACAGTAAAAGCTGAAGGTAAATGACACAGTAATTTAAGTGGTTCGAGGTAAACCCCTCTACGTCCACTGGTCCTCCACACAGGAGTAAAAAGTTTATTATATAATTACTGCGTACACAACTACGTAATTATAAACAAACGTATCCTTATATCGTTCACACAGATTGATACAAAGAATATCACTTTCAACCGTTCACACAGATTGGTTAAAGCTTCCTTCTTGACTAGCTTCTTCACACACGCCCAAAGCTTCGTCCTTATTCGTCCCACACAGTCGAATAACTTGTTGAGTTCACACAGAGCTCGGTTTTTACACAGAGGTAAAAGATTAGGTAGCCGTAAGAACAGCGACTTTGAATATCAAGATCGATGATAGTTGTTCTTGATGTTTGAGCACTGTATATCTCTTTCGTTTTAACTTGCGATATGCTTTGGAGATATGTTTGCTCAGATGATAACTTGATAGCTTTGAGAGTTACTTTGATTCGTAATTGGTCACTGATCTTCAATGTCTTCAAGGATATATATAGCCTCTGAAGAAAGTATCCGTTGAGATGACCGTTTGTATAATATTTCCTTCAACGGAATATGACATGATCCGATTTCATGGATTCTCAAGATTCGAAGATCGACGTATTTAAATACTTTATCCTTGAGTATTTAAATACTTCTTTGTTCAACAGAACTTGACTTGTGTTCTTTCTTGTCCTTTTGTGAACTGTATGGAAGGTGACTGTATTTAGGGCATCGAGACAGTTTTCCATACTTGATCTATTACAAGTCTTCTTGCTGTACTGACGAGCTTCACTTATGCTGATTCGAGGCTGGTCTTCGATACATGATAAATCCTTAAGCCTCGATACAGTTTCCTTTACTGTATTTGGCATATATGTCAAAACCTTCTCAATAACAAATAACAATCGATACAGGGATCGGGTATCCCGGCTGATTCGATACAGGGTGTTTGTTTTTCCTAACATAGATTAACGTGCGCTATCGGGCATAAGCTAACGTACGCTACGTTTGGTACGTAACGTACGTTATGTCATCAGGCGAGTCAGTCGGCTGATCAGAGAGGACTTTCGATACATAGTTAGCGTACGCTAGACTTCGTTGTTTACGTGCGCTAACGAGCAGTCTTAACGCACGCTACATAGAATACGTAGCGTACGCTAAGCAGTTCAGGCAGATTACGTTTTATGAACTTTCGACCGTAAATTGGATTGCTAGACATTCGTACGACGTGAGATGAATTCTATATTATTTCTTTTGTTAAGGTTCGAGCTTCCTACGTGATTGATCGAAGGGGCAACCTTCGAGTGTTTCGTTTTTCGTGGAAGTAGTATTCTTGTCTTCGAATCGAGGCAAGTACCTTAATTGTTTTATGTATTGATGTTATACATATTGTTGTAAATGTATGTCGTTTTTGTATGTCCACCTCGTGTTGGTCCGACGGGATCATCGGGGGATCTATGCTAGCGTGAGCTGGATCATCAGACGGGTTTTTCCACCTCGAGTTGGTTTGACGGAATCATCGGGGGGTCTAGGCAGTGAACACTGAATTATTGGAATTACCATGTGTATGTTGTGATATCATGTTGTGATTATCATGTGTGTGTGTTATAATTGAGTTTCTCGCAGGAGAAGACTCGTTGGTTTTTTTGTCATTTATGTTATTATTATTCTTCGTGAGATGTTGAATAATATGTTGTGGTACTTGTACTAGCATCGTTGTGCTAACCCATTCGGGAGTGAACATTTGTTTATGTTCAGGATCCAGGAGAGCGGGGAAACAACCACTGGAGCTGCATGACGACGAGGGTGCAGAGTGATGTTCCGGCTGGGTTTATTATATGTTGTTGGATATTTTAATAAGTACTCGAGTACGTCGTAATTTGTGATGTTTGGATTTCAGTGATGTATTAATATTCTTGATTTGGATATTTGTAATTCTGGGTATTAAACCAGAACTGTCGTATTTTATTTCAGTGATTTCATGATTTAGTATCTATTATTGTCTTTTCATTTATTCAGCCTTGTAAATTCTTATGTAAAGGATTTACGGCGCTGTAATATTCCTGAATATATCGGGGGTGTTACAGAATATGGTATCGGAGCTAAGATTATGAATATCTTGGCCATTGGGTTAAAGTAGGGGTCATATATGTCTTTTGAGGTAATCGGCCGTGAATAACTTCAGTGTACTGCCTACGTTTTCGTGTGAACGGTGGTTGTAAGTTCCTAAACTCTATCTCATCCTTTACGTGTTGTACCTCTTTATACTTGAACATTTGAAAGATATTGTTTCTTGTATATTGAGTATTTATGCTTACAGTATGTTGAGAGGTGAACGTGGACGTGGTCGCAGTCTCGGACGCGGACGAAGGAATGCAGAAAGAGAAGCTTCGCCTTATAATCAGGCCAGCCACAGCTCAGGCGAGCTGCAAAGATCTATTAATAATGAACCAGAACCTGCTGTGCTCGAAATCCTTCATCAGGTGGTGAACCAGATGACTCAGTTCGCCCAGGTCGTGGACCGAATGCAGGTGGCGGTGCGATTACAACAGGGAAATCGACAGCAGGGTATCCCAGACATGGGAAATCGAGGTGACCAATGGCTGCAAGAGGTGGCGAAGATGCAACCACCCAAATTCGACGGATTTTCTGAGACTCCCACCTGGGATCATTGGTTAAAGGAATTGGAGAAAATTTTTGCCGGAATTAATTGCCAAGACGACCAGAGAGCCTCTATTGCTCAATACTTTCTGATAGGGGAAGCATCCGAGTGGTGAGAAGCCATTCAGCCTGTAGACCATGATGCTGATTGGACATAATTTAAATTGATGATGAAAGCTCAGTACTGCCCTCGTCCTGTGAGGGAAGCCAAAGTTCGGGAGTTTTTCTCCGCTCAGCCTCCAGTTGTGCCAGTATCTCAGGCAATTAAGACGTTTAACCAGCAGCTGGCATTTGTTCGACATCTAGTCAGGACAGATGCGGAAATGATGATCCATTTTCACATGAGAATGAATCCAGAGGTACATGTCCGGTTTTGAATGTACCACTCTCCGTCAATACCAGGATAAATCATTGGCGTATGAAATCAAGGAAGCAGCAATGGAGAAGTTGACAGAGTCCAAGAAACAGAAAGTCTCCAGTAGTTTCACGGAGCATAAGAGTAGTGGGCCCCGCAAGGCCCAATCATCCTTTCATTCTTTCAAGAAACCTCCACACCCATCTAAGAGCGGAAGAAACTTCGGAGCAGCATCAACCACGACGGATGTCACCAGGAAATGCTTTAACTGTGCCCAGACGGGGCACTATCGACGGAATTGCCCCTTACCTACCGTCTTGTTTTGATTGTGGTCGAGAGGGACATCGTGTGGTGTTCTATGAAGAAGCTGCAAAGTCTTTTAGAGCTCGTACACCACAGCTAGTTCAGAAGGAAGCTAGTATCCAACAGACGCAGCAAAGTGTTCAGATGCCTCAGAATTTTGGCCGCGGACGAGGCAGAGGACAGTGGGACCGAAAGGGTACATCGAGTGCCGGATCTGTTCCCCCACGTCTGTACGAGATGAGGAGAACAGATGATCAGGATGCTGCTGTCGCATCAGGTACTGTTCATATCCTTTCCCATCCAGTTATCATTTTATTCGATACAGGAGCTACGCATTCATTTCTATCCTTATCTTGTGTAAATCGTTTGAATATTTCTGGTTTTCATAATTGTGAACCTTATGTTGTGGGTTTACCGAGCGGAGAGAGAATTGTTGGAAACTTAGAAACTAGAGATTTCCCTGTATCTTTTGGAGGCAGAGAGTGGCTCTCAAATCTGATTGTGATAGAAATGCGAGGAGACGACCTGATACTCGGAGATGATTAACTTAATCGATATGGAGCTATTGTAAACTACCGGAAGAGGGATATATCGCTGATCGATGACGATGGTTCCGAAATACTGTTTGAAGGATGGAAACCAGGAAGCTCAGGAAAGATGATCAAAGCGATGAAAGCTGTCAAATTGTTGAAACAGGGTTGTACCGGATACTGGTGCTATGCAATGAAGAAAGAAGACGAAAAAGTGGAACTCTCATCCATTCCAGTTGTGAACGAATTCCCGGATGTATTTCTTGACAAATTACCTGGACTACCTCCACGACGGGATGAAGAATTCACCATCGAGCTGGAACCAGGAGCTACACCAATTTCTAAGGCGCTGTATCATATGGCACCTACCGAGATGTATGAATTGAAGAAAAAACTGGAAGAGTTACTGGACAAGGGCTATATTCAGCCAAGTGTTTCGCCCTGGGGTGCACCAGTTCTTTTCGTCCAGAAGAAGGATGGATCTCTTCGACTGTGTATTGACTATCGAGAACTGAACAAGATGACGATTAAGAACAAGTATCCGTTACCACTGACTGATGATTTGTTTGACCAATTACAAGGAGCAACGGTGTTTTCAAAAATCGATCTGAGATCAGGATATTATCAGTTGAGGATTAAGGAATCTGATGTTCCGAAATCAGCGTTCAGAACTCGCTACGGACACTATGAGTTTGTAGTGATGCCGTTTGGTCTTACTAACGCACCTGCTGTAATCATGCAATTGATGAACCGAGTGTTCATCGAATATTTAGATAAATTTGTGGTTGTGTTCATTGATGACATTCTGGTATATTCTAAGAGCCCGAAAGAGCATGCACAACATTTATGGATTGTGTTAGACCTGTTGAGGAATGAACAATTGTACGCCAAACTTTCTAAGTGTGAATTCTGGGAAAAGGATGTAATGTTCCTCGGCCATGTGGTATCAGCTGAAGGAGTCCGAGTAGATCCTCAGAAGATCGAAGCGGTTATGGATTGGAAGCCTCCAAAGAACGTGAAAGAAGTCCGGAGTTTCTTAGGACTTGCTGGGTATTATCGTCGGTTCGTGGAAGGGTTTTCCAAAATTTCCTGCCCACTTACTAGACTACTGCAGAAAACTCAAAAGTTTGAGTGGAACGAGTTGTGTCAGAAAAGCTTTGATGAACTAAAGAGGAAATGGACGACGAAACCAATTTTAGCAATCCCACGGGGAATTGGAGGATTTATAGTTTACAGTGATGCTTTGAACCAAGGGCTCGGATGCGTACTGATGCATAATGATAAGGTGATCGCTTATGCGTCACGACAGCTAAAACCTTATGAAGTGAATTACCCAAAGCATGATTTGGAGCTAGCAGCAGTAGTTTTTGCTTTGAAAATCTGGAGACATTACCTGTACGGGACTCATTGTCAGATCTTTACGGATCACAAGAGTCTCAAATACATCTTCAGTCAGAAAGAGTTGAACATGCGGCAAAGGAGATTGCTAGAACTTATTAAGGACTATGACTTGGAGATTCTTTATCATCCAGGCAAAGCAAATGTAGTGGCCGATGCACTTAGCTGCAAGCCTGTTTCTATTCAGATGCTTGAGACTCTGACCTCCCAGCTTAGCATTCAACGAGAGATGATTCGAGAAGGAATTGAAGTATGGTTACAAAGAGTCCAAGGACAACTGTGCATGATGGAAATAACTTCGTCGTTAACCAAATAAATAAAATCTAAGCAAGTAGATGATCCTCTGATGATTCTGTTACGTGATGAAGTGATCAAGGGGAAGGCCCCTGGATTCGTAATTCATGATGATGGAGTTTTGAGATTTCAGAACCGACTTTGCGTTCCCGATGTCGATGTTCTGAAAGAGACGATTATGAAGGAAGCTCACAGCTCGCCCTATTCTATCCACCCGGGCACCAGTAAGATGTATAAGGACTTGAAGCAGAACTTTTGGTGGGGCAACATGAAGAAAGATGTAGCGGATTATATTTCAAAATGCTTGACTTATCAGCAGGTTAAGATCGAGCATCAACGACCTGCCGGAATGCTGAAGCCACTCCCGATTCCTGAATGGAAGTGGGAGGACATATCGATGGACTTTATTACTAGTATGCCGAGAACCAAGACATGAATGAACATGATTTGGGTGATAGTTGACCGTTTAACCAAATCAGCTCATTTTCTAGGCATTAAGGACACGTGGGGACCCGAGAGGTTGGCACGAGTATTTATTTCAGAGATAGTCCGATTGCATGGTACGCCAAAGACCATTATTTCTGACCGAGACGGACGATTTGTGTCCCATTTTTGGAAAGCAGTTCATAAGGCCTTGGGGACCGAATTGAACTTCAGCACAGCTTATCACCCGCAGACTGACAGACAATCCGAGAGGACTATTCAAATGGTGGAAGATATGATGAGGGCTTGTGCCTTAGATTGGTCAACTGATTGGGAAGTTCATTTACCGTTGATTGAATTCACTTACAACAATAGTTGGCACGCTTCCATTAAGATGGCACCGTTTGAGGAATTATACGGGTGGAAATGCAGATCGCCCCTATGTTGGGACGATTCATCAGACTTGATCGGGACAGAACCGGAGTTGATTATACAGACACGAGAAAAGATAGCCTTGATTCGTGAAAGGCTGTTGACCGCCCAGAGTCGACAGAAATCTTATGCAGACATACACCATCGCCCATTGGAGTTGAGTACTGGAGACCACGTACTTTTAAAGGTTTCTCCTACTCGGGGAATCTTTCGTTTTGGAAGGAAAGGAAAGTTGAGACCTAGTATATCGGACCATTCAAGATCCTCGAGAGAGTTGGAGAGCTAGCATACAGATTGGCATTACCGCCGTTATTGAGCCATGTTCATAATGTGTTCCACGTATCCCAGCTGTGGAAGTATATACCAGACCCTAGTCATGTCATTGATTTCGACGAGATTGAAGTCGCTCAAGATGGTACATTTGAAGAGAGACCGATCAGGATACTCGAGAGTCGAGTTAAGCAATTGAGGAACAAACTGATCGCTTTGGTCAAGGTCCAGTGGTCACGCCACGGAGTGGAAGAAGCCACTTGGGAAACGGAACATAGCATGAAGTCCAAATATCCAGAGTTATTTTCGTCTTGAGTTTCGAGACGAAACTCCTTTTTAGTAGGAGAGTATGTAATATCCGGCTTTATTATTGTGTATTTCATCTGTTTTGAACCCTGTATTATTCAGAATTGTGATATCGATAATTGAAGTATGATATTCTCGTATTTGAACCCTTGTACATGAGTATGGCAACATGTAAATCTTTCCATGCAAATACGTGATAACGTACGCTAACAAGGATAGCTTAACGTACGTTATCTGTTAAAATTTGCGTACGCTATGAATGTAGCGTAACGTGCGTTAACCAGTCAATTATTGAGCTGGGCGGCTAGCACATGCGCCAGCCGGACATGGGTCCGGATAAGATTCCCGCGGGCGAACCTGGATAGTTTTGGAGTCAATGCTTATTAGCGTGCGCTAAGGATTGTATGATAGCGTGCGCTAATCAGCTAATGTGCAGAAACTTTATATAAGGGACATCACTCCATTTCTTCTTATTTCCTTCACTTGTCTTTCGTTCTTGAGAGACCATAGAGCCTTATATCCTACTTAAACAAACTTAGACCACCTCTACTTGATCATTAAAGATTGGATGTCACTTGTGATTGACCATTGAAGTGGAGAAGCACCTTGGATTGGCATACACAACCGGAGTTGGATTCTACCTTTTTGGCTCGGTGATTTCTTCATCTTAAGGTATGTTAATTCTATCTCCAGCCTTAGATTCGTGTTCTGAAGAATAAGATGAATCATGCTATCAAGATATTGAGTTCCATTGGTGAATTATTCAAACAAATATCATGTTTAGAAGATTGGAATGATTATGCTTATGATATCGTTGTTGAAACATCGTAGTTGGAATCCTGGCACGTCAAATGAAGAGAGGAATATTCTGAGATTGATTATCCGTATGAATAACGTTGCCATATTGATCGTAAACTTGGAGTTGATATCACTTTTGTTAAAAAAAGGACCTTAGAAAGAATCATCTTAGGTTGTACCCTTTCTTACAAGTTGGAATTGGTAGTTCACCTTTAAGATGAAGTCTAAATGTACTAATGACAATGGAATCTAGTGCATCGATCTTAAGAACACCGAACTTTGCATAAGAATTGTAATCACGATGGAATATGGTATTGTGATAAGTATGCGTATTCTTGTATCTCGAAGATTTTTGAATCCGTAAGATCATTCATAAGTTATGAACATGATATGTAGACGGATAACATATATTAATCACTGAGGAGTTCGTAAGTTTCATCACCATTAGAACAGTCATCTTCCCAGAAGTGAAACTGCCATGCACGCTTAGCGCACGCTAAGCTATGTAGATTAACGTGCGCTATCGGGCATAAGTTAACGTACGCTACGTTTGGTACGTAACGTACGTTATGTCATTAGGAGAGTCAGTCGGCTGATCAGAGAGGACTGTCGATACATAGTTAGCGTACGCTAGACTTCGTTGTTTACGTGCGCTAACGAGCAGGCTTAATGCACGCTACATAGAATACGTAGCGTACGCTAAGAAGTTCAGGCAGATTACGTTTTATGAACTTTCGACCGTAAATTGGATTGTTAGACATTCGTACAACGTGAGATGAATTCTATATTATTTCTTTTGTTAAGGTTCGAGCTTGCTACGTGATTGATCGAAGGGGCAACCTTCGAGTGTTTCGTTTTTCGTGGAAGTAGTATTCTTGTCTTCGAATCGAGGCAAGTACCTTAATTGTTTTATGTATTGATGTTATACATATTGTTGTAAACGTATGTCGTTGTTGTATGTCCACCTCGTGTTGGTCCGACGGGATCATCGGGGATCTATGCTAGCGTGCGCTGGATCATCGGATGGGTTTTTCCACCTCAGGTTGGTTTGACGGAATCATCGGGGGGTCTAGGCAGTGAACGCTGGATCATTGGAATTACCATGTGTATATTGTGATATCATGTTGTGATTATCATGTGTGTATGTTATTATTGAGTTTCTCACAGGAGAAGACTCGTTGGTTTTTTTGTCATTTATGTTATTATTATTCTTCGTGAGATGTTGAATAATATGTTGTGGTACTTGTACTAGCATCGTTGTGCTAACCCCTTCGGGGGTGAACATTTGTTTATGTTCAGGATCCCGGAGAGCGTGGAAACAACCATTGGAGCTGCATGACGACGAGGGTGCAGAGTGATGTTCCGGCCGGGTTTATTATATGTTGTTGGATATTTTAATAAGTACTCGAGTGCGTCGTAATTTGTGATGTTTCGATTTCAGTGATGTATTAATATTCTTGATTTGGATATTTATAATTCTTGGTATTGAACCAGAAATGCCGTATTTTATTTCAGTGATTTCATGATTTAGTATCTGTTATTGTCTTTTCATTTATTCAGCCTTGTAAATTCTTATGTAAAGGATTTATGGCGCTGTAATATTCCTAAATATATCGGGGGTGTTACAATCCAAGATCAAGAAATTCCTGCCTGCAGCGATTTAGCTGAGCCGAAGGCGATTGCCTCTCAACAGTTTGGAAAACTCGGTCCACCTCAACGTGGATGTTTCGTCTATGATACCATTTTCTGTAATGCCCCCAAAATTAACCGAAATGTTACGGTGCCGTGAATCTCATGTGGGACCCACAAGGCATTATTTTAATAAGACTTTAAGATTTCTCCATTAAATAATTTGTGTTAAATTAGTTCCATGATGGTATAAGTGCGAAACAAAATACTTAGAAAAAACAAGTTCGCAAACACGACTATTACATAAACATGGAATATTTCAGAATTCAATTTTAAGAAACGAGATAACAAGACTTTTTCCCAACACTGCTTAAGCTTGACCGGAACCTTCGGGAATGTCCTGTACATATTCAACAAATTTGCCTGGCACGACGAATCGTGCCATCCAATCTCGGTCAGACAATACGATCAAAAGTTCATTGATAGAATAAGATAAATCCGCAGTACAATATTATTATTTGGTTTAGCAATAGATCACATGATACTCAGCATTATCTTTCCTATCAACACATAAACTCCCAAGGTCACAGAAGTATCTACACACGAATACTCCGGACGTGGGTATCATTCAGGCTTTATCCCTCAACACGGTTCCGTACGGTATATCAATACATAAACTCCCAAGGTCGCAACCAAGACTTATAGAAGTATCTACACAGGAATACTCCCGACGTAGGTAAGTAAAAAAACACAAATTCCACAACTAATGACACACTTTAAATTTTGGAATTTAACATAACATAGTCTGAGCAAGGTATCACTTGCCTTAATTCCGACGAGAGTCCCCCGATGACACAACGGCTCGAACGCCCACAATCAAGAGCTCAACCTATTACATATTCGTCAATTAATACCTCATGGTGATAATGACGAATAGCGACAATTACCCCAGTCCCGATAGGATTCTAAACCTAGTTCGATTCATAATGTTGAAACCAAAATTCTATGTTTAATAACAATGCGAATTACTTAAATACTCATTCCATCGATTATCAATTTACCACACCATTTTAACCACAATGTTCTTATACAATATTTCTATGATGCGACTACAACTATATCCACTTGTAAATTCGCTAATTACTCAAATTCGAAATTCCACAACCCTAGGGTAGAACGGACAAGTACAATTCCGTTGAAATCCTAATATATGTGATTGTTTATCTAATTTGTCCTTTGATAACTAATTCATCTTAACAATCCCAATGAGTTTGACAAATGAAAATCGAACAACTAAACACAATCTATTACGTAACTAACCCAAAAGCATTGGCAAGGTAGGTTTATTCATAAGGTTACAGTCCAATATAAAATCTTCACAACAAGATATACGAATGCTAGTCCAAGTAGGCTTAGATTAAGGTTAGTGCTAGTTTTCCATGATTTGATTATCGTCAAGGGTTCTAAATTACCCAAAACACCCGAAATCTGGTACAACATACTATCATCATCAAAATAGATTCAAAGACTTGATAAAATTACCTTACTTGACGAGGGACGAGGAAGAACAATGAAGAACAATGAAAACCGGGAGACAACACCTTCAAAACCTTCTCCAGAACTTGAACAATCATTTCTACTACGATAATATGAGGCTAGGAAGGCTAGAACTTGAGTGAGGAGGCTGGAGGATGATTTTAGAGAGAGAGAGAGAGAGAGAGAGACAATTTTTGCTTCGTGCAAAATGAAAGGGAAGTGTTGATTTATAATAGCAGGATGTTCCGTACGTACATTATATCTGAAGGTAGCGTGCATAATTATATCCCGTAGGGTGCATTACTTCCTTCTCATAGCGTGCGCAAATGTCATCTTAGCGTGCATTACCTATTGTTCCTTTTTCAGTCCAGAACTCTCTGTCCTTCTGTCTTGTTTAAACATGAAACCGATAGCATGTGCTAGACACCTTTTTGCGTTCGCTAAAACATCAGGTGAGACTTCAGGTGTCTCTGCAGGTGACTTTCTGTTAGCGTGCGCTATCACAGATGTGTAGCGTGCACTAGATGTTGATTTTTTCTTCAATGTGATTCGGCCGTTTAGTTGAATTTTGTAAAATGGTTTGAAAACGTTCATCATCAAAATAATTTGTTCAACAATCTCCCCCTTTTTGATGATGTTAAAACATTTAATAAATACCTGCAAAACTGTAAAGAAAATTCGAATCAAATTTTTTGTTCGATTTTGTTAGTATATTCAGTTTTTGAGTGTTTTCTCCCCCTTTTTGACATAAGCAAAAAGGTACTCCTCCTGAATCGAAGCTATCTTTTGTATAGATAAGAAGAAGACATAAGAAAAATCGAAGGTCATTAATAGACAACGTGAAAGCCAACTTCATTGATAATGCAAAAATTCAAACTACAACAGATGCAAACCAAGATTAACCAACAAATCACACATTCAATCATACCAACAAGTCAAAAAAAAATCTAAAGACATCAAGATACATCAATTAATTCGTATTTAACGAGAATCAAACACGAGAAACTATGGGGCTTGGACGGAGTGAGAAGTAGGAAACGAGAAAGACGGGTCGGAGAATCGAATAAAGTCTTCCAAAAGTGTCTTAACATAGTGAATTTCTTGGGAAGCTTCTTGTACCTCGGAACGTAGAGCCCTGACGTCATCACGGATCTTGATTTGCGTAGTTTGGAGACTACGCATCTGGTCTACTAGATTATTTTCTTCATTCTCTTCAACGATCACTTTACTCTTTCTTTTGACCTTCGGATGATGAACAAACGACCCAATTTGAATTTCGCGAAGAGTTTTCGGCCCTCTTCGAAAGATACGCTTGGCTGGAGTCGGCACAGACGCTCCCTTTGGTACTTGATCATCCTCCCAGAGATACGAAAATAGACCATCCTCTACTGATTGTATCGACATAGTGCATCGCCTTGAGAGATAAGTCACAAACTTTGTGTACCCGAGACACCGGAACCGATGCCTCTCCCGATAAGTACACATTAAAATGCCTTAAAAGGACCATAAGAATCGAGCCAAAAGGCATCCCTACCTTTCGAGACCTAGACACATAGTGTTTGGAGCGAAACGTGTCTCCCTTTACTTTCATCCAACTAGACACAATCACCGCAAAATCCACTTATCATCATATAAAACCTGATACACAACATGCTTATAGATTTCCACAAGCTTGTGTTGAGTATTTACTTTAGGCATCAACCATTTTGTGAGAGCAACCAATAGTAACCCAATATGAATTCCAGAATCGCTTTGGTTCGTAGGGAATTCGTTTAAAGCTTGGGTAATAGCTCAAGAAAAGGAATCCATTTAATCAACGGACTACAAGGGTGAGTTTCTTACATCTCTTGTGTTTTTGTTTATATATTCGTATATATGTAGCTCGATCGATCCCCGTAAGGATTCGGATCGAATTAATTTTCATTTTACCGCTTCCGCTGGGCCTTTGATTTAGGCACCGAATCCCAATAGTGGTATCAGAGCGTAGGTCTTGCGATCGTATATACGATATTGGCATTTGGAATGCTCGATTAGATGGTGAATGATTTGGAATCATTTTAGTCATAATCATGGTATATGTTTTACGTTCGTTGTAGTTATATTTTTCATAAGTTTATGTATAAATGTAAATCTTAATTTATGGGAAATGAGATTTATATTGAAGATATGAATGTTGGAAAATATAGATATTGGATATCCGGTCGAAAAACTATCCCCGAATTGCCGTTGGACGGTCCGGGAGTGGTCCGGAAGAAGGGGGCCGCGGCCCAGGGTCGGGGGCCGCGGCCCAGGTCTGTTGCAGCACACTTAATGGTTACTGGAATGGGGGCCGCGGCCCAGGGCTCAAGGGGCCGCGGCCCAGGGCTCAAGGGGCCTCGGCCCAGGGCTGCTGGGCAGCCCTACTTGCTGCCCGGTGGGTTTTCGGGCGCGGTCCAGCCCCTTCCAGACCCGTTCCGGGCTTATTTACTTCGTGTAGTCCTAAAAATGATTTCCCACATTTTAAATTAGATTTAATATGATTAAAATGATTTATGGTATTTTATTTTGTAAGGGAAAATTTATTTATTGGAATACTTGTGAACAATCGAATTATTTTTGAACGTTTTCATATTACCGATTGTGTGAATCAATTTAATTAGTTCGTATTGTTGATTGGATCAATGTATCTACTCTTTCCATTTATATAGTATTTATTGGATGAATGCTTTCGAATGGGGATGTGGTTCATGGACTTATTTTTGAATCATCCGGTTTTATTCGATTGGGTTGTAAAGGCCGTTTTGAGCCTATTTATTTTACTAGATATTTTTTATCTAGGATGCAAATTTTCAATGTAAAATTTATATGTAATGACGAAGACTGGAGGAAGATCCGTTTCGAGAAGACGAAGATTCAAGATGAAGACTTGTAATTAGATTACAGAGTTTTTGTTTCTAGGAACGGTCCATGAACTACATGTTGGTAGCAATTAGGTTGTGAATGGTTGTTCATATTGTATGAATGCACAAACGCGCTTAAATGGATTAATGTGAAAAGTGTAACATTAATCACGAAAATTCTCCCACGACAAATTATTAAGTTTATAAGGTTTCAAGGTTTTTCTTCCCTCCATCGAGCTTTCGGGAAATTGAAATCCAAACCGAATGTGCTATGCTTCCGAGTTATCGGGGTAGTCGTTCGGGGAGGATGGATAAATTACCGGGTGTGCATTGGATGCCTTCGGTTGGAGCAAATTTTATCCCTAGAAACCTGATAGGTTGCCGGATAAGATTCAATTGTGAAACTGATTTGCCTCGATGGTGTAAACTTAACTTGTTCACGAACCATAGAAACCGTATAGATTGATAGGAGTGAACAAGGGGAAAGAAGATCGAATCATCCATTAGATGGGTTGGTGTTGGACACCACTTTATGAAAATTAATAGACTAGAAAGCTGTTCGGTTGCCCTCTATTAAGATTTATAAAGAACTCGATCACCACTATGAAGTAGAGCGACGATACTTCCGGATTTCACATGGGAGTGTGTTATTCCGATAAAAATAGTGGGAGCTGGGTAACAAGAATAGAAAAGACCTTAATTCTATACTCAGAACATAATTAACGAGTCACTAATTAATCTGCCATACTTAAATGCAGACATAATACTCAATATGACAATGAACCCACTCGCAATTCTACTCGAAAAGAACACCTTAATCGGACCTAATTTTGTGGATTGGTTCCCCAATCTGATGATAGTCCTCGATTTAGAGGCACTAGGATACATCTTGGAGACGGACATTCCGGCGCCTCCGGTGCGGACAAGAGCCAATCAGGAAGAGATTGAAAACCACAAAAAGTGGGTTAAGGATGACGTGAAAGTCCATTCATATATGATGGCTTCCATGTCTAATGAGCTTTAGAGAGCTCATGAGAAAATGACTTCTGCTAGGTAGATTCTATCTCACTTAACCGAGCTTTATGGTGAGCACAGTCGAATGGCTAGATATGAGATATCCAAGTAATTGTTCGGTGCTAAGATGAAGGAAAGAGAGAAGGTTGGGGACCATGTCCTCAAAATGATATCCATGATCGAGACATTGGAGGCTCTTGATTTTAAGATGGATACTTCTTTTCAAACCGACCTTATCCTACAGTCTCTCCCTGATTCCTTCACACAGTTTGTTATGAACTTCAACTGCAATGAGATTGCATGTAACTTAGTTGGACTAATGAACAAACTAGTGACCGCTCAGTCTGAGATTAAGACTCCGTGGATGAAGGAGTCTGCCCTTGTGATTTCTTTTGGATCTCGGAGGTCCAAGAACAAGAAGAAAAAGACCAAGAAGCGGACGGGACCACAAGTCGAGGACCTTAAGGGTAAGGGCAAGGCCCCGATGGTTCCGAAGAACAAGAAGAAAAAGGATGCATGTCTCAAGTGCGGTGAGCTGGGCCACTGGGCAAGAGACTGTCCGATTCTTCATGGCGCTTCAGGTACATAACTTTTAGTTTTGGAAACAAATTGTTCTGCTATATTGGATTCTGGTGCTAGTTCTCATATTTGTATCGTGAATCAAGATCTGGAACAAAGTAGGAAGCTTGGAGATGTGGAAGTGATGGTCACTGTAGGAAGGAGGCATAACGTTGAGGCAACCGACATAGGATCACTTCTTTTGGATTTAGAATCCGGCTTTGTTTTTTAGAAGATGTACTTGTTTGCCCAAGGGTCATAAAAACATTATATCCATTCCGCTCATGGATCGGAAAGGCTTTTCATTTTTCATTGGTGATGGTTCCTGCAAAATTTATTTCAGAAATAAACTAGTGGGCACTGCTACATTGTTAAATGGACTATATCATCTAAACCTCAGTAACAAAGTCGTTGTGAATACTATGACTAGGAAGCGTGGTAGGGATGAAACCAATCAAGTTTTGAAATGGCATCTTAGACTTGTTCATATTGGTCAGACCAAGGTTTACAAAATGGAAAAGGATGGACTTATGGGTCCATAGGGATCGGATCCCTTTTCCTACATGTGAATCTTGCCTTAAAGGCAAAATGACTAAGTCCCCCTTCACAGGAACTTCTGAAGAGCCCCTGATAAACTGGGATTAATCCATACCGACATATGTATTGCTTTGGAAGCAGCACGTCACGAATATCAGTACTTCATTACGTTTACTAATGATCATACTAGGAATGGTTATATATACTTAATGAAACATAAATCCGAGGCCTTTGATAAATTCCAGGAATTTAAGGCCCTAGTGGAGAAACAAACTGGAAATCATATCAAAGCACTTCGGTCGGACCGAGGTGGCGAGTATATGAGTATGGAGTTTGACGAGTTCCTTAAGGAACATGGAATAGTATCACAACTTACACCTCCAGGCACTCCTCAGTTAAATGGTGTGTCAGAAAGAAGGAACCAGACCTTGTTGGACATGGTCCATTCCATGCTAGGCTATACTGACTTACCGATTTACCTGTGGGGGTATGCACTCCTGACTGCTGCATATATCTTGAACATATGTCCTTCCAAACCCGTTCTTAAAACTCCACATGAGATGTGGGAGGGCAGGAAACCAAAGTCTTAATCACATTAAGATTTGAGGATGTCCCGCCTATGTCAAGAAGACTAAGGTAGACAAAATGGAAGCGAGGTCTGTGAGGAGACGTTTCATTGGATTCCCATATGAGACGATGGGTTATCTATTCTACATGCCCAAAGATCGAAAGATCGTTTTTGATTTGCATGCACACTTTCTGGAAGATGGGTTAATTTAGGAAGGCGGAGCAGGTAGAAATATTTCTTTGGAGGAATACAATGAAACTCCTCAGGAGACACCTGTGCAAGAAATTGGAACCAAACCTTCTGTAACACAAGTACAACCACCTCGTAGGTCTAGTAGGGTGTCTCAATTACCTGAGAGGTATAGTTTTATGCACTTGGAGGAACTGGGTTTCCACGAGGTTCTATGTGATAAAAAAGAGACCAACCCACGACCAATGACCTAGCAATGGTGGATGTAGACTCCATGAAATGGACTGTAGCAGTCTTCATGTAGTTGGAACTTTCATTTTGATGAGGCAGTCAAAGAGTTTGACTTCATGCAAAATGAAGAGGAACCTTGTGTATACAAGAGGGTTAGTGGGAGTAAGATTGCATTCTTAGTACTATATATGGATGACATTCTACTAGTAGGAAATGATGTGGGAATGCTCAGTTTTGTGAAAGCTTGGCTTTCGAGTAATTTCTCCATGAAAGACTTGGGAGAAGAAACCTATATTCTTGGGATTCGACTCTACTGGGATAGATCGAAGAGAATGATAAGTTTTTCCCAAGCCCTCTATATAGATAAAATCTTAAAGTGATTTAAGATGGATTATTCTAAAAGAAAGTTCATATCGATGCGACATGGAATAAAACTCACCTTGAAGATGTGTCCTCGTAGTGAGGAACAATGAAAGGAAATGAGTAATATACTATATGCTTCGGAATCTAGGTGGCCTTATATATGCTTTATTGTGTACGAGACCTGACATTGTGCATGCTGGGAGCGTGGTAAGTAGGTTTCGGGCTAACCTAGTTTGGGAACATTAAAACGCCGTAAAGAATGTTCTCAAGTACTTTAGAAGGACTAGAAATCTGGTTCTTATATGGTGGTGGAGAACTGAATGATGGGATTCACTGATTCAAACTTCCAAGGACAGAAAGAAAACTCTATGTCTACTTCTAGCTACATTTTACTCTTAATGAAGGAGCAGTATCTTGGCATAGCACCAAGTATAGCGCGACTGCTGATTCCACCTATTAGGCTGAGCTTGTAGCAGCCTCGGAGGCCTCCAAAGGAAGGATTTAGATGTTACTGGGTAAACTTCACGTGACACCTTGTGCTGCGCTGCCAGAGCGGTAGCACATGCCTAGGAGCCGAGGTTTCACAATAGTACCAAACATGTTGAGAGAGAGTATCACCTCGTAAGAGAATTTGTTCGCAAAGAGATACATTGTGCTGCATAGAGTAGAGTCGGCCTACTACGTCACTGATCCACTGACCAAACCACTTTCTCAGATTACCTTAGAGCGTCATCTGGAGAACATGGGTATTAGATACCATAGTGTGTGGCATTAAGTGCAAGTGGGAGATTGTTAGGAGTATGCTCTCGAATGCCACTCAGAGGTTGTTGAGTGAGGGTATTGTACTTGTAATTATGTAAATCATTAATATAAGGCAATGGATGTTTCTTTATTTACTGGTAGTTACTGGCATTCCTAACTCATAAATATACATATAGAAACTAGTCCGTGTATTTAAGAGCAAAACGTTCCACTCCTTATTGGATAAGGGGGTCGGCACTGGAAAGGTTTATAGCTCAAATACTTAATCATTCGCAAGTTGATGAAACTTGACTGGGCGTTAAGTTTGAGCGTAGACTTGTATGACGTGTTCTTTGACATGGAGAGTGCCTGTCGAACACTAATAGTTAGTGGGAGCACACGTTATAGGTATGCTAATTAGATTAGTATACTCGAACCGACTCACCCTCGATTCATCACACAGATTTCACTATGGGACAATCAATAACGGAATCGAAAGGTTGTGATAGGTATTCGTAAATCTTCGACTTGAGGATTTAGTAGGGATGTGCTTGTGACGTCAAGATTTTCATTAGAGTAGTTCAACCCTGTAAACCGGAAGGCGGGGGTCAACCTCGACGTGCATCTTAACGGGCAAGTAGCAGGTCCTAGTGAATACCAAGATAGAATTCTTTCTCCTGGTAGTGAGCGGGTTATATTTCCTATGCGGTTACTGGCAGATGAGATCATAAGTCTTTGGCCAAAGCATTGGAGCTAGTTGTATTGGATACACGAGAGCTCGATGATCTCGATTTGCATGAACTCATGCATAACGTCAAGTATAGATAGGGTTTGACTGATCGTAAAAATAGAGGATCTGAAGGGTCATTGTCGGGAGATTTGAATGAAGGGTTTATACGTTTACTGGTATTCACGACAGAATAGTTCTTGAATGATCCCAATCATTCGTTTTCAGTTGGGGTACAGTGTATGCCACCAGGCTAGCTAGGTGGTGCTACTACTCTTTGGTTCCTCCCAATGCTGACTGAGACGGACCTACCGAGTTGCACAATAGGATTGACGACGGAATGAATCGATCTTATTCTATCCTTATGAATATTAGATATTGGATATCTAATTAATTGGGACATTGGATGTCTAAATTGATTTATTGGATAAATTGATTTACGGCCTAATGAATTAAATAAATTATTGGGTGATTAATTTAATTCACGAATATAATTATTTCTTGGAGAAATTAATTATGTTGTTATGTATTTGATATGATTAATTAATTGGATTAATTAATTTATATAAATACAACGGAATAGAATTGGACTTTATCCGTTTGGACTATCGGGAGTCCGAAACGAACCGAATTCGTCCAAATCCTTCTAGATTGCCCCCCCTTTCCACCTACTTCCCTCTTGGTCTTTTGTGTCCATTTAGTAATGGATGACAAAGACATTGTAGGGAATCTCATGTGTGGATGAGTTGTTTTCATGTGGGTGGGAGTTGAATAAAGGAAAAGAAGACTTCAATCTCTTGAAGACAACCCATTCATTTCCTACAGTTGAATAGCAAGAGAGAGAGAAATAATTCTCAAGTCTTCTTCTTCCTTTTCTTCATTTTGGTTCTTGATAATTCTTGGAGAAAAATCAAGAAATCAAAGAGAGAAAATTTGATAAACATACTTAGAGTATCTTCATCAAATTCAATAGCTTCATCACTTAGCTCTAGCCGTATCCTTGGAGGATAGCAAGGTGATTGTCATCCCATTCGTTTCTCCGGTGCGTGGCAAGTAGAGGCGTTTTATTTCCGACGTTGGATAATTCGAGTGCTTGGAGCGCTTTATATCGTAAGGAATTCGTTTAAAGCTTGGGGAATTGCTCAAGAGAAGGAATCCATTTAATTAACGGACTACAATGGTGAGTTTCTTACATCTCTTGTGTTTTCGTTTATATATTCATATATACATAGATCGATCGATTCCCGTAGGGATTCAGATCGAATTAATTTTTGTTTTACTGCTTCCACTGGGCCTTCGATTTAGGCACCCAATCCCAACAATATTCAACCCCTGCGTGGGCATGTATTGAGATTGAGTTTTATGTATTTATTGAAAGACCAAATCAGTCTACCGAGTCATTTTAGCCTTAGAGGCATTTTTGAGATGTTCGATTTTTACTACCAGCCCGGTAGATCCTTGAGGAAAGGTTCTACGGCGTGTAATATTCCTGAGCGGATTGGGGGTGTTACGTAAATGGTATTAGAGCTTAAGTTGTGGAAACCTAGGCTGTTGGGTTAAGTGGTGTCTGTTGAGTTTTGTCTCGTTGGATTTTGTCTAACTGAGTCGTGTCGCGATGCGTCGTCTGAGTTTGTTGGTCGTGATTAGTATCGTGGAGTGATTATCATCTTCGTGCGACCTGTGGATGTAAGTCTCCCTTCTTTGTGTTGTGCCTCGTGTGGCACGAGCCACTTGTATGATTAGTCGTTGAATGATGGGATCTTTATGCAGATTCTTGGTTTCGTGATATTTGTTTATGTGACTCTCATATTTCGGTTATATGAGGAGGATTGTCGCTATTTATGTCCTTATGACTGTGATATTTTGACTGTTTGTTTTCCGGCAGAGACATGTATTGTCTTGATTTTGAACGAATTGATGCATGTACTATGATGTGCATAAGTGAATGTCGATACGTGTGAGTTTTGGGCATTCTGGCCTATTGGATTTTTGAAAACCTTGTGTATCTTAGAAAATAAATTTCGAGACGTACTTTTAAGACGAATTATTTTCTCGCGGTACCTTCAAGGTGCCACAGTATGATTCAAAATTATTCCAATTGAGGACCAAAATATTTTGAGATATTTTCAATTATTTAGAAATGCTTTGCTTAGATCCGAGGGTCGAATATTTCTGAAAGTTTTTCATTAAAAGAAAAGTCTCCTCATTTTCATCAAATGCAAGATGGTTTTCAAAGTCTCGATAACGATGTTTGTACAACTTTTTTAAAGGTAATGCTCAAGATAAACTGGTGTTTCCAAATTGTTTTAAAAAAGGTGGTTTTCGTTTTTAAAACCTATCATTCATGTTTGCAGTCTGGGAATGTGTGTACGATGTTAACATTGTCACTAGAGTGTTAGCCCTCCGAGTTGTGATTGAATTAGTGGTATGAGCATTGAGTCGTTCTCCACACATTCGCTGTGTTAGCCCTCCGTGAGAGGTGTGATGCTGGTATTTAATGTTTGTCACCTCATGGGGAATTGTGCATTGTCGCACCCATGCGAGCTGTTAGAGCTTGGGTTTGTATGATTGTGCACATATGTGATTGTTTCATGATGTTTTGTAATTGTGCACTGGTTATCGTTCGATCCGTCGATGTCGCCGAAAGATGCCGTCGTTGCTGTGATATTCATGTGTGTGTTGCCTTACGATGGTAATCGTTATATGTGTTATGTGTTATGATTTTCGGTTGTGCTGAGTGGTTACTTATTCAGTATGCCTAGGTCATGGTCGTGGCGATCAGACGCGTGGTAGAGATCATGCTGCCGGTGATGATATCGGTATCGGTGTTGCTACTATTTTACAGCAGGTAGCTACACAAATGACTCAGTTGACTCGGGCAGTTCGGTGTATTACAGATGTGACCCAGAACACTGGTGCAAATCAGTGGCTTCGAGAAGTGGTTCATATGAATCCCCCTCATTTTGCTGGTGCTGCAGATGCATTAGGCTGGGATGGTTGGTTTTTCCAGTTGGAAAAGATGTTCGAGGTATTCGATTGTCCAGAAGAGTTTAAGTTGCCAGTCGCTCAGTATCTTCTTGACAAGGATGCTGCCAGTTGGTGGGAGGCTGTTAAGCCTCAAGATCGTGTTGTCACGTGGGTAGAGTTCCAGAGATTGATGAGAGATGAGTTTTGTCTGGAACCAATCAGGAATCAGAAGATCAATGAATTCTTTTCGGCGAAATCGCAAGATGTACCGCTGTCTCAATCTATTATTGATTTTAGAAAATAGCTCAACTATGTGCAAGATCAATTAATGACGGAGGAGGATAAGATCTATCATTTTAGTAGGCGGATGAAGCCGGAGATTCGTCAATACATGGCAGGTCTCACTTGTACTTCCTTGAAAGATTATCAGAATAGGGTGTTAGCCTATGAGCTATCCAGATAATCGATCGAGAGTATGTCTGACTCGAAGAAATAGAAAACCTTTGGGAACTTTTCAGGAAATCAGGGGAGTAGGCCCCCTGAGGCTGGGACTTCATTTCGTCATCCCAAGATGGTTCCTTGATCGCGTGATCAGAGGAGTAGTACCCCTGCAGTGAGTAATGTGAGCAGCATGAAGACATGTTATAACTGTAGTCGAGCGGGCCATACCGCGAAGAGTTGTCGTTCACCGTTAGTCAGCTATTTCGAAGAGCATGTATTAAATTTTAAAATCGTGTGTACTTCGACTTTCCTATTCATATGATGAAAATTTATTATCAATTTCTGTAATATCCGCAATTTCGATTTTCGGTAATTTTCTTTTTTTGGCGAGAGTCCATTTTGACGACTCACTTGTGACCGTTTCGTCATTTCGAGAATGATTAATTATACACTTTTTGACATTCGAGTTCATTTCGGTGTCGTTTTATCGAGTTCCGTGCTTCTTAGCGGCTTTTCTGCACTTGAGTTCGATTCTTGAGAATCTCGTTCGAAACTGCTGTTTTGAGTTTCCCGTAAGTCCGTTTAACTTTGTTAGACGTGTTGTGAACTTCGGTTTGGCTATTCGATCACGTATCGTGATTTTAAGGCGTTTTGGGCCATTTTGTAATTTATCCAAAGTTGTGGGTATCCACATTCGTATTTATTGTCTTGACCCTTTTCGTGGTCGCGTGTGGTCTTGATGGTAGCTCAAGCTCTTAGTATGATCTTATTCTAGAGCTTTCTGTGCGTATCTTGAACTTGTGTTCCGATCGGAGGAATCCGTTGTTGTAACGAGCTTTGAGAACACTACTGCTGTAGTTCTGATTGTAGTTAGTGCACGCTAAGTATTGTAGTTAGCGCACGTTAATGGGGGTTCCGGGATTGAGGCAGAAACTACTGCCCTGGTCTGGGCAGTCAATAGCGCACGTTATGTAGAGCGTAGCGCACGCTGTGGTGCGACGGTAGCGCACGCTATCGGAAGGGTTGCGCACGCTACCTGGTAATTTGGGTTCAGTCCAGAAGTTATTGGACTGGGTTGGCATTTTGTCTAGCGCACGCTACGAGGTAGTGTAGTGCGCGTTAATGTCAGGAGTTACCGCACGCTATCGGAGTCATAGCGCACGCTAACTGTTGGTCGGGTTCAGTCGAGAAGTCATTGGACTGAGATATTGGGATATATATATACCCCGATAGCGCGCGCTAATCATGATGATTAACGCACGCTAATTTGTGTCCAGTATAAATACAGGACACCAGTCCAGAGTGTTCATTTTTTTTTTCATTTCTTCTTCTTCCTTCGCGAGTTGGAGACGTGGCGACTAGGGTTCGCGATCTGGGCTGATTTTCTTCCATTCCAAGGTGCCTTGGAGGTCTCTAAGTGCTTGTAACCACATCTAATCTGTTGTTCTTCATCAGATCAAGGTAAATTCTTGATTCTTCTTCAAGTTGACTTTTTGGGAGTTCTGTTCTTGATTTCGTTTTCCATTCGATTTTGATAAATCGATTGTTGTTAAATGCTGTTGTTAAACATATCATATGGATTGTATATCCATATTTTGGTTTGGAATTCCATTTTCGTGTTTTGTCGGGACGGTTTGCGTTCTTGGCCATTTTGGGGGAAACCCTCGAACTCTTGTCGTTTGTTCCTTCAATTCAGCGGGTTTGGGTCGTGCTACGGATTTCATTTTCATTGTTGTTATTGTCCTTCGTAGCTTATTGTCGCGAGTTGTCGTTCGGAAGAGTCGGCGGTTTCGTAGGCGATACGGGTCTTCTCACTTCGGTCGATCCTCCACGTTTGTGATTGTTTGAGGCAAGTACCTTGTTCATACTTTTCTTGTTTTGTGGATATGATGATCGGTGATCGTCTAAATGTGTTTGTTTGGTTGTTTGAAATGAACTTTCAAAGATTTGGTTTAGCCTCGCTAAAGGCTCCCTTTCAAACTCGTGTATATGTTGTGATTGGTGTGTTTCGTAAATGATTATGTGACTCCTATGGATATGGGTGGTGTGGATGTTGCACTTGATAGTGCGTGCGTACGTATATTGCCTATTTTCGGTGCGTTGTTGTTTGACGTTGTATTTTTTCTAAGTGTTTGATGCCTCCGGGTGAATTGTTTGGATGTCTTTGTTGTATTGTGCTATGTATGTGAATGTGTGGTTATGGTTGGGGTCTATGGTGACACATGGCTAGCGATCATGTGGTCAGGATGCAACAAGAGATTGATCCAAACGTGAGAGCCTCAGGATACCTACGGTGACACATGACATGTGATCATGTGGTCAAGAGACAACAAGTGATTGATCTAACCGTGAGATTACGTGGCAAGTGATCACGGTGGTATGAATGTGAGATGACGTGGCATGTGTTCACGGTGTGATATATGAATTGTGAATGTGTTTTGCTCACCTCGGGAGGGTCCGACGAGGCCTCGAGGGAATCCAATGGTAGAGCCGTGGATTCACGAGTTGGTGTTGATTTTATGTCCGTCGAGGACACGTGACGTGGGTTTTGACCCTGTGAATTGTTGTTGGTTTTTATTTGCGAAAACAAAACCTTTGGGATGTGACCCCTGTCGATTTTGGAAAGAGAAGGATTCAATAATCCTAAATTGTTTTCTATTAAAACACCCGATGGCATATTAAACCATCTTTTGTAAATTGTTTCCCTTGAGTTGTAATCTTTCCGTTTTGGAATGTTTTACCTAAATCCTTGCTTCGGGAAGTATTTTTCGTTATGTTTGAATCTTTGAGGATTCCTGGTTATTATTATTCTTGGAACTTGAATTGTATGGCTCGTATTTGCACTTTGTACTTGCACTAGCAAAATAGTGGAATTTTGCTAACCCCCGAGTAATCAGGGGGTGTATGTCTGTTTTTGCATTCATGTTTTCGGGAGCCTAACACAGGGTCGGCATGAAGGATGATGAAAGATGATCGATACTAATTACATGTGGTCCCGTACGTTGTTGTGTTGGTTCAGTTGTACTTTATTTTCCGCTGTAGTGTTCTTTCCCCGTTATACGGGAGTGTGTTGTATTCGGTCCCTGCGTGGGCATGTATTGAGATTGAGTTGTATGTATTTATTGAAAGACTAAATCGGTCTACCGAGTCATTTTAGCCTTGAAGGCATTTTTGGAATGTTCGATTTTTGCTACCAGACTGGTAGATCCTTGAGGAAAGGTTCTACGGCGTGTAATATCCCTGAGCGGATTGGGGGTGTTACAATTTCAATATTGTTATTTTTACCAAAAGTCCTTGTGATGTAAGACGAATAACCTAGCCTAGTGGGCCCCATGATGGATCCACGGCGCTGTAGATACCCAAGATTTTGGGGATGTTGCAGTAGATGGTATCGGAACGCAAGGTTAATCGAACTACACACTTTATTAAAAAATTATTTCAAAGACCGAACTTTTTCAAGTCAAAAAGAGAGGCAAATACACACGTTTTCAAGAATAATAACTTTGAAGAAATATCTTTTCGACTACACTACAATCATTCCAAGCGCGTCAAGCATCCACCGACTTCGCATACCCTGTACAAGTAAGTGTTATGTTTTGAAGTACTTTTTCATGTTGTTTGAATTTATTTTGAGAACAGAAGTTGAAATAAAATCATATACTATTAAGTATAACACACAACCTAGATGCGCTTCAATAGAGTCCGAGAAGTCTCCTGACTCTGCCATCAAAAATAAAAATAAAAATAATACTTAAAGACATCACATGATATCACAACAATCCAAAAGCAATCAACTAGAATAAAACACCACCCAATCAAAAACTAGTAAAATGACAAGGGATAAGGTATTTCAGAGGTTCAAGTTAATATTCAACTTCCGTTTCTTTCCCTTTGACCACTCAATTCGAGCTACTGTAGGATCGGGCTCAGGAACATATGCTTTCAATATATCTAATAAGTCTTCAGCTTTTGAAGCTGATATCAGAATACCGCGTGCAGACGGTGTAATAAAATGTTGTTCCACCCATGGTCGATAAAATTTAATAATCCATCATAGAATCCATTAATATTCAACAAACCAGGAGATAGAATCCTTTCTTGGCGTACAGTAAAGACTGCTACCTGCCCGTATGGTCCGCACTTCGAAGTCGACTCAGCAGTTAAACAAATGAGTCTAACTACTCTAATGACAAACTAAACGTCACAGGCACATCTTCTACTGAACCCTCAAGTCAAAGGTCCACGTATACTATCACAACCTTTCGATTCGTCATCGACTCTCCGAGAGTGAATACCGTGTGACTGAATCGAGTATGAGTCGTGTTCGAGTATACTGGTCCCACCAATATACTTATAACTATGCTCTCAAGACATGCATACGTCCTAGCATCAGTTATACAAGTCTTATTAAAACTTAATGTCCATTTAAGTTTATTGACTTGCGAACGATTTACGTAAATAAACTTTAAACACTTCCAGTGCATTTTCTCTTATCCCATAACGATAATGGAATGTTCGACTTATTTACATGGACTTCATTTCAATGTTAACCAAGTCAAGAATGCAATTGAAATATAACAAAAATTGAATCAATCGTATTGCCTTTTTATTACTTATTTCATAATTACAAGTACAATGCCCCTACTCTCTCATCCCCTGAGTGGCATTCGAGGGCATATTCCTAACACGGGCTATATCTGTAGTGATGGAGTCTTCAAAAGGAGCTAACATTTCTTTGTCTTGCTCCAACCTCGTTCTCCTAGCAGCTTCCCTTGATTCTTCCCCCTTTTTGGCGTCATCAAGGTATGACACCTTTTCATCAAGGCGTTCCAGGATTTGTAAAGCAACATCTTGTTTCGTCTCAATATTAGACATTTTCTCAACAAGGGAGGAGAGCACCTGCGACATATCTTAGATTTTCTTGTCGTGGGCTCGAAGTTGGGAACCGGATTCGATCAGAGCAGATGCTGTCTTGGCCTTAGACACGCGTAGCTTTGATTGCTATTCTCTCAGGATCTGCTCCTGTTTTTCTTGCAGTTGACTAAGGGCCTGCTTGAAGACGTGTGGCAAGATAGTGAAGGCTTCTACCACTCGGGAGACTTCGTACTTCAGTCCGGTCATCTCTTCAATGGCAGATGTGTGTAGCCAATCAAGATCTTTTTCCATAGAGTATTGGGCATTGACGGCATCCTGGATGAAAACAGTTTGGAGGCCAAGAGCATGTAATCGCTTTTTTCTTGTGGCTGTTCTGGGAGAGTCTGGATAGGCAAAATCTTCAACTCCGTTCAACCGTCTGAAATTCACATTGGGATGTGAATTGAGTTGGACATCCTCAGGTATTATACTGTCATCGGATTCCAAGGCCGTTGATGGTACGAGAGTATCAGATTCGGGCTCGGCGACAGGGGGTGCTTCATCGTCCTGTGCTGAAGTGGTTTCTGAAGACATGGATACAAGAGGGACCAATTCCTCCTGCTATCTCTCAGCATTCGCCTGCTCCGGCAGAGGGACTGATTCCTCATGCGGGATGGCGTTGGATTCTCCTTCTACCTGGGAAGCGACAGGCTCGGGTGCCTGTTGCAAAACAGATTGTTCCTCCATGACATGAGGGGCTGAATCCTCGTTGTCGGGAACAGTGTCTAGTTGATGGGGAGGTGATTGGTGATGAATCGATGATCCTGCGCCCATCAAAAATTCAGATTCTTCGCGACTCTGTCTTAGACCAGCCTGAAGGGCATCATCATCATCGTCTTAGTCGGGATCTGATCTTGGATTTTCAGGAGATTTCACGGACTTAGCTTTACCTTTCTTTCGTGATTTGGCTTTTTCAAGCAGATGGCTCTCAATCAGCTCTTTAACGAATAGGTTGTCCCATTGGATCAGGACATCAATTTCTTGAGTGTCTGTCACTTCCAAAACAAATCTTTCTTCATTACTCCATTCGCTCCAGTTGTACAGATTTTCGTACGGAGAAAGTCTGTAACTTTTCCATTGGAGAAACCGCTCGTAAGCCTGTTCGATTTGCACAGAAAGTAGGGTTTTGTGGATGATTGTGTCCGGGGAGGGGCTGCGTACAATGCCTGGGTTTGCTGTAGGCATGGGTTCCTCTACAGGTGTGGAATCCTGTATCAGAGAGGGATTCCTTACAGGGGTAGGTACCCTGATGGGAGATGGATCCTGAACGGGTGTGGGATCCCGTATAGGAGAAGTAGCTTTTGGCTCCAAAGTGGCAGCCGACTCGCCAGAGTCTTGTATGTTGGCAGATGTCTGAGCATCCGTCATAGCCGCCAAAGGCTTGGGATCTACTGTATCGACAGTAGCAGGCATCTCTTCCATAGGGGTTGGGCCCTGGGGGAGTTGATCAGTGGGTTGAGCCACGGAAGGTGCAGCCTTGGAGGTTTCTGTAGCCTTAACTTTTGTACGCCTCCTTAGCTTACTTTTCGGCTTCTCAACAGCAACTGGAGTTTTGCTGTGAGATCGTTTTTTCTTTCTCGAGGATTCAACACTTTGGGATTTTGACGAAACATCCCTCGGATCGGCAGATAGAGGCATTCTATGGACAAAAGGTCTGTTGGCAATCAAGTTTCTTTGGTTGAAGACAGTAGGCCTGATGCCTCCTAAGTATATCCGTGAACTAATTGTCTTTGCCTTTATGGATTGTGGAACTCCGCATTTAGTCAAAATGTAGTTAAAAAACAATCCAGATGATTTCTTCTGAGAGGCAGGTTTAGACACTTCTTCCTGCAAACGCTTGAGGATGATTTGACACCAATTGACCTTTTCACAGGTCATTATAGAAACCATCATTCTGAACCTGAGATTGGTGCACATCTCAAAAGCACCTATTCTATTTTCAACAACACGACAACAGAAATCATGTAAGTAGACAAAAGGTAAACAGAAATTTTTCTTATGGCAAGTGGTATGAACCGTTTCCACCGTCGCTGAACTGGTGAATAAGCCATAATAATGTGTCAAGAGGTCTTGGGACCCGAAGGTCTCAAGTTCTTCCATGGTCAGGCCATCAGCAGGTAGCCTGTAGATGTTCTAGAGTAGCTCTTGGTCGACACGGATCTCTACTCCGCGAACGATGGCTGTTATGTCAGCAACATGTCCTCCTTGAGCCAGTGAAAGGAATCGAACGGCAGCATTGAGGTAGAACTCCTCAACCAAATGAACATCAAATCTTTCAGCAGAGTGGCTGCCAAGGCAATAGAGGCCTTGTTGACGAATCCTAGTGATGACGTATTCCATTGATTCGACATCGTCTCCTTCGGCATGAATGCATTCAAGCACAACAGATCTGGAGAAGATCCGTCCGTCGATGATGGTTGATGATTTCTTGAGAGAGGTGGAAGATGTCTGGGTAGACGCCATTGATGATTTCTCAAGGAACGGTGAAAAAGATTCAAGAAAAATGCAGTAAACACAGAGAATTTGTAGGCTGTATGCTCGAGAACTCTTAAAATATGCAGAAGGCGTAAAGAGTCTCAATGGCATTTACAGTCCTTTTATAGTAGGCGGCAACGAAGGGTTTTAGAGAACGAATGGTCAGATTTAAGGGATGGGAACCGGTGTTTAAAATTAATGGTCACGATGGACAGAGTGTAACTGGTACACTTATTCATTGAATTTTAAAATAGGAGCGGGTGCCACTTCTGACATTTCAAATTACCCTTAATGCCTGAAACGGCGGTGTAAAATATATTAAACAATTTGAAACATCGCGGCGTATGATATGCGGTTGTCCAGATGTCATGTAAAGCATTTAATGCAAAAGACGTTTGACATGAAACAGGGCACGTGGACAAAAATTGTTTTAAAATAAATTATTATTATATAATGAATCGCTTTCCCATAGTATGTGATGTATCCGCGACAATACAGTGTTCCCCCTTAAAAGGTACATATGGGATTCAATTGCATATATCAACTTTTGGATTAATGCTGTATTCATGGGTCATACTGTATTCCCCCTTAATTATTGCATACGTCAGCTGTAGGATGATTCATATCGCTTTGTTCCCACAGTGCTGTATTCAAGGCTCTGAGTGTATAAATAATTAATGGTAGATACTGTATTCTTGGGTCTTATAGCATTCCCCCTCAATTGTTGAGTAAAAACAGTAAATACTTACAGGGAGTCAGGCTGTAGCAATCCTAATTCTTGTCGAAGCATGATGAATCTAGCTGTGTCGAGAGGCTTGATGAATATGTCGGCCAACTGCATATCTGTATGAACTTTTTCCAGCCGAACATCCTTGTTCTCGACATGATTCCTCACGAAATGATGCTTCATGTTGATATGCTTAGTGCGCGAGTGCAATACAGGGTTGTGCGTTATCGCAATTGCACTCGTGTTATCGCACATAATGGGCGTTTCCTTGGCTTCAATCCCATAATCTGACAACTGTTGCTGCATCCAAAGGATCTGCATACAGCAACTACCAGCAGCATAGTACTCTGATTCAGCCGTGGAAAGCGAGTTTGCCAATTGCTTCTTGCTGAACCAAGATACAAGTCTAGGTCCAAGAAAGTGATAAGTTCCACTTGTACTCTTCATATCTAGCTTGCAGCCTCCGAGATCCGAGTCGCTGTAGCTAACTAAATCGAATCCGCCTTCTTTAGGATACCATAGTCCTACGTCGACTGTTCCTTTGATGTACTTCAGGATTCATTTAGCTGTGTTGAAGTGTGATTCTTTAGGTGCTACTTGATATCTCGCACACACTCCTATAGCAAACTGGATATCGTGCCTGCTAGCCGTTAGGTACAGGAGAGAGCCAATAAGCTTCCTGTAGAGTGATTGGTCAACCGGCTTTCTGGCTTCATCAGCACTAATTTGCACGGAAGTGCTCATGGGGGTTGACGATGATTTGGAAGTATTCATTCCAAACATGTTGAGAAGCTCCTTGCTGTATTTTTCCTGGTTGATGAATATCCCTGTAGGCAACTACTTTACTTACAAACCTAGAAAATAACTAAGTTCTCCCATGCTTATTTCAAATTTACACTGCATGAGATGAGAGAACCTTTGACATAAAGCAAGGTTAGTTGAACCAAATATAATATCATCTACATAAAAATGAACCATTAGAAGGTCATCGCCTTCCTGTATTTTTAACAAGGTCTTGTCCACAACACCTTTCTCAAATCCATTATCAGTTAGATACTGGGACAGGGTCTCATACCATGCTCTAGGAGCTTGCTTAAGTCCATACAGTGCTTTCCTTAGCCTGTATACTAGATCTTCACCTTCTGGATTGGCAAACCCTGGTGGTTGTTCAACATATACTTCTTCAGCGAGGTCTCCATTTAGGAATGCACTTTTGACGTCCATTTGGTATACAATGAATCTGTTATGGACGGCAAAGGCTAAAAATATCCTAATAGCTTATAGTCTGGCTACAGGGGCAAATGTCTCATCGTAGTCTATGCCTTCTTCCTGTCTATAGCCTTGGGCGATTAGCCTTGATTTATTCCTGATAATGAGTCCATTTCGATCCTTCTTGTTTCTAAATACCCATTTGGTTCCAATTACTGATTGATGCGTAGGTCTGGGTACAAGATACCATACGTTGTTTCTTTCAAAACTGTTAAGCTCTTCTTCCATAGATGTTATCCAATGAGAATTGTTGAGAGCTTCTTTGGTAGAAACAGGTTCGGACTGGGCTAAGAATACATCAATAGTGCACATATTAAGTCTTCTAAGCTCGGATTGAGATTTCCATTCAGGAAATTGTGATATCTCAGTATTGGGTTCTTCTTGCACACATAGTACATTTTCTTGTGTACTCTGTATTCTCCTACGGGTAGAAACACCAGCATCAATGTTTCCAATGATCAGCTCTTGCGGGTGATCTCTCAACCATCTTCGGTCGGGTTCTAATTCGGGGTCCCGTACTATATCTTGAGTTGCCGTAGTTTCGGCTTTAGCTTGTACAGCATCGGCTTCATCTACGTCGATTCTTACAGCTGCGGGGTTGATTTCTAGGTCAACGACAGGTTCTATAGGAGTTGGTGGATCTATGATGGAAAGTTGTTAGATGTTCTGAGAAAGGTCTTCTACTCCTATAGAATCATGGTGAGGTTCATCGAATACTACATAAACTGATTCGTCAATTGTTAGGTTCTTTTTATTGAAGATCCTGTAAGCTTTGATAACAGAGGAATATCCTACAAATATCCCTTCATCCGATTTCTCATCAAAGGTTCTAAGTTGATCCTTACCATTGTTCAACACGTAACACCTGCATCCAAATATGTGAAAATACGAAACTAATGGAGTTTTGTTGTTCCATACCTCATATGCTGTTTTGTTGTGGTGCTTGTTGACGATACAGTGATTTTGAGTGTATCATGCTGTATTGGTTGCTTTGCCCCAGAAACGCTGTGGCAACTTGCTTGCGACAATCATTGTCCTTGTTGCTTCCTTCAGCGTCCTGTTCTTTCGCTCGGCAACACCATTTTGTTGAGGTGTACGGGCAGCTGAGTATTTGTGCTGCATCCCATTTTCCGAACAGTATTGCTCTATAAAGCAGTTAGTGAATTCTGTCCCTCTGTCGGAACGAATGGACACGATACTCGACCCTTTTTCATTTTGAAGCTTTCTCAGGTGCTCGGGCAGCTTTGATGTTATTTCCTTCTTCTTGCTTAAGAATATTGTCCAAGCATACCTGGAATAATCATCAACAATAACGAGACAGTATTTCTTACCTCCCAAAATTACCGGGTCTACAGGACCATAGAGATCCATTTGTAGCATTTCCAGAATTCTGTGGGTTGAAAGGTAGGATTTGCTCTTCAGGGTGGACTTGATATGCTTGCCTTTTTGACATGGTCCACTGACACTGTTGTTTTGGAATGACAGATTCGGCAATCCTCTAACCAATCCCTATCTTGAGAGTGTAACACCCCCAATATATTCAGGAATATTACAGCGCCGTAAATCCTTTACATAAGGATTTACAAGGCTGAAGAATTGAACAGACATTAACAGGTACAAATAAATGGAAGTAACGAAATTAAGATACAACAGTTCTGACCAAATACTGAAAATACAAATGTTCAGCAGAAACTTATTAATACATCACCAAATTCAAATTCATCATAAATGACTACGTACTCGAGTACTTATTGAAATAACCAACAAACAACAGTCAAATAAACCCGGCTGGAACATCACTCTGCACCCTCGTTGTCATGCAGCTCCAGTGGTTGTTTTCCCGCTCTCCTGGATCCTGAACATAAACAAAATGTTCACCCCCGAAGGGGTTAGCACAACAATGCTAGTACAAGTACCACAACATATTATTCATATCTCACGAAGAATACTAATGTAAACAACAAACATACCAATGAGTCTTATCCTTCGAGAAACTCATAAATGACATACACAACTTATAATCACAACATGATATCATAACATACACATGGTAATTTCGACGATCCAGCGTTCACTGCCTAGAACCCACGATGATCCCGTCAGACCAACCCGTGGTGGAAAAACCTGTCCGATGATCCAGCGCACGCTAGCATAGATCCCCCGATGATCCCGTCGGACCAACACGAGGTGGACATACAACAACAACATACATGCACGACAATATGTATAACATCAATACATAAAACAAATAAGGTACTTGCCTCGATTCGAAGACAAATACTTCCACAAAAACAAACACTCGAAGGTCGCCTCCCTCAAACAATCACGTAACAAGCTCGAACCTTAACAAAAGAAATAATATAAAATTTATCTCACGTCGTACGAATGTCTAAAAATTTGATTTACGGACAAAAGCTCATAAAATGTAATCTGCCTGAACTTCTTAGCGCATGCTAAGTACTCTGTGTAGCGTGCGTTAAGTCTGCTCGATAGCGCACGCAAACAACAAAGCCCAGCGTACGCTAACTATGCATGGTCAGTACCTCACTGATCAGCCGACTGACTCATCTGATGGCCTAACGTACGTTACGTACCAAACGTAGCGTACGTTAACTCATGCTCGATAGCGCACGTTAATCTACATAGCTTAGCGTGCACTAACTGCGCATGGCAGTTCACTACTGAGCAGTAGACTGATCTCAACATGATCAAACCAATGAAATCTTCAGTGTTAATTCATGTTACCTCCATGAATATCATGTGCATACGATATGAATGATCTTATGGATAACAACAACTTCGGATTCAAGAATATGTATACTATTATAAAACCATATTCCATTTCGATTACAATTCTTCATGCGATAATTCGGAAGGCTTAATGGTCGATATCAACACCTTTATATCAATCAAAACTATCATTTTGTAGTTTGATTAACATTCCATCTTTACAAGATAAATCCTTCCATGATCAATCCTTTAGATTCGTTTAACAATAATGATGTTAAAGTCAAGTCCATGATTTCTATGAAGACACCTACTAGATTCGGATTACCAATGATAGAAGCTTCCTCTACTTGTTCATTGCAATAAGATTCGAATCATGATGTTCATAATCAAGGTACTTAAGGCATAATCATCTCAATATTCCAAACATGATGTGGTTTGGATAATTCACCCAAGAAACTCAATATTTTGCTAGCATGATCATCTTATTCTCCATAACACAAATCTAGAGTTGGAGATAGAATCAACATACCTTAATATGACGAAATCACTGAACCCCAAAGATAGAATCTGACTCCGGTTGGTTATATGCCACTCCAAGGTGCTACTTCTCTTCAATGATCAATCACAAGAAGTATCCAATGTCCAATGATCAAGTGGATGTGTTATAAGTGTGTCTAAGGAAGATGATATGCTCTCTGGTCTCTCAAGAACGAAGGATGAACGAAGGAAATGAGAACAAAATGGAGTGCTGGCCCATATATAAACTTTCTGTTCATAGCAGATTAGCGCACGCTACCATATATTCTTAGCACGCGCTAATAAGAGTTGACTCCAAAACTGTCCAGGTTCATCCGTGGGAATCTTATCCGGTCTTACGTCCGGCTGGCGCATGTGTTAGCCACCTAGCTCAATAATTGATTACCTAGCGCACGCAAGTCCTACATTCGTAGCGTGCGCTAGTAGTAGCCGATAGCGTGCGTTAAGCTACATTCTTAGCGTACGCTATCACGAGTTTGCATGAGAAAATTTGCATGATGATATACTTATGTACAAAGATACCAATATGAGAAATAACATATTCCAATAAATCTGAATAATACAGGGTTCCAATACAGATGAAATACACAATAATAAATCCAGATATTACATACTCTCCTACTAAAAAAGAGTTTCGTCCCGAAACTCAAGACGAAAATAACTCTGGATATCTGGACTTCATGCTATCTTCTGTTTCCCATGTGGCTTCTTCCACCCCATGACGTGACCACTGAACTTTGAACAAAGTGATTGGTTTGTTCCTTAACTCGACTCTCGAGTATCTTGACCGGTCTTTCTTCAAACATCCCATCCTGAGCGACTTCGATCTCCTCGAAATCAATGACATGACTAGGGTCCGGTATATATCTCCGTAACTGGGATATGTGGAACACGTTATGAACATGGCTCAACGACGACGGCAATGCCAATCTGTATGCCAACTCTCCAACTCTCTCAAGGATCTCGAACGGTCCGATATATCTCGGACTCAGCTTTCCCTTTCTTCCAAAATGGAAGATTCCCTGAGTAGGAGAAACCTTTAAAAGTACGTGGTCTCCAGTACTGAACTCCAAAGGGCAACGGCGTACGTCTGCGTAAGATTTCTGGCGACTCTGGGCGGTCAACAGCCTTTCACGAATCAAGGCTATCTTCTCTCGAGTCTGTTCGATCAACTCTGGTTCTGTCCCGATCAAGTCTGATGAATTGTCCCAACATAGGGGCGATCTACATCTCTTCCCGTATAATGCCTCAAACGGTGCCATCTTAATGGAAGCATGCCAACTATTGTTGTAGGTAAATTCAATCAACGGTAGATGAACTTCCCAATCAGTTGACCAATCTAAGGCACAAGCCCTCAGTATATCTTCCACCATTTGAATAGTCCTTTCGGATTGTCCATCAGTCTGTGGGTGATAAGCTGTGCTAAAGTTCAATTCGGTTCCCAAGGCCTTATGAACTGCTTTCCAAAAGTGAGACACAAAACGGCCGTCTCGATCAGAAACAATGGTCTTCGGCATACCATGCAATCGAACTATCTCCGAAATAAATACTCGTGCCAACCTCTCTGGTCCCCACGTGTCCTTAATGCCTAGAAAATGAGCTGATTTGGTTAAACTATCAACTATCACCCAAATCATGTTCATTCCTGTCTTGGTTCTCGGCATACTAGTGATAAAGTCCATCGATATGTCCTCCCACTTCCATTTAGGAATCGGGAGCGGCTTCAACATTTCGGCAGGCCATTGATGCTCGATCTTAACCTGCTAACAAGTCAAGCATTTCGAAACATAGTCCGCTACATCTTTCTTCATGTTGCCCCACCAGAAATTCTGCTTCAAGTCCTTATACATCTTACTGGTGCCCAGGTGGATAGAATAGGGCGAGCTGTGAGCTTCCTTCATAATCGTCTGTTTTAGAACATCGACATCGGGAACGCAAAGTCGGTTCTGAAATCTCAAAACTCCATCATCATGAATTACGAATCCAGGGGCCTTTCCCTTGATCACTTCATCAAGTAACCGAATCATTAGAGGATCATCTACTTGCTTAGAATTTATTTCTTTGGTTAACGACGAAGTTATTTCCATCATGCATAGTTGTCCTTGGACTCTTTGTAACCATACTTCAATTCCTTCTCGAATCATCTCTTGTTGAATGCTATGCTGGGAGGTCAGAGTCTCAAGCATCTGAATAGAAACAGGCTTGCAGCTAAGTGCATCGTCCACTACATTTGCTTTGCCTGGAAGATAAAGAATCTCCAAGTCATAGTCCTTAATAAGTTCCAGCCATCTCCTTTGCCGCATGTTCAACTCTTTCTGACTGAAGATGTATTTGAGACTCTTGTGATCCGTAAAGATCTGACAATGAGTCCTGTACAGATAATGCCTCCAGATCTTCAAAGCAAAAACTACTGCCGCTAGCTCCAAATCATGTGTTGGGTAATTCACTTCATAAGGTTTCAGCGATCGCGACGCATAAGCGATCACCTTGTCATTCTGCATCAATACGCATCCGAGTCCTTGGTTCGAAGCATCACTATAAACTATAAATCCTCCAGTTCCATGTGGAAGTGATAGAATTGGTGCCGTCGTCAATCTCTTCTTCAATTCATCAAAGCTAACCTGACACAACTCATTCCACTCAAACTTTTGAGTTTTCTGCAGGAGTCGAGTAAGTGGGCGGGAAATTTTGGAAAACCCTTCCACGAACCGACGATAATACCCAGCAAGTCCTAAGAAACTTCGGACTTCTTTCACGTTCTTAGGAGGCTTCCAATCCAAAACCGCTTCAATCTTCTGAGGATCTACTCGGACTCCTTCAGCTGATACTACATGACCGAGGAACATTACTTCCTTTAGCCAGAATTCACACTTAGAGAGTTTGGCGTACAGTTGCTCACTTCTCAAAAGTTCTAATACAATCCGCAAATGCTGTGCATGCTATTCTGGGCTCTTAGAATACACCAGAATGTCATCAATGAACACGACCACAAATTTATCTAAATATTCGATGAACACTCGGTTCATCAACTGCATGAATAAAGCAGGTGCATTAGTGAGACCAAACGGCATCACTACAAACTCATAGTGTCCGTAGCGAGTTCTGAACGCTGATTTCGGAACATCAGAATCTTTAATCCTTAGCTGATGATACCCTGATCTCAGATCGATTTTAGAAAATACTGTTGCTCCTTGCAACTGATCAAACAGATCATCAATCCGTGGCAACGGATACTTGTTCTTAATCATCATCTTGTTCAGCTCTCGATAGTCAATACACAGTCTAAGCGATCCATCCTTCTTTCGGACAAAAAGAACTGGCGCCCCAGGGCGAAACGCTTGGCTGAATATAGCATTTGTCCAGTAATTCTTCCAGCTGCTTCCTTGATCTCATATGCCAACGCCTTATCCTGGTATTAACGGAGTGTGGTACATTCAAAACCGGACATGTACCTCTGGATTTCTGGTTTCATCCTCATATCAAAATGGATCATTATTTCTGCATCTGTTCTGACCAGATGTCGAACAAATGCCAGCTGCTGTTAAACATCTTAATTGCCTGAGATACTGGCACATCTGAAGACTGAGCGGAGAAAAACTCCCGAACCTTGGATTCCCTCACAGGACGAGGGCAGTACTGAGCTTCCATCATCAATTTAAACTCTGTCCAATCAGCATCATGGTCTACAGGCTGGATGGCTTCCCACCATTCGGACGCTTCCCCTATTAGAAAGTATTGAGCGATAGAGGTTCTCCGGTCGTCTGGGCAGTTAATTCCGGTAAAGATTTTCTCCAGTTCCTTCAACTAATGGTCCCAGGTGGGAGTCTCAGAAATACCGTCGAATTTAGGTGGTTACATCTTCGCCACCTCTTGCAGCCATCGGGCACCTCGATTTTCCATATCTGGGATCCCTTGCTGCCTATCTCCCTGCTGTAATCCCACTGCCACCTGCATTCGGTCCACGACCTGAGCGAACTGAGTCATCTAGTTCACCACCTAACAAAGGATTTATGGTACAGCAGGTTCCGGTTCGTTATTGATAGATCTTTGTGGCTCACCTGAGCTATGACTGGCCTGATTAGAAGGCGACGCTTCCCTTTCAGCATTCCTTCGTCCGCGTCCACGACCGCGACCACGTCCACGTCCGCCTCTCAACATACTGTAAGCATAAATACTCAATATACAGGAAACAACATCGTTCTAATGTTCAAGTATAAAGAGATACAACATTTAAAGAACGACGTAGAGTTTAGGAACTTACAACCACCGCCCGCACGAAGACGTAGGCAGTACAGTGATGTTATTCGCGGCCGATTACCTCAAAAGACATATATGACCCCTATTATAACCCAATGGCTAAGATATCCATAATCTTAGCTCCAATACCATATTCTGTAACACCCCCGATATATTCAGGAATATTACAGCGCCGTAAATCCTTTACATAAGGATTTACAAGGCTGAAGAATTGAACAGACATTAACAAGTACAAATGAATGGAAGTAACGAAATTAAGATACAACAGTTCTGACCAAATACTGAAAATACAAATGTTCAACAGAAACTTATTAATACATCACCAAATTCAAATTCATCATAAACGACTACGTACTCGAGTACTTATTGAAATAACCAACAAACAACAGTCAAATTAACCCGGCCGGAACATCACTCTGCACCCTCGTCGTCATGCAGCTCCAGTGGTTGTTTTCTTGCTCTCCTGGATCCTGAACATAAACAAAATGTTCACCCCCGAAGGGGTTAGCACAACGATGCTAGTACAAGTACCACAACATATTATTCATATCTCACGAAGAATACTAACGTAAACAACAAAAATACCAACGAGTCTTCTCCTTCGAGAAACTCATAAATGACATACACAACTGATAATCACAACATGATATCATAACATACACATGGTAATTCCGACGATCCAGCGTTCACTGTCTAGAACCCACGATGATCCCGTCAGACCAACCCGTGGTGGAAAAACCCGTCCGATGATCTAGCGCACGCTAGCATAGATCCCCCGATGATCCCGTCGGACCAACACAAGGTGGACATACAACAACGACATACATGCACGACAATATGTATAACATCAATACATAAAACAAATAAGGTACTTGCCTCGATTCGAAGACAAGAACAATACTTCCACGAAAACGAACACTCGAAGGTCGCCCCCCCTCAAACAATCACGTAACAAGCTCGAACCTTAACAAAAGAAATAATATAGAATTTATCTCACGTCGTACGAATGTCTAACAATTTGATTTACGGCCAAAAGCTCATAAAATGTAATCTGCCTGAACTTCTTAGCGCACGCTAAGTACTCTGTGTAGCATGCGTTAAGTCTGCTCGGTAGCGCACGCAAACAACAAAGCCCAGCGTATGCTAACTATGCATGGTCAGTACCTCACTGATCAGCCGACTGACTCGTCTGATGGCCTAACGTACGTTACGTACCAAACATAGCGTACGTTAACTCATGCTCGATAGCGCACGTTAATCTACATAGCTTAGCATGCGCTAACTGTGCATGGCAGTTCACTGCTGAGCAGTAGACTGATCTCAACATGATCAAACCAATGAAATCTTCAGTGTTAATTCATGTTACCTCCATGAATATCATGTTCATACGATATCAATGATCTTATGGATAACAACAACTTCGGATTCAAGAATATGTATACTATTATAAAACCATATTCCATTTCAATTACAATTCTTCATGCGATAATTTGGAAGGCTTAACGGTCGATATCAACACCTTTATATCAATCAAAACTATCATTCTGTAGTTTGATTAACATTCCATCTTTACAAGATAAATCCTTCCATGATCAATCCTTTAGATTCGTCTAACAATAATGATGTTAAAGTCAAGTCCATGATAGCTATGAAGACACCTACTAGATTCGGATTACCAATGATAGAAGCTTCCTCTACTTGTTCATTGTAATAAGATTCGAATCATGATGTTCATAATCAAGGTACTTAAGGCATAATCATCTCAATATTCCAAACATGATGTGGTTTGGATAATTCACCCAAGAAACTCAATATTTTGCTAGCATGATCATCTTATTCTCCATAACACAAATATAGAGTTGGAGATAGAATCAACATACCTTAATATGACGAAATCACTGAACCCCAAAGATAGAATCTGACTCCGGTTGGTTATATGCCACTCCAAGGTGCTACTTCTCTTCAATGATCAACCACAAGAAGTATCCAATATCCAATGATCAAGTGGATGTGTTATAAGTGTGTCTAAGGAAGATGATATGCTCTCTGGTCTCTCAAGAACGAAGGATGAACGAAGGAAATGAGAATAAAATGGAGTGCTGGCCCATATATAAACTTTCTGTTCATAGCAGATTAGCGCACGCTACCATACATTCTTAGCGCGCGCTAATAAGAGTTGAATCCAAAACTGTCCAGGTTCATCCGCGGGAATCTTATCCGGTCCTACGTCCGGCTGACGCATGTATTAGCCGCCTAGCTCAATAATTGATTACCTAGCGCACGCAAGTCCTACATTCGTAGCGTGCGCTAGTAGTAGCCGATAGCGTACGTTAAGCTACATTCTTAGCGTACGCTATCACGAGTTTGCATGAGAAAATTTGCATGATGATATACTTATGTACAAAGATACCAATGTGAGAAATAACATATTCCAATAAATCCGAATAATACATGGTTCGAATACAGATGAAATATACAATAATAAATCCGGATATTACATTTGTTGATCGTCTTGAAGTTTACGTGTGACATCCTCTTGTGCCATAACCAGCTTAGATCTGCAGTGCCTTTGGCAACAAAACAAGGAATTGTGGAGCTCGTAGGCATCCAGTCAGCAATATACATATTACCTGATCTGCTTCCAGTGAGCACAACTTCTTTGGTCAGGATGTTCTTGACTCTACAGTGATCTATATAGAATTTCACCGAGAACTGCTTGTCACAGAACTGGCTAATACTAAGTAGATTGTACTGTAAGCCTTTAACATACGCTACATCGGTGACTTTGAATTTTCCGACAAGAAGATTTCCTTTTTCTCTTGTTCTTCCTTTAGATTTATCACCGAAGCGCACTTTTGGACCGCGACCTTCTACGAAATCTGATAGCTTGCTTCTATCTCCTGTCATATGCCGGGAGCATCCGCTGTCGAAGTACCATATGTCCTTCTCCAAGATGTCCTGTAGCAAACAAATTAGGTAGATTTAGGTCCCCTTTGATTGTTGGGTCCATGGATGTTAGTGCCTTTTGGTACCCAAATTTTCCTGACAACAATTGGCTTATTGTAGGTTACATTAGGTAGAGTTTTTCGGTATCTACGTGGGGCATGTACGTAGTTACTGTAGCTGTGATAATCATTATGTATGTAAAAATCAGGGTTATTATTATTAATCCAGTACTTATGCCATCTCGGAGGTGGAGCCATTTTCTTTGGTCTTACAGCTTGCCTTCTGGATTTCGAGTTAGAATCCCAAAGCTGTTGTCAATGCTGTGCGGACACCTGCTTTCTTGATAGATAACGAGGCTCCTGTATCCAGTACCTAGGCATGCTGTACTGAAAGTACTGCCGTGCGGGCCTTTGATATTTGGATACAGCCTTCTTTCTGAACGGATGTTGGCGCTGTTGATATGCTCGGGGATCATGCTGTTTCGTGCGCCTTACAGGTTGGAATGGCTTATGATTCCGCTGTCTCGAATAGGATTGCGGGGGAGGAATGGCAGTCTTTGCTTTTCGCGGTGCAGCAGGTTCCTTCATAGGACTTGGAGTTTCTTCCGATACAGGAATGTGTTCCACACCCCTGACGAACACAGTACTAGTTTTCCCTTTGTTGGAAAATGAGTTATATCCTAAGCCACTTTTATCATGAGCATGTTGCCCAGTGCTTAGAATTTCTTCCATTCTTTTAGATGATTTCTCGAAAGATTCCAGAATGGTCTCAAGTTTGCCTTCTCGCTTTTCGAGAGTATTAAATTTGGCTTGAAGTAGAACAAAATCATTTTGCTTTTCGAGAGCAAGTTGATGATTGCTCTCCAAGAGTTTTTCATGCTCGACCTTGCCGTTTTGACAATCAATTGACATATTTTCGTAGTTTATTTTCAGCAAGTCGTTTTCTTCTTTCAGCTCTATGTTGGAAAGTTGAAGCTGAATATTTTCATTTTTCAAAGTCTCGTGGGATTTTTGAATATTCTTAAATTCATTCATCATGTTTTCGAAAGTATGCGATGTATTTACTAGAATAATTGAGGTTGATCTTGCCTCATCATCACTATCTTCTTCTTCCGAAATGTCCTTTGCCATAAAGCACATATACGCCTTATTTTCGAATTCATCGTCACATGAGTCACTGTCAGTGACTACCTGAAGACATTCTTCGGATTTGGATGGTGTGGGGGAGGCTTCTGATTCTCCTATTATGGCCTCGAGATTGTTTTTCCAAGAACGTCTTCGTTCATCTTTCTCTTGTTGCTCGGCTTCCGGCAACCTTTGAACTTTAGGATAAGGACATTTGTTTGCATAATGTCCTGGTTTCCTGCAGTTATAGCACAGGTTAGCGTCGCCAGAGGAGGTTTCAGTACTTACCTTGTGAACAGGCTTGGGCCTGTAGGGAGTCTTTCCAGACTGCTTGATGAACTTTTTGAACTTGTGCATGAGGAGCGCCATTTCGTCTTGCGACAGGATGTCGTCGTCGCTGTCAGCATTCTTATGATTAGGCTTTGATGGCTGGGCATGCTGTGTTGTCGGTTAGATATAGCGGCTAAGGCTGTAGTCCTAGCGGGAGATTCTTCAGCTTTCTCTCTCCTGTCTATATCGTACTCAAATGCTTTAGGTCAGAAAAGAGATCAAAAGTAGATATTTCACTAAGATTACACGACACACGCGTAACTGTGGTCTTAATGTCCCATCGGGCAGGAAGAGATCTGAAAATCTTTAGGTTTTTATCCCTTTGCGTATAAATTTTGCCCAAAGATTCAAGTTCACCAATAATTACAGTGAATCGGAGGTCAAGTTCCTCAAGTGTTTCAGTTGGTTTCATTTCAAAAGATTCAAATTGTTGAGTTAATTTTGAAATCTTGTTTTCTTTTGAGAGCTTAGTTCCCTCACAAATTAACTTGAGTTTATCCCAGATTTCCTTGGCTGTTTTGCAGCTTTTTACCTTTGAGAACGTGCCTTTATCAACAGTGATAAATAACGTGTTCTTAGCAACATTGTCGAGGTTGGCGTGCTTTCTTTTGTCAGAAGTTCATTGTTCGCGCTCTTTCTCGAGCATCTCAGCATGAGCCTGGCCTTCAATTCTTGCATCCGGATTTACCTTCCTTATCTTTATTAGGGGTGTGCAAAAAAATCGATTAAACCGAAAAACCGCACCACACCGTAAAAACCGTACCGAAAAACCGATAAACCACTTAAACCAACATATATGGTTTTTATTTTTTATAAAACTGAAACTTCGGTAACGGTACGGTATTTGACTTAAATACCAAAAAGAACCCGTACCATACCATTATTTATCTTAAATATTTTTATGATAATATATCATATATATATAATAGTTACAGACTCACATGAATATAGAAGTATAACAAATTTATTGATGTTCAAGACACTTGTTTTTTTTTTATCCTGCAAATTAGTTGGAAGAAAACTTGAACATTAAATTAGTTACTATCTTAAGGTTAGTGTGATTTTTTTGGTTTAGCTATTAATTTGGATCAACTATTTATGGTACCTTGTTGAATTAATTTATTTGAGTATTTTTGTCTTATTAATGCTATCAAGTATCAAGTAGAAAAACCGAAAAAATACCGTACCAATGTAAACCAAACCGAAATACCGAACTACCAAACCGAAAAAACCCGTATGTTTATGGTATTAGATCATAATAAACCGAATATATTTGGTACGGTATCGGTTTTACCCTAAAACCATACCATACCGTACCATGCACACCCCGAATCTTTATGGGGAGATCCTGTATAACAAAAATCATCTCTTCGTGCATTGCTGCAAGATGAGCCTCCATCCTGATTCTCCAATCATCAAACTCATTAATAGAGAACATAGGAACTTTGTTGATCATTGATGTATCCATATGAGAATGTAGGAATGAAAAAGACTGTTTTATAAAAATAAGTGATTTTGGATCTGATTCAGTTAAAAATACGACTGATTCTTTTTAAAATCAACCTCTCTAATACCACTTGTTGGCTACTAAGTATACAGGATGCAGCTTGGAAAGTGTTTGAAACAACAGGCTATATGGTTTTCAAATCTGAGTGCGTAGCGGAAGTCTTTAATACAGTAAGTTGCTGAGGATACAATAACTAGGTGTGCAGTGTATACTTAAATAATCACAATTAATAAAACAATAAAGGGAGAAGGTAAATAACACAATATTTAAAGTGGTTCGAGGTAAACCCCTCTACGTCCACTGGTCCTCCACACAGGAGTAAGAGTTTATTATAATTACTACGTACAGAACTACGTAATTATCACCAAACCTAACCAATATATCGTTCACACAGATTGATATAATGATCTTAGCTATCAACCGTTCACACAGATTGGTTTGAGCTAACACGTGACTGGCTTCTTCACACACAGTTCTGAAGCTTCGTTTTCTTCAATGCAAGTCCGTCACACATAGTTCAGGAATAGCAAGGATTCTCAGTCCACACAGGGCTGATGGGTTTTGTTCAAGGGTAGAACAATATAGGAACAACAACTTTGACTTTCTGAGCTTATAGCTGATGATGTGTTGTTCACGGTTTGAGCACTGGATATCTCTTCTTTCAGAATAGCAGAATGCTTTGAAAGATATGTTTTGCTCTGAATATTCGTGTAAGCACTTGTTGGTTGTAGTTGTCAGTGACTGCGATCTTCAAACTCTGGAGATATATATAGCCTTTGAAATATATCCGTTGAAATAGATCTGTTGAGCAAGATTCTGTGACAACTTTGTTGTTACCCAAAATATTATCCGGAGATAGTATTACTGGAATGATCGAGTAACAAACAAATGCGAGAACACTTCCGTGAGAAAATAGATAACACAAGATTTGCCGGGGTTGTTAATCCCGGGCTTGAATGCTCTCGCGAGATGTTATTAATAAATATACTGTCGAGTACAAATATTAATGTTAGAATCTATTACAAGGAGTGTAAAGACTTCTAGTTATCTAAGCTTTAGAGCGCGTAGATTGCCGGAAGAACCAGATAGATAAATCTGTGAGTTCTTGCTTGGGATATATGATGAATATGTATGAATATCACTATGAATGTATTAGTGGTTGCGAAAAGAGCCTTTGATTCTCTCTTTGGTGTGTATTTTGCACTTAATTCGTAGTAGAATTCGCGTCCCCTTTGCCATAGCAGTGAGTTCTCTATTTATAGGGGACAAGGTAGCTGGGATTCCTCAGGCGATCGCGGGCGACCGCCATTTTCTATATTAAAATAAGACGGCCGATCGTCCCGTCACGTGGGCCTGTTCCCTTGAGGTCCGAGGTTGCTGCTGGAGGCCAGCTGGGCGAACCAATGGGAAGCCAGCACGCGTCTCTAGTCGCTGTCCGAAGAGGACCCACTTTGTACCTTTCGGCGGCCTTGTCGGTAGGTGTGGTAGGTGACAGGCTGGGGTCAATGGTCCTATCTGTCGGTATCCTTTGAAGATCCGCACGTGGGCCACCGTCCGAGATTCGGTCTTCGACGACTTTGACGGATGCTGGATCCATACGTGGCACGAGATGATCGCCTCTGGTTCGCTCATTAAAGACGATCGTCAGACATCAAAAGACGATCGCTGGGTACCAAAAGACGGTCGCCGCATTGTGCCGAACTCTGGGCGTTTGTCCAGAGTAAGTCTTCCATTGTTGGCTTCTCTGATTGTGATGCCGATCGCCTATCGAGGCGTATGAATCGCCGCACAACAATTGCCCCCCAGCTCGCCTCGATGTTGAAAACACGGGGTGAGGTGGCACTGTTGGCGATCGCCAATGCTTAAACGATCAGCCGATCTGAATTCAAATCTGGACGATCTTCTTTCGCGTCGGGAGCAGCGGGAAATGAAGGCGGGCTTTCCAAAAGTGGCAAGGACACGCGTCGCGCCGCTGTTGGGGGAGTCCGACAGTTTGTTGGACCTGTCGGCTGGCATGCCCTCGAAAAGACGCGTATGCGGGATTCGAGGGCAGCATTTAATGCGTCCCCACGTGACGGTTGCGATCCATCCCCCGAGGTTTCTCCTATTTGCATTTAGACCCTCGTCTCCATCTATAAAAGGGGCTGTGCTTCTTCTCCTTCACTTTTTACGCGTCCTTGCATCCCTAGCCGAATTTCTGCAAAAATTTCTGGAGCTTCTTGTGCCGATCTCCTTCTTTTCTCTAGGTAAGAAAAATTAACCTGCTCCCTCTCTTCACTTTCTAATATGTCGGGAGGAACCAAAACCTTTGAGACCGGAAGTTCTTCCGCTGCCGTAGCGTCGCCTGAACGGGAGGAGGTTCCTGTTGGAGTGCATATGGAGACGGCCGTTGAAGCTATTCGAGCGGGGATTGCACCCACAGAACTCGAATAACTTTTCAACGAGGCCGAGGTGGCGAGGACGGCGGTGACGGCGGAGCAGGGGGCTCGCCGGTGGATGAGGATGATTTGGTGCGGGAGGCCTGGGAACGAGAGAGTAGATTCGGCCCCGCCTATGTAGCTTTTGCTCAGATGATGGAAGCGATCGCCGGACCCTGTCCGGAATTCGATTTCGAAGCCTACTCCGCCACTCACCCTTACGAACATGTGAAGCGGACGGTTTTTCAGGCCGCCGTCCCGTCTCCGTGGACTCTCGGAAAGATCCGGAGTACGGCGACCAAGAAAGACCTGAACCGTTGGAGGGCCAAATATCATATCCCCTCTGACGTTTCCTTGCACGTGCCCTCGGAGAATGAACGTGCCGACTAACCGCCCAAGGATATGGTTGCCGTCAACGAGATGATTATGGAGGCGGGTCTGCGATTCCCGTTGCCATTCGCCGTCTCCTACTTGCTGATCGCCTGGAATTTGGCGCCTCTTCAACTGACGCCGAACGCATGGCTACAGATCATCTGCATGTTGACCCTGTTTGGCGGTCACCGGTTGTTTCGCCTCCTGACTGCGCTGGAGATGAATTATCTATTTAAACTGGCCACGCAGAAAGGGTCGATCAGCGGCAATCATATCCAAGGCCGAATCGGGAGAGTGGTCCTTGGCGTGCCGAATAATACCAGGGGTGACCTGGCTAAATGGTGCTGGGTCGGCGGGGCATGGCGATCGGCGTCGAGTGACAGGCCGAATGAGGAGTTGGAGATCCCCACCACTTTCCGGGAGAGGAATCCGAGTAAGGATTTGAACTCTCCCCTTGATTGAGCTTGTCTTGGACTGATCTAATTTTGTTTTCTTTTTGCAGGACCTCTCGTTCCAGCGATCGGCGACCTTCCATTCGATTTCTTGATCGTTTGGGAGCGGATCCGTGCCTTGCCGAACTCCTTTATTGACGTTCGATCGCTTGGTACCGAAGCTCATCGGTTGGGGGCTCGATTGTTCTGCTACCCTCGTCACTTGAAAGTTCCAGGTATGAGTTTAAGTGGTGCTTCATTGCTTGACGATTGTGTCCAGGAGGTCGTTTTGTTTTGTCTAACTTGTTTGTATCTCTCTTTTGACAGAGGTTTATTTTTCCCGATTTTCCGAACCACCGCCAGAGATCGCTATGTCAAACCCAGGACTCATCGGTCGCCTTCACTTGGGTAAGCAGACTGGTCCCGTTCCCGCGACGACGTCTCGTCCTGCTCCGGTGACGAGGCCATCCCGAGGCGCCAGTCGCCGAGCCGGTGGTTCAGGGAGAGGAACAGCTTCAGCGCCGCAAGAGGCGGAGGTCGGAGGAGTCCCCGTCGATTTCTGAGGCGGATGTATCAATTCTTGAGCCTCCGGTCGCTGCGGCTCCTATCTCTGCCATCCCGATGATGGAGCGATCAGGCCCCAGGCCCTCGGTCCCCGGCTCCCGGTCATCTGGCAGCTCGGCAAAGAAGGTGGCGATCGCCGAGGCAGAAACCTCTCGGGGCAATCCTTATTTTGGACGCGATCCCGAGTTGGTCAACAGGTAAGAAAGGATCAAGAATTTCTGAGTTGGGCATTCTGGGCAGGGTATAGGCTAACTCTTTGGTTTCTTTGGTTTGCGCTGCAGGGTTCGTCTCGCCGACCCGGACGTTGCTCCCATGGTGCTGGACTTTCTGTCGAGCAAGGCTCCATGTGATCCCTCGAAGTCCACCTTTACGTCGCCAAAGCTATCACCTCTCGCCCAAGGCTTGGGCGACCGATCTTGATGCGATCGCTCGTCGGCGATCTGAGACGCTATGCGGCGGCCGTTGCCACAGCTCTCCAGACGGCGACGATGGCCGTCCAAGCTGCTAGGGATTTTGAGGGGCGACCCTCCACTGCTCGTCTCCATAGCGACCTCGAGGCCGCCCGGAACAGAAATATTGAGGCTGCCAACCGGATCCAGTCTATGGAGAAGGAGTTTGAGGAGACGGCCAAAAGGGCTAAGCAGGACGTGGACCGATTGAAGCAGGAGCTGAGCCGCTCTAAGGAGGCTGCCGACCGGTCCCGTGATAAGGAGAAGAAAATCCGCCAGAAGCTCGCGGCTTCGCAGGAGGAGGCGGCCGGGCTGAAGGTGATGGTGGATCGGCTCAGCGGTGAGCTGGAGGCGGCGAAGAAGGAGATGGAGAAAGCTAAGGGTGAGAATGCCGCCAAGGTCGTCGAGCTGGTGGAGGCCGAGAAGACGGCCGTGGATTTGAAGGGGCAGCTGAAAGCGATCGAGGTCGATCCCTACCTCAACGATGAGCTCGTCGGCGAATTCGCTTATTACGTGGCCTATGCTGACGCTGTTCGAGCCGCTAAAAAGGCAGGGATCGAGATCGGTCCCCTGATGGAGAGCTTCAAATCCTATGCCCTCGAGCATCCTCTGCATCCAGAGTTCTCCTTGCTGATCCTTGACTTTGTCGACTTCGGGATCAACTTCAGTTGGTATACCGGTAAACTCATTCATCCCGAGGCCGATGGGGGAGCCCAAGCCGATCCGCAACCCGAGGGCGAAGACCAGCAGGCGGGGCCTTGAGAGGCATTTTTGTTTTCCTCTGTAACTTGTACTTTTTTGTAATGCCTTCGGGCCTCGTAATGTACGAAACTTGTGTTGTGAATAAAATGCTCCTTTTTTCATACTGTTTCTTTACATGCGATCGCCTTTGAATGTTTGCGTGGAATTTTTACAAGTACGTGTATGATTGCTTTCGACGTTTTGTTCATCCGACCGATTGTCTGAGTGTTGAAAGCATTGATATGTTTTGAATCGGAATTCTTACTTGTAATTTTTATCGAACGACCCCGGTCGTCCTGCGTGTGTTTGAGCGAAGCCGATCGTGTGTGGTTCCTCTTTGTTCGATCGTGTTTGAGATTAGCTCGACCTATCTTTGCCCCATTGTTTTTGTTCACTTATTGTAAGTAAGGAAACAAAAATTAGTTTGTCTGGCGAGCTATCATCATTTTGCCGATTCTGAAGAATCATGTACGGTTGGGGTGTTCGATGGACCGACCTCCCCAATCGTGTCTTTGTGTGCGAGGGATATCGTGTATCCCGCGACTCACTTTGTGAGGGTCCTCCGTTAGGCTACGCCTGCCTTGTGTTAAAACGAAAGGCGGGCGATCTTGGTCCGGAGGAGTCCTTGCGCGGAGTGTCGTCGGCTCATTCGACTCCACGTCCGCGGCTTGTCAACTCTGCTTCCACCTCGGCCCGCCATGAAGATGGCGACCCTCGACGGTGTACGTTGAGATGGGGGTAGTGGCACGTCGCATTGTCCGGGTTCACCATGTTAGATGATGTACCTTGAGGACGTACGATCGTGTCTACTGATTATTTTGGAAGGTCCTTCGGCTATGCCGACCTCGTATTTAAACGAAGGGCGGGCGATCTCAGCCCAAAGGAACCTTGCATGGGCGAAGCTGTCGGTTCCATCGACATCCAGGACCATGGCTGCATTGATTTTACCTAGGATCGTCAGGATCAGCGATCGTCGGCGGTATGCGATATGCCTGATGGGGCGATCGCCAGAATAGATGGGATAGGAAAAAATCTCATTATATTCCTTGTACATCATTGAAATTGAATACAAAATTATCACTGGTAGTATTTTTTCAGATGCACGGCGTTCCAGGGGTATTGATCCGGAGTACCGTCAGGATGTTCTAGTTCGTAGGCTCCTTTAGTTAGCCATCTGGATACTCTGAAAGGTCCCTCCCAGTTCGGACCGAAAACGCCTGTGTGGGTTTGGATCTTCTTGAGGACGAGATCGCCCACTTGAAACCTTCTTTCTTTGACCTTTGAATTGAAGAACTTCTCGGCTCTCCTTTTGTGGATTGTGTTCTTCATTTCTGAGGTCAGCCGTCGTTCTTCGAGCATGTCTAGGTCGATTCGTCGGGCCACATCGTTGTCGGTCGTCATCTCCTGTTCGGTTCGATGGCTGAGGACGGCGATCTCTGAAGGAATCACTGCTTCTGTCCCGAAGGCAAGGGCGAATGGGGTTTCGCCGGTTGAATTGCGGGTCGTCGTTCGGTAGGACCACAAAACGTCTGGGAGCTCGCTCGCCCATCGTCCTTGCCTGGATTCGAGTCGCGCTTTAATCGTGTGTTTGAGGATCTTATTCACTGCCTCTACCTGCCCGTTCGTCTGAGGGTGATAGGGCGCTGAGAATAACCTTTTGATTCCCCACTTTTCACAGAATTGCATGACTTCTAAGCCGTCGAACTGTTTTCCGTTGTCGGAGATGATGGTCTGGGGAAGACCGAATCGGCATACGACGTTTTTCCATATAAACTTGATCACTTGCTCTTGGCCGATCTTGTTGAGCGGTTCGGCCTCCACCCATTTGGTGAAATAGTCGACCCCTACGATGGCGAACTTACAGCCCCCCGGAGCCGTCGGTAAGGGACCTATAAGGTCGATGCCCCATTGCGCAAATGGCCAAGGGTTATACATGGAGGTGAGCTGTTCGGGGGATAGTTTAATGTTGGGGCCCATTATTTGACACCAATGACACGATCTGGCATAGGCGATCGCATCTTTCCGAAGTGATGGCCAGAAAAACCCTTGTCTGGTTGTCTTATGGATGAGGGCTCGCCTGCCCGCATGGTTTCCACAAATCCCGTCATGGATCTCAGCTAAAACGAGCCGACCTTCCTCCGGTGTAATACACTTGAGGAGGAAGGTGAAGGCTCGCTTGTAAAGCCGGTCGTCGATAGGGTATATCCGGTCGCACGGCTGGAGTTGGCGAGCTTTAACACGGCCGTCGGGGACCGTTCCGTCCTTTAAGTATTTGATGAACGGAGTCATCCGGTTCTCTCGGCGATGGCGACCGTAGTAACCAGGCTTCTATCGATCGCCGCCTAGCCGACTTTGTGATTTGGATATTGGAGAAATCATTTGCCCCATCCGATGATGCTAGCTTGGAAAGAGCATCGGCACGGGAGTTGTGCTCTCTCGGGACTTGTTCGATTAGCACTTCTTCAAATTTTGTGCACATTTCGCGACCGGCTCTTGGTATTTGACCATCATTGCGCGCGCCTCATATTCTCCCTTGACTTGGTTTACGACCAAAAGGGAGTCCATGAAGATATGAAGGCGACGAACATCTAGGGCGAGGGCTAGATCGAGCCCGCCTACCAAAGCTTTGTATTCGGCTTCATTGTTGGTCGCACGAAAACCGAAACGCACAGCATTTGTGAAACTCTGACCGTCGGGGCTGATGAGGACAATCCCTGCCCCTGCTCTCGAATTGGTCGCTAAGCCATCCACGTATAACTTCCAGGTAGGTCGGCCGACCTGGGTTGGACTGTGAGGGAACGTTAATTCCACCACGAAGTCCGCCAGAGCTTGGCCCTTGATCACCGTGCGAGGAGCGTAAGTGATACCATATTGGGCGATCTCTAGCGACCACTTGAGGAGTCGCCCGTTGGTGTCCAGTCGGTGCATGACTTGTCTTAGAGGTAGAGTTGTTAGGACTTCCACTTGGTGATCGAAGAAGTAAGCCCTCAGCTTACGAACGCTCATGACAAGGGCGTAGGCGATCTTCTCCAATGGTGTATAACGTGTATCAGCGTCGTGGAGCGCCTGGCTAACATAGTAGATCGGCAAGTGGGCTTGTCCCTCTGCTCTCACCAGAACGGCACTCAGCGCGACCTCCGAGGCTGCTAGGTAAAGGAATAATTTTTCACCGGGGATCGGCTTTGCCAGGATCTGGGGGTTAGATAGATATTCCTTTATCTTGGCGAACGCTATCTGGCTTTCCTTCGTCCATGCGAACTTCTTGTTCTTGATGGTTGCGAAGAAAGGCTTGCTTTTATCGCCGAGCCGTGATATGAAACGGTTGAGGGTGGCTAGACAGCCCGTGAGGCGTTGCACCTGCTTTATGTTTCGCGGTTCCTGCATGTCAAGGATCGCCTGTATCTTGGTGGGGTTCGCCTCGATCCCCCTTTGGCTCACTATGTGCCCCAGGAACTTCCCGGAGCCCACCCCGAAGTTGCATTTCTTGGGGTTCAGCTTCATGTTAAACTTCTCAAGGATGGCGAACGTCTCGGCGAGATCGTTGAGGTGATCTTCCTTCTTGAGGCTTTTGACTACAATATCGTCAATGTAGACCTCCATGGTCTTGCCGATCTGATCGGCGAACATTCTGTTGACTAATAGCTGGTAGGTCGCCCCCACGTTTTTCAAGCCGAACGGCATTCTAACCCAAAAGTATATGTCTTTTTCTGTGTGGAAAGATGTGTGTTTTATGTCTTCCTCCGCCATTGGGATTTGATGATACCCGGCGAAGGCATCCATAAACGATATCATTTCGCAACCTGCCGTACTATCGACCAAGTGATCAATATGAGGCATCGGGAAGTGATCTTTTGGACATGCCGCGTTGAGGTCGGTGAAGTCAATGCATAATCTCCAGGAGCCAGTTGGCTTTTTGACGAGCACTGCGTTGGCGACCAGTGGTTAAATGCGTGGCTACTCCGATCAATTTGTTGTTGAGTAACTTCTGGACTTCTATGTCGAGCGCCGCGTACTTCTCGGGGCCGAACTTCCTACGCTTCTGGTGAACAGGCTTCATTGCTCGGTCGATCTTTAGATAATGGCAAGCGTGTTCGGGACTTATGCTAACCATATCTTGATGCGACCAGGCAAAGACTACGATGTTCCTACATAGCAAGTTGATCAGATCTCCCTTTAATTCGTGGTCGATGCTTGCGCCGATCTGTACTTCCCGTTCTGGATGAACTGGATCCATCGTAATGCTTTCCAACTCTTCGACAGGGACGGTCGCCTCTCGTTTGGTGCGATCTCCAGACTCGGTCCTTAGATTGATGTCGAGACTTGGCTCGAAACCGATCCTTGGCTCGATGTCGTCCGTCAATTGATGAGAGATGGCGTCCCCTGAGTCGGGTTGGTACGATGCGCTTGGCTCGTCGATCTCCATGGGTTGATCGTCGATCGCTTCAATGTTACATATAGTATGGGAAGTATTGAAAGAAGTAACAACATAGGAGTAATTCAAACATCTTTTTGCCATTAGCTGATCTCCTTTTACAGTACCGACCGTCCCATCGGCAGTGGGGAATTTGATACAGTAAAAGAAAGATGAGGCGACCGCCTCAAAGGTTTCTAAAAAGGGGCGACCTAGGAACCCATTATAGATGCTGGGCCTATCTATGATTACAAAACTTAGGTTCCTAGTAATCCTAACCTTGGGATCATAAAAGCATACTAGCTCGACGGAGAGCTTGATCCTCCCGTAGGCTTGGACTGTGTTGTCGCCGAACCTTTGGAGCACGGTGCCGAAAGGCTTGATGAATTTGATTAAGTTTCCGAGTTGATCTAGGGCGGATTTGAATATGATGTTGCAGAAACTCCCATTGTCGACCAGCACGCGATCGACCGTCTTCCCAAGGATACAAGCGGAGATTACTAGTGCATCCTCTTTGGGACATTGCACTCCCTCCCTGTCCTTGTTGGAAAAGGTGATGAGCGCGTCTTTAGAGATGGTCGGCTCCGGAGGTACTACAACATGGACTTCGGCGAAAGCCCTCAACTCGGCTTTTCGCTTTCTGTTTGACAGGGTGGAAACCGGGGAAAGGCCCCCGAGGCTTCCACCTCCTGCTTGAAGCATGTTGATCCGACCGCCAGGGTTGATCGGAGGGATCGACTCATCAGAGTACTCCGGCTCATGCTCGATTCTGGAGATCGGATTGGGAGGAATTCTTTCGTTTGGCCGGCGCTCGCGCCCTCCGGCTCTTTCCGTCCTGGGTTCTGGCTTGGTGATCAAATTGTCCAGTTTGCCTTCCTCAAAGCGATCGCGAGTATGCGAGGAGGTCGCGGCATTGGCTGGTGTTTTGGCCGGGACTCTTATGATAGGCACAAAATTTGCTACGGTCTAGGTGACCGTGGTCCCTTATCGTCTTTGGTTTGGAAAGCCACTCGCGACCCTTGATCGCGTTGAAGATGTGGGCCGGAGATAAGTTGAGGTTGTGGAGAAGGTGGACCTCTACATCCTCGAAGGCTTTGAACTCGCCAGGCGGCTTGGCGATCGCCTTTCTGGGCTTGGCGACCGCCTTCTTCTGGACATGGGAAGGTGCTTTTCCTTCTTCGGACGGTCCCTCTTCTAAGCGGAGTGAGAGCATCCTCTGTCTGGCCAGGAAACCGGCGGCTTTGCCGCGGAAGATCGAGTAGGTCGGAGAGATATACTTTGTGAGGTGCCTGAACATGGGCGAGCGTCCGTGGAATCCGCTCATGACGGAGTTGAGAGCGAGCTCGTCGCTGATTGGCTCACCGGTGAGGACTATCTCATCTACCCGGTCGATGTAATCTTCGTCTGACTCGTCCTTCCCCTGCTTGATTTTCATCATGCGGTGGGGGCCTTCAGGGCGAGCGACTTTGGCGGCGAAGTACGTCGTGAAGTCCTTCGCCAGCTTCTCAAAGCAGTTGATTGAGCGAGCTGGTAGTGAGACGTACCATCTGTGGGCGAGGTCGCCCAGAGTTAACGGGAATATCCGACACTTCGTCGCGTCTGATGCTCCGCATCCAGTCATGTAGATCCGAAATTTGCTCAAGTGGGTCTCCGGATCCGATCTCCCCTCATATAGAGGTGTTTGTGGGGGATTGATCGTTGGTTGGACTGGGGCGAGCTCGATCTGAGTCGTGAGTGGTTCGCTTGATCCAATGATCGATCTCATGGCGCCTGCCCCATTTTCCAGGAGCGCCTTCATCTCGTCGAGCTGGCGTTGCATGGCGGCCATCGCCGTCGCCTGACTGCTCGCCGAGTGGCTCTCAGAGCGTGAACCAAGGCGATCGTGTACTGATCCCCTAGCTCCGTGGTGAATGACGAGCTCCCTGCCAGTGGGTTCCTTTCTTGGGCGAGCAGGGGCTCGTTGACCGGCCTGTCTCCTGGGAGTCAGGTATGCCGAACTCCTGGTAAAGGATTCGGATACCGATGTCTCATTTGGGGCTCGAGTGCCGGGTCGCCATGAGGGATCGCTCCCCAGGCGGCTGAAGACGGAATCGTCCCGCCTCACGAGAGCCTTCTCCTGTGGCTCGGGGCTTTCTGTCGATTTCTCGACATAGATCCCCTTGAGCTTTCGTTTGCTTGCCCGGCGGATGGTTGACGGAGTGATGGTGGGCGAGTCGTGGGCCTTCCGTCGCTCCCTGAGGATGGCTATAGCCTCCTCAATCTGTTCCGTGGTCTGGAACTGATCAAGTGAGAGGCTAGAACCGTCCCTCGGGGGCGGGAGTGAGAGCCTAGCGTCGCCACGATCGCCTTCCGCCGTGGGCTGGGATTCGGTCCTCGCCGGAATAAGATTTCCGGCAGATCTCAGGGTGGCTCTCTTTGAGGTCGTTGCTGATGTCATTTTCTGAAGGTTTTTCTATTGAAGAACAGTGAGTGTTTCTTCAAGTATATGTCCGGAGAACAGTGAGTGTTCTTCGAGACGGTAGGAATAAAAATGAAGGTTTAGTGCCCTCCTTCTAGCGCCAATTGTTGTTACCCAAAATATTATCCGGAGATAGTATTACTGGAATGATCGAGTAACAAACAAATGCGAGAACACTTCCATGAGAAAATAGATAACACAAGATTTGCCGGGGTTGTTAATCCCGGGCTTGAATGCTCTCCCGAGATGTTATTAAAAAATATACTGTCGAGTACAAATATTAATGTTAGAATCTATTACAAGGAGTGTAAAGACTTCTAGTTATCTAGGCTTTAGAGCGCGTAGATTGCCGGAAGAACCAGATAGATAAATCTGTGAGTTCTTGCTTGGGATATATGATGAATATGTATGAATATCACTATGAATGTATTAGTGGTTGCCAAAAGAGCCTTTGATTCTCTCTTTGGTGTGTATTTTGCACTTAATTCGTAGTAGAATTCGCGTCCCCTTTGCCATAGCAGTGAGTTCTCTAATTATAGGGGACAAGGTAGCTGGGATTCCTCAGGCGATCACGGGCGACCGCCGTTTTCTATATTAAAATAAGACGGCCGATCGTCCCGTCACGTGGGCCTGTTCCCTTGAGGTCCGAGGTTGCTGCTGGAGGCCAGCTGGGCGAACCAATGGGAAGCCGGACGCTGCGTCTCGAGTCATTGTCAGGAGGACCCACTTTGTACCGTTCAGTGGCCTTGTCGGTAGGTGTGGTGGGTGACAGGCTGGGGTCAATGGTCCTATCTGTCGGTATCCTTTGAAGATCCGCACATGGGCCACCGTCCGAGATTCGGTCTTCGACGACTTTGACGGATGCTGGATCCATACGTGGCACGAGATGATCGCCTGTGGTTCGCTCATTAAAGACGATCGTCAGACATCAAAAGACGATCGCTGGGTACCAAAAGACGGTCGCCGCATTGTGCCGAACTCTAGGCGTTTGTCCAGAGTAAGTCTTCCATGGTTGGCTTCTCTGATTGTGATGCCGATCGCCTATCGAGGCGTATGAATCGCCGCACAACAAACTTGATAGTTGACTTGAATAGACTGAGATCCGGATATTGTGGGATTTGAAGATCTTCTGATGACTTACAGTATTTAAATACTTTATCCTTTAATATTTAAATACTTCTTTATCAAACGGGACTTGACTTCTAGCGAATACTGAAGATTCCTTCTTGTCCTGTTTGAGGGCTGTATGGAAGGATTACTGTATTGATGTTTTGAGACAGCTTCCATACTTAGCTTTTCGGGACTCTTTGTTGTATGATAGATTCACTATATTTTGGGACTACGATAAGTCTTCGATACAGGTTAATACCTTTGATCAGCTTTTCGATACAGCTATTAGCGGTATGCATGACTTGGCATATTGTCAAAACATTCTGTTAACACGATCGATACAGTGATTGTTTATCCCAACAGTTTCGATACCGGGTATTTCTTATACCAACATCGCTGATGAAACCACCACTGCTTGTTGAATTTATCAAATGCATATTTTGATCATTTGGCCCCCTTTGAGTCTGTTCATAATTTCTGCCATTCGTATGATCAATATTATAACTTAGCGGTGATTTCTCTGATACAAATTTTTGGCGGGTGAATGAACAACCATCTATATCAAAGGCCAGGTCAAGTAATCCAGCCTCTTGTGTGAGTAGTTGCGTAAAAGGGCCTTTAAAGATTACTTCTTGAACATTTGTCGACTCATTATTTTTCACCAGTGTTGCTTCCAAGTAAAACCCTAGACAATTAGTATCCGGACGTTTCATAACATCAAAAACAATACTCATTGTATCATTATCTTCAACCGGTAAAGCTATGTATTCTTGAGAATTACTTGGATACCTGCAAGTAATTTTAATGAGCTTATTCACTCGATCAAAACCTGTTATACTGTACATCTTGTCCACTAGATTGTTGTAACTAATTCGACTGCTAACTTTGACAGGCTTTGGTGTAGCACCTTCATAAGCAATTCACGAGAGCTTGATGTCATGCGTCTGTTCCAATAGCATAATATCGTTATATTTTCTCGAACCATCCTAACCAAGATACGGGAAAAGTTCAGCTTGCAAAATTATTTAAACTGGCATATAAGATACTTAATAGTTGATGAAAATTTAAACAGAAACTTTTGATTTCCATGTTTTACTAAGGACATGATTGTTTCAGCAATTTGTTATCTGAAACTATGAAAATTGCACCACCACCATGAGACTAGTTAGTATCATAACATGAGTAGTTGGAAAGCAAAAAAAAAAAGTATGCAAAGTTTGTATTGGTTCATGTTAGTCACTATGCCTTTAATCGATTAGGAAAACAAGAACATGATAAGCAAGAAAGTTACAGTAGATATGCATATATGAACTCGTCAATGATCTAACATATATATCTAATAATATGACAAAAAATTGTATAAGTTACTTTCGATCCGTAACAAAACACATATGACCAGATTACCATTCATAACCAAAGTAGCATATTCAAACTTAATTACATCTAACTCTTATTAAGCTAACAACTAATGTGAAAACCAGATTACCTGCCTCTACCTTGACTCAAGGCTTTGAGCTTACGTTTGGATATGGCAGCTTGAGTTACTCTATGTCGTTGGGTGAGTTCGATGACGTCGTCCAACCATCTGAGTTTGTAAAACCTAAATAATGAAACGTCTGTTTTTTTTTCTTTAATCCTTTTTTTCAGATTCTAATCTTGTCTTTTTAAGATTTTAATCTGTTTTTTTTTCAGATTTTTAGATTTAAAAAAAATATTCTAATAATTTAGTTTTTTATTTAATTATGGAAAATAATATTCTATTTTCTTTAAAACAGTTTATAAACAAATTCCAAAATTTTTCTTTTTTATTTTTGAATTTTAAAGAAAAACTACAATTTTATCTATGTGGCAATTTTATCTATGTGGTAATACTTTGACGATAGACTCATTTTCAACCCTTATTTGAGCTTTTCAATTTAATATGGATCGTCCCGTGTGAATTTTAAATTAGTCATGTTTCGCCTTTCAGTTGACAAGTTAGATATCTAGAATATGTGTCAATTTTTTATTTTTTTTTTTAAAGTCAAAATTAATCTTTCCCTAATGATTTAGATTAGATTCTTATAATGCGGGCTGTACCTTTGAAAAATTCAAAAGTTAATTTTTTAATCTCTAACCTAACCATCTGAAATATGAGTTTAAATTTCTTGAAAGTTTTCAAAAATTAAATTATTTATCTTTCATTCGGTTGATATATATTGGACTATTGAATTATGGGTTATACTTCCAATTTTATTTATAAAATCAAAATTTTTGTCCATCTCCTATGGACTTTTGGATAATGGATTAGGATTTTCTTGAAAGTTCGTAAAGCTCAAAATAATCTCTCCCCTGTTTTGAATCATATTCTTAAAATATGGGTTAGATTTTCTTGATAGTTTTTAAAAATTAAAATTAATCTTTCTTCCATGGTACAAATTATATTTTTGAAACACGAGTTAGATTTTTTCTATGAAAATATTCAAAAAATAAAATTATTCCTCTATAGGTTAGAATTTTAAAATATGAGAGGCTTTTTGGGAAATTTTAAAGAACTAAAATTCCGGTGGTAATTTTTAAATACAATATAATTCAGTTTCTGTTCCGAGATATTTTTCCCTTGTTGGTGTCTTGCCTAATACTGGTTGTAGGAAGATACATAGATGGAAGGTTCTATATCCTTCGAGAGGTAGTAGGATCCTATTAGATGTCTTATCATATCTAGAAATTCTATGTATGGAAAGACTCTCATTGTAATGCCTATATAAATGCCCCCTCTATCAGTGTTATGAATACAATTGATTGACTCGTATTTGCAGCTTTCTTACTTTCTCCTGAAATATGTTATCAACACGTAGCTCTAGAAATTTATAATAATTCCGGAAAAAAAATCGGCCCTTATCCCTAGCCGACCACTGCCGGACCACCACCGGACCACTGTCGCATCCTGCCGGACCCCGGCCGGACCTCCGATCGACCCTATTCGACCACTGCTGCACCCTTGTCGAACCTCCGATCGACCCTGATCGATCACTGCCGCACCCCTACCGGACCTCCGATCGACCACTGGCGCACCCTTGTGGGACCTCCGATCAACCTTGATCGGCCACTGGTGCACCCCTGCGGGACCTCCGATCGACCCTGATCGACCACTGGCGCATCCTGCCGGACCTCCCATCGACCCTGTTCGACCACTGCTGCATCCTGCCGGACCTCCGATCGACCCTCATTGACCATTGCCGCATCCTGCCGCACGCCGCCGCGTCCAGTCCGTCCAGACCTTTTCCGCACTCTGTCGCGATCGACTGTGATCGATCCTGATCGGTACCAACCGCAGCGATCCAATCCAGCCCTGATCGCCCCACTCGGCGAGTCCGCTCGTGCCGACCAGATCCCATTCGGCGCCTGCCGATCCAGCCTGTCCGCGACCACAGTCCGCCCGTGCCGACCCAGCCGTGATTGACCCTGCTCGACGCCAGCCGAACACTGCCACCACAGTTCGCCCGTGCTGACCCAGCCGTGATCGACCTTGCTCGGCCGCTGCCGAACCCTGCCTGCCGATCCAACCCGCCGCGATCCGACAAGCTCCAGCCCAATCGCCCGCTACCGAAAGCCGCAACCGGATCCAGCCCAGTCGGTCCGGCCCGGTTCAAAGTCTCGGTCCAAAGACCCGAACATCGATTTAATTTATTTTCTAAAACCGGCAAAATTGCGCCCCCGGTTTCACGTCGTCGCATCGAGTACCAATCGGTAAATCGGAGCACACCACCAATTGCTCCATATCACGTGCCTAGTTTTATAATCGGGGTTATTATCTAAACGTGTCCCTATTTCAATTCTCTCTTTTTGGGAATTTTTTTTGGTACAGGGTTATTGATTTCATGGAGAAATTAATTATATTATTTTGTATTTGATATGATTAATTAATTGAATTAATTAATTGATATAATACATCAGAACAGAATTGGAGTTTATTTGTTTGGACTCACGGGAATCCGAAACGAACCGAACTCATCCGATTCCTTCAAGATGGCCGCCCCACTTACCTCCATGTGAGCCTTATCTTTTATCTCCACCATTATGAGTGGAATCTCATGGCATGTGGGGACAAGCATAAAGGTCATTATTTGATTGGTGGATCTTGTGACGTGGAATGGAGAATATAAAGAAGACTTACTTCTCTCACCCACTATACATCTCACGTATTGGAGAGAGAGAAAGAAAATAGTTTTCTTCTTCACTTCTTCAATTCACTTTCTAGGTTAACACAGAGAGAGGTTTTTGATAAATATACTTGGAGTGTATTCATCAAATATAATAGCTTCGTCATCTTATTCTAGCCGTAACATTGGAGGTTAATAAGGTGGTTGTCATTCAGGGCGTTTTCCGGTACATGGCAAGTAGAGGCATGTTGTTTCGGTGCTCGGGATTTCAAAAGCTTGACGAATTGGATTCGCGGGGAAGTTCACCTAAAGATTGGGGAATCGCTCAAGAGAAGAACACCATTTAATCAACGGACTACAAGGGTATGATATCGATTCTTTCTTTGTTTATTTTATATTCGTATATACGTAGCTTGATCGATCCTCGTAGGGATTCAGATCGAATTAATTTTCGTTTTACCGATGTTAGGCACCGAATCCCAACAGTGGTATCAGAGCGAGGTCTTGCGATCGTATATATGATATTTAGTATTTGGAATGCTTGTTTTGTGATTTAGAATCACTTTGATAATCGTAGATATTTTATTGTTCGTTGTAGTATCGTTTTTCCGTGATTTTATGTTATGGTATAAATCAGTTTTTCTTGAAAATATGATTTATATTAATAATATATAGATCAGGAATAACAGGATTTTAGAAATCTTCCCAAAAATGAGATGTATGCAATCGTTGGATGATATATCATACATCTGCCGAGTCGCGGCCGAGCGCGTGTTGTCTGCGGCTGAGCGCTTCCTGTTTGCGGCCAAGCGCGTGCTGTATGCGGCCGAGGGCTTGCTGTACGCGGCCGACCGCATGCTGTATGCGGCCGAGCGCTTGCTGTATGCAGCCGAGTGCATCCTGTAGGGAGCCGAGCGCTTCCTGTAGGGAGCCGAGCGCTTCCTGTAGGCGGCCGAGAGCGTCCTGTAGGCGGCCGAATGCTTCTTGTAGGCTGCAGAGCGCTTCCTGTAGGCGGTCGAGAGTGTCTTTTAGGATGCCGATAGGTTTCCTGTAGGCGGCCGAGCGTGTCCTGTAGGCTGCCGAGCAGGGTGCCTGGTGCTGCTTGGCAGTTTCCAGGCTGTCGGGCACTGGGTCTCGTTTTTTAATATATTTTCGATAATTGATTTTTCCAGTATTAAAATCATTAATTTGGAATTTTTTATGAGGGAAAATTCAAAGAAAATATTTTAAGGGTTTACTATGGACGAAAATTAAATTGTCGATTATTGTTGAATTGTTTGGATCAATTCTATTTATTGTTGATTATATATATTGATTAGATCAATGTAATTTACATGAAATCCATTTATTTAGTATTTATTGGATGAATGCTTTTGAATGGGGATGTGGTTCATGGACTTAGTTTTGAATCATTCAATTTTATTCGACTGGGTTGTAAAGGCTATTTTGAGCCTATTTATTTTACTAGAAATATTTGTATCTAGGATGTAATTTTTCAATGTAAAATTTATATGTAATGACGAAGACCGGAGGAAGATCCGTTTGAGAAGACAAAGATTCAAGACCGAAGACTTGTAATTAGATTACGGAGTTTTTGATTCTACGAATGGTTCATGAACTACATGTTGGTAGCAACTAGGTTGTGAATATTTATTCATATGGTATGAATGCACAGACGCGCTTAAATGAATTAATATGCAAAGTATAACATTAATCGCGAAAATTCTCCCACGACAAATTATTAAGTTTAAAAGGTTTCAAGGTTTTCCTTCCGTCCATCGAGCTTTCGTAAAATTGAAATCCAAACCGGATGTGCTATGCTTCCGAGTTATCGGGGTAGTCATTCGGGGAGGATGAATAAATTACCGAGAGCGTATTGGATGACCTCGGTTGGAGCAAATTTTATCCCAAGAAACCTGTTCAGTTGCCGGGTAAGATTCAATTGTGAAACTGATTTGCGTCGATGGTATAAACTTAACTTGTTCATGAACCATAGAAACCGTATAGGTTGAGGGGAGTGAACAAGGGGAAGAAGAAGATCGAATCATCCATTAGATGGGTTGGTGTTGGACACGACTTTATGAAAATTAATAGACTAGAAACCTGTTCGGTTGCCCTCTATTAAGATTTATAAAGAACTCGATTACCACTATGAAGTAGAGCGAACGATACTTCCGGATTTCACATGGGAGTGTGTTATTCGATAAAAATAGTGGGAGCTGGGTAATAAGAATAGAAAAGACCTTAATTTAATACTCAGATCATAATTGAACAAGTCACTAATTAATCTGTCGTACTTAATGCAGACAAACATAACTCTCAATATGACAATGGACCCCCTCCCAATTCTACTCGAAAGAATACCTTAATCGGACCTAACTTTGTGGATTTACTCCGCAATCTGATGATTATCCTCAGTATAGAAGCACTGGGATACGTGTTGGAGACGGACATTCCAGCGCCTCCAGTGCGGACTAGAGCCAATCAGGAAGAGATTGAAAACCACGAAAAGTGGGTTAAGGATGACGTAAAAGTCCGTGCTTATATGATCGCTTCTATGTCTAATGAGCTTCAGAGAGCTCATGAGAAAATGACTTCTGCTAGGCATATTTTATCTCACTTAATCGAGCTTTATGGTGAGCACAATCGAACTGCTAGATATGAGATATCCAAGCAACTGTTCGGTGCAAGGATGAAGTAAGGTGAGAAGGTTGGGGACCACATCCTCAAAATGATTTCTATGATCGAGAGATTGTAGGCTCTTGATTTCAAGATGGATACTTTTCTTCAGACCGACCTTATCCTACAGTCTCGCCCTGATTCCTTCTCACAGTTTGTTATGAATTTCAAATGCAATGAGATTGCGTGCAACTTAGCAGGGTTGATGAACAAACTGGTGACCACTCAGTCTCAGATGAAGACTCCACGAATGAAGGAGTCTACCGTTGTGATTTCTTCTGGATCTCGTGTAATATCTGTACTTTTCCATTTTTAGCAGTTTCCATTTTTCGATATATGTCTATTTTTATCGACTCTCTTGTAACCGTTTCGACGTTTTGGATCTATTTTGTTCTTGGTTTTTTTCCATTTAGTGGAGTTTCGGATATGTTTTTACGTGATTTTGCCTTATGTTATCATCTTGTCGTATGTACGTTCGATTATCGTAAAACTCGTTCGTTTTCATTGTTTCTTTGTTTAAATGGGTTCGTATGGTTGAGTTGTTCGTGTTATGAGTTTCGATTTGTTAATCCGACGTCGTATCGTGATTTTTGAACGTTGGACCTTTTTGTAATTTGCTTAAACTTAAGGGAAATTACTTCCGTCGTCGAATTCCGAACCTTTGGGAAGTCGGAATTGTGTTTCCTTTTAGCGCTTAGATTCGTCATCGAGAATACTTCATAAGCATATTTTTGTTTGTTAGGAGGTCCGGGTTTCGGGGTCGTTCGGGACGGTTTGGACATCAGCTTCTCAAACTGCTGTCCAGTAGGGTGTTACGGCCGTAACACCCCATTCGTTACGGCCATAAGCTTGGCCATGTTACGTCCGTAATTCACCCCTTATTACGGCTGTAACAGCCCACTATTTTAAAACAGCGGGCAGAGGTCAGAAACCTCATTTCCATCCTCTCCTTTCGTTTTCTTCGTCGGGCGACACCAGAAAACCTCCAGGGGCTATTTACACCACTTTCAATCCATGTGTTCTTCATTTCACATCACCGTAGTGTTGTGGTAACATATTATCATCAACGTAATCACCTTACACCATCCGAATCCAAGGTAAATGGCTTAGAACCCTACTTTGTCAATTTTGGGGGTTTTTCGGGTTTTGCTTGCTTAAACTCGAATTGTTCGGTTATGTTGTAATATTCCTTATCTATTATTGTTATTGAGTGATTCCCAATCCGATTTCGTTGTGTTTAATCCGTATATTGTTGATTCGGGGAGGTCTTTTGAAAACTCTCGCCCGTATCAATTGTACGTATGTTGTCATAGCTTGTAATCGGGGTTGTGGGCATATTCCATTCGATTATTGTTATCATATAGGAATGAGTTGTGTTAATCCTCCGTTTAGGAATGGTCGTGTTCCCTCCCGGTCAATCGTAGTTGTTGTTTGTTCCCATTTCGTCGAAGATGTCTCAAAGGCAAGTACTTTACATTTGTTTGCATATTTTAGTATTTGGATTATGGCTTCCCGTGTATGTTTTGGATGTATATGTGTATGTTCACCCAGGGATGGTCCGACGGGGCCTCTGGGGATACGTATTGCCGTGTGTGTGCGTATCACGAACTGGGTTTAACCACCCAAGGATGGTCCGACGGGGCCTCTGCGGGGTACGGTGGCCATGAGTCTCGTACCAATGGTTAACCTTTGAAATGTTTTGTCGGAGAAATGTGTTTTGTGCTTGTGCACGGTATTATTCCGGAATATAAATGTTTTCTAAAATGATTTTTGGCGCATATTTCATCTGATTAGAATGGTAGTTCAAATGGATTGTACTTGCACTAGCAGTTGTCGCTAACCCCTTAAATGGGGAAATATATTTTTATTTCAGGTACAGGTCATGGAGGCGAGCGAGCATGCGGGCCGTACGAGGATGATGGACAAGAGTGATTCTGTTCAGTAGTCGTCCGTTTGGTGTCATGTCTTTTTAAATTTATTCATTATGTCATTTGCTTAAGTACTCGAGTACTTCCTTCTTGAATTTATTATCGTTGTGTACCCGTTTTGGGAAAGATTTGATATTGAATGGTATTGTTGAGTTCAGTCTTTTGTTTTGAATGTCTTGAATTATGGAATCGTGTGTATGTTGATGATGTTTGTCTTTTGTCGAATGTCAGTTTGGTACGTTAGCTTGGTGGATTCTAAAGTGTGGGGTCCACGGCGCTGTAATATGCCCTAAACGTCTAGGAGGTGTTACTGAATATGGTATCGGAGCTTAGGTTTATGGATACCTAGGCTGTCGGTTATTTGAGTCTAGTTGAGTGTCTTTTTGGAACGGTATCAATACTACGCCATCATCTCAGTACGCCGCTGCTCGTAATTTTTTCCTAACTCAACTCGTTACGTTATCATGTTATGTTCCTTTCTTAGTGTCATGTTGTGTATTGCGTTTGAATTGTACTTACCCTTTACTTCTTCATAATGCCTGCCGGTAGAGGACGCGGACGCGGTAGGGGACGTGGCGCAGCCGGTGGGGTGGCCATGTCCGAAAGCTCAGGGGCCGGTTCGGCAACACCTTCTTTGTCGAACAGTGTCCCGTTTAACGCCGAGGGCCAGCAGGATCAGTCTGCTAGTTTCGGCAATGCTCATAAGAATATCAGCGAATATTTTACAACAATTGGCGAACCAGATGACGCTACTGACTCAGGCAGTCTTTGTCGGCCAAGCTAATGCTAACCCGGTTCCGCCTACTGGTTCCGGCACCGATAAGCTACTTCAGGACGTGATCCGTATGCATCCCCTGCAGTTCGATGGTACTTCCGACCCGTCTGGTTGGGAGAGTTGGTTATTCGATATGGAGAAGGTATTTGAGGCGGCTAACTGCTCCGAGGAGAGGAAGGTACCCATCGCTCAGTACTTTCTCGCTAAGGAGGCAGCAACGTGGTGGCAAGCAATGAATCCACATGACTGGGCATCCATGTGGGAAGAGTTCCGAGAGTTGATGGAGGACGAATATTGTCTGTGGCCGTAAAAGAGGGAAGGATTCGATCCTTCTTTAAGGCAAAACCCTAGGATGTTCCTATTTCACAGGCGATCAAGGACTACAATCAGCAGCTTCATTATGTGAGAAATCAGGTCCGGGATGAGTTAGGTAACATATGCCATTTTGATATGCGGATGAAGCCGAGGGTTCATCACTACATGTCTAGTCTCGGGTGCACGACTTTGAAGTATTATCAGAACAAAGCAATAGCTTATGAGATGTCGTTTTCTGCGACAGAGACGGCAATTTAGGATCAGAAATAGAAGACCCCCGGTCAGTTTTCGGGAGGTAAGTCTGGCAGGTATGAGAAGGCTCAGTCTGGTTCGTGAGTCTTCGGGAAGCAGTCCACATCATTTGGGCAAGGAAATGGTTCTAAGTCTGCTCCGACTATTTCTGTTCGTTGTCCTACCTGCTTTAATTGTGGTCGTCCCAGACACATGATGAGTGAGTGTCACAGGCCTCCGATTCAGTGTCTTACTTGCGGTCGGATGGGGCATCGTGCTAAGTTTTGTGGAGATGCGAGTCGGGCACTAGTTACTCAGGTGTCAGCCCCGGCTACGAGAGAACCGAGTGTGAATCAGACTCCTGCAGTTAATCAACCTCAGTAGAGTTTTGGCAGAGGTCGAGGACATGGGCAACGCTCTAGAGAGGGAGATTCTAGTGTGGGGTCTGTTCCGCCCCGTGTATATGAGATGAGACGAGCTGGAGATCCTGACGCGACAGTAGCTATAGGTATCGTTCACATTATTGACCATCGTGTTTCCGTATTATTCGATTATGGTGCTATGCATTCTTTCATATCCCTGGATTGTATGCATCGTCTGCATGTTGATTGTCTAGTTGCATGTGAACAGTTTGTTGTTAAACTGCCTAGTGGACATAGTATCGTGGGGGATCGTGAGATTAGAGATTTTCCGGTGCGTATCGCGGGGAGGGATTGGTCTTTTAATTTGATTGTGGTAGACATTAGGGATGAGGACTTGATTCTTGGTGAGGATTGGATAGATTGACATGGGGCGATCATGAATTATAGAGCGAGAACCATTTCGATGTTAGCCTCTGACGGTACCGAGCATTCTTTTGTGGGACGCAAGCCGGGTAGTCAGAGATTCCTGATCAGCGCCATGAAAGCAGTGAAACTCCTTCGAGGGGGTTGCACTGGTTACTGATGTTATGCTTTGAGATCGAAAGAAGGGGGAGTCGAGCTCTTGTTTATTCCGGTAGTGAGTGAGTGTCCTGACGTCTTCCCAAACGAGTTACCGGGTTTGCCACTAGACCGTGAGGTTGAGTTCACTGTTGATTTGGAGCCGAGTGCGGCACCAATTTCTAAGACCCCATACCGCATGGCGTCTGCCTAGATGCTTGAGTGGAAAAAACAGTTGGGAGAGTTGCTAGACATGGGTTATATCTGACCGAGCGCTTCGCCTTGGGGCGCACCGGTCTTGTTTGTAAAGAAGAAGGATGGGTCACTTCGTCTATGTATCGATTATCGAGAGTTGAATAAAGTGACTATAAAAAACAAGCACCCGCTCACGAGGATTGATGACTTGTTTGACCAATTGCAAGGGGCAACCGTGTTTTCAAAGATTGATTTGAGACCAAGGTATTACCAGCTCCAGGTGAAAGATTCTGATATTCCGAAGAAGGCCTTTCGGATGAGATACGACCACTACGAGTTTGTGGTTATGCCATTTGGGCTAACCAACGCCCCAGCCGTGTTCATGCAGCTAATGAACAAAGTCTTTATCGAATATCTCGATAAATGTGTAGTCGTCTTTATCGACGATATTCTGATTTACTCGAGGAGCGAGGAGGAGCATGCACGTCATTTGCATATAGTGTTTGGAATCTTGAGAACTAAGCGCCTTTATGCGAAGTTCTCAAAATGTGAGTTTTGGTTGCGGGAGGTTATGTTTCTCAGCCACGTGATCTCGGCCGAGGGTGTTCTTGTGGACTCACATAAGATAGAGGCAGTGTTGGATTGGGCGCCGCCCAAGAACGTGAAGGAGGTCCGTAGTTTTCTGGGTTTGGCCGGGTATTATCGTAGGGTTGTCGAGGGGTTCTCTAAGCTCGCTCGACCGCTTACCCAGTTGTTGCAGAAGTCAGAGAAGTTTGTGTGGACCGACGAGAGGCAGAAGAGTTTCGAGGAGTTGAAGAAGCGGTTGACGACCGCTCCCATCTTGGCTTTATCGAGCGGTAATGAGGGTTTCTCAGTTTTTAGAGACGTTTCAGGCCAAGGGCTTGGATGTGTACTCATGAAGCACGGGAAGACGATTGCCTATGCTTCCTGTCAGTTGAAACCGTACGATTTGAATTACCCTACCCACGATCTTGAGTTGGCCGTAGTTGTATTTGCATTGAAGATTTGGCGTCATTACTTGTATGGCTCGTCGTGTCAGATTTTCACCGATCATAAGAGCCTAAAGTATATTTTCACGCAGAAGGAACTGAATATGAGACAGAGAAGGTGGTTGGAGTTGATTAAGGATTACGAACTCGAGATCCTTTATCATCCGGGCAAGGCAAATGTGGTGGCAGATGCCTTGAGTCGGAAGTCGGTATCATTTCGGGCACTTGAGTTACTCACGGCCCAGTCAGGCCTCCAGCGAGAGTTGATAGGGTTGGGTGTGGAGATTGTGCTACCAGGGAGTGCCGGACAGTTGCGCACTCTTGAGATCTCTTCGTCTCTAGTCGATGACATTAAATAGAGACAGTTGGAAGATCCGATGTTTATTAAGCTCTGCGAGAATGTGGGGAAGGTGAAAGCCCCAGTATTCGTGGTTCATGAGGATTGTGTGTTGAGATTCCAAGGTCGGCTGTGTGTTCCGAACGACTTGGAATTGAGACGAGGTATTTTGCGAGAGGCTCATGCATAACCTTACTCAGTCTATCCGGGCTCGAGTAAAATGTATAAGGATTTGAGGAAGAATTTAGAGTGGAATGACATGAAGAATGAGGTAGTTCAGTTTTTGGCTAAGTGTTTGACTTGTCAACAAGTCAAAATTGGGCATCAGCGGCCAGCCGGGTTGTTGAAACCACTTTCTGTCCTGGAATGAAAGTGGGAGGATATCTCGATGGATTTTATCATGAATTTGCCGAGGATGAAGACCCGAATGAATATGGTTTGGGTGATCGTGGACCGACTAACTAAGTCGGCACATTTTCTGGGCATCAAGGACACTTGGGGTCCTGAAAAATTAGCTCGTATTTGTATCGCACAGATCGTGAGACATCATGGTACACCGAAGACTATTATTTCGGAAATAGATGGCCGGTTTGTATCACATTTTTGGCAGGTGGTAGATAAGGCATTGGGGACACATTTGCGTTTGAGTACATCTTTCCATCCTCAGACCGACGGGCAGTCCGAGCATACCATTCAGATGTTCGAGGATATGTTACGCGCGTGTGCCTGACTGGAGTAGTGACTGGGAGGAGCATCTGGCCCTGATAGAGTTTACTTATAATAATAGCTGGCATGCGTCGATTAAGATGGCACCGTACAAGGCGCTTTATGGCCGACGACGTCGATCACTGATATGTTGGGATGAGCCGTCCGATTTAGTAGGCACCGAGCCGGATCTTGTGTTGGAGACGAGGAAGAAAGTCGAGTTGATTAGAGAAAGGATGTTGGCGGCTCAGCGTCGACACAAGTCTTATGCGGATGTGTGGCGTCGACCCTTGGAGTTTGAGGTGGGGGATTATGTATTGTTGAGGTGTCTCCGTCGAAGGGAGTTTTCCGTTTCAGGAAAAAGGGGAAGCTCAGTCCATGGTATATTGGACCTTTCGATATATTAGGAGAGTTGGCGAGTCAGCATACCGTTTGACATTGCCTCCGTCGTTGAGTCATGTGCATAGTGTATTTCACGTCTCTCAGTTGAAGAAGTATGTTTTGGACCCGACTCATGTTATTGACTTCGGGGACGTAGAGATCGAGAAGAACGTTACGTTTGAGGAGAGGCCGGTGAAGATTTTGGAACGTCGGGACAAACAGTTATGGAACAAAACCATTCCCTTGGTTAAAGTGCAATAGTCGAGGCATGGAGTGGAAGAAGCAACATGGGAATTGGAGGAGGATATGCGTGCGAGACACCCCAAGCTTTTTGATTCTTAAGTTTTGGGAGAAAACTTCTTTTTAGAGGAGGAGAATATAATATCCGTACTTTTCCATTTTTAGCAGTTTCTATTTTTGGTGTATGTCTATTTTTATCGACTCGCTTGTAACCGTTTCGATGTTTTGAATCTATTTTGTTCTTGGTATTTTTATATTTAGTGGAGTTTCGGATGTGTTTTTACATGATTTTGCCTTATGTTATTATCTTGTCGTATGTACATTCGATTATCTTAAGACTCGTTTGTTTTTGTTGTTTGTTTGTTTACATGGGTTCGTATGGTTGAGTTGTTCGTGTTGTGAGTTTCGGTTTGTTAATCCGACGTTGTATCGTAATTTTCGAACATTTGGGCCGTTTTGTAATTTCCTTAAACTTAAGGGAAATTACTTCTGTCATCGAATTCCGAAGCTTTGGGAAGTCGGAATTATATTTCCTTTTAGTGCTTAGATTCGTCATCGAGAATACTTCGTAACCATATTTTTGGTTCATTAGCAGGTCCGGGTTTCGGGGTCATTCAGGACGGTTTGGACAACAGCTTCTGAGACTGCTATCCAGTAGGGTGTTACGACCGTAACACCCCATTCATTACGGCCGTAAGCTTGGCCATGTTACGGCCGTAAGTCACCCCTTGTTATGGCCGTAACAGCCCGCTATTTTAAAACAGCGTGCAGATGTCAGAAACCTCATTTCCATCCTCTCCTTTTGTTTTTTTTCATCGGGCGACACCAGAAGACCTCCAGGGGCTATTTCCACCACTTTCAATCCATGTGTTCTTCATTTGCCATCACCGTAGTGTTGTGGTAACATATTATCATCAACGTAATCACCCTACACCATCCGAATCTGAGGTAAATGGCTTAGAACCCTAACTTTGTCAATTTTGGGGGGTTTTTGGAGAACATGGGTATTAGATACCATAGTGTGTGGCATTGAGTGCAAGTGGGAGATTGTTAGGAGTATGCACTCGAATGCCACTCGGAGGTTGTTGATCTGATCTCGGATTAGACTGGCGTGATTGTCATGGTACTTCGTATCTTGAGGTATGTTTCGTATTTCCTTGGTACTTGTCTTTGATGGACAATCGATTATCGAGTACATGTTCTCCTGAACAATCCACAATATTTCTCCCAAATGCACAACTCCGTTCCAAAACTTAATCGACATATTGATTTCCAAAATCATAACTTCTCAAGATCACCAATCCTGTCCCAACTCTGTCACCTTATACTGTAATGCATAATATTCTACTGAATCTCAAAGCATATCAACTTAGAACGGCAATAAATCTCAATGAAATTCAAAAATCCAAATACTTACAGATCGTGAAGCCGACGATTTCCCCGTGATACTGGCACATGTCTCGACTTTATAAAATACTCGACACAGATATTTTCAAAACACACATTTTGCAAACTCAGTTCAACTCGATAACACAACACGGCTCTATCCGAAGAAACACGTTAACACCATTTGGAAAAGTTTACAACAACCCCAGTATTACACTGGTAAATCACATAACATACAAGCCCGAGTGAACAACAAAAACTCAGAGCTCGCACACTTGTCAACCGACAACTCGAATGACACGACAAAAGTACGACCCAACTCGACCCGACTGCCTAGGTTTTCACAAACTAAGCTCCGATACCAAATTCTGTAACACCCCCAGATCCGACCGGAAATATTACAGCGCCGTGGGCCCCGAGTTGGAACCCACAAGGCTGAAGGAAATTTTCGCAAACATTTACAAACGTCCAAGAGGCTAACGACGGTATTATCTATTAAAAACATTCGAAGACTTTATAAAACTCGTTTATCAAAACTGTCGTAAAATCTCATTTGAAACCACAAGTCCCGAAATACTAAAACTCAAAAGTTTAAAAACATACGTTAAGCTATCGCTTACACGTACCGACAGAATAGATTTAGCAAAATGATTGCCAAAGTAACCTAAGTTACCAGATACCAAAAGGCCATTTAAAAATACTCACGCAGCGGATAAAGACAAACAATTAAAATAATCTAGCAGCATAATACAACAACAGATCAGAAGCTCAATACACAGATCATACGAGGAAGAATAATCGTAGAACGCCCGAAAACCCCTCTATGACATTTTACCGGACACCTTCAAGGCGTCGATCCAGAACTCAACCAAAACAACGAATCGATACGATCCAACCATGGATTAATAAAGGAAATGATATAATACATAGAGAAAGAACTTTGAGTTCATTTCATAATTCTCTAGTCATCTTCTTCCTTTTCTTCATTTTTGTTCTTGGTAGTTCTTAGAGAAAATTCAAGAATTCAAAGAGAGATTGTGAGTTATACACTTAGAGTGTTACAATTTCATATGGGAAGCTTCATCACTTAGCTCTAGCCGTATCCTCGGAGGATAGCAAGGTGATCATCGTTCCGGTCGTTTCTCCGGCGCGTGACAAGTAGAGATGCGGTGTTTTCAGCATTGGATCATCCAAGAGCTTGGAGCGGATTAGATCGCAAGGAAAGCAATCTAAATCTTGGGGAATAGCTCAAGAGAAGGACACTGTTTAATCAACGACTACAAGGGTATGTTTTCTCGTATCCTTTATGTTTTGTTTTAATATTCATATATACGTAGCTCGATCGATCCTCGTAGGGATTCAGATCGAATTAATTTTTGTTTTACCGCTTCCGCTGGGCCTTCATTATAGGCACCAAATCCCAACACAAATAGCAGGTTCTACTAAATACCAAGATAAGATTCTTTCTCCTCTAAGTGAATAGGTATATGTCATATGAAGTTACTGGCAGATAATGAATGTCATGGTCTTTTATATGCATGATTTATTATAACCTCAAGTGCAACATTAGGGCTTTTGCATTCTTAAGTAATAAAATTTTGACTAATGGGATAAATTTAGATCTATTTGCAGGTTTTTAATTCATAAATTGGATGTTCGGTTATCTGGTTGGGATTCTCTTTGGAATATAATTTTATGTTTTGATAGACATAATCGTGATTCTGTCGCCTTCTATATACACTATTTTTATTTTGCAAGTATGATTTTCGGAAGTTTACTTTTTGAGTTTTCGGGTATATTATATGTCAAGTCGTTTTCTCGGATAATTCGTGTTCTGTAAATCACAAAACTTTTCTCCAACTTTAAGTTGTAGGTTCGACACGATAATCTAAGTATACGACGTACATTCAATACCCGAGTAATTTGATCTGCGGAAGAGCAAAACATAAAATATTCTTGGACCGCTTTATTAAAAGGCTAGGGTTAACCTAGTATATAAAAGGACATTCCCTTTTCCTCTTCACTTCATCTTCTTCCCTCTTCACTCCTCCTTTGTTCCCCCCGAAAGAAAAACTCCATTGTTCTTCCATTGGAGCTCCACAAACAAGCTCCACTTGTATGCCAAACTCAAACCGAAGTTTATATTCAAGTAAGTTAGCTCTTCTCTTCATTTCTATCCAAGTAAAAATAGATTTTAGCTAACTTTAAATTTAGAAATTGATGAAGGAACTTAGGTTTGATGTTTCAATCATTTGTATGTTGTTTCTAAGTTGATTCCGAGGTATATTCATGCTTTGATTTTTGTCATTTGGGCCGAAAATATTAGGGTTCATAGCTCAAGCATTTTTGCTTTTCTTATGATTTTCTTACACAATATGTTTCTACTTGATGATATGATGCTATGATGAATTTTTAGGATTTTAATAAAATATTTGTTATTTTGGAAAGAAAGGAAGAATCATGCTTAGTTCTTGATATGTTGATATATGTTCAAAGTGACTTGATGTTTGTGATGATGTATGAAATATATACATGCTATTTTTTTATTATATTTTTGTAAGATGTTCTAGGAATTTGTTTGAAAACAAAGACATGATGTTAGATTTATGAAGTTGATTACGTGTTAGATAATAGTTGATGTAATTAAAGAGCACGTTATGTATTGAGGATTTTTAAACCATGTTTAGGTTATTTTCATGTTAGGACCAACATGAGTATGGATTAAATGTGATACTAGATATTTGATGATGTTTGATGATGCTTGATGTTGATGACGTTTGATACTTGTTGATATTGGAAATAAAAACGTGTTAGTCGTCATTTTTTTAAAAGAAAAGATTATGAATTGGAGTTTGTAGTGTCGAGAAGCATGCTTATACGTCGACTCCTATATGTGTTATAAGTATGATGTGCATGACTAGAGTTTACATGTTTAGGATTTTCGTTGCTAGAAACGAGCTCTTGATTAATATGACGTTGTTCCCATTTTCGCTGGAAATTGGCAGTTTAGATATACTTCACTTAAACTGAAATAACTTTCTCCATGATAAATATTTTTGAGATCCATAAAATGAAAATGAAACTAGACTTCAGTGACTTTCCAGTGGTATAAGATACACTATCCAGTTCTGACTGTGCAATTACATAATTATATATCTTTCCGGCCTTTGTGCACATTATGTTTTTGATTATGTTAAGTGTTTGATGATGGTTTTCGAACCAAGGAATGTGTAATGGAATCGAGTGTCGGTTACCATTATTAGTATCTTTATATGTTATATGGTCAGTTTGGTTCTCTAGGAGAATCATAGATTTTATTAATAAACATAAGTCGAATGCAAAACCCTAAAGTCCAAACATGTAGATAGAGTCCATTGTCCGTTAGACTTTGTTAAGCTCGATCGACCGCTAAACTTAGTTATTTTCGATTAAAGATGGAGCAGCAGATTGAAGCGTAAGAAAGAGCCAAGAATCATTTTGCTTGCATTTATTACTTGTCCATGTAGGCTTTCTGTACGAAAATGATTTGAGTTTGCTCTATTTTGATGAAATGTTTTATAAGCAAATTATGATTTGAAATGATTATGATGTATAAATACCTTTACGCGGATTGTTATGAACCTATCACTATTGGCTTGTCAACCTATGAAATGATCGTCTCCTGCGCTAGACAAAGGTCCCTGGCTAGGGTTAGTGTACCCAGTACTCGGAATTGTGAGTGTAATACCCGGATTTTCAGTATAATTTTTTCGCATTATTTTATCTGAGATATACTGGATAGCTTGGTGTCTATACAGTATGGATAAAATAATTTGAGGACTAAGATAGTTGTATTTGTACAATTGACGTAATTGGTTGACAGCTATAATTGAGGATATCTTGTATCACATTGTTTTAATTGTGATATCGGGTATATCATATGAGAATATTATTTGAATGAATATATGTATTCAGTATGCCGTATGTTCGTATTCTGTATGCCGAGACATTGGACGAGAATGGCTGAAAATGGCTAAGTACAACCACGTTAGCGCACATGACAATATAAGCCTAGCGTCGCTATGATGTATACGTAGCGCACGCTACATTGTATACTTATCGCACGCTAAGAGGTTTGTGTTACGTACGCTAAGGAGGACCCCTAATGTACGTAAGATATTCTGGATAAATTTCAGAAGGTGGTCGACAGGTAGGCCCAGGTTGATTATTATATGCACTTAGCGCATGCTAATGCATATGGTTAGCGCATGGTAACATCAGATCGGTCAACAAGGAATCTTGGCTTTGGCAGGCCACTTTCGGCGTGTGGACCCCGGGCATCTTCGGGGAAGGTGCAGATTGTTGGGTCAATGACGATTCGCGCATGCTAATGTGGAATATTAGCGCACGCTAATGGTGTATTACTGTAGCAGGTCAACGACTGTATTTACGTATGTTATTGCATGGATATTACATATGTAAGCTGATATGCCAAGCAAGGCAGTAGCCTGTGGACTGCCCGATAGCGCACGCTATCAAGGAAGGATAGCGCACGCTAGGGATGTAGCGCACGCTAAATATAAGGTTTAGCGCACGCTAGGGCTGTAGCGCACGCTAAATATAAGGTTTAGCGCACACTAGTAATATGCTTTATAAAAGGGGACAGACAAGTGTTAAGAGGCATTTCGTCCATTTCTTTCCTTTCACTCGATAGAGAGAGCCTTGGGAGGATATCTAAAGTTCCTAAACACTGAGAGATGATCCTCTTTAACAAGATTAAGATGGAAAGAATAGATTAAAGATTTTTTCATGAAATTATTGATGATTCTTGGAATGGAGTTCATAGAGAGAGTTTTGAGGTTCCAAATACTGGATTATGATGGAGTTTATCGTCCTTATCAACATTTGGAGCTTGGAATCAATTGGAAATGGATTCACCCTTGAGAATCAACGCATTTCATTGAAGAGGTAATTAACTTTCACTTTAGTTTTCGTCTTGGATTGTATATGATGTTCATGAGTTGATAATCATCATGATTATGAGTTGGATGAACGAACTATCTTGATGTTATTATTGATATGTGGATATTGATATGATTCGTATGGTTTTGTATGGTGTTGTTCGTCTTATTAAGATATATGGGTTAATCCTTCTTCTCATTTTTCGGATGTTGTTGTTGATATCACCTTCATATGATGATAGTTATGGTGTTGTTTATCTTCAAGAGATATAGTGATTTATGTCTCCCTTCATTTCGGATTTTGATGTTAAGATGATATATCGATATATATGACTTGGGTGATTATTTACATTCTAGCATATCGGATTATGATGGTTGTCATGAACATGATTATGGAATCATGGTATTCGTGGTGTTCTTGGTATATATCACATCTAGGAGGAAGGATATATATTGGTTTGATTATAAACATGGATAAGATAATTGAAACTAACATTATGTTGATTTTAGTGATTGAGTTCGTATGATAAGATATGGATCATGATGATGAGATTGAATTTGGAAAGGTTGTGTTTGATCTTGGAGTATGGTTTTCGTTACATTCAGATTCGTAGTCGCAAGGTGTTAGTCGATGCTTGGAATGCATCCAACTGTACAGCATTAGCGCATGCTAAGCTAACTAGCTAGCTCACGCTATCGGGAGTGACTTAGCGCATGCTACGTTATGTGTTTAACGTGCGTTAAGTAGGCAGACAGTGCAGTATTTTCGTGTTGTGGTTATAAATTCATTATGGTTTGAATTGGATATTTCAGACTGTTTTTAATCGAGACATTGTGGAACCGTTGGGTTTTTGATCAGTTATATTGATTGTTAATTATGATTGTCGAGTTTCGGTTGGTATTGTGGACATGAGTTCATAATTGTTTGAGTTGTATTGTTCGGTTTTGTGTATGATCGAGGTATTATTGAGTCGCTGAGTTTGATTGGTTGGTTATATCGGTTGTTGATTCTTATCAAACTAATAAGTTATGATAATTGATCATTGATTGTGACTGTTGTGTTGCGGTTGAGGCTGGAGAGTTTGTAGATTGCTTTTGGTCGGGGCTGAAGAGCTCGTAGACGAAGGCAATGGGATTGGTAACAGTTTCTTTGTATCGGTATCGTGGCAAGTTTATACTTGTTCAATTTATAATATTTAATGAATGGTTTCGCTTTAATTTCATTTATAATTCATATAGCAATGATATTATAAATGTAAATTGTCGAGATGATGGTTTGTTCGTAGAAAGGATATTGTCTTCGGCTTTGAGGTAATTTAAGTATTGTTTAGTCATAAGGATAATAATTATGCTGAGCTGTGGTATATGTTGTATGTTGAGGTTTCGTATGATGAGATTCGTATTTGGTTGTTCGTTGAGGGATATTGATCCCCTGATGGTAGTGTTGAGATTGTTGATCGCGTTGATCATTCTTTGGGAATTGTGATCCTAAGATATTTGTTTTGGATATTGTTGATCGTGTCGATCATTCATTATCCGTGTGTCATTGTTCACTTCGGTGAGTCTTTTGATCCTTATTGGATATGTGATTCTTTGAGTTTCGTTGTCATGTTGCATCGTGACATATCTGGAATCATATCTGCGTTCCGATTGGTTATTGTGTAGGATTTTTAGCTGGGCACACTATGGTTATGTGTTGATATTTCCACAATGAATCGTGCACATGAGACGTACTTCGTTAGGCTAATTAGGTATATTGTTCCATGTATATTCTGTATTCCGTATATGGGGTGGACATGTGCACTGACACATTTCTGGATCGGGCGTACTGTGATGTCCATCTTTGATCCATATGGATTGGTCGTTCATCCTCCATGTATGATTGGATATGTTCGACGGTTTGCGACTGGTTGTTCATTTGTATGAGGGGTATGTTCGGTAGTCGGAGTTATTTCTTTGAGATCCATTATTGTTGATCATTTGGAGTTTACCTTGTTGATGGTATTCTCGGTTATTGTTGATCGTGTTTGGAGTTTACCTTGTTGAGGGTATTCTTGGTTATTGTTGATCCTTTGTTAATCGTGTTTGGAGTTTACCTTGTTGAGGGTATTCTCGGTTATTGTTGATCCTTTGCTGATCATGTTAGAGTTTATCATGTTGATGGTATTCTCGATTATTGTCGATCCTTCGTTGGTATCATCGGAGTTATCATGTCGGTGATATTCTCAATCGAGTTATTGGTTGATCATTGTTATTGATCGTATAAGCATTCAGACTGTACGTCGATGTTTCAGGACTCATTATCTTTGTATTGTGGTAGTTGATCTACATATATGTTGTATGTTATTGGTTTACCCAGATTGAGATTTGACGGTGCAATCTGACAGACAGGATTTGGCACAGATGGTTCATTCCACACTTATGAGTTATGATGATGTTTTGATGATTTTTGAGTATTGTTGTGATACAGTAGCGATGGTTGTAGTTGAGTTCATTTCGTCATTTGAGAATGCGAAATGTGGAATATGTTAAGAATTGATTTGGTATGGATTGCTATGGGTTGGTAAGGTTATGACGGTAAGATTACATTGGTAGTATTCTTACTTTGTTATTACATTGGTATGTAATTATTTATGATGATGTGATCGATATTATTGTTGAGTATTGTGGCTAACCCCATCGTGGGCTTTATTTTTAGGTACTCGGAGATCGAGCTAGTAGCGGTCGTGAAGGGATGAGCCTCTCGGGTGATACTGGCTGTGGCATGTTTTGGAGAACCGAGTATTTTGTGTGGTTGTTTTATTCCACTGCAATTGTGTATTTTTGAACTGTGTTTATATCCACCGCATGTGTATTTAAAATGGCTTTCCGATATTTTTATCAATTCATGTATATTTCAAATTGCCCTTTGGGTATCTCGTAAACTTGGGTTATTTCGTTAAACCCTTTTTCCCTAAATTATTTTATCGTTACGTATAAGTGGTAGCTTGACGTACATTCTAAAACTGTTGAGTTTTGGCGTTTTGGCCTTGAACTTTTAAATAATTTTATTTTGTGACGGTATTTGGAAAATGCATTTTTGAAAATTATTTAAAATACATTACCGTCTTTCACCTGTTGGCGTATTTGAAATATTTTTGAAATGAGTTTTAGCCTGGTGGGTTCCAGTGCGGGGCCCACGACACTGTAATATTTTCCTGACTTTTGAGTCAAACCGATTTTTGGAGGTTCCAAAATTTTTGAGATCTTTTCAAATTGCTATTTGTGATATTGGTGTGTGTTGGTATTGTTTTGAGACTTCATATGGGAGTCGTATGCTTGTATCACGGGAGATCATCGACTTCACGCACCTGTATGTATACTGTTTTGGTTATTCAAATGTGGCAACGATTGATTGCTTTTGTGATGAGTTGGAATTTTGGGTTGATCCGTTATTTGTGACAGGATTGCAATTTTCGAGGACGAAATTTATTTTAAGTGTAATACCCGGTTGTGAATTCATTAATTATCATTCAGTAATTGCCACTCAGAAATTTTTCACTCAGTAATAATAATTCATCATTAATATTCATTCAACTGCGTTCACCGTTCGGCGTACTTTGGAATTGCATATCAGTTGTTATTCGTCATTCATCACTGTTTGAGATCGAGCCGAGATTATTATCATCATCATCATATTTTGGTATACAGTTTGAGAGGTAGCGCACGCTACGTATTCTTATTAGCGTGCGCTAACGGGGTTCAGGTAGCGCACACTATGGTTCAGTATTAGCGCATGCTAGCGCAAGTGAGGCAGACAACCTAGAAGGTACTGGGCTGATTTGAGAAATTCGTACCGCACGCTATGAGTGGTAAGTAACGTACACTAACTGTGCTGGTAACGCACGCTAAGTCACATTAGTAGCACACGCTAACACGAGCAAGGTAGAGGACAATAGGTTCTGGACTTCAGTTTCTGGGTATCAAACATCAGTTAGCGCACGCTAACAATTTGGATTAACGCACGCTATCGGTAAGGTGTTAGCGCACACTACCAAGTTCGTAGCGCACGCTAACGAGGCAGTCAGAGCTCACTGGACTGCCCAGTAAACTGCTAGCGCACGCTAAATATCAGGTCATAGCGTGCGCTAAGCTGGGTTTACTATATATGGGACAGCTCAGTCCAGATTCATCATTTCTTCATTTCTTCTCCTCCTTCCATCGGTTTGGGCGATTTTGGATGTTTTGGAGAGATCTTTTCGAGCTGCATTCACCTATCATCATTTTCAAGCTCCTTAGTCGGATTAATCATCATTTAATTAGTTTCATCACTCCAAAAAGGTAATTTTTCATTGGATCTTGAATTTCGGGATTTGAAGGTTTTATTCCCGATCTCTTCGAGTTAGCTTGCTTTTATGTTGGAATATGTTAGATATGGATTATCTATATTGGATACTTGTATTCCTACGGATTCATTGGTGTAATTTTCGGAATTTGTGAATCATTGAGGAATTTTTCAAGAAAACCTTAGTGTTGACTTTGGAATTTTTGGGGGTTTCGACTAGATGTTATTGAAATCCCAATTTAAGTATTTCTATGGGATTATTGATAGTATTCATAAGGTTTTGTTGGATTGAATAATTCATTGGAAGTTTGTTTTCGGTATAATTGAATTTTGGTTATAAACAATTAGAGATTGTTTACAACGTGGTTGTTAGATTGCCCCAATGAGTGTGGGTAGTGTTGTATCGACCTTTTGAGTTGGTTGTGATCATGCTTGATTCGTATATTAAGCGAATTGTTGGTACTTGTGTTGTTCAAGGTCGTTCGAGCGGCCGATATTCTTCAAGGACGTTGTTCGTGAAAGGACTTTCTCGCCTTCGGTTTGAGGCAAGTTTTAATACTTGTACCAGTCAATGAGATTAATGTCATCATATATGTGTGTTAATATGTTGTATCATTCCGAGACTTAGTCTCTTATTGAGTTCATTGATATTAGGGGATCGTTCGATACGATACTCTTCGGCAATTATGCCAAATGTTATTATTTTTCGTTAATGGCCGATTCAAGGCATTGTGATACTCGTTGTTAATGTTATTGTCGATAGCCAGTCCGCGGTGTCGATGTATCGATTATTGTTATTGATATCGATGTCGATCTAAGACTTCATTGTAATCATTGTTATTAATGTTGGTGTTTTGTTATTCATGTTGTATTGGTCGATTGAAGGTGCCGAGGCATCCATTGTATCATTGTTATCGATTGGCCATTCTAAGGCAATTGAGGTGCTCAATCATTCATTGTATCATCGTTAATGATTGGCCGTTCTAAGGCGATCAAGGTACTCAATTATTCGTTGTATCATTGTTGACGATTGGCCGTTCTAAGTCAATCGAGGTATTAAATCATCCGCTGCATCATTGTTATCGGTTGGCCATTCTAAGCCAATTGAGGTATTGAATTGGGGCTGTCGAGTATAGTTCCCATCCATTGTGTCATTGTTATCGAATGACCATTCTAAGGTAATCGAGGTATTGAATTGGGACCGTCGAGGATGGTGCCTATCCGTGAGTCATCATTATCGTGTTCGCCGACTCAAGGCAGCACACTATCATTCTCGTGAATTCGGTAATCTTGGGATCGTTGCCGTTTATGATTAATTGTGTTTTGGAGGCTAGTCTCGGCTAGTGCTCGATGGGGTAAGTTTGGTGGGGCCTGAACCTTCGCGGTTGTTTCCCCCAACACCTACAACTCAGTAGGTCAACGGCCATTGGATGGTTTCATTATGGGGTAAGTTTGGTGGGGCCCGAACCTTCGCGGTTGTTTCCCCCAACACCTATAGCTCAGTAGGTCAACTGCCATTGGATGATTTCATTATAAGGTAAGTTTGGTGGGGCCTTAACCTTCGCGGTTGTTTCCCCCAACACCTACAGGTCAGTAGGTCAACAGCCATTGGATGGTTTCATTTTGATACGGCTTCGTGCTGTGGCTTCGGCCTTCATTGTTATAGCTTCGGGCTGGTTTGGTTCATCTTCATGTAATTCATTGCGATTCATATTTAATTCAGTTCTGATTTGGTTCATCTTCATGTAAATCATTGTGATTTATATTCAATTCAGTTCTGGTTTGGTTCATCTCCATGTAATTCATTGTGGTGTTCTGTATCGCTGCTTTACCGCTGGGCACGTATACTTTAACCTATTGAGCAAGTATTAATCATATGCCGTGGGCATAGTGTTTCACGAATGCTCGGTTCTTACCTTGGTTCACCAATATGTTGTTGTGAACTAAGTTGAGGGTCTTCACGGAAACAGCCTCCCTACCGTAATAAGTAGGGGCATGGTCTGCGTACATCTTATCCTCCCCAGACCCTGCTCTGAGCGGGATATACTGGGTATGTTTGGTTTGGTTTGGTTTTCATATTATTATCATTATCATTGTACCGTTTCATTCTGCTTTTGGATACATATCATGTTATACATGTATTTGATGTTCAGTATCTGGATGACTGACCCTGTGGGGGCGGAACATGATTCATGTTTTAGGTGATTGCGAGGAGGGAGTTGAGACACAAGGGCATGATGATAGCGACGAGGCATTCGAGCGATACTAGTCTGAGTTGTTGTGATGGTCAGTCAGTTGGAGTGTACTCCAGTTGTGTCAGTCAGTGTCATGTTGTATTATCCGAGTAAGGCTCGTGGATGTCATTGTATTTCATTTTGGCCATGTAGGCCCACTTTTGTCGTTGAAATTCCTTATCGGAATATTGTGTCGGATATCATAGTAGGGATTGTTATCTCCCTTGTTAGTTAATTTGGTGTATTTTAGTCATGTTCGCCTGATGGATCTCCTGGCGTGAGGTCCACGGCACTGTAATAACCCAATAGGATTTGGGGGTGTTACATTAAGGAGGTATATGTAATACCCGGATTTTCAGTATAATTTTTTTGCGTTATTTTATCTGAGATATACTGGATGGCTTGGTGTCTATACAGTATGGATAAAATAGTTTGAGGACTGAGACAGTTGTATTTGTACAATTGACGTGATTGGTTGACCGTTATAATTGAGGATATCGTGTATCAGATTGTTTTAATTGTGATATCGGGTATATCATATGAGAATATTATTGGAATGAATATATGTATTCAGTATGTCGTATGTTCATATTCTGTATGCCGATACATTGGACAAGAATGGCTGAAAATGGCTAAGTACAGCCACATTAGCGCACGCTACAATGTAAGCCTAGCACATGCTATGATGTATACGTAGCGCACGCTACGTTGTATACTTAGCGCACGCTAAGAGGTTTGTGTTACGTACGTTAAGGAGGACCCTTAACATACGTAAGGTATTCTGGATAAGGTTCGGAAGGTGGCCGACAGGTAGGCCCAGGTTGATTATTATATGCACTTAGAGCATGCTAATGCATATGGTTAGCGCACGCTAACATCAGATCGGTTAACAGGGAATCTTGGCTTTGGCAGGCCACTTTCGGCGTGTGGACCACGGGCATCTTCGGGGAAGGTGCAGATTGTCGGGTCAACCACGATTAGCGCACGCTAATGTGGAAGATTAGTGCACGCTAATGGTCTATTACTGTAGCAGGTCAACGACTGTATTTACGTACGTTATTGCATGGATATTACGTACATAAGCCGATATGCGAAGCAAGGCAGTAGCCTCTGGACTGCCCGATAGCGCACGCTATCAAGGAAGGATAGCGCATGCTAGGGCTGTAGTGCACGCTAAATACAAGGTTTAGCGCACGCTAGTAATATGCTTTATAAAGGGGACAGACATGTGTTAAGAGACATTTCGTCCATTACTTTCCTTTCACTCGATAGAGAGAGCCTTAGGAGGATATTTGATGTTCCTAAACACTGAGAGATGATCCTCTTTAACAAGATAAGATGGAAAGCATAGATTAAAGCGTTGTTCTTGAAATTATTGATGATTCTTGGAATGAAGTTCATAGAGAGAGTTTTGAGGTTCCAAATACTGGATTGTGATGGAGTTGATCGTCCTTATCAACGTTTGGAGCTTGGAATCGATTGGAAATGGATTCAACCTTGAGAATCAATGCATTTCATCGAAGAGTTAATTAACTTTCACTTTGGTTTTCGTCTTGGATTGTATATGATGTTCATGAGTTGATAATCGTCCTGATTATGAGTTGGATGACCGAACTATCTTGATTTTATTGTTGATATGCGGATATTGATATGATTCGTATGGTTTTGTATGGTGTTGTTCGTCTTATTGAGATATATGGGTTAATCCTTCTTCTCATTTTTCGGATGTTGTTGTTGTTGTTGATATCACCTTCATATGATGATAGTTATGGTGTTGTTTATCTTCAAGAGATATGTCGATTTATGTCTCCCTTCATTTCGGATTTTGATGTTAAGATGATATATGGATATATATGACTTGGGTGATTATTTACATGCTAGCATATCGGATTATGATGGTTGTCATGAACATGATTATCGAATCATGGTATTCGTGGTGTTCTTGGTATATATCACATCGAAGAGGAAGGATTTATATTGGTTTGATTATAAACATGGATAAGATAATTGAAACTAACATTATGTTGATTTTAGTGATTGAGTTCGTATGATAAGATATGGATCATGACGATGAGATTGAATTTGGAAAGGTTGTGTTTGATCTTGGAGTATGTTTTCGTTACATTCGGATTCGTAGTCGCAAGGTGTCAGACGATGCTTGGAATGCATGCAACTGTACAGCATTAGCGCACGCTAAGCTTACTGGCTAGCTCACGTTAACGGGAGCGACTTAGCACACGCTGCGTTATGTGTTTAACGTGCGCTAAGTAGGCAGACAGTGCAATATTTTCGTGTTGTGGTTATGAACTCATTCTGGTTTGAATTGGATATTTCAGATTGTGTTTAATCGAGACACTGTGGAACCGTTGGGTTTTTGATCAGTTATATTGATTGTTAATTATGATTATCGAGTTGCGGTTGGTATTGTGGACATGAGTTCATAATTGTTTGAGTTGTATTGTTCGGTTTTGTATATAATCGAGGTATTGTTGAGCCGCTGAGTTTGATTGGTTGGTTATATCGGTTGTTGATTATTATCAAACTTGTTGTTAATCGATTATTGCAATAGGTTGTGATAATTGATCATTGATTGTGACTGTTGTGTTGCGGTTGAGGCTGAAGAGTTCGTAGATTGCTTTTGGTCGGGGCTGAGGAGCTCGTAGACGAAGGTAATGGGATTGGTAACAGTTTCGTCATATCGGTATCGAGGCAAGTTTATACTTGTTCAGTTTATAATATTTAATGAATGGTTTCACTTTCATTTCATTTATAATTCATATAGCAATGATATTATAAAGGTAAATTGTCGAGATGATGGTTTTTTCGTGGAAAGGATATTGTCTTCGGCTTTGAGGTAATTTAAGTATTGTTCAGTCATGAGGATAATTATTATGTTGAGCTGTGGTATATGTTGTATGTTGAGGTTTCGTATGATGAGATTCGTATTTGATTGTTCGTTGAGGGATGTTGATCCCAGGATGGTAGTGTTGAGATTGTTGATAGCGTTGATCATTCTCTGGGAATTTTGATCCCAAGATATTTGTTTTGGATATTGTCGGTCGTGTCGATCTTTCATTATCCGTGTGTCATTGTTTACTTCGGTGAGTCTTTTGATTTTTATTGGATATGTGATTCTTTGACTTTCATTGTCATGTTGCATCGTGACATATCTGGAATTATATCTTCGTTCCGATTGGTTATTGTGTAGGATTTTTAGCCGGGCACACCATGGTTATGTGTTGATATTTCCACATTGAACCGTGCACAGGAGACGTAGTTCGTGAGGCTAATTAGGTTCATTGTGCCATGTATATTCTGGATTCCATATACGGGGTGGACATGTGGACTGACACATTTCCGGATCGGGCGTCCTTTGATGTCCATCTTCGAGCCATATGGATTGGTCGTTCATCCTCCATGTATGATTGGATATGTTCGACGGTTTGCGACTGGTTGTTCATACACCGGAGGGGTATGTTCGACAGTCGGAGTTATTTCTTTGAGATCCATTATTGTTGATCATTTGGAGTTTACCTTGTTGATGGTATTCTCGGTTATTGTTGATCCTTTGTTGATCGTGTTTGGAGTTTACCTTGTTGAGGGTGTTCTCGGTTATTGTTGATCCTTTGTTGATCGTGTTTGGAATTTACCTTGTTGAGGGTATTCTCGGTTATTATTGATCCTTTGCTGATCGTGTTGGAGTTTATCATGTTGTTGGTATTCTCGATTATTGTCGATCATTCGTTGGTAGCATTGGAGTTATCATGTCAGTGATATTCTCGGTCGAGTTATTGGTTGATCATTGTTATTGATCGTATAAGCATTCCGACTGTACGTCGATGTTTCAGGACTCGTTATCTTTGTATTGTGGTAGTTGATCTACAAATATGTTGTGTATTATTGGTTTACTCAGATTGAGATTTGACGGTGCAATCCGAAGAACAGGATTTGGCACAAATGGTTCATTCCACACTTATGAGTTATGATGATGTTTTGATGATTTTTGAGTATTGTTGTGATACAGTACCGATGGTTGTAGTTGAGTTCATTTCGTCATTTAAGAATGCGAAATGTGGAATATGTTAAGGATTGATTTTGTATGAATTGCTATGGGTTGGTAAGGTTATGACGGCAAGATTACATTGGTAGTATTCTTACTTTGTTATTACATTGGTATGTAATTATTTATGATGATGTGATCGATATCATTGTTGAATATTGTGGCTGACCCCATCGTGCGCTTTATTTTTAGGTACTCGGAGATCGAGCTAGTAGCGGTCGTGAAGGGATGAGCTTCCCGGGTGATACTGGCTGTGGCATGTTTTGGAGAACCGAGTATTTTGACTAGTTGTTTTATTCCGCTGCAATTGTGTATTTTTGAACTGTGTTTATATCCGCTGCGTGTGTATTTAAAATGGCTTTCCGGTATTTTCACCAATTCATGTATAGTTCAAATTTCCCCTTTGGGTATCTCGTAAACTTGGGTTATTTTGTTAAACCCTTTTTCCCTAAATTATTTTATCGGTACGTATAAGTGGTGGCTTGACGTACATTTTGAAACTGTTGAGTTTTGGCGTTTTGGCCTTGAACTTTTAAATGATTTTATTTTGTGATGGTATTTGGAAAATGGATTTTTGAAAATTACTTAAAATACATTACCGTCTTTCGCTTGTTGGCGTATTTGAAACGTTTTTTAAATGAGTTTTAGCCTGGTGGGTTCCGACGCGGGGCCCACGACACTGTAATATTCCCAGATGATTTTGGGGGTGTTACAGTGAGCTCTCGTTAGAGTGGCCGATCTTGGGAGTAACGTTCGCGGGAGGTGGCCATCTTCCCCCTCTTAAATTATGGTTATGGTGAATCTGATGATATATGCAATGAAATGAAATTATTTAGTAAACATGGGATTTTCTTAAACCCCTGTGTGTTACTGCTTATATGCATGATGACAAGTACGAAAATATATTTTATCTTTTGGCAATATGTTCACGGAGTACGTTGTAGTTATCCCTGTATATCTTTTAAAATGTGCAGGTTGAGCAGGGGATATGATGGAGGGTGTTGAGTGGAAGTATTTTGTCTACAAATGATGTTAAGCCCTGGTTACATATCTTCATATATGTAACCAACCATGTTTTTCGCTGCAAACACTCAAGGCTAATAATATTACTATTTATTCTTACCTTGGATTCTAAGTCATTCCTACGGGATTGATTCCCCTTCGTGATGCCTTGATAGGTTATTAGTGGAAATCCACCCAATTCCTTATGAAACATATGTTTCCCTCTTTCTTCCCCACTTCCTAATTCCTACCCCGGGTCACGCCCTGGCTGTGCCGTCCTTAGGGAAAAAGGGCCGTGACAAAATGGTATCAGAGAGGTTCATTCGCTCTGAGTCTATGTTCTTTCAAGCGAAGTTTAGTTCGATTCTCTAAACTGATATAAGGCAAATGATTTACTAGTCTTTATGATTCAAACTTCTTTTGCCATAAACAATGTATCTCTTTACGAGTTTTTATGAGATGTTAATTATGAACATGTATGGAACAATATATTTATGATGAAGCATGTAATATATGAATTTTTATTTTACAATCACGCATGAATTGTTGCTGATGAAGAAACATGAAAGACGAGAACTTAGAAACTTCCTTAGAGTCATCTATTAAGCAAACGAGAACTTATGCGCCTTAAGTATTTCAACATATACACGAATGTGAAGGGCGAACAATGACGATGTAATAACGAGGATCAATGATGCAGTGACGCTCCAACGAATATCACTTACGTACGAGTAATGCGAGTATGGTTATTTTCTATCGAGATGTCCATTTGTGTCGGAACTCGAATAACATTAATAACGTACCCCCTTAGAGAGCATATTATTTTCTTTTATGTGAGGAGTTTCTCAGAGTCCAGAGTTCGAGTCGAGAACTTAGGATGAAATTTATATTCTTCTTTTGAGAACCCTTTAGTATAGCTGTTCTATTATGTTGAGATGTTGATGTATTATATGTATACCTTCTTCATAGGATGGCGACCACGAAGACGCCGCTGCTGTAACACCCCGATATATTCGGGATAATTACAGTGCCATAAATCCTTTATATAAGAATTTACAAGGCTAATTTGAGAATTACGGAAAATAATAATAATACCAAAGTACCATTAAGGTTATAATTCAAAACCAGTTCAACAATGAGTCCATTATTACAAGCATTCTAAACACCAACCAAATACGCGTACTCGATTACTGAAAAATAACTGGAAAATAAGACAACATCAAATTACATCACTGCGCCACTTCATCATCATGTCGGTACTGTGGTTGCTTCCCCGCTCCTCGGCTACCTGAACATCAAAACAAATGTCCACCCCCAAAGAGGTTAGCAAAATGATGCTAGTACAAGTATCATAATATATACATCGGATATGCAACAACAATGCATCATAAATTACATAAAGCAGACTCCCACCACCAGAATCCAACGACGCGAATCCTCATGATTCCATCAACATAACAAAGGGTAATCCAACGATCCAGCGCCCTCAGTATAGATCCCCATGATGATCCCGTCGGACCAACGCATGGTGGAAAACCCGTCCAACGATCCAGCGCCCTCAGCATAGATCCCCATTATTATCCCGTCGGACCAACGCATTGTGGAAAACTCGTCCAGCGATACAGCGCCCTTAGCATAGATCCCCATGATGATCCCGTCGGACCAACGCATAGTGGACATCCGATCCAGCGCCCTCAGCATAGATCACGTGATCTCACAGGATCAACACAACATACAAAAATACAACTATATATACACATATGTAAAAATCGATATGTCTATCAACATGAACATAAAATCAATCAATAACGATATTATGACAATTCAACTGGAATGACCTCATGTTCAACAACATGAATAACAATATGTATGATCAAAATCCTCAATATCAAACCAATATTTAAAAATACGATATTTGCCTTAGAAATGGCGACAAGGATTGCTACTACAAAAAAATCTTCAACCAGCTCGAAGAACTCTCACTCGGTCGATCCATCAAAACCCGAACCTTCAGCGAACAATAACATCGATATAACTAACGGTTCTGGATAATCGTTCTAAACGTCATATGAACATCAAAAGGGCGTGTTATTCTCAATCATATAAGCTTACTAATATGCCCTATACTATTTCGGTTTGAATCAACATTAGAATACTAACTGAACAAAAGCCCATAGTATTCCATATAAGATCAAATGCATCCTACGGTCGGATTCTTCAATATACCACAAGATAATTCTTCCTACAATGATTCTAGTCGTACTCTTCAATAATCCAAAGCAACAAGATATCGGAAATACCCCGAAGAACACCATAAGAACTTTTTTACTAGGTTACTTGATTATCTTCTTCTTCTTCTTCTTCTTCTTCAAGGAAATAACCCTAAGTTCAATCCATTAAATTTCCCCATACGCATTATTTCATCATGTAATCCGTAAGAACTTGATAATCTCTATAACTTGCCATAATCAGGTTCGTAGCCTCATGATACTACTTTTAAGAGTCCAAACACTACAAGGTTCGATTAATATTCTAAACAACGAAGAAGAACCGAAACATAACCGAAACTATTCTTCTAACAACATGATGTTCGACTCCTCGAGGTAATAACTGAAGAGGTGACTTAAAACAGGTCCAAAACATCACTAAGAACATGTTAAACTAGTTGGAGAAGGATCACATACCTTAATATAGTGACGAACAATGAAGAACTCGAAGAAACTCAACACCGTAGGCTTGAACACCAATCCACAAGGGTCTATGATCTTCAAAATCGAGCTAGGATGATGACATGAGGGGTATATGGTGTTGGACAATCTCCAAAACACGAAAAATCGGCCAAAGGAAGGATGAGAAATTAAATGGGGTTGAGGTGTATAAATAGAATTCTATTCGTTACGTACGCTAAACACCCCACATTACGTACGTAACAACCTTAGCGTACGCTATGCTTCGAAGATTAGCGTACGTTAACATCTGGCCAGAGCTCACTGACCTGTTCCTGGTGTTGTCTTACGTACGTTAGCATACAGGTTTTACGTACATAATATCAACAACCTTAGCGTACGTTAAAAATCCCCCTTAGCGTACATTAAGTCCATTGACTTGCTTAGCTAGAAAGCCGTCCAGGTTCACGCGAGCATCACACGAATCTTCCCTAGCCCTCACCCACCGACCCTTGTTGGATCTCGAGTTGACTGAGCTTACGTACGTTAAGCTCAATAGCTACATAATATCGCATTCTTAGCGTACGCTAAGGTCATTATCTAACATACATTAACACGTACAGAAATTATGCATGCATGCATGAAAAAATACAAAGATGTAGGGATACGAATACGGGAAAGCAATCATCGATTAATACGTCACAAAGTCGAATCTTACAAGATCGAATACAGGATAATTACACATTAAGTATCCGGGCATTACATACTACCCCTCTAAAAAGAAGTTTCGGCCCGAAACTTAAAACAAAAACAATTCCAGGTATCTCGACCTCATACTATCTTCCATCTCCCAAGTTGCTTCTTCGACTCCATGTCGAGACCACTGAACTTTAACTAAGGAGATCGATTTATTCCTCAATTTCTTAACTCGACTCTCAAGTATCTTGATTGGATTTTCTTCGAACGATCCATCATTAGCCACTTCATTCTCGCCAAAATTGATGATATGACTGGGATCCGATACATATATCCGCAATTGGGATACGTGGAATACATATATGGCGGTAAGGCCAACCTGTATGCCAACTCCCCAACTCTCTCGAGGATCTCAAGTGGTCCGATATATCTCGGACTCAGCTTACCTTTCCTCCCAAAACGGAAAATTCCCCGAGTAGGAGAAACCTTCAATAGTACATGGTCCCCAGCTTCAAATTCCAACTGCCGACAGCGCACATCTGCCTACAACTTCTGTCGACTCTGGGCAGTCAACAGCCTTTCACGGATTAGGGCTACCTTCTCTTGGGTCTGAACTATCAACTCTGGTTCCGTTCCGATCAAGTCAGAAGAGTCATCCCAACACAGGGGTGATTTGTATCTTCTTCCATACAATGATTCAAACGGTGACATCTTAATGGAAGCATGCCAACTATTGTTATAGGTGAATTCAATCAATGGCAAATGAACCTCCCAATCGGTTGACCAATCTAAGGCACAAGCTCTTAGCATTTCTTCTACTGTTTGCATAATCCTTTCGGACTGACCGTCCGACTGAGGATGACAGGCCATGCTAAAGTTCAACTTGGTTCCAAGGCCTTGTGAACTGCCTTCCAAAAATGCGATATGAAGCGACCATCTCGATCCGAAATAATTGTCTTCGGTGTACCATGCAATAGGACTATTTCTGCAATAAACACTAGTGCTAACTTCTCGAGTCCCCAAGTGTCTTTAATACCCAGAAAATGAGCCGACTTGGTTTGTCGATCAACTATAACACAAATCATGTTCATTCCCGTCTTGGTCCTTGGCATATTGGTGATGAAGTCTATCGATATATCCTCCCACTTCCACTCAGGAATCGGAAGTGGCTTTAACATCCCGGTAGGCTGCTGATGCTCAATCTTAACCTGCTGACAGGTCAAACATTTCAAAACATATTTCGCTACGTCCTTCTTCATATTTCCCCACCAGAAATTTTGTTTTAGGTCATTATACATCTTACTGGTACCTGGGTGAATAGAATAGGGCGCGCTGTGAGCTTCCGTCAAGATTGTCTGTCTCAAAACATCATCATTGGGGATGCAAAATCGACTCTGGAATCTCAAAACTCCATCATCTTGTATCACGAATCCTGGGGCCTTCCCTTTGTTTACTTTGTCACATAATCGAAGAATCAGAGAATCATCCAACTGCTTAGATTTGATTTCTTCGACCAACGACGAGGTTAGTTCCATCACACAAAGTTGCACTTGGACTCCTTGGGACCATACTTCGATTCCTTCACGAATCAGTTCTTGTTGAATGCTAGTTTGGGACGTAAGGGCTTCCAACACTCGAAGAGAAACAGGTTTGCGGGTCAGTGCATCAGCTACGACGTTTGCTTTGCCTGGATGATAGAGGATTTCCAAGTCATAATCCATGATCAATTCCAGCCATCTTCTCTGCCTCATGTTTAGTTCCTTCTGACTGAAAATATACTTGAGGCTCTTATGGTCTGTGAAGATCTGACAATGAGTGTCGTACAAATAATGTCGCCAAATCTTCATGGCGAAGACTACAGCTACTAATTCCAAATCATGAGTCGGGTAATTTGCTTCGTATGGTTTCAACTGTCGAGAGGCATAGGCAATCACCCTATCCTTATGCATCAATACGCATCCCAAACCTGATTTGATGCATCGCTGTATACCATAAATCCCTCGGTTCCATCTGGTAATGCTAGTATAGGCGTCGTTGTCAGTCTTCGCTTAAGTTCATCAAACTAGCCTGGCATTTCTCATTCCACACGAATTTCTGAGTCTTATGCAATAGTTGAGTAAGCGGACGAGCAAATTTGGAAAATCCTTCTATAAAACGGCGATAATATCCAGCAAGTCCTAAGAAACTTCGAACTTCTTTCATGTTATTAGGAGATTCCCATTCCAAGATTGCTTCAACCTTCTTCGGGTCTACCTGAACTCCGTCAGCTGTTATCACATGCCCAAGGAAGGTTACTTCCTTAAGCCAGAACTCGCATTTTGAAAGTTTCGCATAAAGCTGTTCATTCCTCAAAGTACTCAAAACGATACGCAAATGCTCTGCATGCTCCTATGGGTCTTTCGAATAGATTAAGATGTCATCAATGAAAATGACTACGAATTTTTCGAAGTACTCTAGGAATACCCGATTCATCAATTACATAAACACTGTAGAAGCGTTAGTAAGTCTGAATGGCATCACCACAAATTCATAGTGTCCGTACCGGGATCTGAAAGCAGATTTCGTTATATTCGATTCCTTAATTCTCAACTGATGGTATCCTGATCTCAAGTCGATCTTCGAGAATACCCTTGCCCCATGCAGTTGATCAAATAAGTCGTCGATCCGAGGTATTGGATACTTGTTCTTAATCGTCACCTTGTTTAGCTCCCTATAATCGATACATAATTAGAGGGATCCATCTTTCTTCCGGACAAAGAGAACGGGTGCTCCCCAAGGAGAAACGCTAGGTTGACTGTAACCCTTCTGCAATAATTCCTCAAGCTGCTTCTTTAGTTCATACATCTCGGTTGGCGCCATAAGGTACGGTGCTCTAGAAATAGGTGCGGCTCTAGGCTCTAATTCAATATTGAACTCTACTTCTTTCTGCAGAGGTAACCCAGGTAGTTCATCAGGGAATACGTCTGAGAATTCGTTTACCACTGGAATAGATGCGAGCTCTACTCCCTCTTATTTCTTCATGGCATAACACCACAATCCGTAACAACCCTGCTTTAATAGTTTTACTGCTTTCATGGCTTTGATCAATTTTCCCGAGCTTCCCGGTCTCCATCCTTTGAATAAATGTTCAGTTCCGTCATCATAAATGATATAAATGACTCTCTTTCGGTAATTCAAAATAGCCCCATAACGATTGATCCAATCGTCTCCGAGAATTAGATCGTCACCATAGATGTCGACCACAATAAGATTTGATGGCCAATCTCTCCCTCCTATAGACACTGGAAAATCTCTAGTTTCTAGTGTTCCCACAATTCTCTCTCCGCTCGGTAATCCCAAAACATAAGGCTCACAATCATATAAACCCGAGATTTTCAAACGATTAACACAGTTTAGTGATATGAAAGAATGTGTAGCTCCTGAATCAAATAAGACACTAACTGGTTGCAAAAGGATCTGAATCGTACCTGATGCAACAGAAGTGTTCTGATCGTCTGACCTCCTCAACTCATAGAGGCGCGGAGGAACGGACCCAGCACTGGACACCTCTCTTTTCCCAATATTCTGCTATTGGAAACCACTTTGCTGTGTCTGATTCACACTTGTCTCTTTCGGAACCGGTGCAGGAGTGCGAGTACCAATAGATCTAGTCACATTTCCGCAAAAAGTCGCACGATGGCCTTCCTGTCCACACTCGAAACCGGTCACAGAAGGTGCATAGCAATCACGCCGAACATGCCCTGCTTTACCACAGTTATAACATTTCTTCGATGCATCTGAAACTGTTGATGCTGTTCGGAACTTCTTTCCACCTCGGAAAGGATGCGGAGGTCTCCTTGATGAATGAAATGAAGACTGGCCCTTGCGGGTCCCACCACTCTTGTTCTCCGTGAAGTTGCCAGACACTTTCTGCTTCTTCGCCTCCGTCGATTTCTCCACCGCTGCCTCTTTCATGTCGTAGGCCAATGCTTTGTCCTGATACTGTCGCAAGGTAGTACATTCAAATCCGAACATATATTTCTGAATCTCAGGTTTCATCCACATGTCGAAATGGAAAGTCTTCTCCACCTCGGTCCTGACCAAGTGTCTCATAGAAGTCAGCTGGTGATTAAAGGTCTTGATTATGTTTGTCACAGATGCCTCCGAACTCTGCGGGGAGAAAAACTCTCGGACTCTAGCCTCTCTAACTGGACGAGGATAATATTGTGCTTCCATCATTAATCTGAATTCTGTCCAGTCAGCATTATGATCCTCAGGTCGAACAGCTTCCCACTAGTCAAAAGCCTCCCCGGTCAGAAAATACTTGGAAATAGGAACCTTTCAGTCATCGGGACAGTTGATCCCCGCAAATATCTTTTCCAACTCCTTCAACCAGTGATCCCAAGTAGGCATCTCAGCAGAACCGTCAAATTTTGGTGGGTGCAATTTGACCACTTCCGATTATCATCGTTGCGCTGCTGGCCCATCGCTGTCTACATGCGGTCAACCACCTGAGCGAACTGGGTCATCTGAGCGACCACCTGCTGAAGCACCCCTGGCATGTTAAGATTTGCGTTATCATTTGCTGATCCCTATTGTCCTCCAGAATGGGAGTCGGTTCGACTAGCCGATAATTCTAGGGTAGTCGCTGAATCCTCCTGTCTCGCATTACCATGCCCGCATCCGCGTCCACGACCTCCCCTCAATATACTGTAAATACAAATACTCAATATCCAGGGCAAAATTTTCTAAAATAAAGTCCGTCAATATTCACAAAACGGAAATTAAATAAGACGGTAGTATGAGAGATTATGAGTCTTACAACCACGGTCCACATGACGACGCTGGCTGAGCAGTGATGTTACAAATGACCTATAAATCAAATAACGTAAACAGACCCAACTAAACCCGACTGCCAAGATATCCATAAATCTTATCTCCGATACCATATTCTGTAACACCCCGATATATTCGAGATAATTACATCGACGTAAATCCTTTATATAAGAATTTACAATGCTAATTTGAGAATTACGGAAAATAATAATAATACCAAAGTACCATTAAGGTTATAATTCAAAACCAGTTCAACAATGAGTCCATTATTACAAGCATTCTAAACACCAACAAAATACGCGTACTCGAATACTGAAAAATAACTAGAAAATAAGACAACATCAAATTACATCACTGCGCCACTTCATCGTCATGTCGGTACTGTGGTTGCTTCCCCGCTTCTCGGATACCTGAACATCAAAAAAAATGTCCACCGCCGAAGGGGTTAGCAAAACGACGCTAGTACAAGTATCATAATATATACATCAGATATGCAACAACAATGAATCATAAATTACATAAAGTGGACTTCCGCCACCGAAATCCAACGATGCGAATCTACGTTATTCCATCAACATAAAAAAGGGTAATCCAACGATCCAGCGCCCTCAGTATAGATCCCCATGATGATCCCGTCGGACCAACGCATGGTGGAAAACTCGTCCAGCGATACAGCGCCCTCAGCATAGATCCCCATGATGATCCCGTCGGACCAAATCATAGTGGACATCCGATCCAGCGCCCTCAGCATAGATCACGTGATCTCACAGGATCAACACCACATACACAAACACAACTATGCATACACATATGCAAAAATGATATGTCCATCAACATGTACATAAAATCAATCAATAACGATATTATGACAATTCAACTAGAATGACCTCATGTTCAACAACATGAATAACAATATGTATGATCAAAATCCTCAATATCAAACCAATATTCAAAAATACGATACTTGCCTTAGAAATGGCGACAAGGATTGCTACTACAAAAAAATCTTCAACCAGCTCGAAGAACTCTCACTCGATCAATCTATCAAAACCCGAACCTTCAGCGAACAATAACATCGGTATAACTAACGGTTCCGGATAATCGTTCTAAACATCATATGAACATCAAAAGGGCGTGTTATTCTCAATCATACAAGCTTACTAATCTGCCATATACTATTTCGGTTTGAATCAACATTAGGATACTAACTGAACAAAAGCCCATAGTATTCCATCTAAGATCAAATGCATCCTACGGTCGGATTCTTCAATATACCACAAGATAATTCTTCCTACAATGATTCTAATCATACTCTTCAATAATCCAAAGCAACAACATATCGGAAATACCCCGAAGAACACCATAAGAACTTATTTACTAGGTTCACTTGATTATCATCTTCTTCTTCAAGGAAATAACCCTAAGTTCAATCCATTAAATTTCCCCATACGCATTATTTCATAATGTATTCCGTAAGAACTTGATAATCTCTATAAACTTGCCATAATCAAGTTCGTAGCCTCATGATACTACATTTAAGAGTCCAAGCACTACAAGGTTCGATCAATATTCTAAACAACGAAAAAGAACCAAAGCATAACCGAAATTATTCTTCTAACAACATGTTGTTCGACTCCTCGAGGCAATAACTGAATAGGTGACTTAAAACAGGTCCAAAACATCACTAAGAACATGTTAAACTAGTTGGAGAAGGATCACATACCTTAATATAGTGACGAACAATGAAGAACTCGAAGATACTCAACACCGTAGGCTTGACCACCAATCCACAAGGGTCTATGATCTTCAAAATTGAGCTAGGATGATGATATGAGGGGTATATGGTGTTGGACAATCTCCAGAACACGAAAAATTGGCCAAATAAAGGATGATAAATAAAATGGGGTTGATGTGTATAAATAGAATTCTATTCGTTACGTACGCTAAACACCCCACATTACGTACGTAACAACATTAGCATACGCTATGCTTCGAAGATTAGCATACGTTAACATCTGGCCTGAGCTCACTGACCTGTTCCTGGTGTTGTCTTACGTACGTTAGCATACAGGTTTTACGTACGTAATATCAACAACCTTAGCATATGTTAAAAATCTCCCTTAGCGTACGTTAAGTTCGTTGACGTGCTTAGCTGGAAAGTTGTCCAGGTTCACGCGAGCATCACACGAATCTTCCCTGGCCCTCACCCACCGACCCTTGTCGGATCTCGAGTACTGAGCTTACGTACGTTAATCTCAACAGCTAACGTACGTAATATCGCATTCTTAGCGTACGCTAAGATCATTATCTAGCATACGTTAACACGTGCAGAAATTATGCATGCATGCATGGAAAAATACAAAGATGTATGGATACGAATACGGGAAACAAATCATCGATTAATACGTCACAAAGTCGAATCTTACAAGATCGAATACAGGATAATTACACATTAAGTATCCGAGCATTACATACTACCCCTCTAAAAAGAAGTTTCGGCCCGAAACTTAAAACAAAAACAATTCCGGGTATCTCGACCTCATACTATCTTCCGTCTCCCAAGTTGCTTCTTCAACTCCATGTCGAGACCACTGAATTTTAACCAAGGAGATCGATTTATTCCTCAATTTCTTGACTCGACTCTCAAGTATCTTGATTAGCTTTTATTCGAACGAGCCATCATTATCCATTTCAATCTCGCCAAAATAGATGATATGACTGGGATTCGGTACATATTTACGCAATTGGGATACGTGGAATACATTATGAACTTGACTCTACGATGGCGGTAAGGCCAACCTGTACGCCAACTCCCCAACTCTCTCGAGGATCTCAAATGGTCAGATATATCTCGGACCCATCTTATCTTTCCTCCCAAAACGGAAAATTCCCCGAGCAGGAGAAACCTTCAATAGTACATGGTCCCCAACTTCAAATTCCAACTGCCGACGGCGCACATCTGCCTACGACTTCTGTCCACTCTGGGCGGTCAACAGCCTTTCACGGATCAGGGCTACCTTCTCTTGGGTCTGAACTATCAACTCTGGTTCCGTTCCAATCAAGTCAGAAGAGTCATCCCAACACAGGGGTGATCTGCATCTTCTTCTGTACAATGCTTCAAACGGTGCTATCTTAATGGAAGCATGCCAACTATTGTTATATGTGAATTCAATCAATGGCAAATGAACCTCCTAATCGGTTGACCAATCTAAGGCACAAGCTCTTAGCATATCTTCTATTGTTTGTATAATCCTTTCGGACTGACCGTCCATCTGAGGATGACAGGCCGTGCTAAAGTTCAGCTCGGTTCCCAAGGCCTTGTGAACTGTCTTCCAAAAATGCGATATGAAGAGACCATCTCGATCCGAAATAATGGTCTTCGGTGTACCATGCAATCAGATTATTTCTGCAAACACTAGTGCTAACTTCTCGGGTCCCCAAGTGTCTTTAATACCCAGAAAATGAGCTGACTTGGTTAGTCGATCAACTATAACCCAAATCATGTTCATTCCCGTCTTGGTCCTTGGCATATTGGTGATGAAGTCCATCGATATATCCTCCCACTTCCACTCAGGAATCGGAAGTGGCTTTAACATCCCTGCAGGCCGCTGATGTTCAATCTTAACCTACTGATAGGTCAAACATTTCGAAACATATTCCGCTACGTCCTTCTTCATATTTCCCCACCAGAAATTTTGTTTTAGGTCCTTATACATCTTACCGGTACACGGGTGAATAGAATAGGGCGCGCTGTGAGCTTTCTTCAAGATTGTTTGTCTTAAAACATCATCATCGGGGATGCAAAATCGACTCTGGAATATCAAAACTCCATCATCTTGTATCACGAATCCTGGGGCCTTCCCTTTGTTTACTTCGTCACATAATCGAAGAATCATAGAATCATCCAACTGCTTAGATTTGATTTCTTCGACCAACGACGAGGTTAGTTCCATCACACACAGTTCCCCTTGGACTCCGTGGGACCATACTTCGATTCCTTCAAGAATCAGTTCTTGTTGAATGCTGGTTTAGGACGTAAGCGCTTCCAATACTCGAAGAGAAACAGGTTTGCGGCTCAGTGCATCAGCTACCACATTTGCTTTGCCTGGATGATAGAGGATTTCCAAGTCGTAATCCTTGATCAATTCCAGCCATCTTCTTTGCCTCATGATTAATTCCTTCTGACTGAAAATATACTTGAGGCTCTTATGGTCTGTGAAGATCTGACAATGAGTGCCGTACAAATAATGTCACCAAATCTTCAAGGCAAAGACTACAGCTTCTAATTACAAATCATGAGTCGGGTAATTTGCTTCATATGGTTTCAACTGTCGAGAGGCATAGGCAATCACCCTATCCTTCTGCATCAATACGCATCCCAGACCCTGATTTGACGCATCGCTATATACCATGAATCCCTCGGTTCCATATGGTAATGCTAGTATAGGCGCCATTGTCAATCTTCTCTTAAGTTCATCAAAACTAGCCTGGCATTTCTCATTCCACACGAATTTCTGAGTCTTCTGCAATAGTTGAGTAAGCGGACGAGCAATTTTGGAAAATCCTTCTACAAAATCGCGATAATATCCAGCAAGTCCTAAGAAACTTCAGACTTATTTCACGTTATTAGGAGATTCCCATTCCAAGATTGCTTCGACTTTCTTCGGGTATACCTGAACTCCATCATCTGTTATCACATGCCCAAGGAAGGTTACTTCCTTAAGCCAGAACTCACATTTTGAAAGTTTCGCATAAAGCTGTTCATTCCTCAAAGTACTCAAAACGATAACCCAGGAAGTTACCGCGAAGCGGATTATGTTCGAAGAAATAATATGTGCTCCACATGATAAGGAGTTAATGAATGAAATTATGATTGAATCTGATGATACTCCATGATGATCCCGTCGGACCAAAGCATAGTGGACATCCGATCCAGCGCCCTCAACATAGATCACGTGATCTCACAGGATCAACACCACATACACAAACACAACTATGCATACACATATGCAAAAATCGATATGTCCATCAACATGTACATAAAATCAATCAATAACGATATTATGACAATTCAACTGGAATGACCTCATGTTCAACAACATGAATAACAATATGTATGATCAAAATCCTCAATATCAAACCAATATTCAAAAATACGATACTTGCCTTAGAAATGGCGACAAGGATTGCTACTACAAAAAAATCTTCAACCAGCTCGAAGAACTCTCACTCGATCAATCCATCAAAACCCGAACCTTCAGCGAACAATAACATCGGTATAACTAACGGTTCCGGATAATCGTTCTAAACATCATATGAACATCAAAAGGGCGTGTTATTCTCAATCATACAAGCTTACTAATCTGCCCTATACTATTTCGGTTTGAATCAACATTAGGATACTAACTGAACAAAAGCCCATAGTATTCCATCTAAGATCAAATGCATCCTACGGTTGGATTCTTCAATATACCACAAGATAATTCTTCCTACAATGATTCTAATCATACTCTTAAATAATCCAAAGCAACAAGATATCGGAAATACCCCGAAGAACACCATAAGAACTTATTTACTAGGTTCACTTGATTATCATCTTCTTCTTCAAGGAAATAACCCTAAGTTCAATCCATTAAATTTCCACATACGCATTATTTCATAATGTATTCCGTAAGAACTTGATAATCTCTATAAACTTGCCATAATCAAGTTCGTAGCCTCATGATACTACGTTTAAGAGTCCAAGCACTACAAGGTTCGATCAATATTCTAAACAACGAAAAAGAACCAAAGCATCACCGAAATTATTCTTCTAACAACATGATGTTCAACTCCTCGAGGCAATAACTGAATAGGTGACTTAAAACAGGTCCAAAACATCACTAAGAACATGTTAAACTAGTTGGAGAAGGATCACATACCTTAATATAGTGACGAACAATGAAGAACTCGAAGAAACTCAACACCGTAGGCTTGACCACCAATCGACAAGGGTCTATGATCTTCAAAATCGAGCTAGGATGATGATATGAGGGGTATATGGTGTTGGACAATCTCCAGAACACGAAAAATTGGCCAAATAAAGGATGATAAATAAAATGGGGTTGAGGTGTATAAATAGAATTCTATTCGTTACGTACGCTAAACACCCCACATTACGTATGTAACAACATTAGCATATGCTATGCTTCGAAGATTAGCATACGTTAACATCTGGCCTGAGCTCACTGACCTGTTCTTGGTGTTGTCTTACGTACGTTAACATACAGGTTTTGCGTACGTAATATCAACAACCTTAGCATATGTTAAAAATCTCCCTTAGCATACATTAAGTTCGTTGACTTGCTTAGCTGGAAAGTTGTCCAGGTTCACGCGAGCATCACACGAATCTTCCCTGGCCCTCACCCACCGACCCTTGTCGGATCTCGACTACTGAGCTTACGTACGTTAAGCTCAACAGCTAACGTACGTAATATCGCATTCTTAGCATACGCTAAGATCATTATCTAGCATACGTTAACACGTGCAGAAATTATGCATGCATGCATGGAAAAATACAAAGATGTATGGATACGAATACGAAAAACAAATCATTGATTAATACGTCACAAAGTCGAATCTTACAAGATCGAATACAGGAAAATTACACATTAAGTATCCGAGCATTACATACTACCCCTCTAAAAAGAAGTTTCGGCCCGAAACTAAAAACAAAAACAATTCCGGGTATCTCGACCTCATACTATCTTCCGTCTCCCAAGTTGCTTCTTCAAATCTATGTCGAGACCACTGAATTTTAACCAAGGAGATCGATTTATTCCTCAATTTCTTGACTCGACTCTAAAGTATCTTGATTGGCTTTTCTTCGAACGAGCCATCATTATCCATTTCAATCTCGCTAAAATAGATGATATGACTGGGATTCGGTACATATTTACGCAATTGGGATACGTGGAATACATTATGAACTTGACTCAACGATGGCGGTAAGGCCAACCTGTATGCCAACTCCCCAACTCTCTCGAGGATCTCAAATGGTCAGATATATCTCGGACTCAGCTTATCTTTCCTCCTAAAATGGAAAATTCCCCGAGCAGGAGAAACCTTCAATAGTACATGGTCCCCAACTTCAAATTCCAACTGCCGACGGCGCACATCTGCCTACGACTTCTGTCCACTCTGGGCGGTCAACAGCCTTTCACGGATCAGGGCTACCTTCTCTTGGGTCTGAACTATCAACTCTGGTTTCGTTCCAATCAAGTCAGAAGAGTCATCCCAACACAGGGGTGATCTGCATCTTCTTCAGTACAATGCTTCAAACGGTGCTATCTTAATGGAAGCATGCCAACTATTGTTATATGTGAATTCAATCAATGGCAAATGAACCTCCTAATCGGTTGACCAATCTAAGGCACAAGCTCTTAGCATATCTTCTACTGTTTGTATAATCCTTTCGGACTGACCGTCCGTCTGAGGATGACAGGCCGTGCTAAAGTTCAGCTCAGTTCCCAAGGCCTTGTGACCTGTCTTCCAAAAATGCGATATGAAGAGACCATCTCGATCCGAAATAATGGTCTTCGGTGTACCATGCAATCAGACTATTTCTGCAAACACTAATGCTAACTTCTCGAGTCCCCAAGTGTCTTTAATACCCAGAAAATGAGCTGACTTGGTTAGTCGATCAACTATAACCCAAATCATGTTCATTCCCGTCTTGGTCCTTGGCATATTGGTGATGAAGTCCATCGATATATCCTCCCACTTCCACTCAAGAATTGGAAGTGGCTTTAACATCCCTGCAGGCCGCTGATGTTCAATCTTAACCTACTGACAGGTCAAACATTTCGAAACATATTCCGCTACGTCCTTCTTCATATTTCCCCACCAGAAATTTTGTTTTAGGTCCTTATACATCTTACTGGTACACGGGTGAATAGAATAGGGCGCTGTGAGCTTTCTTCAAGATTGTCTGTCTTAAAACATCATCATCGGGGATGCAAAATCGACTCTAGAATATCAAAACTCCATCATCTTTTATCACGAATCCTGGGGCCTTCCCTTTGTTTACTTCGTCACATAATCGAAGAATCATAGAATCATCCAACTGCTTAGATTTGATTTCTTCGACCAACGACGAGGTTAGTTCCATCACACACAGTTGCCCTTGGACTCCGTGGGACCATACTTCGATTCCTTCAAGAATCAGTTCTTGTTGAATGCTGGTTTGGGACGTAAGCGCTTCCAATACTCGAAGAGAAATAGGTTTGCGGCTCAGTGCATCATCTACCACATTTGCTTTGCCTGGATGATAGAGGATTTCCAAGTCGTAATCCTTGATCAATTCCAGCCATCTTCTCTGCCTCATGATTAATTCCTTCTGACTGAATATATACTTGAGGCTCTTATGGTCTGTGAAGATCTGACAATGAGTGCCGTACAAATAATGTCACCAAATCTTCAAGGCAAAGACTACAGCTTCTAATTACAAATCATGAGTCGGGTAATTTGCTTCATATGGTTTCAACTGTCGAGAGGCATAGGCAATCACCCTATCCTTCTGCATCAATACGCATCCCAGACCCTGATTTGACGCATCGCTATATACCATGAATCCCTCGGTTCCATATGGTAATGCTAGTATATGCGCCATTCTCAGTCTTCTCTTAAGTTCATCAAAACTAGCCTGGCATTTCTCATTCCGCACGAATTTATGAGTCTTCTGCAATAGTTGAGTAAGCGGACGAGCAATTTTGGAAAATCCTTCTACAAAACCGCAATAATATCCATCAAGTCCTAAGAAACTTCAGACTTATTTCACGTTATTAGGAGATTCCCATTCCAAGATTGCTTCGACTTTCTTCGGGTATACCTGAACTCCATCATCTGTTATCACATGCCCAAGGAAGGTTACTCCTTAAGCCAGAACTCGCATTTTGAAAGTTTCGCATAAAGCTGTTCATTCCTCAAAGTACTCAAAACGATAACCCAGGAAGTTACTGCGAATCGGCTTATGTTCAAAGAAATAATATGTGTTCCACATGATAAGGAGTTAAAGAATGAAATTATGATTGAATCTCATAATACTCCCCACATCATTCACCAGGAAGTACCAAGACCTGAAGAGAAATTTCTTATGGGACGGTATGAAATGGGATGTAGCTTCATTTGTCGAGCGGTGTTTGTCTTGTCAGCAAGTGAAAGCACTACACCAACGACCTTATGGGAAGTTACAGCCATTGACCATTCCAGAATGGAAGTGGGAAGGAATAATGATGGATTTTGTGACTAGTTTGTCGAGGACCAAACGAGGAAACACTGCTATATGGGTTATAGTATACAGACTCACAAAATCAGCTCACTTTTTGCCTATTCCGATCACTTATAGATATGAGAAGTTAGCACAGTTATATGTACGTGAAATTGTACGTTTCACGGAGTGCCGATATCAATCACATCAGATCAAGATCTAAAATTTACCTCTAGATTTTGGGCGAGCCGACAGAAGGAATTGGGTACACACCTGAACTTTGGTACCGCTTTCCACCCACAGACTGATGGACAATCATAAAGGACGATTCAGACACTAGAAGACATGTTGAGAACTATATTATTGGATCAAGGTGGAAATTGGGAGCATGTTTTGCCGTTAGTCGAATTTGCTTACAACAACAGTCATCAGGCAACGATAGGTATGGCGCCTTATGAAGCCTTATACAATAGAAAATGCAGATCACCAATTTATTAGGATGAAGTGGGTGAGAGAAATATTTTAGGGCCAGACACAGGTAGTGAGATGATCGAGATTATCCGCAAGATACGATTGAGAATGCAAGAGGCCCAGACTCAACAGAAGTTATACGTTGATACACGCCGAATTGAATTGTATTTTGAAAGTGGGGATAAGGTTTTCCTCAAGGTTACCCCTTCTAAGGGAATAATCAGGTTTTGTGTTAAAGGCAAGCTTAGCCCATGTTTCATAGGGCCATATGAGATTCTCAAGAGAATCAGCCCAGTTGCTTATAGGTTGGCTCTGCCACCTAGTCTTGGGAATGTTCACAATGTTTTCCATGTTTCTCCGCTGAGGAAGTATGTATTTGATCCCAAGCATGTGATTCATCAGAGTGACATAGTTCTTAGTCACAATATGAGTTATGAAGAGAGGCCTGAATGTAATATCCTAGAATTTCGCTACGATTTTTCGCATTATTTTATCTGAGTTGTATTGTACAGAGTGGGACCAATACATTATGGGTGGATAATTTTGGGAACTGTGACAGTCGTACCAGTATGTCTATCGAGGTTATTTAATTCTAGGATATTACATGCTTGATGTGTTTTTCGATGTCGGATATACTGTATGAGTATTTGTACAATTGTCGTACTTGGTCGACAGTTGTATTTGAGGATATCGTGCATCAGATGTATCGTATGAGAATGTTATCGGAACGAGTATATGTATTTATTATGCCGTATGTTCGTATCTAGTATGTCGAGACGGACGAGAACATTTGGATTTTGGCCAAGTATAGAAGGCCATTACGTATGCTAGAATTAAGGACTTTCGTACGTTAAATTACATGTTTTATGTATGTTATGCATAAGGCATTACGTACGTAACAAAGGGAATCGGACAGGACCGAGCTGTGGTCGGCAGGTGGGGCCCGATGTCGACAGCTTTCGGCGCAGATGTTGACCGGCAAGTCAACCTCGAGCATTACGTATGCTATGCGGGTTGCATTACGTACGTTAAGAGGGTAAGTTACTGTAGCAAGTCAATGAGCTCATTACGTACGCAATGGAAACAAGAGTTACGTACGTAATGAAGTTCACGAAATGAGGCAGGGAGTTCTGGCTAAGTATTACGTACGCTAGGGATGATATATAACGTACGCTAGGGTATGTTACATACGTTAAGTGAGGGTAATAGTGTATGTAATGAAGAGTGCAGTTTATAAAATGAAGTGTGGACTTTCAGTTCCTCACGAGCCAAAGAGATGTTCCTCTCCATATCCATCCTTCTTCACTTCTTTTTTTTTAATGAAAGAATCCTTCTTCACTTCTAAGTGTGTTTTAGACACTTTTAACTTGGATATGATCTTGGGAGCGTGGATTTGAGGCTTGGATATGAAGATATTAATGATTCTTGAAGTGTTTGATGGTATTATTCATCTTCAACAGGTATGTTGGATAATCCCTCTCTTATATTTCAGATTTTGATGTTGTTATTGATGTCCTCCTCATATGATGATGGTTATGGTATTATGGTTATACTTCTTGATGATATATGAGGTGTATATTGAAGAAGATGATGATTATGATGAGTATATGTTTCAAGTGTTTATGTTTTACATATGAACAAGGAATGTTGATATTTAGAACAAGTGATGATGATGATTATGGATGTTAAGGGACAAGTTATGTGAATGGTGATTTGATCTTCCGTATGGTCTTGATGATATACGGATCGTGATTATGAATTTGACAAGAATATTATCTTTCCTTGAGGATATGTGTTCATTTGAGTCGAATGATCCTAAGTGTAGTTTGTCATGAGATTGATATATATAAACAAGGGATAATCATATCATGTTGAATTTAAGGTTGAATTCAGAATTGAATACGTTGATTAAACTTGCTTCGTGCTCGAATCAACCGTTATTGCGATCACGGGATTATGAGATTGAATTGAAAGTATGAATTCATATTTGTTAGGCATAAGAACATTTGATCCGTACATGGTTGGAATCAAATATGTTATGAAATCCTTAATATATAGACGAATTGATCGTTGATATGATCATCGATATATGGAATCGTATTTGTGGTTGTGAATTCGTAATTGATTGGTTTGGGTTGTTCGGATTTATGTTAAATTGGGATAATTGTGGAACCGTTGGGTTTATTGATCGGTTGTATTGATTGTTGATTGTTATTGAACGCATCGTTAATTGATCATTGCACTATGTTGCGTTAAGTGACTGTTGATGATTAACCATTGTGCTACGATTGGAATTGGAGGACACATGAATCGCCTTGGTCGGGGCTGTGAAGCTTGTAGATGAAGACGATGGGATTGGTCACAACTTCATTGTATCGGTATCGAGGCAAGTTATGCTTGCTCAGTTCATAATGTTTAGTAAATGATTTCATTTTCATTTCATTTATGATTCATATAGCAATGGTATCATGGAATATGAATTTTCGGGATGATGGTATGCATATTATGCTTGGATTAAGATAAATCATAATGTATATGATTTTAAAGATGTCTAGTGGAAATGGAGACGTGAATTATATTTGGTCTATTGGGTGATAGATTAAATATCAAGGCTAGTTATCATGCCGACATTGAACTCGAGGTGGTGGTTTGGTATTAGTTATGGACTGTACTTCATTTTGGATTATTCGGATAACTGTGTATTCGTTCAGGGATGTTGGTCGTTGAAAGGTTAGCGCCTCCATCTTGAGGTAAATTAATATTGCGATATTATGATAATCATCCTGTTGCATTATTGCATGTGTGTGTTGATATTTCATGTGGTGAGTGTGCACCATTGTTTGTTACGTTTTGTGCCGTGCTCTTTCTTTGAGATGTAATCTGTTGGGCCGATGTGTTAGGGGATAAGACCTAAATGGCACCTATGTCGGGAGTATTCTTGAGTAGATGCTTCCGTGACCCTTGGCTGCTGCCTTGGGAGTTTATGTGATATTGTCCGGAGTATTCTTGAGTAGATACTTCCGTGACCCTTGGCTGCTGCCTTGGGAGTTTATGTGCTATTATCATATGCATTGTTGAGCATGCTGTGAACTGTTGTCTGCCGGAATACGACATTGTGGTCGTTTCGGTCTTTCATGATCGAGTTATTGTTGCTCTTTTGGAAAGTCTTCTGATCCTTGTTGGATATGTATTTCTTCGAGATTTTTTGTCATGTTGTATCGTGACATATCTGGAGTCAGATACGTTCTGATCGTTCATGTGTAGGATTTTCAGGGCGGGCACGTGTAGCATATGTTGGTTTCGACCTCATATTGAACCGTGCGCATGAGACATACTTCGTGAGGCTGATTAGGTATGAGACCAGATGTGTATCTGATCAATACCCGTGGTTGGATTGTATGCGGACACATGTCCGGATCGGGCGTATCGTGACATCCATTTTGAGTCTTATTGATTTGTCGTTCACAGTCCATGTATAATCAGATCTATTCGATAGTCGAGTTGTCTTTGAAATCCCATATATATGATTTGTATATGGTTGACGATTTATTCTCTCGTGTGTCTGTCCCCGTTGACCCTTTTCTGATCTCGTTTGGAGTTACCATATCGATGGGCAACTCATTTGTTATCGACCCTTTATTAATCTCGTTTGGAGTTCACCCTATCATTGGTAATATCGTTCATTATTGATCCTTATTGATTCTGTTTGGGAGTTTGCCTTACCGTTGGTATTCTCAGTTGTTGGCCCTTGATTGATCTTGTTGGAGTTTACCGTATCGTCGATATTCTCGGTTGTTGATCCCCTATTGCTCTTGTTGGAGTTTACCATATCGTTGGTATTCCCAGTTTTTGGTCCTTATTGATCTTGTTAGAGTTTACTGTATTGTCGGTATTCTCGGTTGTTGATCCTTTATTGATCTTGTTGGAGTTCACCGTGTCGTTGGTATTCTAGGTTGTTGATCCTTTATTGATATTGTTGGGGTTTACCGTATTGTTGTTATTCCCGGTTGGTAGTCCTTCATTGATCTTGTTGGAGTCACCACATCAATGGTATTCTCGTTCGTGGGTGATCCTTTGTCGATCTCGTGTGGAGTTATCATGTCAGTGATATTCTCGTTCAGATGAATTGGTTGTTTATCATTATTGATTGTGTGAGCATTCATGCTTTGTATTGATATCCGGGACTTGCCATTGTTTCAGGACAGTTGATCTCCAGATGATTTTGTGTGGTATCGGTTTTATCAGAATTGGGATTCGATTGTGCGATCCAGCGGACAGAATCGGACCTAGCCAGATTATCCCATATTGGAGATATGTTTATGTTTGAGAATCTTGGTATCGTTTCTGATACCGTACAGATGGTTACTTTTGAATTCATTCGTCACTCGAGGACGCGAGATGTGGATTGTGGTAAGGATTGATTTGATATGGATTGTGATGGGTTGGTAAGGTTACTTCGGTAAGATTACGTAGGGGAATGTTCTTACTCTGTAAATGACATTAATATTTAATTGTTTATGTGATGTGATCGTTACCATTGTTGAGTATTATGGCTGACCCCGTCGTGGGATTTATCTTTTAGGTACTCGGAGTTCGAGCTAGTAGTGGTCGTGAAGGGATGAGCTTTCCAGTGGTACTCGGTATGGCATGGTTGTTGGGATTTGTGTATTCTTCTCTGGTTTTTATGATTCCGCTGCAAATGTATTTAATCATGTCTCTATCCACTGCGTGTATAATTTTATAATGGCTTTCAGTATCTTTCTAATGCCCTTTTGGCGTCTTTGCCTTGTGTTTTCAAACGGTATTTTTTGACGGTAATTGAGAACAACGTTTTGAAAAATATTTGAGTATTTAAAACATTACAGTCATCGGCCTTTTGGAATTTTTAAACGTTTGCGAAAATGATTTTAGCCTTGTGGGTTCCATTGTGAGGCCCACGGTGCTGTAATATTTCCGGTTGGCTTTGGGGGTGTTACACTGAAGCTATTTTAGACGAGAAGGTTCAAGAACTGAGGAATAAGTCGATTCGTTTGGTAAAAGTATTATGGAGTCACCGCGGTCAGGAAGAAGCTACGTGGGAACTCGATAGCAAGATGAGGGAGAAATACCCGGAACTCTTTGATAAGGTATATCAATTTCGGGACGAAATTTCTTGTTAGAGGGGTAGGATGTGATGCCCCGGTCTTTTATATTCATGATTTATTATAACATCAAGTGCGACATTAGGGCTTTTACATTTCTACGTAATAAAATTTTGACTAATGGGATAAGTTTAGATATATTTGCACGTTCAAAAATTGGATGTTCAGTTATCTGGTTGGGATTCTCTTTCGAATATGATTTTATGCTCGATAGACAGAATCGTGATTCCATCGCCTTCTATATACACTATTTTTACGTTGCGAGTATAATTTTCGAAAGTTTACTTTGTGAGTTTCCGGGTACATTATATGTCGAGTCGTTTTCTCGGATACTTTGCATTATGTAAATCACGAAACTTTTCTCCGAATTTAAGCTGCAAGTTTGACACGATAATTTAAATATACACTATACATTCAATACCCAGGTAATTTTATCTGCGGAAGAGCGAAACGTAAAATATGCTTGGACCACTTTATTAAAAGACTAGGGTTAACCTAGTATATAATGGGACATTCCCTTTTTCTCTTCACTTCATTTTCTTCCCTCTTCACTCCTCATTTGCCCCCCCCCCCCCCCCAATAAAAAATCCATTGTTCTTCCATTGGAGCTCCACAAACAAGCTCCATTTGTGTGAAGGAAAAAATCCATTGTTCTTCAAGTAAGTTAGCTTCTCCTCTTCATTTCTATCTGAGTAATAATAGATTTTAGCTAACTTTAAAATTTGGAAGTTGATGAAGGAATTTAGGTTTGATGTTTTAATCCTTTGTATGTTGTTTCTAAGTTGATTCTAAAGTACCTGGGAGTGTTTAAAATAAGTTTATTCATGCTTTGATTTTTGTCATCTGGGCCGAGAATATTAAGGTTCATAGCTCAAGAATGTGTTGTTTTTCTTATGGTTTTCTTACACAATATGTTTCTACTTGATGATATGATGCTATGATGAATTTATGGGATTTTAATAAAATGTTTGGTATTTTGGAAAGAAAGAAAGAATCATGCTTAGTTCTTGATATGTTGATATATGTTCAAGGTGACTTTATGTTTGTGATGATGTATGAAAGATATACATGATATGTTTTTGTTAGATTTTTTTAAGATGTTTTAGGAATTTGTTTGAAAACAAAGACACGATGTTAGATTTATGAAGTTGATTATGGGTTAGATAATAGTTGATGTAATTAAAGAGCATGTTATGTATTGAAGATTTTTAAACCATGTTTAGGTCATTTTCATGTTAGGACCAATATGAGTATGGATTAAATGTATTACTATATATTCGATGATGTTTGATGATGCTTGATGTTGATGACGTTTGATACTTGTTGATATTGGAAATAAAAATATGTTAGTAGTCATTTTTTAAAAGAAAAGATTATGAATTGGAGCAGCAGATTGAAGCATAAGGAAGAGCCGAGAATCAATTTTCTTGGTCTTATTACATGTTCAAGTGGGCTTCCTATACGAAAATGATTCGAGCTTTGCTCTATTTTGATGAAATGTTTTACAAGCAAATTATGATTTCAAATGATTATGATGTATAAAAACTTTTATGTGGATTCTTATGAACCTATCACTTTTGGCTTGCCAATAGCTAGATAAAGGTCGTTGGCCAGGGTTAGTGTACACAGTACTCAGTATTGTGAGCTCTCTTCGGAGTGGTCGATCTTGGGGAGTAACATTCGCACGAGGTGGCCACCTTCCCCGCGTAAATCATGGATATGGTGAATCTGATGATATGTGCAATGAAACAAAATGATTTAGTAAACATAGGATTTTTTTAAAACCCCCGTGTGTTACTGCTTATATGCATGATGACAAGTACGAAAATGTTTTATCTTTTGGCAATATGTTCACGGAGTTCGTTGTACTCAGCCCTATATATCTTTTATAATTTATAGGTTAAGCAGGGGATGTGACGTAGGTTGTTGAGTGGAAGTATTTTGTCTACAAACGATGTTAAGCGCTGGTTACATATGAATATGTAACCAACTATGTTTTTGTAATATCCGGATTAATGTTGAGTATTTCGTCTATAATTGAACCCTGTATTATTCAGATTTGTGATATTGATAATCGAAGTATGATCTTTCTCGTATTCGTATACATATGCATGATTATATCAACATATAAATCTTCACATGCAATTACGTAATAACATATGCTAAGAAGTGAGCACAACGTACGTTATGTGCCAAGGTTAGCGTACGCTTTGAAAGAAGCATAACATGCGTAAGGCAGCCAATAATCGAGCAAGGCGGCTAGCACATGAGCCAGATGGTGGTGGGATCGGCCAGATCCTCACAGCATGAACCTGGACAGTTTTAAGTCAACGGGTGTTAACATACGCTAAGGTATATATATAGCGCACGCTAATTGGTATTGATTACATACGTAACTTGATGGTGTAGCGTACGTAAGAGAGTACAGGAACGAGACAGTAAGCTATCATTGGACGATAATGTATGCTAAAGAGAACATATAGCGTACGCTAAGTGAATAACGTACGCTATGTACAAGGGCTAACGTACGTTAAGGTCAGAAAATTATAAATGGGACAGCACCTCATTTCATTTCATTTCATTTCTTTCACTTGTTCTTCACCTCCCTTCATTCACAGAGAGTTCCCAACCACCTAAAACACCCATAGACCATCTATACTTGATCATTGGAGATTGGATATCACTTATACTTGATCATTGAAGTTGAGAAACATCTTGGATTGGCACACAAGCAACCAGAGTTGGACTCTACCTATTGTCTCGGTGTTTTATTCATCTTAAGGTATGTTAATGCTATCTCCAACCTTCGACTCGTGTTCTTAAGGATGTTATGATCATACTACCAAGAATATTAGGTTCCTTAGATGATTTATTCAACCAAAGATCATGTTTAGGAAGCTGGGATGATTATGCTTAAGTTACCATTGTTGAGAACATTATAGTTGGAATCTTGTTACGTCAAATAATAAGAGTAGTGTTCTGAGATTGATAATCCATATTGAATGGTGCTTCCATAATGATCGTGGACTTTGTATTGATATCACGTTTGCTAAACGGAATTAGATAAAGGATCATCGAAGGTTGTATCATTTATTATAAGTTGGATTGGTTAATTAATCTTCATGATGAAGTTGAATGTAAAGATGATATTGGTAATAAGCGTATCAACCTTAGATCACCCAAACTTCATATGAGAAATTGTAATCAAAATTGATTATGACGTTGTGATGTTATGTGAATCCTTGAATTCAAAGATGTCCATAAATCGTAAGATCATTCAAGTTTCTTGAGTAATGTATGTGTGGAGTATAACGTACGTTAAACACTGAGAATTATGTACGTTATATCATTAGACAAGTCAGTCATCTGATCAGAGAAGAGAACTGTCAATTCATTCTTAGCGTACGCTAGACTTTGGAATTTACATACGTTAAATGCATACTTAACGTATGCTATGTTGGATAAGTAACGTACGTTATGTAGAGCAGTAAGGGTTTGTAATGTTGTACCTTCGGCCGTAGTTTGGATTGTTAGATGTTCGTATGTTAGTTATTCGACGTGAGATGAACTCTATATTATTTCTTTTGTTTAAGGTTCGAGTTTTGCAACGTGATTAATCGAACGGGTAACCTTCGAGTGTTTTGATATTCGTGGAAGTGTTATCCTTGTCGTCGATTCGAGGCAAGTTCCTTGTTTATGTTTTACATGTTGATGTTATACATATTGTCGTGCATATGTGTCGTTGTTGTATGTCCACCTCGTGTTGGTCGGACGAGATCATCTTGGGATCTATGCTAGCGTACGCTGGATCATCGAACAGGTTTTTCCACCTCATGTTGGTTCGACGGGATTATCTTGGGATCTAGGCAGTGAACGCTGGATCATCGGAATTACCATGTGTATGTTGTGATGTCATGCTATGATTATCATTTGTGTATGGTACTTACGAGTTTTCTCGTAGGGAGAGGCTCATTGGCATTTTTGTCATTTATGTTATTATTCGTGAGACGTTGAATGATATGTTGTGGTACTTGTACTAGCACCGTTGTGCTAAACCCTTCGGGGGTGAACATTTGTTTATGTTCAGGATACAGGAGAGCAGGGAAACAACCATTAGAGCCGCATGACGATGGGGGTGCAGAGTGATGTTCCGGCCGAAATAATTTGTGGAGTTTAAATGTTGTTTTTAATAAAGTACTCAAATACATTGTCCTTTGTTATATTTGATTTGGGTATGTATTGATATTAACTGTAGGATGTTGTATTGTCGGTGTTATTTCGGACTTGTTGTATTGTATTGCTGTTATTCAACATGAATTAATCAACAACACGGAAAGAATCGAGCAATAAAATCGAAACCCCCAATTTACCCAAAAGTAGGGTTCTTAGAAGATTTACCTTGATTCGGACGGAGGAAGACGATTATGATGATGATAAACTACACTAGGAACACAATACTCGATATCCTAAGAATTTCCACGTGCAAAACTTGAAGAATCGCTCAAGAACTCTCCAAAACCCTCACTACGAACGGAAGGAAGAAAATGAAGAATGTCGCGAATGCAAGGCCAACTCAGGTTTATAAAACCTGACCTCTCATTACGTACGTTAACGTACAACGGTTAACGTGCGTTGCGCTCATTACATAAACACACAGGTGTTAGCGTACGTAATGGCTCGGCAGAACAATCTGCCCAAATCGTTGATGCCGTTAGCGTACGCTACATCAGACAGCAAGCGTACGCCACAAGGAGGTCTTACGTACGTAACACCAGCATGTTTACCTACGTAAGGACTCGGCCAAATCCGAGCAGACTCACTGTCCAAAACACTGAGTTCCATATCGTACGTTAACACTAGGGTATAACCTACGTTATGTGAGTACCTATAGCGCACACTAAGAAGCATGCATAACGCACGTTATGCATGCAGCAGTTCAGCACTGCTAAACAAAGTTAGCTGCACCGGGTCGTCCAAACATGAGACGCAACACAAGGACAAAACCCAATGCGTAGATACGAAATATTCACGACGACGAAGCTGAATGTTGCAGGAGAATACAATTCCGACTATTGAGGAATTCAAGAAACGACAAGAAAGGTAAAATTCCCTAAACTTATAGGAAATTACAAAACGGCCCAGACATCTGAAAATCACGATACGACGTCGTATCAATAAACCGAAACTCACAACACGAACAACTCGCCCGTACAAACTCGTGCAACCAAAGAAATTATAAAATCGAATGGGTTCTACAAGAATCGAACGTCCATGCAACAATACATGACAAAAGATGGAATAATAAAAAAACATCTCCGAAACTCGTCCAAATGGAGAAACTCCAAGAATAAAATAGATTCAAAATGTCGAGACGGTTACAAGCGAGTCGCTGAAAATGAAAAATACACCAAAAATGAGAATACCGGGAAAAGAAAAAATGAGGATATTACATTCAACCCCTCTAAAAATAAGTTTCGTTCCGAAACTTAAGAAACAAACGACTCGGGGTACCTAGCACGCATGCTATCCTCGGTTTACCAAGGTGCTTCCTTGACACCATGTCTCGACCACTGCACTTTGACCAAGGGAATGGTCTTATACCTCAGTCGCTTCTCACGGTGCTCCAAAATCTTCAAGGGGCGCTCCTCGAAAGTAATATCCTCAGCGACATCAATTTCACCATAATCGATGACGTGACTAGGATCTGGAACATATTTCCTCAACTGGGAAACATGGAAAATGCTATGAACGTGACTCAAGGCTGGAGGTAATGCCAACCGGTATGCCAATTCGCCTACCCTCTCGAGAATCTCAAAGGGCCCAATAAATCTCGGGCTCAACTTGCCCTTCTTCCCGAAGAGGAAAACCCCTTCATCGGCGACACCTTTAGCAAAACATGGTCCCCCACGTCGAATTCCAAAGGTCTACGACGAGCGTCAGCCTACGACTTCTGTCGACTCTGAGCGGTCAACATCCTCTCTCGAATCAATTCCACCTTCTGCCTCGTCTCCATCACGATATCTAATTTGGTCCCAACTAAATTGGATGCCTAATTCCAACAAATTAGTGATCGACATCGCCGCCCATAAAGAGCCTCATACGGTGCCATCCGAATCGATGCGTGCCAACTATTGTTGTACGTGAATTCAATCAACGGTAAATGCTCCTCCCAGTCGCTGCTCCAATCGAGAGCACAAGCGCGCAACATATCCTCAAATGTCTGGACAGTGCGCTCCGACTGCCTATCCAACTGAGGATGAAAAGAAGTGCTCAAACACAGACGAGTACCCAACGCTTTATGCACTGCCTGCCAAAAGTGCGATATCAAATGGCCATCCCGATCCGAAACAATAGACTTCGGAGTACCATGCAGTCTCACAATATGCGCAATAAACACCCGAGCCAGCTTTTCCGGACCCCAAGTATCCCTGATGCCCAGAAAATGTGCTGACTTGGTCATACGATCTACAATCACCCAAACCATGTTCATGCCCGATCTCAATCTCGGCAAACTCGTGATTAAGTCCATCGAAATATCTTCCCATTTCCATTCCAAGACGCGAAGCGACTGTAATAACCCAGTCGGTCGCTGATGCTCGATTTTGACCTACTGACAAGTCAAACATCTCGCTACAAACTGTGCGACCTCCTCCTTCATGTCATTCCACCAAAAATTCCTCCTCAGGTCTTTGTACATCTTACTCGAACCAGGATGAATGGAGTAAAGGCGTAGCATGGGCCTCCCGTAAAATACTCAGCCTCAATTTCAAGTCATTCGGTACACAAAGCCGACTCTGGAATCTCAACACACCATCTTCGTGAATCACAAACCCGGGAGACTTCCCCTTGAGAACATTTTCTTGAATCTGAGAAATCATCGGATCCTCTAATTTCTTTAATTTAATTTCATCGACCAACGACGATGATATCTCTAAAGCGCAAAGTTGCTCCACAGCTTCCGGCAACACAATCTCAACACTCATATCAATCAATTCCCGCTGAAGCTCAGATCGAGACGTAAGCATCTCGAGCGTCCGTAACACAACCGGTTTCCGACTCAAGGCATCGGCCATGATGTTCACCTTGCTTGGATGATAAAGGATTTCGAGGTCATAATCTTTTATCAACTCCAACCATCTCCTCTGCCTCATATTCAACTCCCGTCGAGTGAATATGTACTTTAGACTTTTATGATCGGTAAAAATCTGACATGTGGAGCCAAACAGATAGTGACGCCAAATCTTGAGCGCAAAAACAACTTTCGCTAATTCCAAACCGTGAGTAGGGTAGTTGAGATTATAAAGCCTCAATTGTCTTGATGCATACGCAATGGTCTTGCCGTGCTGCATCAATACGCACCCAAGACCCTGACCTGAAGCATCACTATAAACAACAAAACCCTCATTGCGACACGACAATGCTAACACTGGGGCTGAAGTTAAACGCCTCTTCAGCTCCTCAAAACTCGCCTGCCTCTCGTCATTCCAAACGAACGTCTCGAACTTCTGGAGCAATTGTGTAAGTGGCCGAGCTAGTTTCGAGAAACCCTCGATGAACCTATGGTAGTATCCAGCCAAACCAAAGAAACTAAGGACTTCCTTCACGTTCTTAGCCAGTGCCTAATCCAACACTGCCTCAATCTTCTGCGGACCCACACGGACTCCCTCGGCTGAAATCACGTGACCTAGAAACATCACCTCCTTCAGCCAAAACTCATATTTTGAGAACTTCGTATAGAGTTGCTCGGTCCTCAAAATGTCTAATACCACTCGCAAATGATGCGCGTGCTCCTCCCCGTTCCTAGAATAGATAAGGATATCATCAATGAAGATGACGACACACTTATCCAAATACTCGATAAATACCTTGTTCATCAACTGCATGAACACCGCCGGCGAGTTGGTTAATCTGAAGGGCATGACCACAAAATCATAGTGTCCGTATCTCGTCCGAAAAGCTGTTTTCGGGACATCAGACTCCTTCACCCGGAGTTGATAGTACCCCAATCTCAATTCGATCTTCGAGAATACCGCCGCTCCCGGCAACTGATCGAACAAGTCATCAATCCTCGGCAAGGGATACTTGTTCTTGATGGTCACCTTGTTTAGCTCGCGATAGTCGATACATAAACGCAGTGAACCATCCTTCTTCCGCACAAACAGAACCGATGCGCCCAAAGCCGAAGCGCTCAGTCGAATATATCCCGACTCTAGAAGCTCACTCAACTGCTTCTTCAACTCGGCCACAAGCCAGCAGTGCTCCGTCCCGGCATGGGCGAGTCGGGTTACGAACACTTTGAGCTATCGCCGCCATCTGGTTCACCATTTGCTGCATAACAGTCGAAACACCAAGGTCAGCGCCATCTTGAGTAGAAGCATGGCTATGATGGTCATCGGTACTGCCAGCTCTGGACGAATGCGACGTGGCCGCCTCACCGGCTGCCCCATGTCCCCGGCCGCGTCCTCGACCACGCACATGACCACGACCTCTTCCAGCATCCATACTGATGTTGAGTAAGTAGCAAAAGCCATACGATGGCAAGTACAAGAAGAAAAACAATCACAAATCGAGAATCAAAGGTGCGATACAAGGAAACAAGGAACAGAGTAAGGAAAAACTTACGGGCACTGGAAGCACCGGAATCATGGCAGCGTGATGAAGATGTGCAAAACGAAACACAACAAGACCCAATAAATCGACAAGCCTAGGTATCCATAAATCCAGCGCTCTCCGATACCATTTTCTGTAACACCCCCAAGATATTCAGGGTACATTACAGCGTCGTGGATCCCTACATGGGACCCACCAGGCTAAACAACCAAACATACTCAACAACTCGCGGAATCAACATGATAGCACCTCGTCATAAAGACGCAAAACAAAATAATCCACCCGGTTCAACCGGCAAACACAACACAATCATCCAACATTAACATAATAGACAGACATTTCAATCCGGACAAACCAAAGCTTCTAAGTAATCGAATACTTCTATTAGTTTACAAATGGATAAACGCATCAAAAGAAAGGAAACCATAAAAACACACTCATGCACAATCATCACTCCCGGCCATCATCCGCGTACTGGTCCAACACCCGTTCATCTCGATGAACCTGACCTGAAATTCATAAAACGAATTTCCCCAAAACGGGTCCCCAAAGGGGTTAGCAATTACGCTAGTACAAGTAACCAGATGAACAACTTACACCTTACACATATAATCAATGCATGCAATCATGAAAACATCGGTTGAAACACATATTTCCCGAAACGCCAATAATCCAAAACACATTTATAAAATGCACCACAATTAACTGTCGATCCACGTCTCTGTGGACCCCTATCGACAGCCCCATCGGATCTAACCCGTAGTGGTTAAAAGCAAGCTCGTTGATCCACATCTTTGTGGACCCCTACCGATACCCCGTCGGATCTAATCCGTTGGTATTCTTGGTTTTCCTACGGATTCATGGTACATTTCGTAGTATTTTCATAATCGAGAGGGTTTGGTTGTGGTCCGCCCTCGTTGTTGTTCTTGTATGATTATACATGAATCGTAGACGGGTTTTCGGGTGTATTCCATTTCCGTATTCGTTTAGTAGTGGTTGTGATTGTATTCTTCGAATCGTTAGGTTCATTTTTGCCGGTTCCTTGCGGTCGTGTTTGATTCTTCCTTTCCGTTCGTGTCACCGTCTATTGATCGAGGCAAGTACCCTTATGAACTTACAATCTTGACATAGTAGGATTGCATGAGAAATGGTGTGTGTGTGTGTGTGTGTGTATGCTCACTATGGGTTAGATCCGACGGGGTCTAGGTAGGGATCTACAGAGATGTGGATCGACGAGCTTGATTTTAACCACTACGGGTTAGATCCGACGGGGTCTCGGTAGGGGTCCACAGAGACGTGGATCGACAGTTAATTGTGGTGCATTTTATAAATGTGTTTTGGATTATTGGCGTTTCCGGAATTATGTGTTTCAACCGATGTTTTCATGATTGCATGCATTGATTATATGTGTAAGGTGTAAGTTGTTCATCTGGTTACTTGTACTAGCGTAATTGCTAACCCCTTTGGGGACCTGTTTTGGGGAAATTCGTTTTATAAATTTCAGGTCAGGTTCATCAAGACGAACGGGCGCTGGACCAGTACGCGGATGATGGCCAGGCGTGATGATTCTGCATGAGCGTGTTTTTATGGTTTCCTTTCTTTTGATGCGTTTATCCATTTGTAAACTAATAGAAGTACTCGAGTACTTAGGAGTTCTTGTTTGTTCGGATTGAAATGTTTGTCCATTATGTTTGTGTTGGATGATTGGGTTGTGTTCGACCGGTTGAACCGGGTGAATTATTTTGTTTTGCGTCTTTATGACGAGGTGATGTTATGTTGATTCCGCGAGTCGATGAGTATGTTTGGTCATTTATCCTGGTGGTTCCCATGTAGGGATCCAAGGCGCTGTAATATGCCCTGAATATCTTGGGGGTGTTACACTTAGCGCGCGCTAAGGCTCAAAGCTAGCGTGCGCTACTCAAGCAGAATTAGCGTGCATTAGCCTAGGCCTAGCGTGCGCTATCTCTATGACCCAGAACACTTCCGAAAGGTCTAAACAACACGATCATGATCCAAACAAGGTACAAAACACTATAACAACATCGACAACATTACAAGGAGTTTACAGAGCGACAAAATAAAAAGAACGGCAAGGTCAAACAGTCAATAAAAAGTACGGGTATTACAAGTAGTGGCTACGGAATGACTTGATTAAAGATTCAATAGAGAAGATAGTAATGGTGCGCAACCACATGCTAGCTGCTCAAAGTCGACAAAAATATAATACAGATAATCGCCATTGGCTATTAGAATTAGAGGTAGGCGACCATGTATGTGGCTCATGGTGCCCTCTACTCGAGGCACTCATCGTTTCGACCACAAAGGCAAGTTAAGCCCACGTTTCATCAGACCTTTTGATATTGTTGAATGCATTGGAGACTTAGCTTATCGCTTAGCTCTACCATCATGTCTATAAGGAGTCCATAACAACTTTTACATATCGCAATTGAGGCGTTATGTTCACAATCCTAGTCACAAGTTAAATCACGAAATTATGGACATTTCCAAGGATACTACTTTCGAGGAGATACTAGTTGCTATTTTAGATTATCGCATAAAGAAATTAAGGAATAAATCTATTCCTCTAGTTAAATTCCAGTGGTCACACCATGGAAATGAAGAAGACACTTGGGAAACTAAAGAAGCAATGTGTAACTGGTACCCTGAGTTGTTCCAAACATAAGTTTCGGGTCGAAACTTAATTTTTAGAGGGAGAGTATTTAATACTCAAATTGTTACCACTTTAAAAATGGATGAGATGATTTTTAAAGACGCAGTATGATAATATATTTAGTGTATTTACTGTTATCAATATTATACTTGATGCCTTTGATATTTATGTGATAATAGATGATCTCCGCGAATGACGCAATGTGATAATATGCTTGGTGTATTTACTACTATCAATGTTATACTTGATGTCTTTGCTATTTATGTGATGATTGATGAGCTCCCTATTGATGTTGTACTTGATATTTTAAAGGAATCGAATAGCATTATCCATTAATCATCGGAAAATCCACGATAGAACCCGGCGGTGCGCAACGTCATATTCTCTAATAGGATTTTTCAGTGAAGATTGGGAAATGTACTCGAGAATGACTTAATGATTATAACTTCCTTCCAAGTTTTAGGACGAAACTTATTTTTAGAGGGAGAGTACGTAAAATCCCAGTATTTTACATTATATAAATTATAAAGTAAATACTATTATATGCCAATAATTAGTGAAATTATTTATAAAAGCTACATATTTAAATGAATTATTATGGTATTATTACATAATAAATTTTGAATCATATATTTGGATATTTTCTGAGAAGTATCGTGGACAAGTATCAACTTTGAAAAATTACCACGGATTTATGAGAAGATCAAAAATTCTGAAAAATAATCACATTGTAGAGAATTTAGTTAGATTTTCTAATGGTTCAAATTGCGAGTCAATCGGAGTCTGAACCAAAAAGTTATGATCGATTTAGTGGAGACTGCCAACTGCCAAGCACCGTCCGTCACTGCGTGCGTCAGTGGTCGGCAGGCGTCAGGAAGCTTCCGTGCGGGACCTACGCACGTGGCTCGGCCAGGGCTGCCGATAGTGACTCGGAAGAGCCCACGCACGTGGCTCAGCCAGGGCTGCCGATAGTGACTCGGCAGGGCCCACGCACGTGGCAAGGCTAGGGCAGCGTGATGTAGGGCGGCCGGGTCAAGGCTAATGTCATCCGCGTAGTTGACTGGGAACCTATTTTCGGTCCTATAAATACAGTCTTTTCCCAATTAATTTATATGCACAACTTATGTAACTATATACATACACTCATTGTTTATAAATATACGTCTTTATATTTTCGATTGGAGTCCGTTTTGCCGATGATACAAGGTCATTTTCAGGCGAGTCAGACCAGCTTTCCCGACAGACTGACTGGAACCTGTCCGATTAAAATCCCCAGTGAATTACTGAAATTCCAGATCGAGGTGCTATCTTTGAGTTCGATTATCTTCCAATTCTTAAGTAGGTTTTGATATCCAATTCGTGGGTTTTGTAGATAAAATACATTACTAAGATCTTAAATTTTAAATATCAGATTAGACTTCATTTAGACATGTAAAACGAGTCATTTTGAACGAGTCAATGCTGATTTTAGGTGTAGAAACATAACTTAGATCGCGAATAACTTTTGATCCATAAATCATCCTTCGATTACGTTTCGTGCATTTTTCTCTTGACATATTTATATACATTTAGTTATTTTTGTTTTGATTTTTGGAAATGATAAAATTTCCTACCCTGTTTCCGTGTTAATTAAACTTAAATAATTTAATAGACCATATGAACAATCGAACTAAGTATCCGCCTATATGACATATTTAGATTTTTGATGGCAATTTTTAGTATCATTTTCTATAAATGAAAATATAAAATAATTAAACCGGAATAAATGAATTTATGTTCTTATATAAATTATTCTAAGGAATATCTGAAATGGAAGAAATGGATTTTTATTTCAACTCAAGTTATTAAGTATTACCTTTGTGAATATTTGAGGTTAATAAATTGAAATTATTCTCAATGTTACTTTGTTAAACAAATTAAAAGAATTATCATTTGATTTAAAACCGTATAAGTAATGTTTATGTTATAAATCGTTGAAATATTTTTCAAATATTAAAGGATGATGTCTAAAGATCTATTTACCAAGACACTTATTTTTAGACGATGATTTTGTTGAAATTTGGTAAAAGATAAAATAAAGGGTGAGCCGTTAAATTAAATTGAGACGCCTTAACAAAATGCTAATAGCATATTATTATTAGGAGGTCGAAACCTTGCACAGAAGCGGACGACCGGACTCTCGAAATTTATTTGGAATCACCTTATCGACGGCTCACAAGGCAATTTCGTTCAACTTGCTCGGCCCTAGCATTATTTCAATTTTATGTGTTCATTGTGTATTGATTAATGTGATTCTGGGAATCTGTATATTATGTGATGAATGTGAATAAATGCAAAGTTATGCCGTTTCGATGGGAACAAATAGAAATTTATAATGAACGATCGTTCCGCACCCGGATATTGGGGGTGTGCACCCGGATATTGGGGGTGGTAGAAATTGCACTATCCGGATATTGGGGATAGGTTCTAATGTGTTATTATATGTATATGTGATATATGTTGTGAGCTGATACTTTTGGAACTGCAAAATTCGTACATATGCTTATTGTTGTGATGTGTTATGATTGACCCGGGTATGGGTTGGTATTGTTATACTTGCCCGTTGCACGAACTTCAGAAATACAGGCTTCAGAATGCGAAGGGACGGGGCGTGCTTGACAACGGCGACTATATAAAGTTAGATATTCCATTGGCATTTATTTCGGAAATAAAGAGCATGTATTAAATTTTAAATCGTGTGTACTTCGACTTTATTGTTCGTATGATGAAAATTTATTATCAATTTCAAAATTGTTATTTTTACCAAAAGTCCTTGTGATGTAAGACGAATAACCTAGCCTAGTGGGCCCCATTAGGGATCCACGACGCTGTAGCTACCCAAAATTTTGGGGATGTTACAGTAGAAAACTTTCTCGAAGCATGCTAGGCAAGAGAGGTATGAGACCTTTCAATCCTTGAATGCTTGCAAGATGGTTGAGGGGACATCTGTCAGCGCTCATGTGCTCAAGATGAAAGGATATAATTATCATCTTGATAGGCTTGGTTTTCTACTTTCTAAGGAGCGCTCCACGGATATGATCCTAAACTCATTGCCCGATAGTTTCAGTCAGTTTATTATTAACTATAATATGAATGAAATGGAGACGTCCATTTCTGAGCTGCATGGGATGCTTAAAACGACTAAGAAGAATATTAAGAATAAACTAAGCCACGTGCTGATGGTCAGCTAAGGGAAGTCGTTTAACAACAAAGGCAAGGGCAAGGGTAAGGCAAAATTTTCCAAATCTAAAGACCCTACTAACCCGGGTTTCAAGGCTAAAGCTCCCAAAGATGGAAATTGCCATCATTGCGATAAACCAGGAAACTGGAAAAGAAATTGCAAGGTTTACTTGGAAGAGCTAAAGCGTACCTAGGGTAGTGAGACTGCCAAAGGTATATTTGTTATAGAAGTTAACTTATCTACTTCTAACTCCTGGGTACTGGATACTGGATGTGTGTAATACCCGAGATTTTTATTTCAGTTGCCTTGAACAATGTGTCGGTTGGTGTCGGTTATTTTGTGCCGTTATGATTATATGGAATTCGTTTTTCTGTCAGGAACGGTTTGATATACTCTGTTGTAGTGTTTGACAAGCGAGACTTGTCTTTGCATACGTTTCTTTGACTAAATGTGTGCGTGTGTGTGTCTGAAATGTTGTCAAATGCCTAACCGGACTGTCGGAATGTTCGAGTCCTGACCGTAGGGCCTGGCCGATTTACAACCGCCATGCAGTGCCTGTTACGGCCGCAAGACATGGCCGGTTATGGCCGCAATCCCTTGCCGGTTACGGCCATAAGGCTCCCGCACAGGTTGGCCAGTAGCCCAGGGTTGATCGATTACGGCCGCAATGCTTGCCTGATAATGGCCGTAATATGTCGAGCGGTTTTGAGCAGCGGCCTGGGAGGTGCCGATTACGTCCGTAAGCTGATGCCGAATATGGCCATAAGGGCCGAGTTACGGCCGTAAGGTGATACCTTTTACAGCCGTAATGTGCGCGACTTTAGGTAGCCCTGGCCGACGGGTCATTCTTCTCCATTTTTCCCTTCTTGTGGCGGCTAACGAATGGGAGGTCTGGGAGGAGGAGTTCTTGGTCGATCCCACTCAATTCCAAGACGTTTTGGAAGGCTCTTGTCGACTATATCATCATCTAATCCTTGTTCTTCGTTGGATCGAGATAAATTCTTGAAATCTCCTACGGTCGACTTCCGAGATTTCCTTCTTGATTTTCGTTGTTTGTCCGATTTTGAAGAATCGGTTGATGTTATTGTGCATTATTAATCGTGTTCTATGGGATGTATATCCATATTTTGGGTTTGTTCAACTCGATCGGTGATTCGAGTGTTCTTGGGATCGAACATTGAATGTTCGATTAAATGTCCCAATGAGTTTCCCTTCGATAGTTTGGTGGGACTTCCGTTGTATTTGGTCTTGATTCTTGTTGTAATCATATCTTCGTTGTTTTTTCTGGAGGATTGTAGGTGTTCGAGGTTTCCCGGTTGATCCATGTTCGTCGGAGTGTTCGGTATCGGTTATCGAGGCAAGTATCTTGCTATACGAATTGTGTCTTGTGAATAGAGACTTCGTGTTAGGTTTATGATGATTTGGCTTGTCTTCGTTAATATAGTTCATGTGATTTTATAATTATGAACGATTGATGGTAGTGATGATATCTTCATTTGGATAATGTTTTGGGATTGTGTTGGTTGTGTTAATCATATAGTTCGTGTCGTGCGTGATTAGTCATGGATGAGTGACCGTGATGATTATGATATTTGTGTGTTGGTTTGATTACTTACTTGAATATGTATTACAATGTATTGTTGAATGATTTGACATATTGATAATAATGTGTGTTGCTCGTAGTGATGTGTTGAGTTGATCAATATGAGCTGTGTCATGTCAATGCGTGTGATCCAGGTAGGGTCTGACGAGGCCTCTGGAGTTCGGTACATGATGTGTACGAACAATGACTGTGTGGTCTAGGTGTGGTCCGGCGAGACCTCTGGAGTTCGGTACATGATGTGTACGGACAACGTGTATGTTCTGTGTAGGGTCCAATGAGGCATCTGGAGTTCGGTGTAGCACCCCCAGAATCAAACCGGGAATATTACATGCTGCAGACCCTCTCCATGAGGATCCACCAGGCTAGACATTGAAACCACACAATAAATTACATACCGACATGATAATATACCAAATCAATAGATCAACTTGGTCTTTCATCACTAACATACAAGTCAAAAATACACATTTCTATCTCGACTCATACCCATGCAAGGGTAAAATACACTTATAAACAAAATGTACGACAGTGGAAAAGACCATACAACGAGCTCCGACTGACTGCACCCAAAACTGGCCTCAGTGTGATTAGTATCATTCATCTTCCATCATACTTGGCGCCGATCCTGTATTTTGCTCCCAAATCCGCACGTACCTGGACGCAAAACAGACATCCACCCCCGAGTACTCGGGGGTCAGCAAAACTCCACTGTTTTGCTAGTACATGTATAAAATACAAATACGAGCCATACACAAAACATTCCGAGAATACAACGAAAGACTTCCCGAGATATTTTGTTTAATTAGAATAGTTCAAGTCTTGAAAGTAGAAATGAAACAAGTAAGAACTTTTGAAACACTTGCAAATCTCAGGAGTTTTGAAAACATTTGTGATTGAAAAGTTCTTAATTCCTCAGAAGACACTTAGGGACACAGCCCCAAAGTTCATTTTCCAAAATACAAATCCATTAACAAAACACGGGGTCCACGACCCAACCATTCCGGTCACAAAACACAGGGTCCACGACTCGATCATCCACTTCAATTCACTTTCAAGGACACATTACACATAATACATTATTCTTATGCCATTTTAGCCAAACACCAAGACTCGATATATAATGTCTCTCGACCCCGAGCACCAAGCATTATGATACTCTGGACATATCACAATTAATCATCAGTACAAACACTCTGGCAATTCTCGCGACCCGGTCCAGCCGCCAGTCCCTACGACAATCCACCAAGTCCCTATGTGCCCCGTCGAGAGTCAATCACAATATATATAGTCGAGGTATTTTGCTAGAATGGCCAAATTATCCAATACATACTCACGACCTAGAACGAATACACTCAACAAATAAGCACACCATCTAAACAGCATTGAACGGGACAACCAATATCACACAACCTCACATATTCACACACAACCGCATGTCTCAACGCAAACATCCTAACAAAAGGTTTGGACTTTCAATTTACCGATGACATAATCACACATAATGGCATCACCCGAAAGTCAGGCGATCCTATAGTCAACACTAACACACAAAATCAAATAAGCACATTAATTCCCAAAACACAAGGATCATCTTTTAAGAAAAACATTAATTGTAAATATGCCAATTCTTTTGAAAATGGTTGTATTCATTTATCACATTTCGTCGATCACCAACCATTATATACACAAAACACGTAGTGTATGGACAAGATACTTTCCTCGATAATCGATACCGGATACTCCGACGAACATGGCTCCACCGTAAAACCTTGAACACCCACAATTCTTTGGGCGGAAACGACAATAGCACGATCGATTGGGAAACGACGAACGTAAGAGTTCCAACTTGAGTTCTTTGCAAGGAACCTGAACCTAATATCATGTTATCTATAATCAACGATCGTACGAGGAATAATAATCATAGAACGCCCAAAACCCCCTCTGTGACATTTTATCGAACACCTTCCAGGCGTCGATTAGAAAATCAATAAAACGACAAATCCTTGGCAGTCTAATCGTGGAACAACAAGGAATTCGATATAATACTGCTTAAAAATCATCAATCCATCACTATTCTAAGTTAATTCGAATCAATCGGGCGAAATCAAGCAAAACCCCCAATTTCCCTTAAACTAAGGTTTTAGGAAAACTCACCCTGATTCGCTTGATCAAAGGATGTTATGGAGTGATTAATAGATGATATGAACTCCCAAACTTCGTGGATTGATTGCTTGACAACATGCCTTCCTGACCTCCAAGCTCCTGCCACGGAAGAAGACGAGAGAAATGAAAAAAAACAAGTGAAAATATGACTGCTCAGTCATATTTATACTGGTGCGCACTAGCGTGCGCTAACAGGCGGTCTCGGCCGAGACCCTTCGGTCGGGGCCTGCCATCACGTGCCAGTCACCCGTCCAGAACCTTCTTGTCGGACCTTGGTATCACGCGCTGTGCGGGAGCTAGCGTGCGCTAATCGATCCGTCTAGAACCCCCTGGAATAAACTGCTCGGCCAGGTAGCGTGCGCTGGACGGTCGATAACGTGTGCTACACCTGCCGACTAGCGCGCACAACGACCGATAGTGGCGTGCGCTACCTGCCGATGCTACCCGAGTTCAGAACCTTAGAAACCTCTCTACCCATCCCGATAGTGTGCGCTGGTCATCCGAATAGCGCGTGCTATTCTTGCCGAGTAAGCGCGCGCAACCTACCGACAGTAGCGTGCGTTATGTCGGTTCCTGCCGCACCTGCCCAGCCAGTGCCAGTCTCCATGCCAATTCCTGCTGCAATTGTCTGGCTAGTGCCCAGCCACCCTGCCGGTTCCTGCTGCAACTGTCCGGCTAGTGCCCAGTCGCTATGACCCGACGTCTAGATTATCCGAAAACACACGGAACAAACACGACAAAACACTTGTGGACAACAAAATCAATCCGAAATGAAAACAATAGATAACAAATCACCCCATACGACCATAAATCCAAAATTAGTAGTCGAGAAAAATAATATCAGCGTTCAACAACCAGGAAATATCCGAAGAAAAAATCCAAAATAACCAGAACGAAGATCGTGGGTATTACATTCTACCCCCTAAAAATAAGCTTCGTCCTGAAACTTAAAACAACAGCAAGGCAAATCTCGACACACACCAGAGCTCCATGCAGTATAAAGCTACTACGATCCGATTCAATACCCAAGAGTGCTTACGAAAAGCAACAAGCATGAATCACTGCGGTTGATAAAACCGAGCAGTACAAAAATCAAATCATGAATCCAATGCTGAAACAGTAACTCAAAGATTTGGAAGATCAAATACGAAGATAATTTCCCAACACTTACGGAAATTACGAAGTGGCCCAGATGTTCAATAATCACGATTACGAGATCGAACAATAATGATTGGACAACGGCGAACGAATAGCAATGATCGAACAATCAACGGTCAACCCTGAAGTTCACACCTCAAATCAAGACATCAATAAACTTGTAGGAACCACCAGGTGTTAATTTCGTACACGGTTCACAGGAAGTCGATCCGAACTTGGGAATGTCACAATGATATACAGATCAATTTGGAACAATATGCGAACTTGCTCGAATGACAAAGGCGAGAAACAACACAAGGTCAGAAACATCAACGAATACCATAGAGTCGATAGAGTCGAACAAAACGGAAGCGGAAAAAAATGTGGGTATTACATTATATCACCTTTAAAAGAGGTTTTATCCCCGAAACCTAAACAACGAGAACGAAGTGCTGGAATAGCAACCCTCCCGGCCATGTCCTATTGGTCCCGATCTGATCTCCATGACCAACTGTACTGCGGACACGACCGCGTCCTCTGTCCCTCAGCATACTAAGCGGATTCTCACTCAATACGATGGCACGACTTCGCAAAAAATAAAGTGCTAAAGTGCCAACTCAGCACGACATATCACGTAAGACAACTAATAGCAACTTGATAAAAAGATCCACGAGGTATCCTTTTAGATGATATAATTTGAAAATTTTTAGATTTGCATGTTATTCAAAATAAAACTTTGAAAGTATTTTTGGTACCTCAGGCTGTTTTATCAAAATTTGTAAACAACAGACTTTAACCGTCTCATTTTAAAATCATTTGCAAAATAATATTTCCTTGTAACCGGCATCATCAAAATCACCATGCCACTACGCATCATCGTCACTGTTGATAACAAACAAGGTAAACACGCAATATCATCAAACCATTCGTACACACACTAACATTTCTAAATCCGAGTTTAAAATTTAAATCAAATAAGATTTTCCATCTTTCTCTATATATTTTTAAAAAATAAAAATCGTATTGGGTTTAAAAGAAAATTTTATGGTGTGAAAGATTTTTGAAAATCATGTACTCGGATTATTTGAAAATAAAACAATGCGTTAAGACCATTTTCAAAAATCCTCTCAGCACTATGGAAAATCAACGATGATAGCATTTTACAAAATGTCCAAAGGTACTTTAAAACGACTCTTTTCAATACCGTCGAGTTTTTATTTGAGAATCTAAGGCCGGCTCGCCAGTTCCAAATAATTTTCAAAGTCTATATGAAGCCGCCGATTAATCGAACTGTCAAAACTTTATGAAATTTTCAGGAAAGCGTTTTCGAACACATACATAGCAGACACAATTTATCAATTCATCAAACATAATCAATTATTACCTAGCACTACAAAAAGTCATAACACATTCACACCCAACAGTTGTCATCACTAGACAACACACCTAAAATACAGTCACAGATGACTGACTACAGAAAGTTAAACCTAACGGCTGAAAATGCGGTTCCACATCCTCTGCCCAGGCTGATTAGCGCGCGTTACAACAACATTAACATGCGCTACTCATGCCACATTAGCACGCGCTAGCCTCATACTTAGCGTGCGCTAACTGCTCTAATTTAGCAACATGATTGCGAACATATATACGACATTACTAGAACCGAAGGTTACAAATGAACAACGACAGCATATGAACCTAAATGCCATCGATTTACATAATTACAACACCGCACGAGCAACCATCAAAAGGCAATTGTTATTCAAACCGAAATCTCACCTCTCAATAAAGAGGGCTATCTCAACGTATACATACCGATCGGCCCAATATTTATATCACTATTTAAATCATAAAACTGGCACCACTTCGTAAAAAATGAGAACATCATTAGGTACTTCTTGACAAACAACCATGAAACTGAAAGGTTGAAAGCGAGCGTCACGTCTTGAGTACATTTTGTAGACCTCATTCGAGTTTAAAAATTGTGTTTTGAAAACTTATGATACCAGATGAAATTGAAATATCGGTGGTTTGAATTCCGAAATAAATTTCGACCTTGAGGTCATCATACGAAAATCAAACTTTTTCCTCCTTTGGAGAGTGTTTTAAAATAAAATTACGTGACTCCCCGAAATATTTAAAGCTTTAAAATACCACACTGATGAATTTTCCTTGAGTAACCATACCAAGGTCATTACTCTTGTAAAAACGACTTATACCAGGATGTGTATATATATACGCTGGCACCACTTTCATTCTAGCACAATACGAGGACCAAACAAGCATAGGTCACATAATCACAAATCACCTTTAAACTCCACGTTATAACACAAAATCATACAAACTCGTATAGCACAAGGCACAATATAGTAGGGAGACTTACATTCACAGGTCGTACGAAGATGATGGCTGCACCATGATACTAATCACGGCTGACTTCTCAGACGACGCATCGCGACACAACTTAGGCAGACACAATCTGACAGGACAAGACACGACAATACCCTACTGGACCCGACAGCCTAGGTTTTCGCAATTTAAGCTCTGATACCATAAATGTAACACCCCCAGAATCAAACCGTGAATATTACATGCCGCAGACCCTCTCAATGAGGATCCACCAGGCTAGACATCGAAACCACACAATAAATTACATACCAACATGATAAAATACCAAATCAATAGATCAAATTGGTCTTTCATAACTAACATACAAGTAAAAAAAATACACATTTCTATCTCGACTCATACCAATGCAAGGGTAAAATACACTTATAAACAAAAGGTACGACAGTGGAAAAGACCATACAATGACCTCCGACTGACTGCACCCAAACTGGCCTCCATGTGATTAAAATCATTCGTCTTCCATCATCCTTCGCGCTGATCCTGTATTTTGCTCCCAACCCCGCATGTACCAAGACGCAAAACAGACATCCACCCCCGAATACTCGGGGGTTAGCAAAACTCCACTGTTTTGCTAGTACAAGCATAAAATATAAATATGAGCCATACACAACACATTCCGAGAATACAACGAAAGACTTCCCGAGATATTTTGTTTAATGCGAATAGTTCAAGTCTTGAAAGTAGAAATGAAACAAGTAAGCACTTTGAAAACACTTCCAAATCTCGGGAGTTTTGAAAACATTTGTGATTGAAAAGTTCTTAATTCCTCAGAAGCCACTTAGGGTCACAGCCCCAAAGTTCATTTTCCAAAATACAAATCCATTAACAAAACACGGGATCCACGACCCAACCATTTCGGTCACAAAACACAGTGTCCATGACCCGATCATCCACTTCAATTCACTTTCAAGGACACATTACACACAATACATTATTCTTATGCCATTTTAGCCAAACACCAAGACTCGATATATAATGTCTCTCGACCCCGAGCACCAAGCATTGTGATACTCCGGTCATATCACAATTAATCATCAGTACAAATACTCTAACACTCTGGAAATTCTCGCGACCCGCGGTCTCGCCAACAAGCCAACAAGTCCCTGTGCCATTTTATGCCATTTTGTTAGAATGGCCAGATTTTCCAACACATACTCACGACCCAGAACTAATACACTCAACAAAGAAGCACACCATCTAAACAGAATCGAACGGAACAACCAATATCACACAAGCTCACATATTCATACACAACTGCATGTCCAACGCACACATCCTAACAAAAAGATTGGACTTTCAATTTACTGACGACATAATCACACATAATGGCATCACCCGAAAGTAAGGCGATCCTATAGTCAACACCAACACACAAAATCAAATAAGCACATTAATTCCCAAAACACAAGGGTCATCTTTTAAGAAAAATATTAATTGTAAATATGCCAATTCTTTTGAAAAATGGTTGTATTCATTTATCACAGTTCGTCGATCACCAACTATTATATCCACAAAACAAGTAGTATATGTAACACCCCAAAAGGCGGCTATTACAGTGCCGTGAATCCCACACTGGGACCCACCAGGCGATATCCAAAACAGGTTAAATAAATATTATTTGTGATACCGAATCACAATGAATAGTCATTACTCCGATTAGGAGTTTATTAAAATATGGCCAACGGCCTTACAACACACAGGATCCAAAAACAAGTATAGACCATATGGGGATGGAAAATACTTCAAATGTCAAATACAACCAAATAACAATTTAAATGAAGCAGGAAATAACACAACACGGTTTAACATAACCGGAAAACAAAGACGAGGGGCCCCCGAACTAGTATCCTTCGAACCCTTCTCCGTCGACATGCTCTTCCCGTGCCTTGCCTTTGCCTCGACCTGAAATACAATACAAGTATTTCGCCCAACACAGGGTCAGATATACATGATAACCAATTCTTCCGACATTATACAATTCACATATATAGATCTCAAGAAAATCATTCCGACTATTAATCATACCCCTCGGGCGTATGAAACAATCAGTCACAAAATATCGAACATATCCAATCATACATGGACTATGAACGATTAACAATATAGCTCAAGATGGACATCACAGTACGCCCGATCCGGAAATGTGTCCGTGTACATGTCCACCCCATATACGGAATCCAGAATATACGTGTGACAATGTACCTAATTAGCCTCACGAACTACGTCTCGTGTGCACAGTCCAATACGGAAACATCCACGTATGACTATACAAGTGCCCGGCTAAAAATCCTACACAATATCCAATCGGCACGCAGATATGATTGCGGAAATGTCACGACACAATATGACAACGAAGTTCAATGAAATACACATCCAATTAAGGATCAAGAAAAACTCACCAAAGTGAAAATAAGGACCAACGAGATCAACGATTCAAAACGGCGTACTTGGGAATGCAATCCCATAACGTCAAGGACAATGTCAAATCACGACAAATGTTACATGAACCATTCATACACATGAAATATATAATCATCACAAGAATCTAATCATCATTATAACCAAGCAAGATAACTTGCCTTAATACGGAGACGAGAATAGTCCTCTTCTTGTCGGAACGAACGAACGGTCCTCGACTAATATTGTTTACTCGAACAATCAACCTTAAACGAAATACATTTTACTCAAAAACATATTCGTATAATTATCAATATAGGATTAGTAAGACGTCAACCTACAATCCTTTAGAATAGTTTGTTACTACCAATTATTGAAGCCTTATGTCAGGAGTCCTTCTAACATCATTACAACCATAAGAATCGGTTTACAATATTTACCGAATGTTCGCATGGTTCATCATAAACAAGAGTTCTATCAAGGGTATGTTGAATAACCAATTAAGATGTTAAGATCATCTTATGATGATTAAACTTTCCAAAACATTAAAAAGTTGAAAGGTAAAATCTGCACATTATGATTATTCTCCTCTCATCTAAATTGACTTTTAAGCTAACAACAAGTTCATAAGTTCTGAGATTACACCATATCCATGAGGATTATCAAAGTCTTTGTTTACAAGGCTGGAGGATTCATTAACATGATGGTGAATTCACCATCTATCTAGTATGATGATCAAAACATTCTAAGTTCTCAACACATTAGATTAATGAAAAGTTATTGTTGTAATTATCAAGATCATTATCAATCTTCAAAGACTTGTGAAGCTGAACCATAATGATTTAAAGTTTCTAAGATTTCTGAACTAGATCATCTAATCTTATCTTTAACATTATCAAGTTCTTCTCAAGGTAAATAGATACCTAAAATGGTGTTTAAACACTTTATGATATCAAGTTCTTGACTAAATCCGATTATGATGAAGCTAATCGATCCAACAATGTCTCTTGAGCTAAATTCGTCCAGAAGATGAGTAATGACAACTACAAACATGGTTACCATTACTACAATATCAAGAACTCCTCTAATCTAAACCCTCATTTATCATATTCATCAAGAAGTGTTTAAAGAGTTTAATTATAACCATGTTTTACTTGCTTAATTTAACTCTAGGTGAAGTATAATTCGTCATTAATCATCAACATAAGAAAATAATGCAGAGAAGAAAGCACACCTACCTCGAGAAATGAAGAACAACTTCAATGCTATGAGAGAATATATTCCAAGCTCAAAAACAACTCCAAATCTCCAAGGAAATGATCTCCACTCCAAGATTTAAGGCTTAGAAACAAGTTGGTGAAGGTTGATATCGTTTTGGTAGTGCAGAGGTATGATATGTGAAGAGAGAAATTCGGTTTGGGGTTGTGAAGAAATGAAAAACAGGCTGGTCCTATAAATAGATCATGCGAGACTTAGCGCACGCTATCGGGACAGTTTAGCGTACGCTAATGCACTTACGTACGCTATCCGGTCGATATTACGTACGTAAGCGGCTTACAGTGGCTACTATCTTGAATTATCGCAGGCCGTTAGCGCACGCTAACGAGAAATGGTTTACGCACGCTAATAAAAGTAGATTCTCACCGACACGACAGCTCAGACTTAGATCACATGCATGCTAACGGCTAAGGAGTTCACGTCTTTGAAGTCAGCTTGCCGATTCCCTCTTAGCGTACGCAACCGAGGAAAACTTACGCACTCTAATGCACAGGTTTAGCGTACGTTAATCTTACTGTGTAGCGTACGCTACATCAACAGAAAAATTCGAAAATGCAACTCTCTAATTAACATCGAATCATCACATTTGAAATGAACTAACAACGATATGATATTCAAATCTATAATATCTCAACATAATACTAAATGCAACGATTAATGATAATCAGATTATCCGAATAATACAACGACAGGTAAAAATGAATAGTTACAGTCGGATATTACATACTCCCCCCATTAAAAAGAGTTTCGTCCTCGAAACTAAGGGGTAAATGACTCGGGGTATCTCGCTCGCATACTATCCTTGGTCTCCCACGTAGCCTCCTCGACTCCGTGTCGTGACCACTGGACTTTCAGTAGGGGAATTGTCTTGTTCCGCAACTGCTTGATCCTCCTCTCGAGTATCCGTACAGGGCGCTCCTCGTACGAATGATCCTCTGCTAATTCAATATCTTCGAATTGAAGTACATGGCTCGGATCAGCAACATATTTCCTCAACTGGGAGATATGAAACACGTTGTGAATCTTACTCAAAGCCTGTGGCAAAGCTAGTCGATAGGCCAGATCGCCTACACGCTCCAAAACCTCAAACGGCACAATGTACCTCGGGCTCAGCTTGCCCCTCTTCCCGAAACGAAAAACACCTCGGGTAGGAGACACCTTCATTAACACATGGTCACCAACCTCGAACTCCAGCGGTCGTCGACGGTGGTCAGCATAAGACTTATGTCGACTTTGAGCCGTTAACAACCGACTCCTAATCAAAGTGATCTTCTCCCGAGCTGCTAATAGCATGTCGGGTTCCGTACCCAGAGATTCTGACAGTTCGTCCCAACACAAAGGGGACCTACAGCGACAGCCATATAATGCCTCATACGGTGCCATCTGAATCGAAGCGTGCCAACTATTATTATAAGTGAATTCCACCAAAGGCAGCTGGGCTTCCCAATCGTTCTTCCAATCAAGAGCACATGCTCTCAACATATCCTCTAGAGTCTGGATGGTTCTCTCCGACTGACCATCGGTCTGTGGATGAAAAGCCGTGCTGAAATTCAACTGCGTGCCCATCGCACGATGAACTGCCTTCCAGAAGTGTGACACAAATCGCCCGTCACAGTCTGATACAATGCTCTTGGGGGTACCGTGTAGTCTCACAATTTCCTTAATAAACAGCTGGGCCAATCTCTCGGGGTCCCATGTGTCCTTAATTTCCAAGAAGTGGGCTAATTTGGTCAGACGGTCCACATCACCCAAATCATATTCATTCCTCGACGACTCGTCGGCAAGCTAGTGATAAAATCCATAGATATGTCCTCCCATTTCCACTCAGGAATCGGGAGTCAATTTTGAGATTCTGCGGGTCGGTGCTCAATCTTAACATTGGCCAGTCAAACACCTCGAAACGAATTCGGCAACCTCACGCTTCATATTCCCCCACCAATAATTCTGTTTCAAATCCTTATACATCTTGCTAGAGCCCGGGTGAATAGAGTACGGGGTAGCATGGGCTTCTCTCATGATAGAGTTTCTCAACTCTTCGTCAGCGGGTACGCAAACTCGATTTCTAAAACGTATCAATCCATCCTCGTGGATCACGAATCCAGGGGCTTTCCCCTGGGTTACTTCATCCCGAACTCGAGATAAGAATGGGTCCGTGATTTGCTTCGTTTTGATCATATCATCAAGAGACGAAGAAATCTCAAGGGTGCAAAGTTGTCCCTGAACACGCTGTAACCAAACTTCAATTTCTGACCTCAAAAGGTCCAACTGCAACTCTCTCCGTCTTTGTCAAGCGGCTCGGCAAGCTGCTCACCTTGCGGTTTTACGGCTTAATGCGTCGGCAACCACATTAGCTTTACCCGGATGATAAAGGATCTCGATATCATAGTCCTTGATTAATTCTAGCCACCGTCTCTGCCTCATGTTCAACTCATTCTGAGTAAAAATGTACTTTAGGCTCTTGTGGTCTGTAAAGATCTGGCAGGAAATTCCATAAAGATAGTGACGCCAGATTTTCAAAGCAAACACCACGGCTGCTAACTCCAAGTCGTGGGTCGGATAGTTAACTTCATAGGGTCGCAATTGTCTCGATGCATAGGCGATTACTTTCCCTTCCTGCATTAGTACACATCCCAGACCCTGTCTCGACGCGTCACTATACACCACAAATCCTTCCGTTCCTTTTGGTAAGACCAAAACAGGGGCCGAAATCAATCGACTCTTGAGCTCATCAAAACTCTTCTAACATGTTTCTGACCATAAATACTTCTTGTCCTTCCGCAGTAAGTTAGTCATTGGTTGCGCAATTTTAGAGAATCCTTCTACGAATCGTCGGTAGTAACCTGCTAGGCCGAGGAAACTACGAACTTCCTTCACGTTCTTCGGTGGTAGCCAATCTCGAATGGCTTCCGTCTTTTGTGGGTCCATGTTGCGATATTTCCTACACGCAAGTGCACGTCATCGTTTACAAGTAATAAAGTGATAAGTAGAGTATCGTTCCCACGAGGATTGAATCTCCAACTACCGACGTTTTCGTATTCCAATTTTATTTGAACATTCGAAGTTGGGTTTTTGGATTAATAACTAAAAGAAGTAATAAAATACTAAGCAGTAGAAAACAATATCTTGGATTAAGGAAATCAAATGATGAATACGTCTAGGGTTCTGAATCCACCTTAGTTTATCCGAATTTACTCTCGATTATCCGTAATAAATAATTTTCCCAATTTACTGAAGGCGGAGATTGCTAATATATTCTACCGCCTCTCCCGAGGTCCATAGATTTATCTAACGGCGACTAACGCACTCTATCCCTAGGTGAATTATCTCGTCGATAGGCAAAAAGCATGAAATCTCCTAAAGGCCACGTAGTTCCTATGAGTATATTCCTATCTCACAGAATAAACGGTCCTCACCAATAGTTCCTCACCAAATCTCCTCTCCCGATTCAAGTGAATGATTAAATCAATACAACTATTGGCGGATAATTGCAAGCATTAAACATAATTGGGAAAACTCAATAAAAAGGTAATAAATTGGATAATCTTAATCAATTCGTCAAAACAAAGGTTTCATCAAAACCACTAGATTAGGGCTTTAGCGACATACTAAAAGCGAAAATACAGAATAAATAAGCGAAAGCATAAAATTCAACGCGAGATGAAGCTCGGATTCCTCCGTTCTTGACTTCCGCCTTCGCCCTTGAATTCTCTGCTTTCCTCTTCTTCTCTATCTCCAAGCTTAAGCTCTCTTAGGTTTAGATTCAATGATTCCAAGATAATTAAATTAGGGTCTTCAACCTATTTATAGCTCAACACTTCCATAAATCGCGTCCGTATTAGTTGGTGGCGGCTTAGAAAGCGGCCCAAAATCCGCAGACGTATAAGACCCGCTAAGTGTGCCGCGGCTCACTAGACTTGTGCCGCGGCACATCGCCAAAAGTTGAATACACAGGCGTAATTAAATTCTTACGTGCCGCGGCTCACATGGGTGCCGCGGCACGAGTACACTTACTCGCCCTTCGGATGGTGTCTTCCTTTGCCGCGGCTCGATTCCTTGTCTTGCGGCTCGGAGTCCGATTTTGCCGTCTTCGCCCGTTTTGCCTCGTTTTAGCTTCCGGACTTCAATTTCCTGTCAATCATACAAAATTAAGGCATTAAAAGCTCATTTAGATGATTTCACTCACCAAAACACTACAAAATAATGATGAATAAGCGTATAAAAATACGCCTAACAAATACCCCCAAACTTAAGCCTTTGCTTGTCCTCAAGCAAAAAGAATTAAAGTCAATAAAAGAAGGTCGTGAATCATCGTGTAACTCATAGTGTTCCACCTAATCAATACTATCCTGCCATTCTCTCTAAATAATACGAGTGTCATAAAAGCGAACTGCACTCAGAATAATGATTCCGCAAAGTAATCAAGTTCAGTCTTAATCATTTGTTCATGAAGAAAACTCAGCTCAAAGATCAACAAAACATGAGTCAAATCAACCGTCAATATGAAAGGCTAACATAAACAAGCTAGTTCGTCGCGTTACACAGTCTAAAGGCATAATTTTCACGAGTCTCATAACAAATAAACCTCGGACAGTATCCCCTTATATAAATATGCTCAAGAATTTGATTCGAGTCGACCACTAGGTTAGGATCTCGGGATGTTTCATCGGGATAATCCTAGGGTGGAACTTCCATTATCATGTATTCGGAAACCGTTTGACGTAAAAGACACTCATGGGGCACATGGATGCTTCTAGTTACTAAGTTCCCGTTTACATCGGAGAAACAACTCGAATACATAATTTCCGCATGTCCGAATAAAGGTTGCCGTTTTACGCGAGAGGAAACAGTGGGTCACGCGAATACCCCCGGTTACTAGGCTTCCTATCATTGGCACATGTGAAATCACTAAATCACTAGTCTAATCGGGGTCGTCGTTTTACGCGAGAGTAAACAACGGGTCACGCGAATGCCCCCGGTTACTAGACTTCCCTTCATAGAACACTTTATCTCGACTTTTAGAGAAAAACTGACCGACTCAAAACTCAAACTAAGTGCTAACACGACTGAAGAAACAGTACGACTCACTATCCGGGAAATGTAGCCAAACGTATTGAAGGGGATTTAAAAACAAGTATGTATCGTCTCTTGTCTGCCAAGACCTCTACAATCACGAAAAATTTCGGACCTAATTGAATACTAAGCAGAACAGAAATAACTGACTACAACTCGACTAAAACTCGCCCGCTTCTTCAGAGAGAAAGACAGTGTCGTAACATCAGTATCACACAAAATAGAAGCATAAAAATTCATGAATAAAGAAAAAACTACGGCAAGCAAGGCTATCTAAAAAAAAAAATTTTTCGCAAAGAAAAGAAAAGTGCACAAAATATGAATGTAGATTGAATGTAAATCCCTCCCCCAAACTTAGGACGTACATTGACCTCAATGGACAAAAATGGAATGCAAGAAAAGTAAAAGGTCAAGTACTCCCCTCCAGTCTTCTCAGGAGCTGGTGCCGGTATCGTCCGGTGAGGAGGGTGGTGTGGTTGGACGGGCGGGCGCAGTAAATGGCCCGTCGGGATGCATGATGTGGGCCGTCCATGCGGCGAGGTGCTCCTCATGATAAGCCTACCTCGCAGCAAGACGCCTCGCCGCTCGTCGGCTGGTCCGGCGGGCCTTCTCTCTCATCTCGGCTCTGGCTGCAGCAACAACACTCTCCCGCGCCGCCCGCTGCTCCTCCCGCATGGCAGCCATCCAGCTCTCTCTCTCTCTCCTCATCTCGTCTCTCTCTCTCCTCAACTCCTCTCTCAGATCCTCTCTCTGCTCCTCTCTCTCTCTCCTCAGCTCCTCCCTATGCTCTTCTCTCTGTCTCCTCAAATCCTCCCGCAGCCCATCAAATAGCTCCTCCAACCTCGCTCTGTCGGGCTGCGGGCCGGCCTCTCCGTGCGTCAACAAAAGCGGCTCAGGGGATCCCTCGTGAGCCTCCTCAAGCAAAAATCCTCGCCCCGGCGTGTGCGGCGCTCCGCCCCACCGCTCAAAGTCCGATATGATGCGGTGGTCGATCGGGGCACGTGGGGCAAGCATCGGCTCGTCGATGACCATGTCGGCCATTGTGCCGGCATAAAGCGCAGATGAGGGAGGGTGCTTCAACCCGTCTTGGCCCCCACGGATACTCTGGAAGATAGATCGGACCGAATGGGGGCCACATCGGCGCGGCCGGAGGTGATAGCAAACGATATCCGGGCGCGGGAGAGAAAAAAGCACGGATCTGGGAGGTGGGATCAATGCGTGCGCAAATAAAGTAAAGCCGTGCTCGCCCGAGCCGGCGATGACTCTGAAATGAAAAGTGGATGAGCTCTGTGCTCATTGCTCCCGGTCAGTGCAGGTGCAATCGTCTCAAGCGGGGCCTCCTTAGTGAAATTTGGTCATCACGCGGTCATAGCCGTCTCGTCAACCGGAAACCCAAAAAGCCTCCGAATAGCGGTCGGGGAGAAATCAAGCTGTGACCCCTCGGACGTCGACTGAGTCAGGACTCTAAAGATGGCAACGAATGCCTGCCCGGATGTGCTTGACGAGCCGGCATAAAACTCCTGGACGATCGAAATGACTGCTGGCTCAGGAGGTGCGGTAAATCTAGCCCATCCCATCTCGTCAATCATCATGAGCAACTCCCCGTCCTGAGGAGCTGGAGTAAAACCTCTCTCGGGAATAAGTGGACGCGGACGGATCTTTTCGTTGAATATCTTGTGGATCTCGGGGTCCGAAAATTGGTGCCCCTCCGCCTCGGCCCGACCCCGAGAGGTCTCCCCTCGCGTAGGGGATGACTCGGTCCTAGCACGCTTGGTCAGCTTCTTCGTGCGCGCCATAATCAGTCCTGAGAAGCACAACACGAGGGTTTATTTACGCAAAAATAATAACGATGATATATGCGCGGCTAAAGACATCAAACCAGAAATTCCGAATTTAAGACACTAGCGCATACGAGAGAAAAAGATGAATTTGGACTTAAACATCTAAACTGGATGTAAGGGTTGGGCTTGCTGTAAATTGAAAACGTATACGTTGCACGAAACTTCAAAACAATTGCTTTTTCAAAGAAAATTTTCATTTGGGCAATTTATCAGACACCTTGAGGGCGCATGTTTACTTGAAGAATAAACATAGTTCTAGCTCGATTCAGCCCCCAAAAACAGAAATACAATTCAATCATGAACAACTTAACACAATCAACTCATTGATATTCCAATTTAATCAAGAAAATTCGATGAAACTACCCTGTTATACTCTAACAATCATGAAACTAATTGAAGGAAAAACTAGGCATGTTCCATCCATTCAACGCAAAAACAACTTCAAAATATAACCCATAAGCAAATAAACAATAACGATGGAAGCGTACCTTTTGAAGATTGCCAGAAAAATCGCAGAAGAAATTTGAACAACGTCGGCCGGTCGTATTTGGGAGGGAAGGCGGAGAAGGAGAAAACGTGCACGATAAATGCCGGTTGAATGCATGTTATAAGCTGCCTGGCCTTTCGGATTCCGCATAGTGTGCCGCGGCACAGATAAGGTGAGCCGCGGCACAAGGTACAGTCCCTTTTACCTGTGTCTCGTTTTGTCGTGTGCCGCGGCTCAAATTCCGTGTGCCGCGGCTCATTACTCGAGTGTGCCGCGGCTCATTTATGCCGTGCCGCGGCACAAAGTACAGTCGGTTTTGCCTCCCATTGCGATCGATGTGTGCCGCGGCTCACAATAACTGTGCCGCGGCTCATACTCCAGTTTCTCCCCTGGGACTTTCCTGCACAGAATTTTGAAAAGAAGACGTTAAAAACGAGAGGAAGAAGCAAATAGAAGCACAAAAATGATGAAAAATAAGAATCACGAATACAAGAAAAATAAAGAAATGCAAAAAAATCTGCAACTACGAGCTCGGGTTGCCTCCCGAGAAGCGCTAAGTTTATAGTCTTCAGCCGGACCTATTGAACAACGTTAGTTCGCTTTTCGCAAACTCCATTTGGCTTCCGCCCCGTTCATCGAACCGTTTGTATTTTGGTTAAAATTATGACCATTGGTCATCACCGTTCGACTTTCGGTTCGATCATCAAATGTAGTTTTGAAAAGGTTTCGACTTGAAAAACTTCCCGAAACACCCGGTTTCTCCATGACTAATTTTTCTCTTGGCTTTCGGCTCACTCTCCTCCTTCACAAACGAACTCACAAGCTGCAGATTTTCTTCATAGTCGAAACGCCACTAGTTCTACATCCTTCTTCAAACTTGGGCCATTTAACACAAAATCTGAATTTTCCCAACGACGATTTTTCGATGCTTTCCTCTTTCACAAACATCCACACCCTCAATTTGTGATCCTTTATCGGCACTTAGGGACATGGGAACGATTTGAATACTTGAAAAGTAACTTCCTCGTCTTGGACCCTCGAGTTAGCTCTCCCTTTTCCACGTCTATAAGGGTTCGACGTCGCTAGAAATGGTCGTCCCAAGATGATCGGAATATTGTCATCTTCCTCCATGTCTAGTACGATGAAGTCGGTGGAAAGATGAACTTGTCAACCTTAACTAATACATCCTCGATCACTCCCCTCGGATACTTTATCGATCGGTCCGCCAATTGTAATGAGACTGTGGTTGGCTTAGCTTCCCCAATATTCAGCTTTTGAAAAATCGATAGAGGCATGAGGTTGATACTTGCACCAAGATCGCATAGTGCCTTATCAAACGAAAGATTCCCCATGGTGCACGGTATGTTAAAGCTTCCCGGATCTTTCAATTTAGGTGGGAGCTTCTTTTGAAGAATTGCACTGCACTCCTCTGTCAAGGCAAAGTTTTCAAAGTCTTCTAGTTTTCTCTTCTTAGTTAATATCTCTTTCATTAACTTGAGATATCTCGGCATCTGAAACTATGATTAGTATAACGGATTATTTATGTGAAGCTTTTTGATCACATCAAGAAACTTGGAAAATTGTTTGTCCGCTTCTTTCTTGTAGTCTTTGTGGAAATGGAGCAGGGAACACATGTCTTCGAGTTATCCGGCTCCAAATCTTTCGACTCCTCGGCTTTAAATCCATCTCTTCCTTAATAACCTTCTTCTCTTTACCCGCTCGGGCTGATCCAAGAACTCTCTCCGCTTCTCAAGCTAATTGCGTTTAGGCTCTCTCTAGGATTTGTCTACGTGGTACTCGGCAATGCTCCCTCCGGACATTTGTCAACACATTAGCGATTTGGCCCAATTTGAACCTCCAAATTCGAATGGAAGCAGAATGATTTTGTAGTGTAGCTTCCGTCCGAGTCATAAATTGACTCGTATTTGCCGCAATTTTGCAAGCGCTTCCTCGAGAGGCACTTTGGGAGCGGAAGGGGGCCTTTGTTGATTACAGGCGAAAGGGGGCTGGTGTGCGTTACTGTCCGTTTCTCCGGGAAAAGTTGGGATGATTGCGCCACCCCGGATTATAAGTATTGGAGTACGGGTTATTCGGTCGATTCCCATTTCCTACGAATTGAGCTGCTCCATCGATTTTGATCGAACGGATTTCCAAATTGACACTCACTTTCGGGTGTGATCCGTTACACCAATTACATGTCTCAATGGTAACGGGGCTGGTGCGTGCGAAAAGTTCGAGTCTGTTGTGTCAAAGCGGCGACTTGAGCTGACAAGGTGGAAATCGGATCATTGCTCGAAACTTCCATTACCCTCTTCGGTGTCAATCTTTCTGTGGCCATTGGTAAGCGTTTCCGACCATATCTTCTAAAAGCACGTGAGCCTCGGCCATAGATTTTCCCATGAATGTTCCTCCGGAGGCTGCATCCACTAAAGTGCGTGTAGAAGCACTCAAACCACCATAAAACGTATGCAGCTGAAGCCAATCAGGAATGCCGTGATGAGGGCATCTTGAAGCAATTCTTTATATCGCTCCCACGCCTCGTGGAGCGATTCCATATCGTCTTGGGCAAAAGTGGTTATCTCGTTTCTCAACCGCGCCGTCTTAGGTGGTGGGAAAAATTTTGCAAGGAAGGCTTGCACTAACCTCTCCCATGTTGTAATCGACCCGTGGTAAGGAATTTAACCAAAACTTTGCTTTATCCCTCAAAGAAAAAGGGAAAAGCCTCAATCGGATGGCGTCGTCGGTGACACCATTAGTTTTGAAAGTATCGCATATCTCAAGGAAAGAAGCAATGTGGGCATTCGGATCGTCCTTCGGTAGTCCACAGAATGGGCTCTTTGCACCATCGAATAATGGCGGGCTTGATCTCAAAGTTATTAGCTTGGATGGTGGGACGCCGAATTCGAAAAATTTGCGTTGACTTGCGGCATGGCATAATCCCGAAGAGCTAGTTCCGGTTGAACTTGCCGCACTTGGTTGTCTCCTCCTTGGATTTCAATATTCTCGGCCATGTTGACCGTAAATGCTGACTCTCTTTTCTCCTTTTTGTTCCTTCTTAGAGTGCGCTCGAGTTCGGTGTCCAAAGGTAGTAGGCCTTCGTTACCGAGTCTTCTCATGCACTAACGAAAGGTCCTGAAAGGAAAAACGAATAAACAAAATTAAATACACAAAAATAAAAATAAACGTTCAAATTAAGACTGGAAATACTTAAGTAGATATTAGAAAAATTTCAGTCCCCGGCAACGGCGCCAAAAACTTGTTGCGATATTTCCTACACGCAAGTGCACGTCATCGTTTACAAGTAATAAAGTGATAAGTAGAGTGTCGTTCCCACGAGGATTGAATCTCCAACTACCGACGTTTTCGTATTCCAATTTTATTTGAACAATCGAAGTTGGGTTTTTGGATTAATAACTAAAAGAAGTAATAAAATACTAAGCAGTAGAAAACAATATCTTGGATTAAGGAAATCAAATGATGAATACGTCTAGGTTCGAATCCACCTTAGTTTATCCGAATTTACTCTCGATTATCCGTAATAAATAATTTTCCCAATTCTCAAGGCGGAGATTGCTAAAATATTCTACCGCCTCTCCCGAGTTCAATAGATTTATCTAACGGCGACTAACGCACTCTATACCTAGGTGAATTATCTCGTCGATAGGCAAAAAGCATGAAATCTCCTAAAGGCCACCTAGTTCCTATTAGTATATTCCTATCTCACGAATAAACGGTCCTCACCAATAGTTCCTCACCAAATCTCCTCTCCCGATTCAAGTGAATGATTAAATCAATACAACTATTGGCCAGATAATTGCAAGCATTAAACATAATTGGGAAAACTCAATAAAAAGGTAATAAATTGGATAATCTTAATCAATTCGTCAAAACAAAGGTTTCATCAAAACCCTAGATTAGGGCTTTAGCGACATACTAAAAGCGAAAATACAGAATAAATAAACGAAAGCATAAAATTCAACGCAGATGAAGCTCGGATTCCTCCGTTCTTGACTTCCTTCTGCCCTTGAATTCCTCTGCTTTCCTCTTCTTCTCTGTCTCAAGCTTAAGCTCTCTTAGGTTTAGATTCAATGATTCCAAGATAATTAAATTAGGGTCTTCAACCCTATTTATAGCTCAAGCACTTCCATAAATCGCGTCCGTATTAGTTGGTGGCGGCTTTGAAACGGCCCAAAATCCGCGCAGACGTATAAGACCCGCTAAGTGTGCCGCGGCTCACTAGACTTGTGCCGCGGCACATCGCCAAAAGTTGAATACCTGGGCGTAATTAAATTCTTCTGTGACGCGGCTCACATGGGCTGTGCCGCGGCACAGAGTACAGCTTACTCTGCCCTTCGGATGGTGTCTTCCTTTGCCGCGGCTCAGATTCCTTGTGCCGCGGCTCAGAGTCCAGTTTTGCCGTCTTCGCCCGTTTTGCCTCGTTTTAGCTTCCGGACTTCAATTTCCTGTCAATCATACAAAATTAAGGCATTAAAAGCTCATTTAGATGATTTCACTCACCAAAACACTACAAAATAATGATGAATAAGCGTATAAAAATACGCCTAACAGTCCACTCTCACCCCTTCGGCTGATATCACATGCCCGAGAAAGACAACCTCAGGCATCGAGAATTCACACTTAGAAAATTTCCCATAAAGTTGTTCCCGCCTCAATGTATCGAGAACTTGGTGGAGGTGACTCTCGTGCTCCTCGTGGTCGCGAGAGTAAATCAGGATGTCGTCAATGAAAACGACTACAAAGCGATCTAGATAGTTAATAAAAACTCGATTCATCAACTCCATGAACACTGCCGGTGCATTAGTCAGTCCAAATGGCATCACCACGAACTCATAATGCCCATAGCGAGTACGGAATCTTTGTCTTGAAATGTCAGACTCTCGAATCCTCAACTGATGATAACCAGATCTCAAGTCGATCTTAGAAAACACGGCAGCTCCCTGAAGTTGGTCCAATAAATCATCAATACGAGGCAAGGGATACTTGTTCTTGATGGTTACCCTGTTCAGCTCACGGTAATCAATACATAAGCGTAGAGATCCATCTTTCTTCCGCACAAATAACACTGGTGCTCCCCAAGGGGACGCACTAGGTCGAATATAGCCTTTGTCATCCAACTCCTCAAGCTGGTTCTTCAATTCTTGCATCTCAGTCGGAGCCATACGGTACGGTGCTTTTGAGAGCGGGGACGTACCTGGTTCTAACTCAATAATAAACTCCACGTCATGATGAGGAGGTAAGCCTGGTAACTCGTCTGGAAATACATCGGGGTATTCTCGGACTACCGGAATGTCGGCCAATTCAACTGGTGGATCAGCTGTTTTGGTCATGTAGCACCAATAACCAATACACCCTTGATTAAGCAGTTTCACTGTTTTCATAGCGCTGATGACTCTCCCAGAACGACTGGGATTATCACCTCGAAAAATACACTCGAATCCATCATCAGAAGTGACGGTAACCATCCGCTTGCGGACACTGAGTATTGCATCATGACGATCCATCCAATCGATACCCAAGATTATATCATCCTTAGGTAGATCGACTACAATCAGATTTCACAACCACTCGCGGTCGTTCAAACGAATCGGACAGTCCTGGACTTCACGACTCCCAATAATTCTTCTACCATGAGGTAGACCAATCACGTAGGGCTCACAATTGATAACATGGTCTAGAGGCAAACGACTTAAACAAGAAGAAGATATAAAGGAGTGTGAAGCACCGGTATCAAAAAGAACGCATACAGGCTGGGAGTGGATCTCGAGTATACCTGAAATCATGCTGGCCTCGGGATCGTCAGCTTTCTTCATCTTGTAAATCCTGGGTTTCGCAGTACCGGCACCAGGTGTACCACTTTGATTCCCACGGCCCATTCCCCTATTCGCCCCGGTGGTCTGATAGGAAGCGGACGGAGGCGTCCGGTTCTGAACAGAAGATTGAACTGGAGCATGAGACGCCACTGGATCATGTTCGGGCCCACTCCTTCAAAAACGAGCACGGTGACCATTCTTCCCACAACTATGGCATGTGACGGCAGGCTTCGGGCATTTGGAGCTGATATGCCCCTGGTCTCCGCAGTTATAGCACACAACAGAGGAGGGGACCGCTCGAGAGTGCGATCCAGCTGGCTTTGACGCCATGGGTGGTCGATCAGAAGGGTTTGACAATGACTGGGGCTTCCTAAATGTCCCCCGGTTACTCTCAGTCTGGTTCTGGTTCCTGGACCTTTTGTTGTTGGACTGTGGTTGTTTCTTGGAAATATCCTTCGCGGTGAGTTCGTACTCCAGAGCCTTCTCGATGAACTCTGGTAAGGTAGTACAATGGTGATTCAACAGCTGCATTCTCATTCGGGGTTTAAGCCTCTTGAGAAAGTATTTGATCTTATCGGCCTCTGTTTGGATAATTGTTGTGGCAAATGGAAGGAGTGCCTGGAATTTCTCAGCAACAGATAATACATCATCGTCTTCAGACGGGTCGGGGTTCAAAAGTTCCGACAGTTTGGCCTCACGGAGTATACAGATAATGTGATCTAGCATGAGGTTTTAAATTCCTCCCAAGTGTAAACACCATCGGTGGCCTTCTTGAAAGCCACCAGGTATGAGCGCCTTTGCTAAGATAATACGCGGCTACCGAGACGCGATTCTCTTCCGGGCAGTCCACCATCTGGAAAAGTTTCTCAAAATGCTCGATCCAATGCACAATGTCAGCAGGCTCAGAGGAGCCTTCAAAAGTCAGTGGTCGCTGGCGAGAGATGTCACTGATAATCCGACTCACGGGTCCGCCAATTACAGGAGGAGGATGAGCCCCCTACTGCTGGCCAGTAGCGGCCCTCTTCATAGCTTCCATTAGTTGACCCATCTGGGTCATCTGTGTCATCATGCCCTGCATTACGACGTAAGGATCGACACGCGCATCCCCGCGCCCACTGTGGTGCGATTGTTCCCTAGAAGGTGAACCACTGTCTGCGGAACTCTGATCCGCATTCGCGCGTCTGTTGGCTCGAGGTATTGGGATTCGGCCCCTTCCGCGGCCTCGTCCCCCTCTGCCACGACCTCTCAGGTTTCTTTCCATACTGAAAGAATCAATCATAATGATAACCATAAGTACAGTTCAAGATACTAAAATTCATGCTAAGTTAATAGCAACAAGGAATCACATATTAAAGGAAAACGGTTATTGATACCACAAATGTCGCACCGAATATCATATCGGTGTCAAGTCGAACAATTTCAATTGTATAATCAATTCAGCATTTACCTCGGATTATCAATCAGATAAATCCTGTCACAATTCCTCGAAATAACATGATCAACAAGGAGACCCATACTGATATCAATATCATGCCAGTAATTAAATCATGGCTCATAAAGTACATACCGTATTTGGCTCGTAGGGTCAGGCACTTGCACGGGTCACACGTGACACGAAGGTCTCTTGATACTAGTTCATTTCTCAATGACTCATAAAAGAAAAGAAACAACTCTCTGATACCATCTTCTGTAACACCCCAAAGGCGGCTATTACGGTCCGTGAATCCCACCCAGGACCCACCAGGCGATATCCAAAACAGGTTAAATAAATATTATTTGTGATACCGAATCACAATGAATAGTCATTACTCCGATTAGGAGTTTATTAAAATATGGCCAACGGCCTTACAACACACAGGATCCAAAAACAAGTATAGACCATATGGGGATGGAAAATACTTCAAATGTCAAATACAACCAAATAACAATTTAAAAGAAGCAAGAAATAACACAACACGGTTTAACATAACCGGAAAACAAAGACGAGGGCCCCCCGAACTAGTATCCTTCGAAACCTTCGCCGTCGACATGCTCTTCCCGTGCCTTGCCTTTGCCTCGACCTGAAATACAATACAAGTATTTCGCCCAACACAGGGTCAGATATACATGATAACCAATTCTTCCGACATTATACAATTCACATATATAGATCTCAAGAAAATCATTCCGACTATTAATCATACCCCTCGGGCGTATGAAACAATCAGTCACAAAATATCGAACACATCCAATCATACATGGACTATGAACGATTAACAATATAGCTCAAGATGGACATCAGCGTTCTCCCGATCCGGAAATGTGTCCGTGTACATGTCCACCCCGTATACGGAATCCAGAATATACGTGTGACAATGTACCTAATTAGCCTCACGAACTACGTCTCGTGTGCACAGTCCAATACGGAAACATCCACGTATGACTATACAAGTGCCCGGCTAAAAATCCTACACAATATCCAATCGGCACGCAGATATGATTCCGGAAATGTCACGACACAACATGAAAACAAAGTTCAATGAAATACACATCTAATTAAGGATCAAGAAAAACTCACCAAAGTGAAAATAAGGACCAACGAGATCAACGATTCAAAACGGCGTACTTGGGAATGCAATCCCATAACGTCAAGGACAATGTCAAATCACGACAAATGTTACATGAACAATTCATACACATGAAATATATAATCATCACAAGAATCTAATCATCATTATAACCAAGCAAGATAACTTGCCTTAATACGGAGACGAGAATAGTCCTCTTCTTGTCGGAACGAACGAATGGTCCTCGACTAATATTGTTTACTCGAACAATCAACCTTAAACGAAATACATTTTACTCAAAAACATATTCGTATAATTATCAATATAGGATTAGTAAGACGTCAACCTACAATCCTTTAGAATAGTTTGTTACTACCAATTATTGAAGCCTTATGTCAGGAGTCCTTCTAACATCATTACAACCATAAGAATCGGTTTACAATATTTACCGAATGTTCGCATGGTTCATCATAAACAAGAGTTCTATCAAGGGTATGTTGAATAACCAATTAAGATGTTAAGATCATCTTATGATGATTAAACTTTCCAAAACATTAAAACGTTGAAAGGTAAAATCTGCACATTATGATTATTCTCCTCTCATCTAAATTGACTTTTAAGCTAACAACAAGTTCATAAGTTCTGAGATTACACCATACCCATGAGGGTTATCAAAGTCTTTGTTTACAAGGCTGGAGGATTCATTAACATGATGGTGAATTCACCATCTATCTAGTATGATGATCAAAACATTCTAAGTTCTCAACACATTAGATTAATGAAAAGTTATTGTTGTAATTATCAAGATCATTATCAATCTTCAAAGACTTGTGAAGCTGAACCATAATGATTTAAAGTTTCTAAGTTTTCTGAACTAGATCATCTAATCTTATCTTTAACATTATCAAGTTCTTCTCAAGGTAAATAGATACCTAAAATGGTGTTTAAACACTTTATGATATCAAGTTCTTGACTAAATCCAGTTATGATGAAGCTAATCGATCCAACAATGTCATACTGAGCTAAATTCGTTCAGAAGATGAGTAATGACAACTACAAACATGGTTACCATTACTACAATATCAAGAACTCCTCTAATCTAAACCCTCATTTATCATATTCATCAAGAAGTGTTTAAAGAGTTTAATTATAACCATGTTTTACTTGCTTAATTTAACTCTAGGTGAAGTATAATTCGTCATTAATCATCAACATAAGAAAATAATGCAGAGAAGAAAGCACACCTACCTCCAGAAATGAAGAACAACTTCAATGCTATGAGAGAATATATTCCAAGCTCAAAAACAACTCCAAATCTCCAAGGAAATGATCTCCACTCCAAGATTTAAGGCTTAGAAATAAGTTGGTGAAGGTTGATATCGTTTTGGTAGTGCAGAGGTATGATATGTGAAGAGAGAAATTCGGTTTGGGGTTGTGAAGAAATGAAAAACAGGCTGGTCCTATAAATAGACTGTGCAGACTTAGCGCACGCTATCGGGACAGTTTAGCGTACGCTAATGCACTTACGTACGCTATCCGGTCGATATTACGTACGTAAGCGGCTTACAGTGGCTACTGTCTTGAATTATCGCAGGCCATTAGCGCACGCTAACGAGAAATGGTTTACGCACGCTAATAAAAGTAGATTCTCACCGACACGACAGCTCAGACTTAGATCACATGCATGCTAACGGCTAAGGAGTTCACGTGCTGAAGTCAACTGCTGCCAGATTCCCTCTTAGCGTACGCAACCGAGGAAAACTTACGCACGCTAATGCACAGGTTTAGCGTACGTTAATCTTACTGTGTAGCGTACGCTACATCAACAGAAAAATTCGAAAATGCAACTCTCTAATTAACATCGAATCCTCACATTTGAAATGAACTAACAACGATATGATATTCAAATCTATAATATCTCAACATAATACTAAATGCAACGATTTATGATAATCAGATTATCCGAATAATACAACGACAGGTAAAAATGAATAGTTACAGTCGGATATTACAGTGTATGGACAAGATATTTGCCTCGATAATCGATACCGGATACTCCGAAGAACATGGCTCCACCGTAAAACCTTGAACACCCATAATTCTTCGGGCGGAAACGAAAATAGCATGATCGATCGGGAAATGACGAACGGAAGAGTTACGACTCGAGTTATTCGCAAGGAACCTAACCCTAACATCATGTTATCTATAATCAACGATCGTACGAGGAAGAATAATCATAGAACGCCCGAAACCCCCTCTGTGACATTTTATCGGTGGCCCCCGAATTTTAGATTGGCTCTCTGTTTCGTATAGGCTCAAGAGGTGGCCCCCGTCCGTTGACGTGGCACTTTATCCCGATAGAGTTAGAGGCAGTCCCATCCATGGCACTTTGTTTATATGGCACTTAGTTCCTGGACAGACGCAATTAGCAATTAGACGCATTGCGGTGAATATACGATATACAATCAGGGTCACATAGTCATATAATAACAATACTTAGCATAAATTAATTACACTAGTGAGTTTTGGAGTTTATTCGTGGCACGAGCATTTATGAGATTATGAACCCGATTATCGATATATTTTTGGGGATATAAAGTGTGATTATTGATCTCAGATTTGGTGAATTTCCAAATTTCAGTTTTTGATTTAAAATTTTCAAAAATTACGGTCTTGCCCCTAAATCTTGCGAAAGTGATTTTTATGTCCACAAGGTTTGGTTTTCGACACAGATGGTGACGAAAACTTATGGTAGAGTTCATGTTGAACTTGGAGTTTCAGAGTTGAGTGAATTTTCCAGAATTTCAGTTTTTGACCGAATTTCCAGAATTTCCGATTTTGCCCCAAATCTTTTTAAAATATCGTTTTGGCCCCGAAATCCAAAATTTGCTTTGATTGTTATAAGACTTTTCAGATGTAATACTTACTCTTTGGTAATTAATATTTTAGAACCAGAGTTTTCAACTTTTATCCTAGACTTCAATTTTATTGGAATTTATTATTTGGTCTCATCTTTATTCAATTAGTACAATTTGGCCCCAAAATTTAAAAGCGACTTCCGATCTTTTTGTAAAGTCAGAATATTTATTTTTAAATAAGTTATGTACTCAGTCTAGAAGGTGGAAATTTTGCCTTGGTTCCGAAAATTTGGGGAATTTAACATTTCGACCCTTAATTTATCTTAAATTTTGATTTTTTTTCCTTTTTAGTCCGTGGACATCGGAAATGAATTCCGATTGCTACAAAACTTTAAGGACAGAGGCTGAACATGTTTATTAAGTCACCTATGATATTCTAAACTGAAAATATACGAATTTCACTTAGTATTTCACAATTTTGAAGGAGTTACACAATTTACATGTTTGTCGATTTTTAACCCGTTGACCTACGAAGCGGTTTCCGTTCCTTACAAGATTTTATGGGTAGGTTATTAGCAAGTAAATTTGTTCTATTTTCTGACCTCAAGTCAGATTACATATTTTTAACAATAGTTTTCATAATTCTCTTTAGATTCACTCAATTCTCATTTTATGTCTGTTTTATCCATCTTTCTCTTGCTAGGCCACGATTTAAACATCAAATCTTCATATGCATAATCTTATAACCCAAATATACCCCTTCAAAGTATAATACCCATAATATAAAGGAAAACAATCATACTTAATTGGTAAGAAGATTTAGATAATTCATTCTAATCATCAAAATCGGCTAGTTACACATGCAACAAGTTATAAACTATCTTGCATGCTAATAGTATGAGAAGAGTGGACTATATAAACTACATGGAAGGTACATGCATCTTTGTTGAAGGTAATTTGCATAAAAAAAGTTGGAAAAGTAGTTTTACCCACCTTAGTTCTTGGAGTTGTGTAGGAAATTTGGTATTAGGCTAGTCGAATCAACCCTCCTTTGATCTCTCCTATTTTAGGCCAACATATACACCATGAGAGTTCATGATAGGATATGGTTTAAGTTAGTTCATGTAGGATATAAATTTTTGTATGTATTTATATGTCGATATATAAAATGATGAACTTGCCTTCTTCAGTTTGGGTCTTTCTTCTTCTTCTCTTCTTCTTTCTTTCCCTTCTCTTTTTTTTTTATTCTTCTTCTTGGATTCGGCCTACTCTCCCTCTCTCTCTCTAATTTTTTATATTTTGCCTTCTATTGCATGTGAAATGAGGTGGTAGTGGTGTATTTTTTTAAGTGTTTAAAAGGTGGTCAAGGCATGGGAAAAGGAGCACAAGTTACAAGATGATGTCTTGCATGAGGAGGACACGAAGACACTATATGTCATCCCCCTCCCCACTTGGCCGTCCCATATATCTATATTATACATATTATTTTTTTTGTTAAATTAAATGTGAAGAATATTAATATAAATTTTTGGGTATTTAGTTAGTTGTAAATGAATTACTTAGTTGAGTTGGGCTTTCAACTATAAATTCAAGACTTATGAATTTTATTAGTTGGTTTTGAGTCCATTAGTGAGTTTATATTAGTAAGTGTTGGTACACATAGCCCATTGGGTGAACCAATATTCTACTTTAACTTTCAATTAATTTATTATTTACAAAACAATTAAGTAAAATAAAATGAAACTAGATGTAGATTATATTATATCATAACAAATGTTATTAAAATACATCATGATATAATAAACCATACATGTAGTGAGCTATCGAATTTAGGGGGTTCTACAGTACTTGTAATTATGTAAATCATTTATATAAGGGAATGAATGTTTCTTTATTTACTGGTAGTTACTGGCATTCCTAACTCGTAAATATATATATATATATTTATATATATATATATATATATATATATATATATATATAGAGAGAGAGAGAGAGAGAAAGAAACTAGTCCGTGTATTTGAGAGCAAAATGTTCCAATCCTTATTGGATAAGGGGGTCGGCACTGGAAAGGTTTATAGCTCAAATACTTAATCGTTCGCAAGTCGATGAAACTTCACTGGGCATTAAGTTTATGTGAAGACTTGTATAACGTGTTCTTTGACATGGAGAGTGCCTGTCGAACGCTAATGGTTAGTGGGAGCACACGTTATAGGTATGCTAATTCGATTAGTATACTCGAACAGACTCACCCTCGATTCGTCGCACGGATTTCACTCCGGGACAGTCAGTGACGGAATCGAAAGGTTGTGATAGGTATTCGTGAACCTCCAACTTGAGGATTTAGGGATGTGCTTGTGACGTTAAGATTTTCATTAGAGTAGTTCGACCCTGTAAATCGGGATGTGGGGGTCAACCTCGACGTGCATCTTGACGGGCAAGTAGCAGGTCCTACTGAATACCAAGATAGAATTCTTTCTCCCGTTAGTGAGCGGGTTATATGTCCTATGCGGTTATTGGCAGATGAGATCATATGTCTTTGGCCAAAGTATTGGAGCTAGTTGTATTGGATACAAGAGAGCTCGATGATCTCAATTTGCATTAACGCATGCATAGCGTCACGTACAGACAGGGTTTGACTGACCGTGACCATATATCTTGATTAGGACATTGGAAATAAGGGTTTATACATATACTGGTATTCACAACAGAATGGTTCTTGAATGATCTCAATCATTCGTTCTCAGTTGAGGTACAGTGTAGGCCGCGAGGCTGACTAGGTAGTGCTACTACTCTTTGGTTCCTCCCATTGCTGACTGAGATGGACCTACTGAGTCGAGCAATAGGATTGACGAAGGAATGAATCAAGCTTATTCTCTCATTATGAATATTAGATATTGGATATCTAAATTTGGAACATTGGATGTCTAATTTGATTTATTGGATAAATTAATTTATGGCCTAATGAATTAAATAAATTACTGGGTGATTAATTTAATTCAAGAATATAATTATGTCTTGGAGAAATTAATTATGTTATTATGTATTTGATATGATTAATTAATTGGATTAATTAATTGATATAAATACATCAGAACGGAATCGGAGTTTATCTGTTTGGACTCACGGGAATCCGAAACGGACCGAACTCCTACTACCCTTCTAGATGACCGCCCCCCCTTTGTCTTCCACCTAATGTGGTGGAAGACTTCATGATTTAATATCATGAAGTGTTTTGTCTTATGGGACATGTGATCTCCCTTTTATATTGTAAAGGTAATTTCATGTGGTGATTAAAGAATAAAAGTAAATACTACTCCTGACTCATACTACCCATTCCATATGTGAGAAAGAGTTCAAGAGAGATAGAAAAAGTTTTTCTCATAGTCTTCTTCTTCTTCATGTGTTCTTGGTGATTCTTGGAGAAAAATCAAGAAATTAAATAGAGAAAGTGAGTTATACACTTAGAGTGTTGTAATCACAAATCAATAGCTTTATCACCTAGCTCTAGCCGTATCCTTGGAGGATAGCAAGGTGATCATCATCCCATTTGTTTCGCCAGCGCGTGACAAGTATAGGCATTGTATTTTCGACGTTGGATTATCCAAGGGCTTGGAGCACATTAGATCGTAGGGATATACAACTAAAGCTTGGGGACTAGCTTAAGAGAAGGAATCCATTTAATCAACGGACTACAAGGGTGAGTTTCTTACATCTCTTATGTGTTCGTTTATATATTCGTATGTACGTGTCTCGATCGATCCTTGTAGGGATTCAGATCGAATTAATTTTCGTTTTACCTCTTCCGCTGGGCCTTCGTTTTAGGCACCGAATCCCAACATACCACACACTATGGTATCTAATACCCATGTTCTCCAGATGATGCTCTAAGCTAATCTGAGAAAGTGGCTTGGTTAGTGGATTAGCGACGTAGTCGGCTGACTCTGCTCTATGCATCACAATGTATCTCTATGCGAACAAATTCTCTTACGAGATGATACTCTCTCAATATGTTTTGTACCATTATGAAACCTCGGCTCCTAGGCTTGTGCTACCGCTCTATTATTATCGTATAAAAATGAAAACAAGCAGCGTAGCACAAGGTGTCATGTGAAGTTTACCCAGTAACTCCTTAACTCTTCCTTTGGAGGCCTCCGAGGCCGCTTTGTAGTCAGCCCAACAGGTGGAACCAGCAGTCGCGCTATACTTGGCACTATGCTAAGATACTGCTTCTCCATTAAGAGTAAAATGTAGCCAGAAGTAGACATTGACTCGTCTTTCTGTCCTTGGAAGTCCAACTCAGTGAATCCCACTACATTCAGTTCTCCGCCACCATATTTAAGAACCAGATCTCTAGTCCTTCTAAAGTACTTGAGAATGTTTTATATGGCGGTCTAATGTTCCCTAACTTGGTTAGCCCGAAACCTACTTACCACGCTCCCAGCATGCGCAATGTCAGGTCTCGTACACAATAAAGTATATATAAGGCTACCCACTACCGAAGCATATGGTATTACTCATTTCCTTTCATTGTTCCTCACTTTGAAGACACATCTTCAAGGAGAGTTTAATTCCATGTCACATCGGTAGGAACCCTCTTTAGAATAATCCATCTTAACTCGCTTTAAGATTTTATCTATATAGAGGCCTTGGGAAAAAACTTATCATTCTCTTCGATCTATCCAGTAGAGTCGAATCCCAAGAATATAGGTTTCTTCTCCCAAGTCTTTCATGGAGAAATTACTCGAAAGCCATGCTTTCACAGAACTGAGCATTCCCACATCATTTCCTATCAGTAGAATGTCATCTACATATAGTACTAAGAATATGATCTTGCTCCCACTAACCCTCTTGTATACACAAGGTTCCTCTTTATTTTGTACGAAGTCAAACTCTTTGACCGTCTCTTCAAAACGAAGGTCATAACTACATAAAGACTACTACAGTCCATTTCATGGAGTCTACATCCACCATTGCTAGGTCATTGGTCGCGGGTCGGACTCTTGTTTATCACTTGGAACCTCGTGGAAAACCCAGTTCCTCCAAGTGCATAAAACTCGAGACATGGTGTCGAGGAATCAATTTGGTAAACCGAGGATAGCATGCGTGCTAGGTACCCCGAGTTGTTTGTTTCTTAAGTTTCGGGATGAAACTTATTTTTAGAGGGGTTGAATGTAATATCCACATTTTTTCTTTTCCCGGTATTCTCATTTTTTGTGTATTTTTCATTTTCATCAACTCGCTTGTAACCATCTCGACAGTTTGAATCTATTTTATTCTTGGAGTTTCTCCATTTGGACAAGTTTCGGAGATGTTTTGTTATTATTCCGTCTTTTGTCATGTATTGTTGTATGGACGTTCGATTCTTGTAGAACCCGTTCGATTTTGTCATTTCTTTGGTTGCACGAGTTTGTACGGGCGAGTTTTTCGTGTTGTGAGTTTCGGTTAATTGATCCGACGTCGTACCATGATTTTTGGACGTCTGGGTCGTTTTATAATTTCCTATAAGTTTAGAGAATTTTACCTTTCTTGTCGTTTCTCGAATTCCTCGATAGTCGGAATTGCATTCTCCTACAACATTCAGCTTCGTCGTCTTGAATATTTCGTATCTACGCATTGGGTTTTGTCCTTGTACTGCAGCTAACTTTGTTCAGCAGTGCCGAACTGCTCCATGCATAACGTGCGTTATGCATGCTTCTTAGTGTGCGCTATCGGTACTCACATAACGTACGTTATACCCTAGTGTTAACGTACGTTATGGCGCTCAGTGTTTTGGACAGTGAGACTGCTCGGATTTGGCCGAGTCCTTACGTAGGTAAACATGCTCGTGTTACGTACGTAAGACCTCCTTGTGGCGTACGCTTGCTGTCTGATGTAGCGTACGCTAACGGCATCAACGATTTGGGCAGATTGTTCTGCCGAGTCATTACATACGCTAACACCTGTATGTTTATGTAATGAGCGCAATGCACGTTAACTGCTGTACGTTAACGTACGTAATGAGAGGTCAGGTTTTATAAACCTGAGTTGACCTTGCATTCGCGACATTCTTCATTTTCTTTCTTCCGTCCGCAGCGAGGGTTTTGGAAAGTTCATGAGCGATTCTTCATGTTTTGCTCGTCGAAATTTTTGGGAGATCGAGCATTGTGTTCGTAGTGTAGTTTATCTTCATCATAATCGTCTTCCTCCGTCCGAATCAAGGTAAATCTTCTAAGAACCCTACTTTTGGGTAAATTAGGGGTTTTCACTTTTATTGCTCGATTCGTTCCGTGTTGTTGATTAATTCATGTTGAATATGATTAATCTTGTTGGTATTCTTGGTTTTCCTACGGATTCATGGTATATTTCGTAGTATTTTTGTAATCGAGAGGGTTTGGTTGTGGTCCGCCCTCGTTGTTGTTCTTGTACGAATATACATCAATTGTAGGCGGGTTTTCGGGTGTATTCCATTTCTGTATTCGTTTAGTAGTGGTTGTGATTGTATTCTTCGAATCGTTAGGTTCATTTTTGCTGGTTCCTCGTGGTTATGTTTGATTCTTCCTTTCTGTTCGTGTCACCGTGTATTGATCGAGACAAGTACCCTTATGAACTTACAATCTTGACATAGTAGGATTGCATGAGAAATGGTGTGTGTGTGTGTGTGTGTGTGTGTGTGTGTGTGTATGCTCACTACGGGTTAGATCCGATGGGGTCTAGGTAGGGGTCTACAGAGATGTGGATCGACGAGCTTGCTTTTAACCACTACGGGTTAGATCCGACGGGGTCTCGGTAGGGGTCCACAGAGACGTGGCTCGATGGTTAATCGTGGTGCATTTGATAAATGTGTTTTGGATTATTGGCGTTTCCGGAAATGTCTGTTTCAACCGATGTTTTCATAATTGCATGCATTGATTATATGTGTAAGGTGTAAGTTGTTCATGTGGTTACTTGTACTAGCGTAATTGCTAACCCCTTTGGGGACCCATTTTGGGGAAATTCGTTTTATAAATTTCTGGTCAGGTTCATCAAGACGAACGGGCACTAGACCAGTACGCGGATGATGGCTTGGCGTGATGATTCTCCATGGGCGTGTTTTTATGGTTTCCTTTCTTTTGATGCATTTATCCATTTGTAAACTAATAGAAGTACTCGAGTACTTAGGAGTTCTTGTTTGTTCGGATTGAAATGTTTGTCCATTACGTTTGTGTTGGATGATTGGGTTGTGTTTGACCGGTTGAACCGGGTGAATTATTTTGTTTTGCGTCTTTATGATGAGGTGATGTTATGTTGATTCCGCGAGTCGATGAGTATGTTTGGTCGTTTATCCTGGTGGGTCCTGTAGGTCACAAGTCGTCCAGGAACAACTCTAGAGGGGGGGGTGAATAGACTTGTTGAAACTCTTGAACTCTTTTTCACGAAGAGTGAGTTTCTTCAGCTGATAGTTAAACAAATGACTAGGAGTCGTTTGTTCTTAGATATATACGGAAGACTGCTGATGACGAATAGAGATCAACTTAATGAAACACTTAACAATGTATGCAGCAGTTAAAGTATGATGCAGTAAAACAGTAAATAACGCAGGCAATTATAGTGGTCTCAGAGGTGGGGTAATCCTCTACTAATCCACTTTTCTCCAAACCAGTTGGAGATGAATTCACTATAATTTTCAACCAGTGATAAATATTACAGTGATTCAAACCACACTACAACAGCTTCCAACCAGTGGAAATCCGTGCCGTTGTACACACTTGACTGCCTTGCACCTCTTGATCCTCGATCCTCGGATGCCTTTACAGTCTCTTACTTCCCCGTACTCAAGATTATAGACAAGAGTTTTTGTCTTCTCCAACTTAAGAGCTTCCTTAAGTATGAACTTTTAGATCTGCTCTTTTCACGATCCTATTGATTGCTTTAGATTGCTTGATTGCTTTGATCGCTTGAATGTATGTTCGCACCGGTAGTTGATCAGTTTCAAATCTTCGGATATATATAGGTCACGATCTCTGAGCTTTTTCCTTGTAGCCGTTGCAAATCTTTTGAACAAATCCGTCCGTTGGAGGGAGACTTCATTGTTTAATCTTTCTGAACGTTGCAAGGCTGGATTCCCATTATTTTATTTTATCTTCCGACCGTTGTGAAGACTTATGCATGTGAGCGCCGAATCTTTTGAATATAAAATGATTAAAGTCTTCAAAGTGGGTCTGGATGATTTATTTAAATCATATCTCTTGCGGGAATCACTCCAATTTGTCTCTTCACATTGCATGTGAGCTTTCTGGAATACTTGACTTTTCAACGCATGCTGACGTGGACTTGGAGTACTTGGCTGCCTTCGAGTAGGCTGCTATGCAGCTAACATCTCTGCAGACAGGTCCTCTCGGCTGTTCACTGTTTGTGACTTATCTGATCAGGTGACTTCCCTGAGGTACCTTGGCTGCAGTCTGGTCAAACTTCTCTGATAAATTTTGTTGACCAGAGCTACTCTGACTGGACTCGGCTGATCCTTTCTTGATGAACTTATCTGTACTTGGTACTTAACCGTTTTTCAGCCTAACTAATTTTGGCCTACAGAAGATACTCATTTGGTTCTTCTTTACATTTTGCCAAGTTTTATACTTAACATATTTGGCCTATGGATGATACTCATTTGGTTCTTCCTTACATTTTGCCAAGTTTAAACATTTGATTTTATATTAATGACATCATCAAAATCTAACAAGTATTCCTAACAGGTCCCATATAGGGATCCAAGGCGCTGTAATATGCCCTGAATATCTTGGGGGTGTTACAATTAGCGCGCGCTAAGGCTCAAAGCTAGCGTGCGCTACTCAAGCAGAATTAGCGTGCATTAGCCTAGGCCTAGTGTGCACTATCTCTCTGACCCATAACACTTCCGAAAGGTCTGAACAACACGATCATGATCCAAATTAGGTACAAAACTCTATAACAACATCGACAACATTACAAGGAGTTTACAGAGTGACAAAATAAAAAGAACGGCAAGGTCAAACAGTCAATAAAAAGTACGGGTATTACAAGTAGTGGCTACGGAATGACTTGATTAAAGATTCAATAGAGAAGATAGTAATGGTGCGCAACCACATGCTAGCCGCTCAAAGTCGACAAAAATCTAATGTAGATAATTGCCAGTGGCCGTTATAATTAGAGGTAGGCGACCATGTATGTGGCTCATGGTGCCCTTTACTCGAGGCACTCATCGTTTCGACCACAAGGGCAAGTTAAGCCCACGTTTCATCAGACCTTTTGATATTTTTGAATGCATTGGAGACTTAGATTATCGCTTAGCTCTACCATCATCTCTATAAGGAGTCCATAACAACTTTTACATATCGCAATTGAGGCGTTATGTTCACAATCCCAGTCACAAGTTAAATCATGAAATTTTGGACATTTCCAAGGATACTACTTTCGAGGAGATACTAGTTGCTATTTTAGATTATCGCATAAAGAAATTAAGGAATAATTCTATTCCTCTAGTTAAATTCCAGTGGTCACACCATGGAAATGAAGAAGCCACTTGGGAAACTAAAGAAGCAATGTGTAACTGGTACCCTGAGTTGTTCCAAACATAAGTTTCGGGTCGACACTTAATGTTTAGAGGGAGAGTATTTAATACTCAAATTGTTACCATTTTAAGAATGGATGAGATAATTTTTAAAGATGCAGTATGATAATATATTTCGTGTATTTACTGCTATCAATACTATACTTGATGCCTTTGATATTTATGTGATAATAGATGAGCTCCGCGAATGACGCAATGTAATAATATGCTTGGTGTATTTACTACTATCAATGTTATAATTGATGTCTTTGCTATTTATGTGATGATTGATGAGCTCCCTATTGATGTTGTACTTGATATTTTAAAGGAATCGAATAGCATTATCCATTAATCGTCGGAAAATCCACGATAGAACCCGGCGGTGCGCAACGTCGTATTCTCCGATAGGATTTTTTAGTGAAGATTGGGAAATGTACTAGAGAATGACTTAATGATTATAACTTCCTTCCAAGTTTCGGGACGAAACTTATTTTTCGAGGGAGAGTATGTAAAATCCCAGTATTTTACATTATATAAATTATAAAGTAAATACTATTATATGCCAATAATTAGTGAAATTATTTATAAAAGCTACATATTGATTTAAATGAATTATTAAGGTATTATTACATAATAAATTTTGAAACATATATTTGGATATTTTCTCAGAAGTATCGTGGACAAGTATCAAATTTGAAAAATCACCACGGATTTCTGAGAAGTTCAAAAATTCTGAAAAATAAAAGCATTGTAGAAAATTTAGTTAGCTTTCCAATGGTTTAAATTGTGAGTCAATCGGAGTCACAACCAAAAAGTTATGATCGATTTAGTGGAGACTGCCAACTACCGAGCACCGTGCGTCACTGCGTGCGTCAGCGGTCTGCAGGCGTCAGGAAGCTTCCGTGCGGGACCTACGCACGTGGCTTAGCCAGGGCTGCCGATAGTGACTCGGAAGGGCCCACGCACGTGGCTTAGCCAGGGCTGCCGATAGTGACTCGGCAGGGCCCACGCACGTGGCAAGGCTAGGGCAGCGTGACGTAGGGCGGCCGGGTCAAGGCTGATGTCATCCGCGTAGTTAACTGGGAACCTATTTTATGTCCTATAAATACAACCTTTTTCCAATTAATTTATATGCACAACTTATGTAACTATATACATACACTCATTGTTTATAAATATACGTCTTTATATTTTCGATCGGAGTCCGTTTTGCCGACGATACAGGGTCGTTTTCAGGCGAGTCAAACCAGCTTTCCCGACAGACTGACTAGAACCTGTCCGACTAAAATCCCCAGTGAATTACTGAAATTCCGGATGGAGGTCAAAACCTTGCACAGAAGCGGACGACCGGACTCTCGACATTTATTTGGAATCGCCTTATCGACGAGAATCACCTTATCGACGATTCACAAGGCAATTTCGTTCAACTTGCTCGGCCCTAGCATTATTTCAATTTTATGTGTTCATTGTGTATTGATTATGTTGTGCCAATTTTGATGCTATGAATCTGTATATTATGTGATGAATGTGAATAGATGCAAAGTTATGCCGTTTCGATGGGAACAAATAGAAATTTATAACTAACGTTCGTTCTGCACCCGGATATTGGGGGTGTGCACCCGGATATTGGGGGTGGTATAAATTGCACTATCTGGATATTGGGGATAGGTTCTAATGTGTTATTATATGTATATGTGATATATGTTGTGAGCTGACACTTTTGGAACTGCAAAACTCGTACATATGAGCATATTGTTGTGATGTGTTATGACTGACCCGGGTATGGGTTGGTATTATTATACTTGCCAGTTGCACGAACTTCAGAAATACAGGCTTGGGAATGCGAAGGGATGGGGCGTGCTTGACAACGGCGACTAGATAAAGATAGATATTCCATTGGCATTTATTTCGGAAATAAAGAGCATGTATTAAATTTTAAATCGTGTGTACTTCGACTTTCTTGTTCGTATGATGAAAATTTATTATCAATTTCAATATTGTTATTTTACCAAAACTCCTTGTGATGTAAGACGAATAACCTAGCCTAGTGGGCCCCATTCGGGATCCACGACGCTGTAGCTACCCAAGATTTTGGGGATGTTACAGTAGAAAACTTTCTCGAAGCATGCTAGGCAAGAGAGGTATGAGACCTTTCAATACTTGAATGCTTGCAAGATGGTTGAGGGGACATATGTCAGCGCTCATGTGCTCAATATGAAAAGATATAATGATCATCTTGATAGGCTTGGTTTTCTACTTTCTAAGGAGCGCTCCACGGATGTGATCCTAAACTCATTGCCCGATAGTTTCGGTCAGTTTATTATTAACTATAATATGAATGAAATGGAGACGTCCATTGCTGAGCTGCATGGGATGCTTAAAACGACTAAGAAGAATATTAAGAAGAAACTAAGCCACGTGCTGATGGTCAGCTAAGGGAAGTCGTTCAACAACAAAGGCAAGGACAAGGGTAAGGCAAAATTTGCCAAATCTAAAGACCCTACTAAGACGGGTTTCAACACTAAAGCTCCCAAACATGGAAATTTCCATCATTGCGATAAACCAGGAAACTGGAAAAGAAATTGCAAGGTTTACTTGGAAGAGCTAAAGCGTACCTAGGGTAGTGATACTACCAAAAGTATATTTGTTATAGAAGTTAACTTATCTACTTCTAACTCCTGGGTATAAGATACTGGATGTGTGCAATACCCGAGATTTTTATTTCAGTTGCCTTGAACTATGTGTCGGTTGGTGTCGGTTATTTCATGCCGTTATGATTAAATGGAATTCATTTTTCTGTCAGGAACGATTTGATATACCCTGTTGTAGTGTTTGACAAGCGAGACTTGTCGTTGCGTACGTTTCTTTCACTAAATGTGTGCGTGCGGTGTGGTATGTTATGTTTCGTAATTTGCTCGTTATTGTTTTGAATCATAGCCAGTGCGTTTGTGTGTCCGAGATGTTGTCGAATGCCTAACTGGACTGTCGGAACGATCGAGTCCCGACCGTAGGGCCTGGCCGATTTACGGCCACAATGCAGTGCCTGTTACGGACGCAAGACATGGACGGTTATGGCTGCAATCCCTTGCCGGTTACGGCCATAAGGCTCCCGGACAGGTTGGGCAGTAGCCTAGGGTTGATCGATTACGGCCGCAATGCTTGCCTAGTAATGGCCGTAATATGTCGAGCGGTTTTGAGCAGTGGCCTGGGAGGTGCTGATTACATCCGTAAGCTGATGCCGATTATGGCCATAAGGGTCGAGTTACGGCCGTAAGGTGATGCCTGTTACGGACATAATGTGCGCGGCTTTATATAGCCCTGGCCGGCGGGTTTATGCCATTCTTTTTCATTTTTCCCTTCTTGTGGCGGCTGACGAATGGGAGGTCCGGGAGGAGGAGTTCTTAGTCAATCCCACTCAATTCCAAGACATTCTGGAAGGCTCTTGTCGACTATATCATCATCTAATCCTTGTTCTTCTTTGGATCGAGGTAAATTCTTGAAATCTCCTAGGGTTGACTTTCGAGATTTCCTTCTTGCTTTTTGTTGTTCGTCCGATTTTGAAGAATCGGTTGATGTTATTATGCATTATTAATCGTGTTCTATGGTTTGTATATCCATATTGGGTTTGTTCAACTCGATCGGTGATTTGAGTGTTCTTGGGATCGAACATTGAATGTTCGATTAAATGTCCCAATGAGTTTACCTTCGATAGTTTAGTGGGACTTCCGTTGTTTTTGGTCTTGATTCTCGTTGTAATCATATCTTCGTTGTTTTTTCCGGAGGATTGTAGGTGTTCGAGGTTTCCCGGTTGATCCATGTTCGTCGGAGTGTTCGGTATCGATTATCGAGGCAAGTATCTTGCTATACGAATTGTGTCTTGTGAATAGAGACTTCGTGTTAGGTTTATGATGATTTGGCTTGTCTTCGTTAATATAATTCATGTGATTTTATAATTGTGAACGATTGTTGGTACTGATGATATTCTCATTTAGATAATGTCTTGGGATTGTGTTGGTTGTGTTAATCATATAGTTCATGTCGTGTATGATTAGTCATGGATGAGTGACCGTGATGATTATAATATTTGTGTGTTGGTTTGATTACTTACTTGAATATGTATTACAATGTATTGTTGAATGATTTGACATATTGATAATAATGTGTGTTGCTCGTGGTGATGTGTTGAGTTGATCAATATGAGTTGTGTCGTGTCAATGCGTGTGATCCAGGTAGGGTCTGACGAGGCCTCTAGAGTTCGGTACATGATGTGTATGAACAATGACCGTGTGGTCCAGGTGCGGTCCGACGAGGCCTCTGGAGTTCGGTACACGATGTGTACGAACAACGTGTATGTTCTGGGTAGGGTCCAACGAGGCCTCTGGAGTTCGGTGTAACACCCCCCAGAATCAAACCGGGAATATTACATGCCGCAGACCCTCTCCATGAGGATCCACCAGGCTAGACATTGAAACCACACAATAAATTACATACCGACATGATAATATACCAAATCAATAGATCAACTTGGTCTTTCATCACTAACATACAAGTCAAAAATACACATTTCTATCTCGACTCATACCCATGCAAGGGTAAAATACACTTATAAACAAAAGGTACGACAGTGGAAAAGACCATACAACGAGCTCCGACTGACTGCACCCAAAACTGGCCTCCGTGTGATTAGTATCATTCATCTTCCATCATCCTTCGCGCCGATCCTGTATTTTGCTCCCAAATCCGCACGTACCTGGACGCAAAACAGACATCCACCCTGGAGTACTCGGTGGTTAGCAAAACTCCACTGTTTTGCTAGTACATGTATAAAATACAAATACGAGTCATACACAACACATTCCGAGAATACAACGAAAGACTTCCCGAGATATATTGTTTAATTCGAATAGTTCAAGTCTTGAAAGTAGAAATGAAACAAGTAAAGCACTTTTGAAACATTTCCAAATCTCGGGAGTTTTGAAAACATTTGTGATTGAAAAGTTCTTAATTCCTCACAAGCCACTTAGGGTCACAGCCCCAAAGTTCATTTTTCAAAATACAAATCCATTAACAAAACACGGGTCCACGACCCTACCATTCCGGTTACAAAACACAGGGTCCACGACCCGATCATCCACTTCAATTCACTTTCAAGGACACATTACACATAATACATTATTCTTATGCCATTTTAGCCAAACCCCAAGACTCGATATATAATGTCTCTCGACCCCGAGCACCAAGCATTGTGATACTCTGGACATATCACAATTAATCATCAGTACAAACACTCTGGCAATTCTCGCGACCCGGTCCATCCGTCGGTCCCTACGACAAGCCACCAAGTCCCTGTGCGCCCCGTCGAGCGACCCCAGGTGAGAATGCCCACTCGAAGTAACTCTCGCGACCCGGTCCAACCTGAAAGCCACCAGGTCCCCGTGTGACCCCGTCGAGTCAACCCCAAGTGAGAGTACCCGAGAACAACCTTACAACTCTCATCAGTTAACATTTCCAAACCACAATCCTCAAGAGTCAATCACAATATATATAGTCGAGGTATTTCGCTAGAATGGCCAAATTATCCAACGCATACTCACGACCCAGAACGAATACACTCAACAAAGAACCACACCATCTAAACAACATTGAATGGGATAACCAATATCACACAAGCTCACATATTCACACACAACCGCATGTCTCAACGCAAACATCCTAACAAAAGGATTGGACTTTCAATTTACCGACGACATAATCACACATAATGGCATCACCCGAAAGTAAGGCGATCCTATAGTCAACACTAACACATAAAATCAAATAAGCACATTAATTCCCAAAACACGACGGTCATCTTTTAAGAAAAACATTAATTGTAAATATGCCAATTCTTTTGAAAATGGTTGTATTCATTTATCACATTTCGTCGATCACCAACCATTATATCCACAAAACACGTAGTGTATGGACAAGATAATTTCCTCGATAATCGATACCGGATACTCCGACGAACATGGCTCCACAGTAAAACCTTGAACACCCACAATTCTTCGGGCGGAAACGACAATAGCATGATCGATCGGGAAACAACGAACGGAAGAGTTACAACTTGAGTTCTTCGCAAGGAACCTGAACCTAACATCATGTTATCGATAATCAACGATCGTACGAGGAAGAATAATCATAGAACACCCCAAACCCCCTCTGTGACATTTTATTGAACACCTTTCAGGCGTCGATTAGAAACTCAATAAAACGACAAATCCTCGGCAATCCAACCATGAAACAACAAGGAGTTCGATATAATACTGCTTAACAATCATCAATCCATCACTATTCTAAGTTAATTCGGATCAATTGGGCGAAATCAAGCAAAACCCACAATTTCCCAAAAACTAAGGTTTTAGGAAAACTCACCCTGATTCGCTTGATCAAAGGATGTTATGGTGTGATTAATCGATGATATGAACTCCCAAAGTTCGTGGATTGATTGATTGACAACATACCTTCCTGACCTCCAAGCTCCTGCCACGGAAGAAGACGAGAGAAATGAAAAAAAACAAGTGAAAATATGACTGCTCAGTCATATTTATACTGGTGCGCACTAGCGTGCGCTAGGCTTCCGAGCTAGCGTGCGCTAACGGGCGGTCTCGGCCGAGAACCTTCGGCTGGGGACCGCCATCATGTGCCAGTCACCTGTCCAGAACCTTCTTGTCCGACCGCGGTAGCGCGCGCTGCGCGGGAGCTAGCGTGCGCTAGTCGATCCATCCAGAACCCCCTGGAATAAACTGCTCGGCCAGATAGCGTGCGCTGGACGGCCGATAGCGTGTGCTACACCTGCCAACTAGCGCGCGCAACGACCGACAGTGGCGTGTGCTACCTGCCGATGCTACCTGAGTTCAGAACCTCAGAAACCTCTCTACCTAGCCCGATAGTGTGCGCTGGTCGTCCGAATAGCGCGCGCTATTCCTGCCGAGTAAGCGCGCGCAGCCTACCGACAGTAGCGTGTGTTATGTCAGTTCCTGCCGCACCTGCCCAGCCAGTGCCAGTCGTCATGCCGGTTCCTGCTGCAATTGTCCGGCTAGTGCCCAGCCACCCTGCCGGTTCCTGCCGCAACTGTCCGGCTAGTGCCTAGCCGCCATGACCCGACGACTCGATTATCCAAAAACACACGGAACAAACACGACAAAACACTCGTGGACAACAAAATCAATCCGAAATGAAAACAATGGATAACAAATCACCCCATACGACCATAAATCCAAAATTAGTAGTCGAGAAAAATAACATCAGCGTTCGACAACCAGGAAATATCCGAAGAAAAAATCCAAAATAACCGGAACGAAGATCGTGGGTATAACATTCTACCCCCTAAAAATAAGTTTCGTCCTGAAACTTAAAACAACAGCAAGGCAAATCTCGACACACACCAGAGCTCCATGCAGTATAAAGCTACTACGATCCAATTCAATACCCGAGAGTGCTTACGAAAAGCAACGAGCATGAATCACTGTGGTTGATAAAATCGAGCAGTACAAAAATCAAATCATGAATCCAATGCTGAAAGAGTAATTCAAAGATTTGGAAGATCAAATACGAAGACAATTTCCCAACACTTACGGAAATTACGAAGTGGCCCAGATGTTCAATAATCACAATTACGAGATCGAACAATAATGGTTGGACAACGACGAATGAATAACAATGATCGAACAATCAACGGTCAACTATGAAGTTCACACCTCAAATCAAGACATCAATAAACTTGTAGGAACCACCAGGTATTAATTTCGTACACGGTTCACAGGAAGTCGGTCCGAACTTGGGAATGTCACAATGATATACAGATCAATTTGGAACAATATGCGAACTTGCTCGAATGACAAAGGCGAGAAACAACACAAGGTCAGAAACATCAATGAATACCATAGAGTCGATAGAGTCGAACAAAACGGAAGCGGAAAAAAATGTGGGTATTACATTATATCACCTTTAAAAGAGGTTTCATCCCCGAAACCTAAACAACGGGAACGATGTGCTGGAATAGCAACTTTCCCGGCCATGTCCTATTGGTCCCGATCTGATCTCCATGACCAACTGTACTGCGGTCACGACCGCATCCTCTGTCCCTCAGCATACTAAGCGGATTCTCAATCAATACGATGGCACAACTTCGCAAAAAATAAAGTGCTAAAGTGCCAACTCAGCACGACCTATCACGTAAGAGAACTAATAGCAACTTGATAAAAAGATCCACGAGGTATCCTTTTAGACGATATCATTTGAAAATTTTTGGATTTGCATGTTATTCAAAATAAAACTTTGAAAGTATTTTTGGTACCTCGGGCTGTTTTATCAAAATTTGTAAACAACAGACTTTAACTGTCTTATTTTAAAATCATTTGCAAAACAATATTTCCTTGTAACCGGCATCATCAAAATCACCATGCCACTACGCATCATCGTCACTATTGATAACAAACAAGGTAAACACGCAATATCATCAAACCATTCGTACACACACTAACATTTCTAAATCCGAGTTTGAAATTTAAATCAAGTAAGATTTTCCATCTTTCACTATATATTTTGGAAAAATAAAAATCGTATTGGGTTTAAAAGAAAATTTTATGGTGTGAAAGATTTTTGAAAATCATGTACTCGGATTATTTGAAAATAAAACAATACTTTAAGACCATTTTCAAAAATCCTCTCAGCACTACGGAAAATCAACGACAATAGCATTTTACAAAATGTCCAAAGGTACTTTAAAACGACTCTTTTCAATACCGTCGAGTTTTTATTTGAGAATCTGAGGCCGGATCGCCAGTTCCAAATAATTTTCAAAGTCTATATGAAGCCGCCGATTAATCGAACTGTCAAAACTTTATGAAATTTTCAGGAAAGCGTTTTCGAACACATACATAGCAGACACAATTTATCAATTCATCAAACATAATCAATTATTACCTAGCACTACGAAAAGTCATAACACATTCACACCCAACAATTGTCATCACTAGACAACACACCTAGAATACAGTCACAGATGACTGACTATAGAAAGTTAAACCTAACGGCTAAAAATGCGGTTCCACATCCTCTGTCCAGGCTGATTAGCGCGCGTTACAACAACATTAACATGCGCTACTCATGCCACATTAGCGCACGCTAGCCTCATACATAGCGTGCGCTAACTGCTCTAATTCAGCAACATGATTGCGAACATATATACGACATTACTAGAACCGAAGGTTACAAATGAACAACGACAGCATACGAACCTAAATGCCATCGATTCACATAATTACAACACCGCACGAACAACCATCAAAAGGCAATTGTTATTCAAACCGAAATCTCACCTCTCAATAAAGAGGGCTATCTCAACGTATACATACCGATCGACCCAGTATCTATATCACTATTTAAATCATAAAACTGGCACCACTGCCAAAACAATGAGAACATCATTATGTACTTCTTGACAAACAACCATGAAACTGAAAGGTTGAAAGCGAGAGTCACATCTTGAGTACATTTTCTAGGCCTCATTCGAGTTTAAAAATCGTGTTTTGAAAACATATGATACCAGATGAAAATGAAATATCGGTGGTTTGAATTCCCAAATAAATTTCGACCTTGAGGTCATCATACGAAAATCAAACTTTTTCCTCCTTTGGAGAATGTTTTAAAATAAAATTACGTGACTCCCCGAAATATTTAAAGCTTTAAAATACCACACTGATGAATTTTTCCTTGAGTAACCATACCAAGGTCATTACTCTTGTAAAAACGACTTATACCAGGATGTGTATATATATACATATATGCTGGCACCACTTTCATTCTAGCACAATACGAGGACCAAACAAGCATAGGTCACATAATCACAAATTACCTTTAAACTCCACGTCATAACATAAAATCATACAAGCTCGTATAGCACAAGGCACAATATAGTAGGGAGACTTACATTCACAGGTCGCACGAAAATGATGGCTGCACCTTGATACTAATCACGACCGACATCTCAGACGACGCGTCGCGACACAACTTAGGCAGACACAATTTGACAGGACAAGACACGACAATACCCGACTGGACCCGACAGCCTAGGTTTCCGCAACTTAAGCTCTGATACCATAAATGTAACACCCCCATAATCAAACCGGGAATATTACATGCCGCAGACCCTCTCCATGAGGATCCACCAGTCTAGACATCGAAACCACACAATAAATTACATACCAACATGATAAAATACCAAATCAATAGATCAACTTGGTCTTTAATAACTAACATACAAGTCAAAAATACACTTCTATCTCGACTCATACCAATGCAAGGGTAAAATACACTTATATACAAAAGGTACGACAGTGGAAAAGACCATACAATGAGCTCCGACTGACTGCACCCAAAACTGGCCTCCGTGTGATTAGTATCATTCATCTTCCATCATCCTTCGCGCCGATCCTGTATTTTGCTCCCAAACCCACATGTACCTGGACGCAAAACAGATATCCACCCCCGAATACTCGGGGGTTAGCAAAACTCCACTGTTTTTCTAGTACAAGCATAAAATACAAATACGAGCCATACACAACACATTCCGAGAATACTACGAGAGACTTCCCGAGATATTTTGTTTAATTCGAATAGTTCAAGTCTTGAAAGTAGAAATGAAACAAGTAAGCACTTTGAAAACACTTCCAAATCTCGGGAGTTTTGAAAACATTTGTGATTGAAAAGTTCTTAATTCCTCAAAAGCCACTTAGGGTCACAGCCCCAAAGTTCATTTTCCAAAATACAAATCCATTAACAAAACACGGGGTCCATGACCCAACCATTCCGGTCACAAAACACAGGGTCCATGACCCGATCATCCACTTCAATTCACTTTCAAGGACATATTACACATAATACATTATTCTTATGCCATTTTAGCCAAACACCAAGACTCGATATATAATGTCTCTCAACCCCGAGCACCAAGCATTGTGATACTCCGGACATATCACAATTAATCATCAGTACAAACACTCTAGCAATTCTCGTGACCCGGTCCAGCCGCCGGTATCGCCGACAAGCCAACAAGTCCCTGTGCGCCCCGTCGAGCGAACCCAGGTGAGAATGCCCACTCGAAGTAACTCTCGCGACCCGGTCCATCCGCTAAGCCACCAGGTCCCCGTGTGACCCCGTCGAGTCAACCTCAAATGAGAGTACCCGAGAACAACCTTACAACTCTCATCAGTTCACATTTCCAAACCACAATCCTCAAGAGTCAATCACAATATATATAGTCGAAGTATTTTGCTAGAATGGCCAAATTATCCAATACGTACTCACGACCCAGAACTAATACACTCAACAAAGAAGCACACCATCTAAACAGCACCGAACGGAACAACCATTATCACACAAGCTCACATATTCACACACAACTGCATGTAGCTCAACGCACACATCCTAACAAAAGGATTGAACTTTCAATTTACCGACGACATAATCACACATAATGGCATCACCTGAAAGTAAGCCGATCCTATAGTCAACACCAACACACAAAATCAAATAAGTACATTAATTCCCAAAACACAAGGGTCATCTTTTAAGAAAAACATTAATTGTAAATATGCCAATTCTTTTGAAAAATGGTTGTATTCATTTATCACAGTTCGTCGATCATCAACTATTATATCCACAAAACACGTAGTGTATGGACAAGATACTTGCCTCGATAATCGATATCGGATACTCCGACGAACATGGCTCCACCGTAAAACCTTAAACACACACAATTATTTGGGCGGAAACGACAATAGCAGGATCGATCGGGAAACGACGAACGGAAGAGTTACGACTCGAGTTATTCGCAAGGAACCTGACCCTAACATCATGTTATCTATAATCAACGATCGTACGAGGAAGAATAATCATAGAACGCCTGAACCCCCCTCTGTGACATTTTATCGAACACCTTCAAAGCGTCGATTAGAAACTCAATAAAACGACGAATCCTCGGCAATCCAACCGTGGAACAACAATGAATTCGATATAATACAGCTTAATAATCATCAATCCATCACTATTCTAAGTAATTCAGATCAATCGGGCGAAATCAAGCAAAACCCCAATTTCCCAAAAAACTAAGGTTTTAGGAAAACTCACCCTGATTCTCTTGATCAAATGATGTTATGGAGTGATTAATCGATGATATGAACTCCCAAACTTCGTGGATTAATTGCTTGACAACATGCCTTCCTAACCTCCAAGCTCCAGCCGCGGAAGAAGACGAGTGAAATGAAAAAAAATGTGTGAAAATATGACTGGTCAGTCATATTTATACTGGTGCGCACTAGCGTGCGCTAGGCTTCCGAGCTAGCGTGCGCTAACGGGCGGTCTCGGCCGAGAACCTTTGGTCTGGGCCCGCCATCAAGAGCCAGTCACCCATCCAGAACCTTCTTGTCAGACCGCGGTAGTGCACGCTGCGCGGGAGCTAGCGTGCGCTAGTCGATTCGCCCAGAACCCCTTGGAATAAACTGCTCGGACAAGTAGCATGCGCTGGGCGGCCGATAGCGTGCGCTACACCTGCCGACTAGCGCGCGCAACGATCGACAGTGGCGTGCGCTACCTGCCGATCCTCCCCGAGTCCAAAACCTCAAAAACCTCTCTGCCCAGCCCGATAGCGTGCGCTGGTCATCCGAATAGCGCGCGCTATTCCTGCCGAGTAAGCGCGTGCAGCCTCCCGACAGTAGCGTGTGCTATGTCGGTTCCTGCCGCACCTGCCCATCCAGTGCCAGCCTCCATGCCGGTTCCTGCTGTAATTGTCCGGCCAGTGCCCAGCCACCCTGCCGGTTCCTGCCGCAACTGTCCTACTAGTGCCCAGCCGCCATGACCCGACGACTCGATTATCCGAAAACGCACAAAACAAACACCACAAAATGCTCGTGGACAACAAAATCAATCCGAAATGAAAAAAACGGATAACAAATCACCCCATACAGCTATAGATTCAAAATTAGTAGTCGAGAAAAATAATATCAGCGTTCGAGAACCAGGAAATATCCAAAGAAAAAATCTAAAATAACCGGAGCGAAGATCGTGGGTATTACATTCGGTACATGATGTGTGCGAACAATGTGTATGTTTCGGATAGGGTCCGACGAGGCCTATGGAGTTCGGTACATGATGTGTACGAAGAATGCGTGTGGTCCAGGTAGGGTCCGACGAGGCCTCCGGAGTTCGGTACATGATGTGTACGAACAGTGATCGTATAACAATGATTGTTTGGATAACGTTTTAAAGTTGGGTCACAGACTCATAATGATATCTTAACTAGTGTGTTTTGAAATGAGAATCGGGTTGAGGCCCTAACGTTTTCGAAAAGGTTTTCTAAATTGGGACTCGAGGTCCAACGAATTTCTACTTTAAAAAAGACCCCTAGATGATGAGTTCCTTTTCAAATATTTCTTGCTTGAGTTTGAAATTCTAAAATTTCTCGGGAACATTTTGCTAGTTGATTTCCGTAGCAAATTTGTAGTAGATATTTACTTGTTGCATTTCGTATCGTATTATACTTGCACTAGCAAAATAGTAGAATTTTGCTAACCCCCGAGTAATCGGGGGGTGGATGTCTGTTTTGTGTCCAAGTGCTTTCAAGTTTGGGGATCAGTCACAGGATCGGCATAGGAAGTGACGGGCTACGATACTAATCGAGAGTTGGGAGTTGAGTCGAGTTGAGTTATCTTCAGAGTCGTATTTCCGCTTTCCGCTATTTTGTATCTTTAACCATGCATGGGTATTCATTGTATAGAGTTGTGTTTTTATGTTTACGTCAGTTGTATGACCTCACCGGTCTGAATAGTTATTTATAATTGACCTTTACGGTCGTATCATTGTATTGTATGCCCCGGTCGGGTATACACTTGGTTGTTTTGTGATGATTAGCCTGGTAGATCCTCGTGGGAAGGATCTACGGCGTGTAATATTCCCATATGGTTTTGGGGGTGTTACATTTATGGTATCGGAGCTTAGGTTGCGGAAACCTAGGCTGTTGGGTTAAGTGTTATACCCGGGATTTTCGTTCCGGTTATTTTGGATTTGTTCAGATATTTATCGATTGCCGAGTATCAGTATTATTTTTCTCAATGATTGATTTTTGTGTTTATTGTATTACCCGGGACTTTTATTCCGGTTGCCTTGAACTATTTGTCGGTTACTGTCGGTGATTTCGTGTCGTTATAATTATGTGGGATTTGTTTTTTTCTATTATGAATGGTATGTTATGTTTCGTAATTTGCTCGTTATTGTTTTGAATCATAACCGGTGTGTTAGTGTGACCAAAACGTTGCCGAACACCTAACCGGGCTGTCGGAATTGGCCACAGCCGAGTCACGGCCGCACGTTTTGGGCCAAAGACCCGCCTGGCCGAGTTACGGACGTAAGGTGTCGGATACGGCCGTAAGTGCTCGGCAGGGGATGGGCAGCATCTGGACGAAGGCCGGTTACGTCCGTAAGGCATGATCGGGTACGGCCGTAAGGGCGCTGGGCAGCATCTTGACGAAGGTAGGTTACGACCGTAAGGTGTGGTCGGATACGGCCGTAAGGGTGCTGGGCAACATCCGGACGAAGGCCGGTTACCGCCGTAAGGCGTGATCGTCTACGGCCGTACGTGGTCGGCAGGGTGCTGGGAAGAACTTTCACGAAGGCCGGTTACGGCCGTAAGGATGCCGGTTATGGCCATAAGTGATCGGCACACACTGGGCAGTATAAATATGATCGAGCAGACGGGTTTACACTTATTTTCTCATTTCTATTCTTTCCTTTCTGCGGCTTCGGCTTGGAGGACACGAAGATGTGTTGTTCAGCAATCAATACACGAAGTTCTTGAGTTTCTAACATCGATTAATCATCCCATAACCTCCTCCGATCGACCGAATCAAGGTTAGTTTTTCCTAAAATCTAAACTTTGGGAAATTTGAGGCTCTTGATAGATTTCATCCGTTCGAACCATATTAACTGATATTAATGATGTATAATCGAAGATTAAGTTGCTTTCTATCATTTTCATCATCATTCCACTATTTTACCATTACCGATTCGTCATTTATATGAGTTCTTAGTTGACGCCTTCAAGGTGTCCCGGGAAATGCCGCAGAGGGGGATTCGGTCGTTTTACGATGTTTTCCTCGTGTGATTGATTATTTATTTGATGATAGGATATTAGGGATGTATTCCCTACAAAAATCTGGTGTTGAGCCTTTCCGATCATCGTTTTCATTGGAGTTCCGGATTTTTCCAATCGACCGTATTTTTGGAGTATTCGCGAGAGATTACCAAAGTAAGTACCTTGATATACGAATTATAACTACGTGAAACCATTGTTGCCGAAGTGTGTGAATCATTTTACAAATATATATATATATATGTATATGAGTGTATGGATGTATATATCTATATATATATATATAGATATATATACACACATATATATGTCGGTGAATGTCGGGTGATTAATACCGATACTAGTTGATGTACTCAACTTGGATTAAAGTACGAACCATATTTATAGAGATAATATAGTAAGGTTTATGTATTCGGTTGAGTTATGATATAAGGATATATGTGTAGCGTTGGTTGGTTTTGCTGAAGGCTTATTGTGTTGAGTCTTGATTGATAATGTGTGTGTCGTTGTTTATTTGTGTGGTCGTGGACTGATGGATCAATTGTGTGAATTGGTGTACTGATTTGATAATTGTTGTAGCGATTGACTGTGTGCTTGATATTTGTAACAATGTAAATACTTGTTGTGAGAGACGTCATATCCGGGAGCCTCTGAGGGCGGGGCGTGTACTACATCCTGGTGTATGCTGCAATGTGCAGCTCCATATGGTTGGTGAACGCCGATGTTTAACCTGATGCGTGTTCAAGGGGCGGCTCTTACAGGAGTGAACGTCGGCGCGGTGACATGTACAAGGGGCGGCCAACATAGTGGAGTTAATGCCGGTGCACAGCTGATGCAATGGAGGCGCCTGGCAGGCTTATTGGTAATAGATATCTGAGTGACGGCTAAGACCCCGTTACCGAATGATTTTCGTAATTCAAAGTTCTTCCAACTTGCTTTTAAATGTTGGTCTTTATATAAACCGTGATTCGTGTTTTTGAAAGTTTGTTTCAACTAGTTTTAAACGTTGGTAACAGGGTTAATTAACCAAGGATATTTGATGAGATCTCTGAGTGTAATTAATCAAGGGTCTTGAGCAGGATTTGTCGAATGAGAGGCTGTGTCTTTGATTGTGCTGTGATGACATTCTGTGTATTGGGTCGAGGACCCCGTGAGATGTTGAGATATTTGATCTTGTGGTGCTATTCTTTGGATTGGGTCGACAACCCCGTGAGATGTTGTAATGATTCGCTCGTGATAGTGTTCTATAAATTGGGTCGAGAACCCCGAATAACGTTGAAATGGTTTTCTTGTAAATTGTTTTCCATATGCTGGGTCAAAGACCCGAGAGCTTTTGAAGTTATTTTCCAAAAGTATTCCCATTGGATTTTCAAAACCCCAAGACAGCCCAAGTCAATTATAATGTTTAGGAAGGATTGGCTTGGAAGGATATGAAGGACAATGATGCTAATCACACAAGAGTTAGAGTCTTTTCTTTTGTTTCATTTTGGTCGGTATTTTTCTTTCGGTAGAGTATTCACCCATGCATGGGAGTAGTTTTCATTTATTAAATTGATTTGTCATCGCTTTCTGTGTTCAAGTTTATTATTGTCGTTGAGATTTGAATTTCGTTAGTTTCTGAATTGTTTAATGACCTTTCCGGTCTGTTTTGTAATTTTTTGACCCCGGTCGGTCAATCATTGAGTAGTCTTTGGGAGTTTAGCCTGGTAGATCCTTGTGAGAATGGTCTACGACATGTGACATTCCCGGTTAAATTCTAGGGGTGTTACAGTTATGGTATCGGAGCTTAGGTTTGCGAAAAACCTAGGCCGTTGGGTCAAGTCCATGTCTTGTGCAAGTCGCGCGCATCAGAGTTGTGATTAGTATCGTGGTTCCCACATCATCTTCAGGCAATCCGTGATGGTAAGCCTCCCGATCGCAAGTTCCCTTATATACGTATTTGATTATATTGTGCTAATGTGTTTAATGTGAACAAGGGGTTGGAACTTGTTGGTGATGTTATTGTTTTAGGATATAACATGCGTATACGGTCCGAGTGAGAATGGTTATGTAGTGTGCTTCGGAAGTCGAGTGTACGTACCAATTTCTACATTTCATTAGAATAAATTTTTGAGTGTTAATCTTATCCGCTGTGCGAACATTTTAAAGTGGTGTTTTGAAATTTTCTAACATTGTGAAAACCCATGATTTAATGTTGTCATGTCAAATAGTCACGTATCTCGGTGAAAAATCCTTTCGATTAAGCATTTAGGTAGAAGAGGAAAGATTTTCAAATTGCGGTATTTGGAACTCAACACTTTTGAAATATTTCAAATTAGTCACGATTCATAAAAGAATTTCTTCTATACATTATTCGAAAATAATTTTAAAGTTGATGTATAAACTTTCTCTTCCAAAATAAAGGACAATATCTACAATTTTTGGGCGTAATGTGACTCTCCCTCTTTTTCAAAATTTGTTTTCATTAAGTGCATACATATAATGATCGTCCTCGTCGAAGGACTCGAAATTGACTTCAGAAAATTTTGACTGCCTTTGAATGGCCAATCGATAAAGACACGACAGATGGGAACTCTCTTCGATAATCCCAATTCAATACCTCGATTGCCTTGGAATGGATCATCGATAACAACGACACAACGAATGGGAACTATCCTCGATATTTCCAATTCAATACCCCGGTTACCTTAGAACGGCCAATCAATAAAAACAATACAACAGATGGGAAATGTCTTCGACTGTCCTAATTCAATACATCGATTAACTTAGAACGGTCAATTGATAACAACAATACTACGGATGTCTCGACACCTTTAATCGGTTACCGATAACAAAGATGATAATAAAATACGTCAATGCCTTCAATCGGTCAATACCACATCAATAACGAAGCACCAATATCTACAACGGATGGGAAATGTCTTCGACAGTCCCAATTCAATACATCGACTACATTAGAATGGTTAATCAATAACAACGATACAACGGATGGGAAATATCTTCGACAGTCCCAATTCAATACGTCGATTACCTTAGAATGGTCAATCGATAACAACAATACCACGGATGTCTCGGCACCTTTAATTGGTTACCGATAACAAAGATGATAATCAAATACGTCAATGCCTTCAATCGGTCAATACCACATCAATAACGAAGCACCAATATCAATTACAACTATGTCTTAAATCGACATCAATATCAACAACAACAATCGATACATCGATAACGCGAACCGGCTATCGACAACAATATTACCAACAAGTATCGCAATGCCTTGAACTGGCCATTTACGAACAACAATAACATTTGGCATAATTTGCCGAAGGGTGTCGTATCAAACAATCCTCTTATATCAACAAAATCATAAAGAGACCGAGTCTCGAAATGCTGCACATATTCATACACATATATGATAACATTAATCTCATTGTCTAGTACAAATATAAAACTTGTCTCAACCCGAAGGCGATAAAGTCCTTCCACGATCAACTTCCTCCCACGAAACAACGAACGGAGCCTCCGATAATCACAAGCACTCGAACAACCTTGAAGGAAATATGATTCATTCAATAACACAAAATCAATGGAAAGCAACACCAAAAACAATCCCGAATCAGTTAAACTCCCCAAATGAAAATCATAGTTCCCAACAATGAATTCCAACATCTTCCAACACTACAATAGTTGATATGATCAAATGTTCTTAACACTTGTGAAAACAATTCAACAAGAATCACTTAAGAACAACATCAAATTGATCCTCCTATAATGATAATATCATCAACATTATCACTATCACCTCAAGAACATCTTCAACACAACAACATGATGTCTAAACAATAATCAATCACCAATTCATCATGAATTCAGATTAATCAACAAGGTTAAATCAACCATTGCAAGATTATGATAATCATTACATAATTCCTCATAATCCTATCTCAAAATGGTTATAATCTCCCCAAGAAACACAAACAACAATATCAATAATATCAAGACTATGTTAATCATATAACAATCTTAACATAATCCTACCTAGACATGATTAAAACCTCCAAACATCGTAAAACATCAAGAATAACTCCTCCTCACCACAATCATCATGTTCTTCATCATAAGTTATAGAAACTCATCAAGAATCATGATATACTCCAAAAATCACCAATTATACGAGGAAAACAACAATATCATCACATCATGCTCGAAAATCACTTGTAGAACAAGAGATTGAGAGAACTTACCAATGAGGAACGAGAAGAACTCTCCAAACACCAAAGGAGCACCAACTAGCTTCCAACTCCAAGATCCAAATCAAGTTATGATGATCAAAAACGTGTTGGAGGAGGCTAAATATCAAGAACAAGTCCAGAGGGACAATTCTAGGGAGAGAAAGGAGGTTTTGGTTCGTGAAGAAATGAAATACGAAACCAAAATATATAATCTGACAAGCACATTACGGCCGCTAACCACAACGCATAACGTACGTTAAGACACCTTACGTATGCTGTCGTCCTTGCATAGCGTATGCTATGCCAAGTCAGAACTCACTGACTCGAAATGGAACCTGTGTTACTTACATAATCCTAAGCCCCTAACATATGTTATCTCCCGTTGACTGCAATAGTGAGATCTGATCGAAAGATTCCCAGCCCTACCAGCCGAAAGTTGGCATCGAGGATGGTTCCTACAACCGACCACTCATTACGTACGTAACCATATAGGTTTAACGTATGTAATACCCATCACATAGCATACGCAATGCTACACATGTAGAGTACGCTATGGATATATACTTGGCCAAAAAATCCAAACTCCCCAAGCAACATCCAAACGACGAAACCAAACCGACGACAAGTATAAATATTTCGATTCCGAAATATCCCAATACAATATACATTGTAACAGTCAAATACAATAACCCTTGTACAATTCCAAATGAATATGTACAACACAATAGTAACACGAAAAGAAAAAAATTACCCCCGGATATTACAAATATTCTCATAGGTAGTTACAGGGAAATAAGGTAATATAAGCATAAAGTATGTTGTGCAGTATACAACCCTAACACCCATGCCTCTGGCTTTCATGGCGACCACGGTCGTCTTGATCTCGTGAAGCCTGTTCCGAGCAGTTGGTCAGATTACCGGCCTCTGTGTAATATGAGTAATAAGATTATCACGAAAATCCTTAACACTCGGCTTGCTTCTGTCCTCCCTCTTATTAACCCTCTGAACCATAGTGGATTCGTTTAGGGGTGGGTTATTACAGATAATATCCTTTTGGCCCAGGAACTGATCTACGACCTTCACGTGGCAGACATTCATGGTGTCCCGAACCTTGCATTGAAGTTTGATATAGCTAAGGCGTATGGTATGGTTCACTAACTTTTTTTGCGTGAGTTCCTGTTGAGGATGGGATTCCCGGCTAGATGGATTCTTTTCATCCGTCATTACGTCGAGAGTTTCACGTTCTCCATTCTGGTGAATGGCAGTCCGGCCAGCTATTTTACCTCTAGTCGGGGTTTGCGTGAGGGCGACCCTATTTATCCGTCGCTCTTCGTGCTTGTCGTTGATTATTTACCGTTTTGCTTGGATTGATTCATTCGAGACCATCCTTTGATGAGGTATAGGACTGCTGGTCGGCCTTTCCCAATCTCGCACCTTTCCTATGCTGATGACATCATTATTTTCACACGTGTTGTGGATGATGGTCTCGTTGATCTTATGCGTCTCCTGGATCACTATTCCATGGCCTGCGGGCCGATGGTTAGCATCCAGAAGAGCACTTTTATTCTCGCTCCTAAGCACGCACTTCGCTGGTATCAGAGAGTTCACGATCTTACTGGTTTCCGCCACGGTGATCTCCCCATCACCTGCCTTGGTTCACCCCTTTACAAAGGATTTATGAGGCGAGAGCTCTTTGCTGGGGTAAAGCAACAGATATTGGATAAGATCTCTGGTTGGTCCCATCGCCACCTTGCTTTTTGGGGACACTTGTCTCTTATTAAGAGCACTCTCTGTACGATTCCTCTTCACCTTCTTTAGGTGATGTACCCACCCCAGCATGTTATCGAGGATTTCGAGCAGATTATTGCGAGATATTTCTGGGGTGCGGTTGGTCCTAAGAGGAAGACACATTGGGTCTGTTGGTGGTATATTTGTCGTCCGGTCTCTGAGGGAGGCCTCGGGATTCAGAGCCTTTTGGATATGGCGAGAGCTTTTAGTTATAAGCTCCGGTGGCGCCTACGCGCAGGCACATCTTTGTGGTCGTAGTTTATGCTTCACAAAAACTGCTTTGCTGGTCGTATTACGCCTATGCATACTGATCTTAAAGCTAATGCCAGCCACCCTTGGCGCCGTATTCTCCGCATGGTTATTCAGGCTCAGGAGTTCATTTGTTGGACTCTTGGTAGTCGCAGCGGGGAGGTTAGTTTTTAGGATGACACTTGGGTTGGGGATAGGCCGATTTCATCTTACTGTCAGATTACTGATAAGCTCCACCTTAGGATTAGAGAGCTTTTGGTTGATGGGAGTTGGGATAGGGGTAAGTTAGAGTCTATTGTTGGTGAGAAACTAGGATTTACCCCTCAGTTCATTCAGGAGTTCTCGCGACTCCCATTGCCGAGGAGGATTTGGATAGCATGTGTTGGACACTTACCTCTTCGGGTGCTTTCTCACTGATGTCAGCTTGGTCTCACATCAGGGTGTGGGATCAGGCTAATCGCATTCGGGGCCATTTGGACTGACTTACTTACACCTACGATATCAGTGCTCATTTGGCGACTTCTATTGCGACAGGTCCCGACTGATGATGTTCAACTGCAGAGGGGCATTTCCTTGGCTTCCAGATGCTCATGTTGTACCCATACCCTACCCATCCCTACCATATCGATACCCTACCCACCTTTCCTTGGAGAGTGACGTGGCTCTTGTCGTGTGGGAGTATTTTGGCGTATGGACTCATCTATCCTTAACCCATACAGATAATATTTTTGTGCTCCTGAGTTTTTCTCACATGGCGCACACTTTAGGCACGCAACTTTTATTTTTCCTTGTATGATCTTTTAGTAGATATGGACGGAGAGGAATAGTGTAAAGCATAGGGCTGTTACGTTTCTTGCTTCTCATGTTATTGTGCAGGTGCGGTGTCATGTTTCATTATTGCTCTTGCGGGGCTTATTACTTCAGAGTCGTGGGTGGGGTGCTCGCCTCGCGATCGTTTTTAGAGAGCTCCTTCTTCCCCCGCCCAGACACATCGCCTCGTCCCAGTTGTTTGGATTTGACCCGACATCCATTGGATCAAGCTGAACACGGATGGCTCATTCGATAGAGATACTCAGATTGCTGGTGGTGGGGGTCTGATTAGAGATCATCACGGAGAGCTTCTTCTTGCTTTCCATTCCTCTTTTCAGGCCTCTTCGAGCTTTGACGCAGAGATCCAAGCGCTGGTTATTGGATTTATACTAACCTCCCAGAGATCGAGACATGTTTGGATTGAGCTTGATGATACTGTTGTGGTGACCCTCCTATCATCTGGCCATCGGGGCTCTTGGAAGGTTCGTCACACCCTTATGAGGATATGACACATTCTCTGAGATATACAATTTAGAGCCACTCATATTTCCCAAGTGGCTTCTTCCACTCCATGGCGCCGACCACTGAACCTTAACCAAAGCGATTGGTTTATTTCTTAATTGTTTAACTCGACTTTCGAGTCTCTTGATTGGTCTCTCTTCAAACGTACCATCCTTAGAGACTTCGATCTCGCTGAAATCAATGACATGACTGGGATCTGGTATATACTTCTGTAACCGGGATACGTGGAATACATTATGAACATGGCTTAATGACGGCGGTAGTGCCAACCTGTATGCCAACTCTCCAACTCTCTCAAGAATCTTGAACGGTCCGATATATCTCGGACTCAGGTTTCCCTTTCTCCCAAAACGAAAGATTCCCCGAGTAGGAGAAACTTTTAATAGCACATGATCTCCAATACTGAACTCTAATGGGCATCGGCGCACGTCTGCATAAGATTTTTGTTGACTCTGGGAGGTCAACAATCTTTTGCGAATCAAGGCTATCTTATCTCATGTCTGTACGATCAATTCCGGTTCCGTCCCGATCAAGTCTGATGAATCATCCCAACATAGGGGTGATCTGCATCTCCTCCCGTATAATGCCTCAAACGGTCCCATCTTAATGGAATCATGTCAACTATTGTTGTAGGTGAATTCAATCAACGGTAGATGAACTTCCCAATCAGTCGACCAATCTAAGGCACAAGCTCTCAGCATGTCTTACACTGTTTGAATAGTCCTCTCGGATTGTCCGTCTGTCTGCGGATGATAAGCTGTGCTAAAGTTCAATTCGGTTCCCAAGGCCTTATGCACTGCTTTCCAAAAATGTGACACGAAATGACCGTCTCGATCAGAAATAATGGTCTTTAGAGTACCATGCAATCGGGCTATCTCTGCAATAAACATTCGTGCCAACTTCTCTGGTCCCCAAGTGTCCTTAATGCCCAGAAAATGAGCCGATTTAGTTAAACAATCAACTATTACCCAATGCATGTTCATTCCTGTTCTGGACCTCGGCATACTAGTGATAAATTCCATGGATATATCTTCCCATTTCCATTCAGGAATCGGGAGCGGCTTCAGCATTCCGGCGGGTCGTTGATGTTCGATCTTAGCCTGTTGACAAATCAAACATTTCGAGACATAATCCTCTACATCTTTCTTTATGTTGCCCCATCAGAAATTCTGCTTCATATCCTTATACATCTTACTGGTGTCCGGGTGGATAAAATACGGCGTGCTGTGAGCTTCCTTCATAATTGTATGCTTCAAAACATCGACATCAGGAACACAAAGTCAGCTCTGAAATCTCAAAACTCCATCATCATGAATTACGAATACTGGGGCCTTTCCCTTACTCAATTCATCACGTATCCGATTTATCAGAGGATCATCTAATTGCTTAGATTCGATTTCTTCGGTTAATGATGAAATTAGTTCCATCACACACAGCTGTCCTTGGACTCTTTACAACCATACTTCAATTCCTTCACGAATCAATTATCATTGAATGTTGGGCTGGGAGGTAAGAGTTTCCAGCATTCGAATAGAAATGGGTTTGCGGCTTAGTGCATCAACCACCACATTTGCTTTGCCTGGATGGTAAAGAATCTCCAAGTCGTAATCTTTAATCAATTCCAGCCATCTTCTCTGTCGCATATTTAACTCTTTCTGACTGAAGATGTATTTGAAACTCTTATGATCCGTGAAGATCTAACAGTGAGTCCCATACAGATAATGTCTCCAGTTTTTCAAAGCGAAAACCACCGCTGCTAGTTCCAAATCATGCGTTGGATAATTTACTTCATAAGGCTTAAACTATCGTGACGCATAGGCGATCATCATTTTGCATCAATACACATCTGAGACCTTGCTTTGAAGCGTCACTGTAAATTGTGAATCCTTCAGTCCCCTGTGGTAGTGATAAAATTGGTGGTGTCGTCAATCTCTTCTTCAGTTCATCAAAGCTGGCCTGGCACATCTCGTTCCACTCAAAATTTTGGGTCTTCTGTAGTAATAGAGTAAGTGGTCGGGTAATTTTGGAAAACCCTTCCACGAACCGTCGATAGTACCCAGCAAGTCCTAGAAAACTTGTGACTTCTTTCATGTTCTTAGGAGGCTTCCAATCCAAAATTGCTTCGACTTTCTGGGGGTCTACTCGGACTCCTTATGCTGATACCAAGTGACCGAGGAACATCACTTCCTTTAGCCAGAATTCACACTTAGAAAGCTTGGCGTACAATTGCTCGCTTCTCAAAAGGTCTAAAACGATTCGCAAATATTGCGCATGCTCTTCCGGGCTCTTGGAATAAACCAGAATGTCATCAATAAATACGACTACAAATTTGTCCAAATACTCTATGAACACTTGATTCATCAATGGCATGAACACAGCAGGTGCATTAGTGAGACCAAACGGCATCGCTACAAACTCATCGTGTTCGTAGCGAGTTCTGAATGCTGATTTTGGAACATTGGGTTCCTTAATCCTCAACCGATGATATCCTGACCTCAGATCGATCTTAGAAAACACTGTTGCTCCTTGTAACTAGTCAAACAAATCATTAATCTGTGGCAACAGATACTTGTTCTTAATCTTCATCTTGTTTAGCTCTCGGTAGTCAATACACAATCGAAGCGATCCATTTCTTACGGACAAAAAGAACCGGTGCACCCCAGGGCGAAACACTTGGTTGAATATAGCTTTTGTCCAGTAACTCTTCCAGTTGTTTCTTCAATTCGTACATTTCAGTAGGTGCCATACAATATGGCGCCTTAGAAATCGGCGTAGCTCCTAGTTCCAGCTCGATGGTGAATTCTACATCCCGTCGTTGAGGTAGTCCAGGTAATTCGTCAGGGAACACATCCGGGAACTCGTTCATAACAGGAATAGATGAAAGCTCTACTCTCCCGTCTTCCTTTTTCATTACATAGCACCAGTATCCGGTACAGCCTTGTTTTAGTAGTTTAACAGCTTTCATCGCTTTGATCGACTTTCCTGAGCTTCCTGGCCTCCATCCCTCAAATAATATTTCGGAACCATCTTCAGCTATCATGGAGATATTCATATTCCAGTAGTTTAAAATAGCTCCATATTGATTAAGCCAATCATCTCTGAGAATCAGGTCGTCTCCTGACAGGTTGTTAGTGTAACTATCGCAAGTGCACGATATCGTATCAAGTAGTAAAGTAGACTTTTGAGTCCGGTTTATCGATCCCACAAGGAAGTTTGGTTATAATTTGAATTATACACTATTAGTCTATTTTTATAGATACTACGATGAGTGAAACACATAATTAAAAAGTTTGGTTTAATAATTGCAAAGATAATGCAATAATAGTTCTAAACTTATAAGGAAATAAAAAGATAGTAATAATAATAGATTGATTAACGATAAAATGAAATAGTTGGGATTACAAACTTAGTTCATCATTAGTTATAAAATATGTATAGGAGATCATAAGATGAATTTACTTATTATGTTGTGTAGATTCGATTTTCCTTAAAAAGACGGTTTCTCTTTCGAACTATAAACCGCCCCTTACATATTGAATCAATCCGCTATATTTCTATGCTGATTGGCTTCAATACATAGCATTAGGATTTATGAAAATAACTCAAAGAATCATCTAAGGACTAGAGGTATATTTCTATCCCCTAGAACAACTTACAGTGAAGATCATTTGATCTAATCAAACATATTTTCTTTCGAAACATATGAAGACCATAAATATCATCATTTATTGGCCAAATAAATAAAGATTGTTAAAACAATGAAAATCACACACAATAATAGGTAATTCACAATAGATCTTTTATACAAACATAAATAACATGACTAACCTTGTTTATAATCCCAACTAAAGGTTACTTAGCCCATGAATGGTTTATTATACATATTACAAGCTTTGTGGTCATTATTAGTTGAATCAAGAGAAAGAATTGATCCTAACTCCCTTAGTAGATAAAGGAGATAGAAGCAATAAACTCTCTGAACAGCATATGCTATACAACACTTACAAATATCACTCAAGAACACAAGTGTGTTCTTCACACAAAAAGAAAAGTTTACAAAAAATGGAAAATTATAAGATGAATGATGAATGATGAAGGATCTAAGGGGTCTATTTATACACCTAAAGTCATCTAATAGCTCAAAAACTCCAGCATTATTACAATAGATCGGATCAATGCCAGCTATCCCCTCAATAATACACAAAAAGTATAAAAAATTAGACAAATCATAACAATCTGTCAAGAGTTACGGCCGTAACATTAAGGAGTTACGGCCAGAATGATGACTTACGGCCGTAACATTGTAGTTACGGTCGTAACTTGGCTTCGTCAATTTGTTCACCGTTGCTTTGAGAGTTACGTTTCAGCCTGAATTTCTCAGACTTTGCGTTTGTGCCCCAAATCTTCTTCGGATGATAACTTTTGATATATAACTCTGATTTTGAATCCGGAAAGACTGCCGAATTCATCTCGGAATGCCCTACAACATGAATATATCAAAATTCAACAAATAGAATATTTAATAAACATGTTATTTCTTGAGTAAATCAGTTATTTAATCCGATCATCATCCGATAAAAATAAAATAAAAAAACTAATTAATTAAAAGCAAAAAACGAGTAGACTAGCTCAATTATGGGTGAATTTTATCGATACAAACCATGGATAAGTTTACAAAACTGACACTTATCACACCCCCAAACTTGAATTCTTGCTAGTCCCGAGCAAGACTCTTTATTATTCATGCTCGAAAAATAAAAATAAAAATAAAAATAAGACGCAAAAATACTAATACACACAAAATATAGAAAGAGAAAAGGAGATCAAAATGCAATTAATACACAATAACCAGCTATATACAGTAGATAGAAATGAATCAAGATTCAAAATAAATCTACTGATGATTTTGAAGTTAAAACACGGTTTTTATTTTGTAATTCCAAAATGCAAGGTTTTTCCCCCAAAAGGCTGATTATTTCTTTCCCATCCGTGATACACACGACTCCCTTTAATGGTTTCTCTCGACCACTCGTTTATTTTTCGACTCAATATGAAGAAGAATTTTATTGGCGTCATCAAATATTGTGATTTTCACAAAATTGAGTGTATTGAAATCCAGGCGCTAATTAATTCAAATCTGCTCATAAACTACATCCCTTTTAGTGATAGCTTTCACACTGTTATTTGCTAACGTGTAGCTCTTTTCACTAACTCAATTTCTATCTTATTTTTTTAAAAGGTGATAGCTTTCACACCGTTATTTTCTAACGTGTAGCTATTTTCACCAATTTTTCTGAGACGGCAGCTACGCACCAACAATGGTTAGTCCTTTATTTTTTCGCAAAATTTAAGACCCCCAAAATTAGGCAGCTGTTGCTGCTCAACACTTCTCCTTTTCGTCATTTTTTTAGGTGATAGCTTTCACACCGTTATTTACTAACGTGTAGCTCTTTTCACCAATGACTCCTTTTTTTAGGGAATAGAATTTTTGCAGAAAATCATTTCTTAATTTAAGCATGAAAAATCAAAAACTCCACAAATTAAGTAAATTTCAGTTCTATTTTTCATCAACCGATTGATTCTTCTTTTCTCAAGGTAACGAATGACTCGATTTTATATGATAATTACAAGGCTTGGAAAGAGAGATTAAGGCTCAAAAAATTTTGGAATATACAATTTTTTAACCGGTTAAAACGATTTTAGAAACTTGTATATAGCTAATTTATTGGTGTTATCGCCAGATCTAGAAATATCAAAATTCAAAATACTATATATATATATATATATATATATATATATATATATATATAAAATTAAGGCAAATAACCAAATCAATCAAAACACACCAAAATTCCAACACACCAAAAAAATTAAAAAAACCACCCCAAACTTGAAAATAAACTGTCTCGCTTTTAAAAAAATAAAATAAAAAGCAATGCAGAAAAGCAGAATACTCCCTGTTAAGAAAGTCGATGTTTGAGCTAACACCTTTTAGAATCTGCAAGAGAATAAATATACGAGGCACACAACAAAAGAAAATAAAATATACTCGTAAGTATAACACAATTTTTAAGATGCGCATCAAGAAAGTCCGAAGAGTCGCCTTACGCTGCCATCAATGCTTTTATAAAAAACACACAATAAAAATTACAGTAATAAAATAGCAATACATAAATCGCGAATAGATGCGCGTCAAGAGATCAAGAAGAAACTCCTTAAGCTACCACCATTTAGCACGATTATTATACACGACAGAAAGTAAAAATACAAGAGGTCCGACATGGGTTATCAAAGGGAGAGGAATGAATCCACTTTTCGTTTTCTCACAGTAAAATCTTCCATCCAGACAATTTTAGCTAGAGCTGGATCTGGTTGAGGAACAAATTCATTGAGTTTTTTGATTAGTTCATCTGGTGTTGTTGCAACGACTATGATTCGTTTAGCACGCTCGGAAATAAAACCCTTTTCAGCAGAGTAGTCGATGAAAGATAGTAAACCATCAAAGAAACCATTGACATTAAGCAGACCTATTTGTTTTTGATGAACATTTAGCTGGGCTCTGGTAACCACATGAAAAAGTTCCTCAAGGGTGCCAAAACCACCGGGAAGAGTGATAAAGGCGCCAGAATTATTTATCATGTGAGTTATGCGATCTTGCATATTTACAGATCTAAACTCATCTCCAATAGTTGACCCGGTGATTTTACTTTCAGCCAGAGGTTTTGGGATTATGCCCAACACTCTTACTCCTTCCATATAGGCAGAAGCAGCAGCTCGTCCCATTAGTCCTAAACTTCCTCCTCCGTAAACTACATGAATGCATTTTTCTCCTAAGGTACGACCCAAGTTGTGGGCTGCTTCAGTAAAGCATGCCTCTTTTTCATAACTAGCTCCACCAAAAATGCAGACTGTGCTAAATTTTTTTGTTGAAGATGATGACTCCATTTTTGAAAAGAAATTTTTTAGAGAGAAACAGAGAAAAGTGCAAGTTTGAGGGATGAATGAAAGAAACAAGCACAATGTTTATTTATAGAAGAAAAAAAAGGTAAAAATTGTTTGACAAGTTTGTGATTGCGTTGATTGCGCTTCAACTACTCAATTAGAATAATGAATGCATTAATCACGTATCACTTTTTTATTCAAAAAATCTCACCACACGACAAAAATAAAAGATACTTACGCGTATGTACAGTAGTTGTGATTGTGGCTCACATCTTCCTCTCATTTTACGTTCAGAAACGGCCTAAACGCCTTCTATGAGTCGGGGAGAAGCTTCCCATCCAATTTTCTTACAAATTGGCAAACAGGGTCTTTTAACGTCAGATTCCCATAGTTCTAAACTTATAAGGAAATAAAAATATAGTAATAATAATAGATTGATTAATGATAAAATGAAATAGTTGCGATTACAAACTTAGTTAGTCATTGGTTATAAAAGATGTATAGGAGATCATAAGATGAATTTGCTTATTATGTTGTGTAGATTCGATTTTCCTTAAAAAGACGGTTTCTCTTTCGAACTATAAAACGCCCCTTACATATTGAATCAATCCACTATATTTCTATGTTGATTGGCTTCAATACATAGCATTAGGATTTATGAAAATAACTCAAAGAATCATTTAAGGACTAGAGGTATATTTCTATCCCCTAGAACAACTTAGAGTGAAGATCATTTGATCTAATCAAACATATTTTCTTTCGAAACATATGAAGACCATAAATATCATCATTTATTGACCAAATAAATAAAGATTGTTAAAACAATGAAAATTACACAAAATAATAAGTAATTTACAATAGATCTTTTATACAAACATAAATAACATGACTAACCTTGTTTATAATCCCAACTAAATGTTACTTAGCCCATGAATGGTTTATTATATATATTACAAGCTTTGGTGGTCATTATTAGTTGAATCAAGAGAAAGAATTGATCCTAACTCCCTTAGTAGATAAAGGAGATAGAAGCAATAAACTCTCTGAACAACATATGATATACAACACTTATAAATATCACTCAAGAACACAAGTGTGTTCTTCACACAAAAAGAAAAGTTTACAAAAAATGGAAAATTATAAGATGAATGATGAATGATGAAGGATCTAAGGGGTCTATTTATACACCTAAAGTCATCTAATAGCTCCAAAACTCCAGCATTATTACAATAGTTCGGATCAATGCCAGCCATCCCCTCAATAATACACAAAAAGTATAAAAAATTAGACAAATCATAACAATCTGTCAAGAGTTACAGCCGTAACATTAAGAAGTTACGGCCGTAACTTGGATGACTTATGGCCGTAACATTCTGTAGTTACGGCCGTAACTTTGATTCGTAAATTTTTTCACTGGTTGCTTTGAGAGTTATGTTTTCAGCCCAGAATTTCTCAGACATTGCGTTTTTGCCCCAAATCTTCTTCGGATGATAACTTTTGATATATAACTCTGATTTTGAATCCGGAAAGACTGCCGAATTCATCTCTGGAAGCCCTACAACATGAATATATCAAAATTCAACAAAGAGAATATTTAATAAACATGTTATTTCTTGAGTAAATAAGTTATTTAATCCGATCATCTTCCGATAAAAATAAAATAAAAAACTAATTAATTAAAAGCAAAAAACGAGTAGACTAGCTCAATTATGGGTGAATTTTATCGATACAAACCATGGATAAGTGTACAAAACTGACCCTTATCATCTCCTTGCATTTATATTACAATCAGATTTGAAGGCCAATCTCTGCCTCCAATTGATATGGGAAAATTTCTGGTTTTAAAGTTTTCCACAATTCTCTCCCCACTCGGTAGACCCACAACATATGGTTCACATTTATGAAAATAAGAGATGTTCAAACGATTAGCACAAGACAGTGATATAAATGAATGTGTGCCCCTGTATCTAATAAAATGCTATTTGGTTGAGAAAGGATCTGAACGGTACCTGATGCGACAGCAGTATCCTGTTCGTCTGCCCTCCTCAGCTCATATAGGCATGGGGGAACGGATCTGGCACTCGATGTCCCTCTTTGGTCGAACTGTCCTCTCCCTCGTCCGCGACCAAAATTTTGGGGTGGCTGGACACTCTGTTGCGTCTGCTGAACACTCGTCTCTTTCTGAGATGGTTGTGATGCACGAGCTCTAAAAGATTTTGCAGCCTCCTCACAGAACACTGCACGATGTCCCTCTCGACCACAATCATAACACGTCATGGCAGGAAGTGAGCAATCTCATCGAAAATGTCCTGTCCGACTACTGTTAAAGCACTTCCTGGTTGCATCCGTCGTGGCTGATACTGCTCCGGAGTTCTTCCCACCCCTGGATCGATGTGGGGGTCTCTTGAAAAAATGAAAGGAGGACTGGGCCTTATGGGGCCCACTGCTCGTGTGCTCTGTAAAATTACCATAGACTTTCTGCTTCTTGGATTCTGTAAACTTTTCCATCGCTGCTTCTTTAATCTCAAACGACAATGCTTTGCCCTAATATTGTCGGAGAGTGGTGCATTCAAAACCTGACATGTACCTATGTATCTCTGGTTTCATCCTCATATCAAAATGGATCATCATTTCCGTATCTGTTCTGACTAGGTGTCGAACAAACGCCAACTGCTGATTGACTATTTTAATCGCCTAAGATACTGGCACGTCTGACGGCTGTGCGGAGAAAAATTCCTGAACTTTAGCTTCCCTCACTGGACGGGGACAGTAATGAGCTTCCATCATCAATTTGAATTCTTCCCAGTCGGCATCATGATCTATGGGTCGGATAGCTCCCCACCACTCGGACGCTTCCCCTGTCAGAAAGTACTGAGCAATGGAGGCTCTCCGGTCGTCTGGGAAGTTAGTTCTGGCAAAAACCGTCAAGTTTTGGTGGCTGCATCTTCGCTACCTCTTGTAGCCATCGGTCTCCGCGATTTCCCAAGTATGGGATGCCTTGCTCTCTTTCTCCTGGTTGCAACCCTACTACCACCTGCATTTGGTCCACAACATGAGCAAACTGAGTCATCTGGTTAACCACCTGACGAAGGATGTTGGGAACGACGGGTTCCGTTTCATTGTTAGTGGATTCCTGTGGCTCGCCTGAGCTGTGGCTAGCCTAATTTGAAGGCGAAGCTTCTCTTTCGGCATTCCTACATCTGCGTCCACGACCGCGACCACGTCCATGTCCATGTCCATGTCCGCTTCCGCTGGGCCTTTGTGTCAGGCACCGAATCCCAATAATGGTATCAGAGGGTAGGTCTTGCGATTGTATATACGATATTGGCATTTGGAATGCTCGATTAGATGGCAAATGATTTGGAATCATTTTAGTCATAATCGTGGTATATGTTTTTCGTTGGTAATAGTTGTATTTTTCGTAAGTTTATGTCTAAAAATAAATCTTACATTTCTGGGAAATATGATTTATATTGAAGATATGAAAGTCGTAAAATATTGATATTGGATATCCGGTCGAAAATTTAGCTCCGAATCGTCGTCGGACGACTTTTCGGACAAAGGCCAGGAAGCTGCCAGGGTGACTCGCCATGTCTTGTTTGACACGGACCATGTCCGGCAGTCCCCAGGCCACTGCCAGGCAGACCCAGCCATGTCTGGCGACACGGGCCGTGCCAGGCAGGACGACCCGAGTGTGTCAGATGACTAGAAACCTGTACAATTGCCCTCTATTAAGATTTATAAACAACTCGATCACCACTATGAAGTAGAGCGACAATACTTCCAGATTTCACATGGGAGTGTGTTATTCCGATAAAAATAGTCAGAGCTGGGTAATAAGAATATAAAAGACTTTAATTTTATACTCAGATCATAATTAAACGAGTCACTAATTAATCTATCGTACTTAATGCAGACATAACTCTCAATATGACAATGAATTCACTCGCAATTCTACTCGAAAAGAACACCTTGATGGGACCTAACTTTGTGGGTTGGCTCCGCAATCTGATGATTGTCCTCAGTATAGAGGCACTGGGATACGTCTTAGAGACGAACATTCCGGCGCCTCCTGTGCAGACCAGAGCCAATCAGGAAGAGATTAAAAACCACAAAAAGTAGGTTAAGGATGACATAAAAGTCCGTGCTTACATGATGGTTTCTATGTCTAATGAGCTTTAGAGAGCTCATGAGAAAATGACTTCTACTAGGCAGATTCTATCTCACTTAACCGAGCTTTATGGTGAGCACAGCAGAACTGCTAGATATGAGATATCTAAGCAACTGTTCGGTGCAAGGATGAAGGAATGTGAGAAGGTTCGGGAATACGTCCTCAAAATGATATCCATGATCGAGAGATTTGAGGCGCTTGATTTTATAATGGATACTTCTCTTCAAACCGACCTTATCCTATACTCTCTCCCTAATTCCTTCTCTCGGTTTGTTATGAACTTCAAATGCAATGAGATTGCCTGTAACTTAGCAGAGCTAATGAACAAACTGGTGACCGCTCAGTCTCAGATGAAGACTCCGCGGATGAAGGAGTTTGCCCTTGTGATTTCTTCTGGACCTCGGAGGTCTAAGAACAAGAAGAAAAAGACCAAGAAGCAGATGGGACCACAAGCCACTGACTTCAAGGGAAAGGGCAAGGCCCCAATAGTTCCGAAGAACAAGAAGAAGAAGGATGCTTGTCTCAAGTGCGGTGAGCTGGGCCACTGGGCTAGAGACTGTCCGATTTTTCATGGCAATTCAGGTATAGAACTTTTAGTTTTGGAAACAAATTGTTCTGCTACTGTATTTTATACTTCCTGGATACTGAATTCTGGTGATAGTTCTCATATTTGTACCGTGAATCAGGATCTGGAACAAAGTAGGAAGCTTGGAGCTGGAGAAGTGATGATCATTGTCGGAAGCGGGCATAGTGTCGAGGCAACCGACATAGGATCACTTCTTTTGGGTTTAGAATCCGGTTTTGTTCTAACTTTGGAAGATGTACTTGTTTTGCCCAAGAGGCATAAAAACATTGTATCCATTCTGGTCATGGACCGAAAAGGCTTTTAATTTTTCATTGGTGATGGTTCCTGCAAAATTTATTTCAGAAATAAACTAGTGGGTACTGCTACATTGTTAAATGGACTGTATCATCTAAACCTCAATAACAAAGTCGTTGTGAATACTATGACTAGGAAACGTGGTAGGATGAAACCAATCAAGTTTTGAAATGGCATCTTAGACTTGGTCATGTTGGTTAGATCAAGTTTTACAAAATGGAAAAAGATGGACTTATGGGTCCATTGGGATCGGATCCCTTTCCTACTTGTGAATCTTGCCTTAAAGGTAAAATGACCAAGTCCCCCTTCACAGGGACTTTTGAAAAAGCCACTGATAAATTGGGATTAATCCATACCAATGTATCTGGTGCTTTGGAAGCAGCACGTGATGGATATCAATATTTCATTACGTTGATGATCATACTAGGTATGGTTATGTATACTTAATGAAACATAAATCCGAGGCCTTTGAGAAATTCCAGGAATTTAAGGCCCTAGTCGAGAAATAAACTGTAAATCATATCAAAGCACTTCGGTCGGACTGAGGTGATGAGTATATGAGTTTGGAGTTTGACGAGTTCCTAAAGGAACATGTAATAGTATCACAACTAGGACCTCAGGTACTCCTCAGTTAAATGGTATGTCAGAAAGAAGGAACTGGACCTTGTTGAACATGGTCCGTTCCATGCTGGGCTATACTGACTTACCGATTTACCTGTGGGGTATACACTCCTGACTGCTGCATATATCTTGAACAGATGTCCTTCTAAATACATTCCTAAAACTCCACATGAGATGTGGGAGTGCAGGAAACAAAGTCTTAATCAGATTAGAATTGGGGGATGTCCCGCCTATGTCAAGAAGACTAAGGTGGACAAAATGGAAGCGAGGTCCGTGAAAGGACGTTTCATTGGATCCCCATCTGAGATGATGGGTTATCTATTCTACATGCCCAAACATCGAAAGATCGTTGTTTCTTTGCATGCACACTTCCTGGAAGATGAGTTCATTCAGAAAGGCGCAGTAGGTAGAAATATTTCTTTGGAAGAATATAATGAAACTCCTCAGGAGACACCTGTGCAAGAAATTAGAATCGAACCTTCTGAAACACAAGTATAACCACCGTATAAAACGTTAGACCGCCGTATAAAACGTTCTCAAGTTAGGGAACATTAGACCGCCGTATAAAACGTTCTCAAGTACTTTAGAAGGACTAGAGATCTGGTTCTTAAAATCTGGTGGCGGAGAACTGAATGTAGTGTGATTCACTGATTTGGACTTCCAAGGACAGAAAGACGAGTCTATGTCTACTTCTGGCTACATTTTACTCTTAGTGGAGAAGCAGTATCTTAGCATAGTGCCAGGTATAGCGTGACTGCTGGTTCCACCTGTTAGACTGAGTACAAAACGGCCACAGAGGCCTCCAAAGGAAGAGTTAAGGAGTTACTGGGTAAACTTCACATGACACCTTGTGCTACGCTGCTTGTTTTCATTTTTATACGATAACAATAGAGCAGTAGCACAGGCCTAGGAGCCGAGGTTTCATAATGGTACAAAACATATTGAGAGAGAGTATCATCTCGTAAGAGAATTTGTTCGCATAGAGATACATTGTGCTGCATAGAGTAGAGTCAGCCGACTACGTCGCTGATCCACTAACCAAGCCACTTTCTCAGATTAGCTTAGAGCGTCATCTGGAGAACATGGGTATTAGATACCATAGTGTGTGGCATGTTGGGATTCGGTGCCTAAAATGAAGGCCCAGTGGAAGAGGTAAAATGAAAATTAATTCGATCCGAATCCCTACGAGGATCGATCGAGCTATGTATATACGAATATATAAACGAAAACATAAGAGATGTAAGAAACTCACCCTTGTAGTCCGTTGATTAAATGGATTCCTTCTCTTAATCTGTTCACCAAGCTTTAGTTGTATATCCCTACGATCCAATGTGCTCCAAGCCCTTGGATGATCCAACGTCGAAAATATAATGCCTATACTTACCACGCGCTGGAGAAACAAATGGGATGATGATCACCTTGCTATCCTCCAAAGATACGGCTAGAGCTAGGTGATGAAGCTATTGATTTGTGATTACAACACTCTAAGTGTATAACTCACTTCCTCTCTTTAATTTCTTGATTTTTCTCCAAGAATCACCAAGAACACATGAAAAAGAAGAAGAAGACTATCAGAAAAACTTTTTCTATCTCTCTTGACCTCTTTCTCACATATGGAATGGGTAGTATGAGTGAGGAGTAGTCTTAACTTTTATTCTTTAATCACCACATGAAATCACCTTTACAATATAAAAAGGGAGATCACATGTCCCCTAAGACAAAACACTTCATGATATTAAATAATGAAGTCTTCCACCACATTAGGTGGAAGACAAAGGGGGGGGGGGGGGGGCATATATAAGGGTAGGAGGAGTTCGGTCTGTTTCGGACTCCCGTGAGTCCAAACAGATACACTCCGATTCCGTTCCGATGTATTTATATCAATTAATTAATCTAATTAATTAATCATATCAAATACATAATAACATAATTAATTTCTCCAATACATAATTATATTCTTGAATTAAATTAATCATACACTAATTTATTTAATTCATTAGGCCATAAATTGATTTATCCAATAAATCAATTTAGACATCCAATGTTCCAAATTTAGATATTCAATATCTAATATTCATAATGAGAGAATAAGCTTGATTCATTCCGTCGTCAATCCTATTGCACAACTCGGTAGGTCCGTCTCAGTCAGCAATGGGAGGAACCAAAGAGTAGTAGCACTACCTAGTCAGCCTCGCAGACTACACTGTACCCTAACTGAGAACGAATCATTGAGATCATTCAAGAACCATTCTGTTGTGAATACCAATATATGTATAAACCCTTCTTTCCAATGTCCTGATCAAGATATATTGTCACGGTCAGTCAAACCCTATCTGTACTTGACGCTATGCATGCGTTAATGCAAATCGAGATCATCGAGCTCTCTTGTATCCAATACAACTAGCTCCAATACTTTGGCCAAAGACTTATGATCTCATCTGCCAATAACCGCATAGGACATATAACCCGCTCACTAACGGGAGAAAGAATTCTATCTTGGTATTCAGTAGGACCTGCTACTTGCCCGTCAAGATGCACGTCGAGGTTGACCCCCACATCCCGATTTACAGGGTCGAACTACTCTAATGAAAATCTTGACGTCACAAGCACATCCCTACTAAATCCTCAAGTCGAAGGTTCACGAATACCTATCACAACCTTTCGATTCCATCACTGACTGTCCCGGAGTGAAATCCGTGCGACGAATCGAGGGTGAGTCTGTTCGAGTATACTAATCCAATTAGCATACCTATAACGTGTGCTCCCACTAACCATTAGCGTTCGACAGGCACTCTCCATGTCAAAGAACACGTTATACAAGTCTTCACATAAACTTAATGCCCAATCAAGTTTCATCGACTTGTGAACGATTAAGTATTTGAGCTATAAACCTTTCCAGTGCCGACCCCCTTATCCAATAAGGAGTGGAACGTTTTGCTCTCAAATACACGGACTAGTTTCTCTCTCTCTCTCTCTCTCTCTATCTATCTATCTATATATATATATATATTTACTGTAATATCCGCAATTTTCGATTTCCGGTAATTTCTTTTTTTTTCGGCGGAAGTCTGTTTTGACGACTCGCTCATGTCCGTTTCGTCATTCTGAGAATGATTAATTCTACACTTTTTGACATCCGAGTTCGTTTCGGTGTCGTTTCGTTGAGTTCTGTGCTTTTTAGCGACTTTTCCGCACTTGAGTTCGATTCTTGCGAATCTCGACCGAAACTGCTGTTTCGAGTTTCCCGCAAGTCCGTTTAACTTTGTTAGACGTGTTGTGAACTTCGGTTTGGTTATTCGATCACGTATCGTGATTTTCGGGCATTTGGGCCATTTTCGTAATTTCCCAAAGTTTGGGGTAATTACCTTCCGTTGTCGAATTTCGAGCCTTCGGGTGGTCGGAATTGTGTGTCCTACTAGCTCTTAGATTCGTCTTTGTGAGTACTTCGTAACCGTATCTTCGGTTCGTATTCAGGTTCGGGTTTCGGTGTCGTTTTGTTGAATTCAGGATTTCTAAACGACTTTTCTAAGTATGAGTTCGTCTTTGTTAGATCACCATTAATTTTTGGTAACTCCAAAAATTATAAATCTTTGCAATATTATAGAACATCGAGTTAGCTTTCCAATGGTTCAAACGGTGAGTCAATCGGAGTCCGGACGAGAGAGTTATGGTCGTTTCAGTTTTTGGCCGAGCACTTCCAGGAGCCTTTCGGCCGATAGGGGGGGTCGATAGACTCTACTGCCTACTTTCAGTATGGCTATCGGTTGGGCCTATCGGCCGATAGGCCGGCCGATAGGTTCTGCTGTGTTACACTATAAATGTGTTGTTTCAGCGTAAATCGTTCATTTCCTCCCCCTTCTTCAACCGTGCGCGAGAGAGAGACTTGAGAGGGAGAGTTCCTCCATCTATCACTTACTTGTGTAAATTTCTTCATTCCTTTTCGATCGGGTGGCTCGGATTGCGGATCTAACCCGTGGTTTTTGGATTTGAATGCTTGATTCATCAAGAGGTAAGAATTCCTTTAACCCTACCTTTTTGGATAATTGGGGATTTTGGGGTTTTGTCCGATTCTTTCCGGTTTGTTGATGGATTCTTGATGAATATGATTATTCTTGTTGGTATTCTTAGTTTCCCTACGGATTCATGGTATATTTCGTGATTTTTACGGAATCGAGAGGGTTTGGTTGTGGTCCGCCCTCGTTGTTATTTTTGTGCGAATATACATGAATCGTAGGCGGGTTTCCGGGTGTATTCCATTTCCGTAATCGTTTAGAAGTGGTTGTGATTGTGCTATTCGAATCGTTAGGTTCATTTCCGCCGGTTCCTTGCGGTCGTGTTCAACTCTTCCGTTCCGTTCGTGTCATCGTCTAATTATTCGAGGCAAGTACCTTGTCCATACATTTCTTGTTTTGTGGATATGATGATTGGTGATCGTCTTGGTATGTGTGTGTGTTTGTTTGAAACGGGTTTTTCAAAAGATTCGACTAGCCTCGTTAAAGGCTCATTTTCAAAACGCGTGTGTTTTGTAAATTGTGTGGGTTGTAAGTGACTATGTGAATCCTACGGATATGTTTGGTGTTGATGTTGCGCTTGATAACGCGTGTGTGCATATATTATCTCATTTTTGGTGCATTGTAATTTGACGATTATGTCGTGCTTTGTGTTTGTTGCCTTTGGTGGATTGTATGAATATCCTTGTTGTGACATGTTAATTGTGTGAATGTATTTCGCTCACCTCGGGAGGGTCCGACGGGATCACGGAGGGAATTCCAATGGTATAGCCCTGGATTCACGAGTGCGGTTGTTTGTTTGGTGAATGTATTTGCTCACCTCGGGAGGGTTCGACGGGGCCACGGAGGGAATTCCAATGGTATAGCCCTGGATTCACGAGTAAAACTTCACGAATTGGTGTATATGATTTCGAAAACGCATTCTACTCACCTTGGGAGGGTCCGACGGGGCCACGAAGGGAATCAATGGTATAGCCCTTGATTCACGAGTTGATGTTTTATTTTTGGTGTCCAAGGTTTACGTATCTTGGGTGATTATATTGTATTGATTTTATGTCCGCGGAAGACACTTGAAATGGTTTTTAACCTTGTGTATTCTTTGTTGGTTTTCTAATTGCGAAAACAAAACCTTTGAAATTGTGACCACTGTTGATTTTGGAAAGGTTAGGATTTGATAATCCTAAATTGTTTTCTATTAAAACTCTCGATGGCATTTTAAAGCTGTTTTGTAAATTGTTTCCCTTATTTGCGATCTTTCGGTTTTGGAAATGTTTACCCAAAACTCTTGCCTCGGGAAGTACTTTTCTTTACGTTTGGATCTTTGAGGATTCTGATTATTATTGTTCTTGGAACTTGTATTGTATGGCCCGTATTTTGCACTTGTACTTGCACTAGTAAAACGGTGGAGTTTTGCTAACCCCAGTATTCGGGGTGGATGTCTATTTTGCATTCGGGTTTTGGAGCATAGCACGGGGTCGGCACGAAGGATGATGAAAGATGAAGCGATACTAGTCACACGAGGTTCCGTTGATGTCGTATTGGTCGGTTGTATTTTCTTTTCATTGCGGTATCTTTTCCCCGTTGTACGGGAGTTTATTTTATTTTGACCCCTGCGTGGGTATGTGTTTGGGAATGAGTTGTATGTTATTATTGAAATACCAAGTCGGTCTCGAGTCATTTTAGCCTTAAAGGCGATGTTTAGATGTTTGATTTTAGTTATCACCTGGTAGATCCTCGAGGAGAGGGTCTACGGCGTGTAATATCCCTGAGTGGATCGGGGTGTTACATAAATGGTATCGAGCTTAGGTTGTGGAAACCTAGGCCGTCGGGTCGATGGTGTCTATCGAGTTTTTGTCTCGTCGGATTTTATCCGATCGAGTCGTGTCGCGACGCGTCGTCCGAGTTTGTTGGTCGTGATTAGTATCGTGGGGCGATCATCATCTTCGTGCGACTGTGGTCGTAAGTCTCCCTTCTTTGTGTTGTGCCTCGTGTGACACGAGCTATTTTTATGATTTATTTGCTAAGTGACGGAATCCTCTTATGGATTTTGATTTCTTGATACGTGACTATTTGACTCTCATATTTCTTTCATGTGAGGAGTAGTTCTGGATTGTGCATGTTGGACTCTATTTCTTTTTTTTCCATTGCGTGAGTTCCTTTGTAATAGCTTGCGGTATCTTACCGATCAATTTTATTTCAAAATCGATTCCTTTAACCGAGTTGTTGACCTTGACCGTTTGACGGTAGTTGGGTGTTTTCAAATGATTTTGTGAGTTTTGATAAGTACTACCGTCATCGACCTTTTTGGGCATTCTAACCCATTGAATTATTTTTGAAAACCTTGAGTATCTTAGAAAATTGAAATTCGAGACGTACTTTTAAAACGAATTATTTTCTTGCGGTGTTTTCAAGGTGTTTTCTAATGCCGCAATACATTTCAAAAAAAAAAAAAAAAAAAATTCCGGTTGAGGACCAAAAATGTTTTTGAGATATTTTCAAATGCAGTTGCTTAGACCCAAGGGTCGAATATTTTTGAAAGTTTTTCACTAAAGGAAAGGTGTCCTCATTTTTGTTCAAACGCAAGATGATTTTCAAAGTCTCGATAATGGTGTTTGTACTACTTTTTGTAAAATGATACTAAGATCAACTGTTGTTTCCAAACTGTTTTCAAAAGGTGGTTCTCGTTTTTAAAACCTATCATTCCTGTTTGCGGACCGGAAATGCGTGTATGGTTTTCGAACTTTCGTTACGGTGTCAACCCCGAATTGTGATTGAATTGGTGGCGTGAGTGTCGAGTCGTTCGCCACGCATATGTTTTGTTGGCCCTCTGTGAGAGGTGTGAACTGGTGTTTACTGTTTATCGCCTCGTGGTGATTGCGTATTGTCGCACTAGTGTGAGTTGTTAAAGCCTGGATTTTTATGCGTTATACACATGGGTGATTGTTTCATGATGTTTGTGATTGTGTGATGGCTGTCGTTCGGGATGTTGTAATCTTCGAATGATGCCGTTGTAGTTGTGATTTTTGTATGCGTTGATATGTTATGCTGAGTTGGCATCTCCGGTATGTTGTTTTGCGGTGTTTTGATCCATTGTATCGAGCATTTATATTTTCGGTATGCCGAGCCGAGACGTTTCAATCGTGATGTGCCGGGGCATGCACGTGTAAATTGTCTTTCTCGTCGATGACACATTTCAAGTGTGGACTCGAGGACACGAATTCGGTTGTGAATTGGCTACCGAGACTTTCGGAGTTCGCGCTTCAAAGACGGATATCGAATCGGCTTTGAGAGGCCTTTGAAGGATGTTTCAGACGGTTGCTTGCTGTGTCGTCACCTTCCTTTATAAGAGGTCGAATGTAGTACCCGTGTTGTTTTTAGACTTCTGTATTTTCTCTTTCTCCAGTCTGTCGATTCGCTCGTGATCGTTGGTACTTTATGAACTTGTTCTATATTTCGGTTTCATCGTCCGAACGAGCCGTGATCTTGTTGTGGGTCGATCTGGTTATCGATGTTACTTTTTGAGTTCGATTCGATTCTTGTGAACCTTGTTTGGGAGTGACATCATCTGGTTCTACTAGTTCTTTTATTCGAAGTGGATCGGCTTTGGAACTCTTGTGTTTTCGACTCTGTCGACTCATTTATGTTCGTTGACATTTCTGAGCTTGTCCTGCTCCTTGCTTTTGTTGATCGAACGAGTGTGGTGTTATTTCGGAATAACTCGTTGTCGTTGTGACTTTTCAATCGCTATTCCCTTTCCTGCGGATCTTCGGCAATGCATGTCTTGTAGTTCTCACCAGATCATCCTGGGAGTTGTTGTTTGAACTTTATTGTTCTTTGTGATTCGAACATGATTCTTCGATCTTTGTTGTCTCGATCGTTGTGGTTTGATCGTTTGATTGTTCGGTTTATATTGACCTCGTTCCGTGATTGGCGAACATTCAGGCTCCTTCGTAATTCCCTTGATTCGGGAAATTAGTTTCGTTTCGATCTTCCACCCTTAGGCGGTGGGATTTCGTGTTTGTTCGGTTGACTCGCGTTTTGATTGGTGTACCGTTGGGTTGGTCAATCATATTGATTTTCGTTCGTTGTGATTTGTGATTGTCGGATAATTGACTTGGCTATATTATCCGTTTGATGACGTTTGTCACTTGTTGTTTTTATTATATCCCTAACGGCGACGTTGTGTTGGTCGCCGTGGAGCGTGTTTTCACGCCGTATACTCCTTTGCGTTGTTTGTAACATTTCGCCGTTGGGCGTTAGTTACGCATTCTTGTGTATCTCGTTGAGTTTTTCCTGGCGGAATATTTCTTCTCCCTACTTGTTTTAAGTTTCGGGACGAAACTTCTTTTAAGGAGGGTAGAATGTAATATCCGCAATTTTCGATTTCCGGTAATTTCTTTTTTTTTTTCGGCGGAAGTCTGTTTTGACGACTCGCTCATGTCCGTTTCGTCATTCTGAGAATGATTAATTCTACACTTTTTGACATCCGAGTTCGTTTCGGTGTCGTTTCGTTGAGTTCTGTGCTTTTTAGCGACTTTTCCGCACTTGAGTTCGATTCTTGCGAATCTCGACCGAAACTAACCGCTTTGAGTTTCCCGCAAGTCCGTTTAACTTTGTTAGACGTGTTGTGAACTTCGGTTTGGTTATTCGATCACGTATCGTGATTTTCGGGCATTTGGGCCATTTTCGTAATTTCCCAAAGTTTGGGGTAATTACCTTCCGTTGTCGAATTTCGAGCCTTCGGTGGTCGGAATTGTGTGTCCTACTAGCTCTTAGATTCGTCTTTGTGAGTACTTCGTAACCGTATCTTCGGTTCGTATTCGTGTTCGGGTTTCGGTGTCGTTTTGTTGTATTCAGGATTTCTAAACGACTTTTCTAAGTATGATTTCGTCTTTGTTAGATCAACATTAATTTTTGTTAACTCCAAAAATTATAAATCTTTGCAATATTATAGAACATCGAGTTAGCTTTCCAATGGTTAAAACGGTGAGTCAATCGGAGTCCGGACGAGAGAGTTATGGTCGTTTCGCTTTTGGCCGAGCACTTCCAGGAGCCTTTCGGCCGATAGGGGGTCGATAGACTCTCTACCTACTTTCAAGATGGCTATCGGTTGGGCCTATCGGCCGATAGGCCGGCCGATAGGTTCTCGCTGTGTTACACTATAAATGTGTTGTTTCAACGTAAATCGTTCATTTCCTCCCCCTTCTTCAACCGTGCGCGAGAGAGAGAGACTTGAGAGGGAGAGTTCCTCCATCTATCACTTACTTGTGTAAATTTCTTCATTCCTGTTCGATCGGGTGGCTCGGATTGCGGATCTAACCCGTGGTTTGTGGATTTGATTGCGTGATTCATCAAGAGGTAAGAATTCCTTTAACCCTACCTTTTTGGATAATTGGGGATTTTGGGGTTTTGTCCGATTCTTTCCGTTTTGTTGATGGATTCTTGATGAATATGATTATTCTTGTTGGTATTCTTAGTTTCCCTACGGATTCATGGTATATTTCGTGATTTTTACGGAATCGAGAGGGTTTGGTTGTGGTCCGCCCTCGTTGTTATTTTTGTGCGAATATACATGAATCGTAGGCGGGTTGACTGGTTTATTCCATTTCCGTAATGTTTTAGATGTGGTTGTGATTGTGCTATTCGAATCGTTAGGTTCATTTCCGGTTCCTTGCGGTCGTGTTCAACTCTTCCGCTCCGCTCGTGTCATCGTCTAATTATTCGAGGCAAGTACCTTGTCCATACATTTCTTGTTTTGTGGATATGATGATTGGTGATCGTCTTGGTATGTGTGTGTGTTTGTTTGAAACGGGTTTTCAAAAGATTCGACTAGCCTCGTTAAAGGCTCATTTTCAAAACGCGTGTGTTTTGTAAATTGTGTGGGTTGTAAGTGACTATGTGAATCCTATGGATATGTTTGGTGTTGATGTTGCGCTTGATAACGCGTGTGTGCATATATTATCTCATTTTTGGTGCATTGTAATTTGACGATTATGTCGTGCTTTGTGTTTGTTGCCTTTGGTGGATTGTATGAATATCCTTGTTGTGACATGTTAATTGTGTGAATGTATTTCGCTCACCTCGGGAGGGTCCGACGGGATCACGGAGGGAATTCCAATGGTATAGCCACGGATTCACGAAAGTGCGGTTGTTTGTTTGGTGAATGTATTTGCTCACCTCGGGAGGGTTCGACGGGGCCACGGAGGGAATTCCAATGGTATAGCCACGGATTCACGAGTAAAACTTCACGAATTGGTGTATATGATTTCAAAACGCATTCTACTCACCTTGGGAGGGTCCGACGGGTTACGAAGGGAATCCAATGGTATAGCCCTGGATTCACGAGTTGATGTTGTATTTTTGGTGACCAAGGTTTACGTATCTTGGGTGATTATATTGTATTGATGTTATGTCCGCCGAAGACACGTGACATGGGTTTTAACCTTGTGTATTGCTGTTGGTTTTCTAATTGCGAAAACAAAACCTTTGGGCTGTGACCCTGTTGATTTTGGAAAGGTTAGGATTTGATAATCCTAAATTGTTTTCTATTAAAACTCTCGATGGCATTTTAAACTGTTTTGTAAATTGTTTCCCTTATTTGCGATCTTTCGGTTTTGGAAATGTTTACCCAAAACTCTTGCCTCGGGAAGTACTTTTCTTTACGTTTGGATCTTTGAGGATTCCTGATTATTATTGTTCTTGGAACTTGTATTGTATGGCCCGTATTTTTGCACTTGTACTTGCACTAGCAAAACAGTGGAGTTTTGCTAACCCCCGAGTATTCGGGGGGTGGATGTCTATTTTTGCATTCAGGTTTTGGAGCATAGCACAGGGTCGGCACGAAGGATGATGAAAGATGAACGATACTAGTCACACGAGGTTCCGTTGATGTCGTATTGGTCCAGTTGTATTTTCTTTTCCGCTGCGGTATCTTTTCCCCGTTGTACGGGAGTTTATTTTATTTTGACCCCTGCGTGGGTATGTGTTTGGGAATGAGTTGTATGTTATTATTGAAAGACCAAGTCGGTCTACTGAGTCATTTTAGCCTTAAAGGCGATGTTTAGATGTTTGATTTTAGTTATCAGCCTGGTAGATCCTCGAGGAGAGGGTCTACGGCGTGTAATATCCCTGAGTGGATCGGGGGTGTTACATTTACGAATTAGGAATGCCAGTAACTACCAGTAAATAAAGAAACATTCATTCCCTTTTATAAATGATTTACATAATTACAAATACTGTAGAACCCCCTAAATTCGATAGCTCACTACATGTACGGTTTATTATATCATGATGGATTTTAATAACATTTGTTATGATATAATATAATCTAAATCTAGTTTCATTTTATTTTACTTAATTGTTTCGTAAATAATAAATCAATTGAAAGTTAAAGTAGAATATTGGTTCACCTAATGGGCTATGTGTACCAACACTTACGAATATAAACTCATTAATGGACTCAAACCCAACTAATAAAATTCCTAAGTCTTGAATTTATAGTTGAAAGCCCAACTCAACTAAGTAATTCATTTACAACTAACTAAATACCCAAAAATTTATATTAATATTCTTCACATTTAATTTAACAAAAAAAATAATATATATAATATAGATATATGGGACGGCCAAGTGGGGAGGGGGATGACATCTAGAGTCTTCATGTCCTCCTCATGCAAGACATCATCTTGTAACTTGTGCTCCTTTTCCCATGCCTTGACCACCTTTTAAACACTTAAAAAAATACACCACTACCACCTCATTTCACATGCAATAGGAGGCAAAATCTGAAAAATTAGAGAGAGAGGGAGAGTAGGCCGAAGCTAAGAAGAAGAAGAAAAAAAAGAGAAGGGAAAGAAAGAAGGAGAGAAGAAGAAGAAAGGCCCAAACTCAAGAAGGTAAGTTCTATCATTTTATTTATTAACATATAAATACATACAAAAATGTATATCATACATGAACTAACTTAAACCATATCCTATCATGAACTCTCATGGTGTATATGTTGGCCGAAAATAGGAGAGATCAAAGGAGGGTTGATTCGACTAGCCTAATACCAAATTTCCTACACAACTCCAAGAACTAAGGTGGATAAAACTACTTTTCAAACTTTTTGTTATGTAAATTACCTTCAACAAAGATGCATGTCCCTTCTATGTAGTTTATATATTCCACTCTTTTAATACTATTAGCATGCAAGATGGTTTATAACTTGTTGCATGTGTAACTAGCCTATTTTGATGATTAGAATGAATTGTCTAAATCTTCTTACCAATTAAGCATGATTGTTTTACTTTATATTCTGGGTATTATACTTTGAAGGGGTATATTTGGGTTATAATATTATGCATATGAAGATTTGATGTTTAAATCGTTGCCTAGCAAGAGAAAGATGGATAAAACGGACATAAAATGAGAATTGAGTGAATCTAAAGAGAATTATGAAAACTATTGTTAAAAATATGTAATCTGACTTGAGGTCAGAAAATAGAACAAATTTACTTGCTAATCACCTACTCATAAAATCTTGTAAGGAACGGAAACCGTTTCCTAGGTCAACGGGTTAAAAATCGACAAACATGTAAATTGTGTAACTCCTTCAAAATTGTGAAATACTAAGTGAAATTCGTATATTTTCAGTTTAGAATATCATAGGTGACTTAATAAACATGTTTAGCCTCTGTCCTTAAAGTTTTGTAGCAATCGGAATTCATTTCCGATGTCCACGGACTAAAAAAGAAAAAAATCATAATTTAAGATAAATTAAGGGTCGAAATGTTAAATTCCACAAATTTTCGGAGCCAAGGCAAAATTTCCACCTTCTGGACTAAGTACATAACTTATTTAAAAATAAATATTCTGACTTTACATAAAGATCGGAAGTCGCTTTTAAATTTTGGGGCCAAATTGTACTAATCGAATAAAGATGAGACCAAATAATAAATTCCAATAAAATTGAAGTCTAGGATAAAAGTTGAAAACTCTGGTTCTAAAATATTAATTACCAAAGAGTAAGTATTACATCTGAAAAGTCTTATAACAATCAAAGCAAATTTTGGATTTCGGGGCCAAAACGATATTTTAAAAAGATTTGGGGCAAAACCGGAAATTCTGGAAATTCGGTCAGAAACTGAAATTCTGGAAAATTCACTCAACTCTGAAACTCCAAGTTCAACATGAACTCTACCATAAGTTATCGTCACCATCCGTGTCGAAAACCAAACCTTGTGGACATAAAAATCACTTTCGCAAGATTTAGGGGGAAGACCGTAATTTCTGGAAATTTTAAATCAAAAACTGAAATTTGGAAATTCACCAAATCTGAGATCAATAATCACACTTTATATCCCCAAAAATAAGTCGTTAATCGGGTCCATAATCTCATAAATGCTCGTGCCACGAATAAACTCCAAAACTCACTAGTGTAATTAATTTATGCTAAGTATTGTTATTATATGAATATGTGACCCTGATTGTATATCGTATATTCACCGCAATGCGTCTAAATGCTAATTGCGTCTGTCCAGGAACTAAATGCCATATAAAGAAAGTGCCATGGACGGGACTGCCTCTAACTCTATCGGGACAAAGTGCCACGTCAACGGACGGGGGACACCTCTTGAGCCCATACGAAACAGAGAGCCGATCTAAAATCCAGGGGCCACCTCTTGAGTTGTAAGGGCCACCTATAGAATCCTAAATTGTGTCAGGGACGGTTAGACCGAGTCTTGGACCGAGCAGCACGGTTGCAGTTCATGAACAAGCTGACCGTCGTATCCTATTCCCTTAAAGTCAAAGGACGGAGCGTTCCTGGTGTGACTGGGTCGTAGATTTAGGGTATAATTGCGATTATGGTATGATCCGAGTACTCACCCATATCTAAGGACATACCGAGCCCAGATAAGAGATAAGGTAGCACGTCATCAAGTGTGAGAGCGTTAAGCTCAAAGGCCAGAGTTATAGTGAAGGTCCGACAAACGCCCAAGGCTACGGTCATTAAACCAAAAGTCGTGGCAATAGTCAAAGACCAGACACTATTAATGGTCTTGGACGTCATAAGGAGGCCAAGGGACTTAGTCACAAATACGACCTCCCGAAGCTAAATATTCACTAGGTGCTCGACGCCACATAAAATCATACTCGACAGCAATCTACGGAGATTGACTGTGCACTCATGCTATAAATTCATTGCATTTCTTTGAAAACTTGTATCAATTATAGACAATAATATTTTCAAAAATGGGAGAAAATATATTATATTTCAAAATAGTTGCATACATATAAATTTAGAAAATACCCAAACCCAACTCACTAAGAATCCATTATTTTCACCCCATTTTGAATTGTTTTCTAAAACCCCACTAGATGAAGAGAATCAAGAGGAAGAAGAGACAGATGTTGACGGCCACTGAAGACCATCCTCAAAGTATTGCCAAGACGTAGGAATTATGATACTGCTTAATGCTTCTTTTATTTCCTGTGTCAAAATGTATTTTGGTTTCCGATGTACTCTTTTGCACTTGATGTAATAATTCCGCTGTACTCATGAATGTTTCTTCTATCGAATAACCAGACTTAGTTCACCGGTATTAGATCTGGCACTTGTATGCTTACTAAAATTTCTTTATCACAATCATTATTTAATCATGTTAACTGTCGCGTTCTCGTCCAACCCCGGTGTGGGGCATGACAAGTACAATGCCCTCACTCAACATCCTTTGAGTAGCATTTGAGGGCATACTCCTAACAATCTCCCACTTGCACTCAATGCCACACACTATGATATCTAATACCCATGTTGTCCAGATGACGCACCAAGCTAGTCTGAGAAAGTGGCTTGGTCAGTGGATCAGCGACGTTGTCGTCCGAGTCTACTCTATGCAGCACAATGTATCCCTTGCGAACAAATTCTCTTACGAGATGATACTTCCTCCCAATATGTTTGGTGCTGTTGTGAAACCTAGGTTCCTTAGCCTGCGGTACAGCTCCATCGTTGTCGCAGTACGGCGGAACAGGCAGCTCAGCACATGGTATCACTTGAAGTTCTCCCAGAAACTTCTTAAATCAGAACCATTCCTTGGAAGCCTCCGAGGCTGCTTGATACTCAGCCTGACAAGTGTAATCAGCAGTCGCGCTTTGCTTGGCGCTATGCCAAGATATTGCTCCTCCATTAAGAGTAAATATGTAGCCAGAAGTAGACATTGAGTCGTCTTTCTGTCCCTGGAAGTCCGAATCAGTGAATCCCACCACATCCAATTCTCCACCGCCATACATCAGAACCATCTCTCTAGTCCTTCTTAAGTAATTGAGAACATTCTTTACGGCAGTCCAATGTTCCCTACCTGGGTTTGCCTGAAACCTACTCACCACGCTTACAGCATGCGCAATATCAGGTCTCGTACACAACAAAGCATACACAAATCTACCCATGGCCGAAGCATATAGTATATTACTCATCTCCCTCCATTGTTCCTCACTTTGAGGACACATCTTTGAGGTGAATTTTATTCCATGTCGCATCCGAATGAACCTTCTTTTAGAATCATCCACCTTAAATCGCTTTAAGACCTTATCTATATAGAGGACTTGGGAAAGACATATTGTTCTCTTCGCTCTATCCTGGTAGAGCCGAATACCAAGAATTTAGGTTGCATCTCCCAAGTCTTTCATAGAGAAATTACTCGAAAGCCAAGCTTTCACAGAACTAAGCATTCCCACATCATTTCCTATTAGTAGAATGTCATATACATATAGTACTAAGAATGCGATCTTTCTCCCACTAACCCTCTTGTATACACAAGGTTCCTCTTCATTTTGCATGAAGTCAAACTCTTTGACCGCCTCGTCAAAACGAAGGTTCCAACTACGCGACGCATGCTTCAGTCTATAAATGGAAGGCTGAAGCTTTCACACTTTATGAATATCGACTTCGGACACAAAGCCTTTAGTTTGCTCCATATAGATTTCCTCCTCGAGGAATCCATTAAGGAAATCCATCTTTACGTCCAATGGTCATATCTCATAATCGTGGTAGACAGCTATAGCAAGCATCATGCGAATAGGCTTGATCATGGCTACGGGCGAGAAGGTATCATGGTAATCGATCCCTTCCTTCTGGGTATAATCCTTTGCCACAAGCCTGGCCTTATAGGCGTCAACCTTGCCATCTCCATCAGTCTTTCTCTTGTAGATCCACTTGTTCCCAATAGGCACTATGCCCTTGGGGCGATCTACTAGAGTCCAGACCTGATTGACATGCATCGAGTCTATCTCAGCTTCTACAGCTTCATGCCGTTTCGCGGAGTCTACATCCACCATCGCTTGGTCATAGGTTGTTGGTCTAACACCCCAATTCACAAATGGGACATTACACGCCGTAGAACCCTCGTGAGGTCTACCAGGCTAACATATGACACACAAACCACAATGTAATCCCAAATGATGCACTCAAAAAGTAAGGCCGTGGCCCCGGCCAAAACATTTTAACGGAGTACATGAAACATAATTCATTGCCCACGCAGGGGACTTAAACCAAGATTAAAAGTAAACAGTCTAACTCCAGTATTCAACAAATGAAATGACAAAACATAAAAATACAGACTCGAGCCACATCATCAAGCCAGCCCATCCTTTACATGCATATCCTGTGCCTGCTCCTCAGCTCTCTCGGTACCTGAAATGCATAAGACGCATTTCCCCCATTTAAGGGGTTAGCATTCGAATAGCTAGTGCAAGTACACAATTACACAACGTTATATACAAATACGATTTTTACACAATCATCTCAATCAGAACTCATTTGCCATAAATATTTCGGAATACTACATTGGCAATCAAATCAGTTTCAATCATCACGATATCACAAAATCACAACTGGTATCCCGTGGCCGTACCACTTAGTATCGACCCCCAGACATCCCGTCGAACGCTCCGGGTGGGATACCACTTTCGCGGACGTACCCCTTAGTATCGACCCCCAGACATCCCGTTGGACACTCCGGGTGGAAGTTCAACCACACACGCACCCAAGTCCACTTCCTCGGCCGTACCCCTTAGTATCGACCCCCAGACATCCCGTCGGACACTCCGGGTGGAAGGAACACAACTCATGCACTCGAAAACAACAATTCATCATTCATTTCGAAAACACCACATACATAACGAAATGTAATACATATACTTGCCTTGAATAAGATGAAACGAAGGAAACGACGAAGGAATAGGTTTTGGTTCGAACAATCCTCCCAACTCCGTTCCTAATTATAATAACGGTATACAACAAGTCTCATTAATGCGGAAAGGTAAGAATTAATCCTAATTCTACCCGCTGGAACAATTTGTCGGTCATGACTTGGGTATCGTCCACTATAAGCGACGAATAATGGAAAACTTGGAGTTCAAAATCACAAATCATCAATAAAATGAAGGATTACAAGTACATGATCGAAGCCTAGCAATAATCCAATGATAATTCGGACCAAAGGAGTCAAATCCCAAGAAATCCCCAAAATTTCCCCAAAATCTCAAAACAAGGGTTTCAGGGATTCTTACCTTGATTCGGATGGTGGAAAGTGTTAGGAACTAGAAGAATTCACGCAAGGAATGCACGGATGGTAGTGGATGATGATATCCAGTCGTAATCGGCCCTAACCCTCGTCTGGAATCGCTCAAAGCCGAGAAGGATAAGAAATGATGGAAAAATGACGAAGTTATTTCTTCTGTCTATTTATATTAAAGCAGTCTTAGCGCACGCTACGCACAAGCATTAGCGTGCGCTAGCAGGCGTGGAAGAACGATCATCTCTTGTCCTCCAATTAGCGTACGCAAGCTAACATGGTTAGCGTGCCCAAAAACTAGTAATAAGCGTGCGTTAACGCTGAATTAGCGTCGCTACTGCTCCGATCAAGCATCGAACCTCATCCCGCATCACTGAAATCGTTAGTGCACGCTACGAACCCCAGGTTAGCGTATGCTAACCACACAGTGATAGCGCATGCAAGTAAGCCCGGAGTAGCGTGCGCTACTCAGCAAGCGATTGATCTTGACGCGATCACTGCGCCAACAAAGACAAAGGTGTCGAAAAGCGAAGCAAGACCATCATCCGGAAACATAAACACGTAATAATCAAGACGACAAAGCTGAGCATTGAAAGGGAATATAATCCCGATCACTGGAGAGTCCGAAATGTAGCTAACAAAGCGAAATTCCCTAAACTTGTGAAAATTACAAAAACGGCCCAAGTGCCCGAAAAATCGCGATACAACGTCGGATTAACAAACCGAAAGTTTCAACGCGACCAACTCAACCATACAAACTTATGCAGATCAAGAAACAACGAAAATGACGAGTTTTACGAGAATCGAACGTACATGCGACAAGATATAATTCAAGATGAAATTATGCAAAAACATCCTCGAAACTCGTCCAAACGGAAAAACTCCAAGAACAAAATAGATTCAGAATTCCAAAACAGGGATAAGCGAGTTGTCCGAAATGAACATACACCAAAAATAGAAATTACCAAAAATAGAAAACACGGATATTACATTATCTCCCCCTAAAAAATAAGTTTTGTCCCAAAACTTACACCGCGAATAATTCGGGGTATCTCAACCGCATACTCTCTTCCGTCTCCCATGTGGCTTCCTCGGACCCATGCCTCGACCATTGAACTTTGACCAAAGGAATGGTTTTATGACGATGTTGCTTCACCCGACGCTCTAAAATCTGAATTGGCCTCTCCTCGATGGTAATGTCGGGTCCCAACTCGATCTCTCCAAAATCGATAATATGGCTAGGGTCCGGTACATACTTCCTAAGTTGGGAAACATGAAATACGTTATGCACGTGACTCAAGGTCGGCGGCAAACCTAACCAGTAGGCAAGCTCTCCCACCCTCTCTAAAATCTCAAACGGTCCAATATATCTCGGACTAAGTTTACCCTTCCGTCCGAAGCGGTAAACTCCCCATGTCGGCGACACCTTAAGCAAAACATGATCCCCCACCTCAAACTCCAATGGCCGGCGACGCGTATCGGCATAAGACTTTTGCCGACTCTGGGCCGTCAACAATCTATCGTGAATCAGAGCAATCTTCTCTCTCGTCTCAACTACCATATCGGGCTCGGTACCAATCAGCTCGGACGCATCGTCCCAACACAACGGCGATCTGCACCTCCTCCCATACAATGCCTCAAATGGTGCCATTTTGATAGAGGCGTGCCAACTATTGTTGTACGTGAACTCGATCAACGGCAAGTGCGACTCCCAATCATCCTTCCAATCTAAGGCACAGGCTCTCAACATATCCTCCAACGTCTGGATCGTCTGCTCTGACTGCCCGTCAGTCTGAGGGTGGTAAGACGTACTGAGTCTCAACTCGGTCCCTAAGGCCCTATGAATGGCCTGCCAAAAATGTGAAATAAACCGGCCATCACGATCCGAAACAATACTCTTAGGAGTCCCATGCAATCTCACGATCTCTGCAATAAACACTCGTGCCAGTATCTCTGGCCCCCAAGTGTCCTTAATACCCAGGAAATGAGCTGATTTGGTCAGTCGATCGACAATAACCCAAATCATGTTCATTCCAGTCCGAGTCCTAGGCATACTGGTAATGAAATCCATAGAAATATCCTCCCATTTCCACTCCGGGATAGGAAGTGGTCGCAAAAACCCCGCGGGTCGCTGATGCTCGATCTTAACCTGCTGACAGGTCAAACATCTCGACACAAACTCGCTAACATCTGTCTTCAAATTACTCCACCAGTAGTTACTCCTCACATCCTTGTACATTTTACTCGTACCAGGATGTATTGAGTAAGGCGTGGTATGAGCTTCGCTCAAGATCTTCTGTCTCAGCTCAAAAACACTCGGTACACATAGTCTGTCGCGAAATCTCAAAACTCCGTCATCCTGAACCACAAATCTAGGGGCTTTCCACTTCCTCACATCCTTCCTCAACTGGACCAAAAACGGATCGTCATACTGCTTCGCCTTGATATCATCAGTCAAGGACGAAGTGATCTCTAACGCACATAACCGGCCCTGAATTCTCTGAACCCAAACCTCGATATTCTGACAGATGAAATCTCGCTAGATCCTACTCTGTGGTGTAAGTACCTCTAACATCTGTAAAGCCATCGGTTTTCGGCTCAACGCATCAGCCACTACGTTGGCCTTACCAAGATGATAAAGTATCTCGAGGTCGTAATCTTTAATTAGCTCTAACCACCTACGCTGCCTCATGTTCAACTCTTTTTGACTGAAGATATACTTAAAGCTCTTGTGGTCCGTAAATATCTTACACGACGACCCATAGAGATAATGCCTCCAGATCTTTAAGGCGAAAACGACCACAGCTAACTCCAAATCATGCGTGGGGTAATTCGTCTCATACGGTTTCAACTGGCGGGACGCATAAGCAATAACCCTATCTCTCTGCATCAAAACACATCCGAGTTCAAGGCCCAAAGCATCACTATACACTACGAAATCCTCGTTCCCCTGAGGCAATGATAAAACGGGTGCGGTAGTCAAACGTCTCTTTAACTCGTCAAAACTATCCTGTCGGTCTGCAGTCCACTCGAACTTCTGAGTTTTCTGGAGCAACTCAGTGAGTGGTCTAGCGATCTTAGAAAACCCCTCCACAAATCTACGTTAATAGCCGGCGAGACCCAGAAAACTCCTCACCTCGTTCACATTCTTAGGCGGCTCCCAAGCCATCACTGCTTCTATCTTCTGCGGATCTACCCGAACTCCCTCTGCTGAAATCACATGCCCGAGGAACATCACTTCTTCGAGCCAAAACTCACACTTAGAGAACTTCGCATACAACTGCTCAACTCTCAAAGTGCCTAATACAATCCGGAGATGTAAGGCGTGCTCCTCCCGACTCCGTGAATAGATAAGAATGTCATCGATAAAGACGACTACGAATTTGTCCAGATACTCAATAAAAACTTTGTTCATCAGCTGCATGAACACTGCTGGGGCATTGGTTAGCCCAAAAGGCATAACCACAAACTCATAATGGCCATATCTCGTCCGAAAGGCGGCTTTCGGTATATCTATGTCCCGAATCCTCAACTGGTAGTAGCCCGATCGCAAATCAATCTTCGAAAAGACTGTCGCCCCCTGAAGTTGATCAAACAAATCGTCAATCCGGGGAAAAGGGTATTTACTTTTGATGGTTAACTTGTTTAATTCTCGATAGTCGATGCATAAATGAAGTGATCCATCCTTCTTCTTAACAAAAAGTACGGGCGCACCCCAAAGCGATGCGCTCGGTCGAATATACACTTTATCTAACAACTCCCCCAACTGATTCTTCAACTCTAACATCTCCGACGGTGCCATACGGTACGGCGCTCGAGAAATAGGGGCCGCATTCGGCTCTCGATCAATAGGAAACTCCACCTCTCGATGTGGTGGTAATCCCAGCAAGTCATACGAAAATACGTCGGGGTATTCACTAACAACTGGAATTGACGACAAATCAACTCCACCATCTTTCGCCTTCAGAGCGTAACACCAGTAGCCGACACAACCCTTGTTTAGAAGTTTCATTGCCTTCAAGGTGCTAATCACACTCCCCGACCTACCCGGTTTACGACCGACGAGAGTATGCTCAGTGCCATCCTCGGCCACTATCGAGATGGTACGAGTCCGATAGTTCATAATAGCACCGTGACGATCCAACCAATCGTCTCCGAGGATCAAATACTCACCCTTAAGATCTATAACAATGAGATTCGAGGGCCAATCCTGGCTCCCGATCCTCACTGGGCAATCCCTAACCTCCCGGTCCCTAACCATACGATCTCCGCTGGGCGTACTCACTACAAACGGTTCACACTCAAACAAACAGTCAAAACCAATGCGACTCACACAATCCGATGCAATAAAGGAATGGGTAGCACCCGAATCAAAAAGCACTGAAACTAGATGAGTAAGGATCTGAGTGGTACCTGACTCCACTGGAATGTCTGCCTCCTCTGTGTGCCTCATCCGATACAATCGGGGGTGAACTGAACCCGAACTCGATGCTGCACGGCGATCCGGCTGACCCCGACCCCTACCACGACCCGAACTCTGTGGAACACGAGTAGCTGGAGTGCTGTGATCCCTCTGATCGGCACTGGTAGTCGGAACTCTAGCGGCCCTGGTGGCCCTCTCACAATGAGCTGCCCGATGCCCGTTCTGTCCGCAAGTAAAGCAAGTAACTGGAGGAGAAGGGCAATCTTTCATCAAACGCTCATATTGGTTGCAGTTAAAACAAACCCTGCCACCAGAAGCAACGGACTGAACTGAACGATTACCCTGAGATCCCCCAGTCTGATGAAATAGCCTCTTCCCCAGTGTAGGGGCAGACTCTCGAAAATCGGCCACTCTTGCCGGGTGAAAAGCTGCCAACCGTTTTCTGTTTCTTGGCCTCGGTACCCAACTCTGATTCCGGTGCGGCCATCTCGATCGCTAGAGCGCGATCCTGATACTCCTTCAAAGTGACACACATCAGCGGGGTGCGGTTTCATGTGCATATTGAAGTAACGGATTTTATCAGCCTCCGTCCTCACTTGATCTCTCACAAAACCCAAATGATGATTGTAAGTAATGATGGCCTGAGAAATAGGCACATCCTGTGGCGTAGCGGTGAAGAACTCCACAATTCTGCGCTCCTTAACTGGCGGTGGACAATATTCTGCTTCCATAGCAGCCTTGAATTCCTCCCAAGTAGCTCGACGGTCTCTGGGCGAAATGGCCTCCCACCATTCCGCAGCTTCCTTATCCAGGAGGTACTGGGCAATATGTACCCTCATGTCTTCGGGATAAGCTACGGCATCGAAGGTCCTGGAAAACTAAAAGAGCCAATTCTCCCAACCGAGGGGATCAGTAGATCCAGAGAAACGAGGTGGGTTCATCTTAGTCACCGTCTGAAGCCACTTACTAGCTTCCTCTTCAGGTGTCTGGGGCGGATTCTAACGTCCACCCTGAGCTATCTGAGTAAGTTGGTCTACTAACTGCTGAAGTACGGCAGTAGCCCCAGCGTCGGCATTATTACCCGACGGCACTAAGTGAGCGGCTGAGTCCGCAGAGGACTGAGAAACTGAGCCCTCCTCATTATCAGCACCCCAACCACGGCCTCGGCCACGTACCCTAGCTGGTCTACCACAACCTCTCAACATACTGAAGGAAAAATGAAAAGAACACGATCAGAAAGATTCACAATTGACAAAGTTGGTATCACAATTCATAATTCCGAATAACGCAAGAAAACAAATTACAGAAATATAAGAGTTTGAGGAGACTTACAGCCACGGGTCGCACGAAAAGACGGTAGCATGATGATATTAGGCTCAACGACTAACTCTAATGACGCAACTGACAAACCCAAAAATTTACCGACAACCTATGTATTCAAAACCTAAGCTCTGATACCATAAACGTAACACCCCAATTCACAAATGGGACATTACACGCCGTAGAACCCTCGTGAGGTCTGCCAGGATACCACATGACACACAAACCACAATGTAATCCCAAATGATGCACTCAAAAGTAAGTAAGGCCGTGGCCCCAGCCAAAACATTTTAACGGAGTACATGAAACATAATTCATTGCCCATGCAGGGGACTTAAACCAAGATTAAAAGTAAACAGTCTAACTCCAGTATTCGACAAATGAAATGATAAAACATAAAAATACAGACTCGAGCCACATCATCAAGCCAGCCCATCCTTTGCATGCATGTCCCGTGCCTGCTCCTCAGCTCTCTCGGTACCTGAAATGCATAAGACGCATTTCCCCCATTTAAGGGGTTAGCATTCGAATAGCTAGTGCAAGTACACAATTACACAATGTTATATACAAATACGATTTTTACATAATCATCTCAATCAGAAATCATTTGCCATAAATATTCCGGAATACTACATCGGCAATCAAATCAGTTTCAATCATCACGATATCAAAAAATCACAACTGGTATCCCGTGGCCGTACCCCTTAGTATCGAACCCCAGACATCCCGTCGAACGCTCCGGGTGGGATACCACTTCCGCATCCGTACCCCTTAGTATCGACCCCCAGACATCCCGTCGGACACTCCGGGTGGAAGTTCAACCACACACGCACCCAAGTCCACTTCCTCGGCCGTACCCCTTAGTATCGACCCCCAGACATCCCGCCAGACACTCTGGGTGGAAGGAACACAACTCACGCACTCGAAAACCACAATTCATCATTCATTTCGAAAACACCACATACATAACGAAATGTAATACATATACTTGCCTTGAATAAGACGAAGCGAAGGAAACGACGAAGGAATAGGTTTTGGTCCAAACAATCCTCCCAACTCCGTTCCTAATCATAATAACGGTATACAACAAGTCTCATTAATGCGGAAAGGTAAGAATTAATCCTAATTCTACCCGCTGGAACAATTTGTCGGTCATGACTTGGGTATCGTCGACTATAAGCGACGAATAATGGAAAACTTGGAGTTCAAAATCACAAATCATCAATAAAACGAAGGATTACAAGTACATGATCGAAGCCTAGCAATAATCCAATGATAATTCGGACCAAAGGAGTCAAATCCCAAGAAATCCCCAAAATTTCCCCAAAATCTCAAAACAAGGGTTTCGGGGATTATTACCTTGATTCGGATGGTGGAAAGTGTTAGGAACTAGAACAATTCACGCAAGGAATGCACGGATGGTAGTGTATGATGATATCCAGTCGGAATCGGCCCTAACCCTCGTCTGGAATCGCTCAAAGCCGAGAAGGATAAGAAAAGATGGAAAAATGACGAAGTTGACTGCTGCTGTCCTATTTATATTAAACAGTCTTAGCGCACGCTACGCACAAGCATTAGCGTGCGCTAACGGGGCGTGGAAGAACAGTCTACCTCATCCTCCGATTAGCGTCGCAAGCTAACATGGTTAGCGTGCGCTAATACTAGGAATTAGCGTGCGTTAACGCCGAATTAGCGTCGCTACCAGTCCAAGATCAAATCGAACCTCATCCCGGCCGCTGAAATCGTTAGCGCACGCTACGAACCCCGGTGTTAGCGTCGCTAACCACACGATTATAAGCGCACACAGTAAGCCGGAGTAGCGTGCGCTACTCGAGCGGCAAGATCGCGATCTTGCCACGCTGCTAACAAAGACAAAGGTGTCGAAAAGCGAAGCAAGACCAGCATCCGGAAACATAAACACGTAATCATCAAGACGACAAAGCTGAGCGTTGAAAGGGAATATAATCCCGATCACTAGAGAGTCTGAAATGTAGCTAACAAAGCAAAATTCCTTAAACTTATGAAAATTACAAAAACGGCCCAAGTGCCCGAAAAATCGCGATACAACGTCGGATTAACAAATCGAGAGTTTCAACGCGACCAACTCAACCATACAAACTTATGCAGATCAAGAAACAACGAAAACGACAAGTTTTACGAGAATCGAATGTATATGCGACAAGATATAATTCAAGATGAAATTATGCAAAACATCCTCGAAACTCGTCCAAACGGAAAAACTCCAAGAACAAAATAGATTCAGAATTCCAAAAGAGGGATAAGCGAGTTGTCCGAAATGAACATACAGCAAAAATAGAAATTACCAAAAATAGAAAACACGGATATTACAGTTGGGTCGGTCTCTTGGCTATCACTTGGAACCTCATGGAGACCCAGCTCCTCCAAGTGCACAAGACCATACTTCTCAGGTAAATGAGACACCCTACTAGACCTACGAGGTGGTTGTACTTGTGTTGCATAAGGTTCGGTTCCAGTTTCTTGCACAGGTGTCTCCCGAGGAGTTTCACTATATTATTCTAATGAAATACTTCTACCTACTCCGACTTCCTGAATGAACTCATCTTCTAGGAAGTGTGCTTGTAAAGCAACAAAGATATTTCGATCTTCGGGCATGTAGAATAGATACCACATCGTCCCAGACGGGAATCCAATGAAACGTCCCTTCGCGGACCTAGCTTCCAACTTCTCCACCTTAGTCTTTTTGACATAGGCGGGACATCCCCGAATCCTAAAATGATTAAGACTTGGTTTCCTGCCCTCCCACATCTCATGTGGAGTTTTAGGAACGGATTTCGAAGGACATCTGTTCAATATGTAATCGGTAGTCAGGAGTGCATATCCCCACAGGTAAATTGGTAAGTCAGTATAGCCCAGCATGGAACGAACCATGTTCAACAAGGTCCGGTTCCTTCTTTCTGACACACCATTTAACTGAGGAGTACCTGGAGGTGTTAGTTGTGAAACTATTCCATGTTCCTTAAGGAATTTGTCAAACTTCGTACTCATATACTCACCACCTCAGTCCGACCGAAGTGCTTTGATATGATTACCAGTTTGTTTCACAACTAGGACCTTGAATTCCCGGAATTTCTCAAAGGCCTTGGATTTATGTTTCATTAAGTATACATAACCAAACCTAGTATGATCGTCTGTAAACGTAATGAAATATTGATATCCGTCACGTGCTGCTTCCAAAGCACTACATACGTCGGTATTAATTAGTCCCAGTTTATCAGTGGCTCTTTCAAAAGTCCCTGTGAAGGGGGACTTAGTCATTTTGCCATTAAGGCAAGATTCACAAGTGGGAAAGGGATCAGATCCCAATGGACCCATAAGTCCATCTTTTTCCATTTTGTAAATCTTGGTCTGACCAACATGACCAAGTCTAAGATGCCATTTCAAAACTTGATTGGTTTCATCCCTACCACGTTTTCTAGTCATAGTATTCACAACTACTTTGTTGCTGAGGTTTATATGATACAATTCATTTAACAATGTAGCAGTACCTACTAGTTTATTTCTAAAATACAATGAAAAATGAAAAGCCTTTTTGGTCCATGACCGGAATGGATACAATGTTTTTATTCCCCTTGGGCAAAACAAGTACATCTTCTAAAGTCAAAACAAAGCCGGATTCTAAACCCAAAAGAAGTGATCCTATGTCGGTTGCCTCGACACTATGCCCGCTTCCGACTGTGATCATAACTTCTCCAGCTCCAAGCTTTCTACTTTGTTCTAGATCCTGATTCACGGTACAAATATGAGAACTACCACCAGAATGAAATACAGTAGCAGAACAATTTATTTCCAAAACTAAAAGTTCTGTACCTGAAGTGCCATGAAGAATCGGACAGTCTCTAGCCCAGTGGCCCAGCTCACCGTACTTGAGACAAGCATCCTTCTTCTTCTTGTTCTTCGGAACCATCGGGGCCTTGCCCTTTCCCTTGAAGTCCTTGGCTTGTGGTCCCGTCTGCTTCTTGGTCTTTTTATTCTTGTTCTTAGAGCTCCAAGGTCCAGAAGAAATCACAAGGGCCGACTCCTTCATTCGCGGAGTCTTCATCTGAGACTTAGCGGTCACCGGTGTGTTCATTAGCCCAACTAAGTTACATGTAATCTTATTGCAGTTGAAGTTCATAACAAACTGAGAGACAATCAAGGAGAGACTATAGGATAAGGTCGGTTTGAAGAGAAGTATCTATTTTAAAATCAAGAGCCTCCAATCTCTCGATCATGGATATCATTTTGAGGACGTTTTCCCCAACCTTCTCACCTTCCTTAATCCTTGCACCGAACAGTTGGTTGGATGTCTCATATCTAGTAGTTATGCTGTGCTCACCCTAAAGTTCGGTTAAGTGATATAGAATCTGCCTAGCAGAAGTCATTTTCTCATGATCTATCTGAAGCTCATTTGACATAAAAGCCATCATGTAAGCACGGACTTTTCTCTCATCCTTAACCAACTTTTTGTGGTTTTCGATCTCTTCCTGATTGGCTCTGGTCCGCACAGGAGGGGCCGGAATGTCCGTCTCCAAGACGTATCCCAGTGCCTCTATACTGAGGACAATCATCATATTATGGAGTCAGTCCACAAAGTTAGGTCCAATCAGGGTGTTCTTCTCGAGTAGATTTGCGAGTGGATTCATTATCATACTAAGAGTGATGTGTGCATTAAGTACGACAGATTAATTAGTGACTTGTTTTATTATGAAAACCGGAAGTATCGTTGCTCTACTTCATAGTAGTGATCGAGTTCTTTATAAATCTTAATATAGGGCAACCGAACAGGTTTCTAGTCTATTAATTTTCATAAAGTGGTTTTCAATACTAACCCATCTAATGGATGATTCGATCTTCTATTTCCCTTTATTCACTCCCTTCAAACTATACGGTTTCTATGGTTCGTGAACAAGTTAAATTTATACCACCGACGCAAATCAGTTTCACAATTGAATCTTATCTGGCAACCTATCAGGTTTCTAGGGATAAAATTTGCTCCAACCGAAGGCATCCAATGCGCTTCAGGTAATTTATCCGTCCTCCCCGAATAACTACCCCGATAACTCGGAAGCATAGCACATCCGATTTGGATTTCAATTTCCCGAAAGCTCGATGGAGGGAAGGAAAACCTTGAAACCTTATAAACTTAATAATTTGTTGTGGGTAAATTATCGCGATTAATGTTACACTTTGCACATTAATTCATTTAAGCGCGTTTGTGGCATTCATACAATATGAAACAACCATTCACAACCTAGTTGCTACCAACATGTGGTTCATGGACCATTCCTAGAAAACAAAAACTCCGTAATCTAATTACAAGTCTTCGTCTTGAATCTTCGTCTTCTCAAAACGGATCTTCCTCCGGTCTTCATCATTCCATATAAATTTTACATTGAAAATTGTATCCTAGATACAAATATTTCTAGTAAAACAAATAGGCTCAAAACGGCCTTTACAACCCAATCGAATAAACCAAACGATTCAAAACTAAGCACATCCCCATTCAAAAGCATTCATCCAATAAATACTATATAAACGGAAAGCAGAGAGATACATTGATTCAATCAATAATACGAACTGATCCAATCGATTCACACAACCGGTAATATGAAAAATGTTCAAATAATTTGGTCACCCATAAATATTTCAGTTAATCAAATTTCCCTTATAAAATGAAATACCATAAACCATTTTAATCATATTAAATCCAATTTAACATGTAGGAGATTAATTTTCTGGAATACACAAAAAAATCGAGTGGGGGTGATAACTGGCCTGTCAAACCGAGTCACCTTCGGCAGTCTGCCGGCAGACATGCCTTGTCCCGAAAGGCAGGATCGAGTCATGCTCGGCAGCCTGATGGCCAGGCACGGCCCGTGTCGCATGACACGCTCGGGTCTGCTGCAGCACGGCTGTGTTGCAGACACGGCCCGCCGCTGGCAAGGTCTGGGGACTGCCAGACACGGCCCGTGTCAAACAAGACACAACCGAGTCACCCTGGCAGCTTCCCTCCCTTTGTTCGAAAAGTCGTCCGACGACGATTTGGAGCTATATTTTCGACCGGATATCCAATATCAATATTTTCCGACTTTCATATCTTCAATATAAATCATGTTTCCCAGAAATTTGATTTATATTTAGACATAAACTTACGAGAAATACAACTATTACGAACGAAAAACATATACCACGATTATGACTAAAATGATTCCAAATCATTCACCATGTAATCGAGCATTCCAAATGCCAATATCGTATATACGATCGCAAGACCTACGATCCAATACCACTATTGGAATTCGGCGCCTAAAACAAAGGCCAAGCGGAACCGGTAAAACAAAAATTAATTCGATCTGAATCCCTACAAGGATCGATCGAGCTACGTATATACGAATACATAAACAAAAACACAAGAGATGTAAGAAACTCACCCTTGTAGTCCGTTGATTAAATGGATTCATTCTCTTGAGCTATTCCCCAAGCTTTAGTTGTGTATCCGTACGATCAAATGTGCTCCAAGCCCTAGGATGATCCAACATCGAACATACAACACCTCTACTTGCCACGCGCCGGAGAAATGAATGGGATGACGATCACCTTGCTATCCTCCAAGGACATGGCTAGAGCTAGGTTATGAAACTATTGATTTGTGATTACAACACTTTAACTGTATAACTCACTCTCTCTTTAATTTCTTGATTTTTTCTCCAAGAATCACCAAGAACACATGAAGAAGAAGACTATGAGAAAAACTTTTTCTCTCTCCCTTGAACTCTTTCTCGCGTATGGAATGGGTAGTATGAGTGAGGAGTAGTCTTCACTTTTATTCTTTAATCACCACATGAAATCACCTTTACAATATAAAAGGGAGATTACATGTCCCCTAAGACAAAACACTTCATGATATTAAATTATGAAGTCTTCCACCACATTAGGTGGAAGACAAAGGAGGGGCGGCCATCTAGAATGGTAGGAGGAGTTCGGTCCGTTTTGACCTCCCGCGAGTCCAAACAGATAAACTCCGATTCCGTTCTGAAGTATTTATATCAATTAATTAATCCAATTAATTAATCATATCAAATACATAATAACAAAATTAATTTCTCCAAGAAATAATTATATTCATGAATTAAATTAATCACCCAATAATTTATTTAATTCATTAGGCCGTAAATTAATTTATCCAATAAATTAATTTAGACATCCAATGTCCCAAATTTAGATATCCAATATCTAATATTCATAATGAGAGAATAAGCTTGATTCATTCCGTTGTCAATCCTATTGCGAGACTCGGTAAGTTCGTCTCAGTCAGCAATGGGAGGAACCAAAGAGTAGTAGCACCACCTAGCCAGCCTGGCGGCCTACACTGTACCCCAACTGAGAAAGAATGATTGGGATCATTCAAGAACCATTATGTCGTGAATACCAGTATACGTATAAACCCTTCTTTCAAATGTCCCGATCAAGATATAGGGTCACGGTCAGTCAAACCCTATCTATACCTGACGCTATGCATGCGTTAATGCAAATCGAGATCATCGAGCTCTCGTGTATCCAATACAACTAGCTCCAATGCTTTGGTCAAACACTTATGATCTCATTTGCCAATAACCGCATAAGACATATAACCCGCTCACTAACGGGAGAAAGAATTCTATCTTGGTATTCTATAGGACCTGCTACTTGCCCATCAAGATGCACGTCGAGGTTGACCCCCACCTCCCAGATTACAGGGTCGAACTACTCTAATGAAAATCTTGATGTCACAAGCACATCCCTACTAAATCATCAAGTCGAAGGTTCACGAATACCTATCACAACCTTTTGATTCCGTCGTTGACTGTATCGGAGTGAAATCCGTGCGACGAATCGAGGGTGAGTCAGTTCGAGTATACTAATCCAAATAGCATACCTATAACGTGTGCTCCCACTAACCATTAGCATTCGACAAACACTCTCCATGTCAAAGAACACGTTATAAAAGTCTTCACATAAACTTAATGCCCACTCAAGTTTCATCGACTTGCGAACGATTAAGTATTTGAGCTATAAACCTTTTCCAGTGCCGACCCCCTTATCCAATAAGGAGTGGACATTGAGTCGTCCTTCTGTCCCTGGTTAGAACCATCTCTCTAGTCCTTCTTAAGTACTTGAGAACATTCTTTACGGCAGTCCAATGTTCCCTACCTGGGTTTGCCTGAAACCTACTCACCACGCTTACAGCATGCGCAGTATCAGGTCTTGTACACAACAAAGCATACATAAAGCTACCCATGGCCGAAGCATATAAAATATTACTCATCTCCCTCCATTGTTCCTCACTTTGAGGACACATCTTCGAGGTGAGTTTTTTTCCATGTCGCATTGAAAGGAACCCTCTTTTAGAATCATCCATCTTAAATCGCTTTAAGACCTTATCTATATAGAGGACTTGGGAAATACATATTCTTCTCTTCGCTCTATCCTGGTAGAGCCGAATACCAAGAATATAGGTTGCTTCTCCCAAGTCTTTCATGGAGAAATTACTCGAAAGCCAAGCTTTCACAAAACTAAGCATTCCCACATCATTTCTTATTAATAGAATGTCATATACATATAGTACTCAGAATGCGATCTTTCTCCCACTAACCCTCTTGTATACACAAGGTTCCTCTTCATTTTGCACGAAGTCAAACTCTTTGACTGCCTCGTCAAAACGAAGGTTCCAACTACGCGACGCTTGCTTCAATCCATAAATGGAACGCTGAAGCTTGCACACTTTATGAATATCGACTTCGGACACAAAGCCTTTAGGCTGCTCCATATAGATTTCCTTCTCGAGGAATCCATTAAGGAAAGCCATCTTTACGTCCAATTGCCATATCTCATAATCGTGGTAGGCAGCTATAGCAAGCATCATGCGAATAGACTTGATCATGGCTACGGGCGAGAAGGTATCGTGGTAATCGATCCTTTCCTTCTGGGTATCACCCTTTGCCACAAGCCTGGCCTTATAGGCGTCAACTTTGCCATCTCCATCAGTCTTTCTCTTCTAGATCCACTTGTTCCCAATTGGCACTCTGCCCTTGGGGTGATCTACTAGAGTACAAACCTGATTGAAATGCATCGAGTCTATCTCAGCTTTTATAAGTTCATACCATTTCGCGGAGTCTACATGCACCATCGCTTGGTCATAGGTTGTTGGGTCGGTCTCTTGGCTATCACTTGGAACCTCATGGAGACCCAACTCCTCCAAGTGCACAAGCCCATACTTCTCAGGTAAATGAGACATCCTACTAGACCTACGAGGTGGTTGTACTTGTGTTTCAGAAGGTTCAGTTCTAGTTTCTTACACAGGTGTCTCCCGAGGAGTTTCACTGTATTATTCTAAAGAAATACTTCTACCTACTCCGACTTCCTAAATGAACTCATCTTCCAGGAAGTGTGCTTGTAAAGCAACAACGTTATTTCGATCTTCGGGCATGTAGAATAGATACCTCATCGTCCCAGACGGGAATCCAATGAAACGTCCCTTCGCGGACCTAGCTTCCAACTTCTCCACCTTAGTCTTTTTGACATAGGTGGGACATCCCCGAATCCTAATATGATTAAGACTTGGTTTCCTGCCCTCCCACATCTCATGTGGAGTTTTAGGAATGGATTTAGAAGGACATCTGTTCAATATGTAATCGGCAGCCAGGAGTGCATATCCCCACAGGTAACTTGGTAAGTCAGTATAGCCGAGCATGGAAGGGACCATGTTCAACAAGGTCCGGTTCCTTCTTTCTGACACACCATTTAACTGAGGAGTACCTCGAGGTGTTAGTTGTGAAACTATTCCATGTTCCTTAAGGAACTTGTCAAACTCCGTACTCATATACTCTCCATCTCGGTCCGACCGAAGTGCTTTGATATGATTACCAGTTTTGTTTCTCGACTAGGACCTTGAATTCCTAGAATTTCTCAAAGGCCTCGGGTTTATGTTTCATTAAGTATACATAACCATACCTAGTATGATCGTCTGTAAACATAATGAAATATTGATATCCGTCACATGCTGCTTCCAAAGCACTACATACGTCGGTATTAATTAGTCCCAGTTTATCAGTGGCTCTTTCAAAAGTCCCTGTGAAGGGGGACTTAGTCATTTTACCTTTAAGGCAAGATTCACAAGTGGGAAAGGGATCAGATCCTAATGGACCCATAAGTCCATCTTTTCCATTTTGTAAATCTTGGTCTGACCAACATGACCAAGTCTAAGATGCCATTTCAAAACTTGATTGGTTTCATCCCTACCACGTTTTCTAGTCATAGTATTCACAACTACTTTGTTGCTGAGGTTTAGATGATACAATTCATTTAACAATGTAGCAGTACACACTAGTTTATTTCTGAAATAAATTTTGCAAGAACCATCACCAATGAAAAATGAAAAGCCTTTTCGGTCCATGACCGGAATGGATACAATGTTTTTATGCCCCTTGGGCAAAACAAGTACATCTTCTAAAGTCAAAACAAAGCCGGATTCTAAACCCAAAAGAAGTGATCCTATGTTGGTTGCCTCGACACTATGCCCGCTTCCGACTGTGATCATAACTTCTCCAGCTCCAAGCTTTCTACTTTGTTCCAGATCCTGATTCACGGTACAAATATGAGAACTACCACCAGAATGAAATACAGTAGCAGAACAATTTGTTTCCAAAACTAAAAGTTCTGTACCTGAAGTGCCATGAAGAATCGGACAGTCTCTAGCCCAGTTGCCCAGCTCACCGTACTTGAGACAAGCATCCTTCTTCTTCTTGTTCTTCGGAAACATCGGGGCCTTGCCCTTTCCCTTGAAGTGCTTGGCTTGTGGTCCCGTCTGCTTCTTGGTCTTTTTATTCTTGTTCTTAAAGCTCCGAGGTCCAGAAGAAATCACAAGGGCAGACTCCTTCATACGCGGAGTCTTCATTTGAGACTTAGCGGTCACCAGTATGTTCATTAGCCCAGCTAAGTTACATGTAATCTTATTGCAATTGAAGTTCATAACAAACTGAGAGACAGTCAAGGAGAGACTATAAGATAAGGTTGGTTTGAAGAGAAGTATCCATTTTAAAATCAAGAGCCTCCAATCTCTCGATCATGGATATCATTTTGAGGACGTGTTCCCCAACCTTCTCACCTTCCTTCATCCTTGCACCGAACAGTTGCTTGGATGTCTCATATCTAGCAGTTCTGCTGTGCTCACCCTAAAGTTCGGTTAAGTGAGATAGAATCTGCCTAGCAGAAGTCATTTTCTCATGATCTATCTGAAGCTCATTTGACATAGAAGAAATCATGTAAGCACAGACTTTTATGTCATCCTTAACCCACTTTTTTTGGTTTTCGATCTCTTCTTGATTGGCTCTAGTCCGCACAGGAAGCGCCGGAATGTCCGTCGCCAAGACGTATCCCAGTGCCTCTATACTGAGGACAATCATCAGATTATAGAGTCAGTCCACAAAGTTAGGACCAATCAGGGTGTTCTTCTCGAGTATATTTGCGAGTGGATTCAATGTCATATTGAGAGTTATGTCTGCATTAAGTACGACAGATTAATTAGTGACTTGTTTTATTATGATTTGAGTATAGAATTAAGGGCTTTTCTATCCTTGTTACCCAGCTCCTACTTTTTTTATCGGAATAACACACTCCCACGTGAAAACCGGAAGTATCGTCGCTCTACTTCATAGTGGTGATCGAGTTCTTTATAAATCTTAATAGAGGGCAACCGAACAGGTTTCTAGTCTATTAATTTTCATAAAGTGGTGTCCAACACTAACCCATATAATGGATGATTTGATCTTCTTTTCCCCTTTATTCACTCCCCTCAAACTATACAGTTTCTATGGTTCGTGAACAAGTTAAATTTATACCACCGACGCAAATCAGTTTCACAATTGAATCTTATCCGGCAACCTATCAGGTTTCTAAAATTTGCTCCAACCGAAGGCATCCAATGCGCTCCAGGTAATTTATCCGTCCTCCCCGAACGACTACCCCGATAACTCGGAAGCATAGCACATCCGATTTGGATTTCAATTTCCCGAAAGCTCGATGGAGGGAAGGAAAACCTTGAAACCTTATAAACTAAATAATTTTTTGTGGGAAAATTATCGCGATTAATGTTACACTTTGCACATTAATTCATTTAAACGCATTTGTGGTATTCATACAATATGAAACAACCATTCACATGTGGTTCATGGACCGTTCCTAGAAAACAAAAACTACATAATCTAATTACAAGTCTTCGTCTTGAATCTTCGTCTTCTCAAAACGGATCTTCCTACGGTCTTCGTCATTCCATATAAATTTTACATTGAAATTGCATCCTAGATACAAATATTTCTAGTAAAATTAATAGGCTCAAAACGGCCTTTACAACCTAATCGAATAAACCGAACGATTCAAAACTAAGCACATACCCATTCAAAAGCATTCATCCAATAAATACTATATAAACGGAAGGCATAGAGATACATTGATCCAATCAACAATCTGAACCGATCCAATCGATTCACACAACCGGTAATATGAAAAATGTTCAAATAATTCAGTCACCCATAAATATTCCAGTTAATCAAATTTCCCTTATAAAATGAAATACCATAAATCATTTTAATCATATTAAATCCAATTTAACATGTGGGAGATTAATTTTCTGGAATACACAAAAAAATCGAGCGGGGGCAAAAACTGGCCTGTCAAACCGAGTCACCTTCGGCAGTCTGCCGGCAGACATGCCTTGTCCCGAAAGGCAGGGTCGAGTCACGCTCGACAGCCTGATGGCCAGGCAAGGCCCGTGTCGCCTGACACGCTCGGGTCGTCCTGCCTGGCATGGCCCGTGTTGCCAGACACGGCCGGGTCTGCCTGGCAGTGGCCTGGGGACTGCCAGACACGGCCCGTGTCAAACAAGACACAGCCGAGTCACCCTGGCAGCTTCCCGCCCTTTGTCCGAAAAGTCGTCCGACGATGATTCGGAGCTAGATTTTCGTCCGGATATCCAATATCAATATTTTCCGACTTTTATATCCTCAATATAAATCATGTTTCCCAGAAATTTGACTTTTATGAAAAATACAACTATTACGAACAAAAAACATATACCACGATTATGACTAAAATGATTCCAAATCATTCACCATGTAATCGAGCATTCCAAATGCCAATATCGTATATACGATCGCAAGACCTACGATCCGATACCACTGTTGGAATTCGGTGCCTAAAACAAAGGCCCAGTGGAAGCGGTAAAACGAAAATTAATTCGATCTGAATCCCTACAAGGATCGATCGAGCTATGTATATACGAATACATAAACGAAAACACAAGATATGTAAGAAACTCACCCTTGTAGTCCGTTGATTAAATGGATTCCTTCTCTTGAGCTATTCCCCAAGATTTAGTTGTGTATCCCTACGATCAAATGTGCTCCAAGCCCTAGGATGATCCAACATCGAAAATACAACGCCTCTACTTGCCACGTGCCAGAGAAATGAACGGGTTGACGATCACCTTGCTATCCTCCAAGGACACGGTTAGAGCTAGGTTATAAAGATATTGATTTGTGATTACAACACTCTAAGTGTATAACTCACTCTCTCTTTAATTTCTTGATTTTTCTCCAAGAATCACCAAGAGCACATGAAGAAGAAGAAGACTATAAGAAAAACTTTTTCTCTCTCTCTTGAACTCTTTCTCGCGTATGGGATGGGTAGTATGAGTGAGGAGTAGTCTTCACTTTTATTCTTTAATCACCACATGAAATCACCTTTACAATATAAAAGGGAGATTACATGTCCCCTAAGACAAAACACTTCATGATATTAAATCATGAAGTCTTCCACCACATTAGGTGGAAGATAAAGGAGGGGCGGCCATCTACAATGGTAGGAGGAGTTCGGTCCGTTTCGGGCTCCCGCGAGTCCAAACAGATAAACTCCGATTCCGTTCCGATATATTTATATCAATTAATTAATCCAATTAATTAATAATATCAAATACATAATAACATAATTAATTTCTCCAAGAAATAATTATATTCATGAATTAAATTAATCACCCAATAATTTATTTAATTCATTACGCCGTAAATTAATTTATCCGATAAATTAATTTAGACATCCAATGTCCCAAATTTAGATATCCAATATCTAATATTCATAATGAGAGAATAAGCTTGATTCATTCTGTTGTCAATCTTATTGCGCGACTCGGTAGGTTCGTCTCAGTCAGCAATGGGAGGAACCAAAGAGTAGTAGCACCACCTAGCTAGTCTGGCGGACTACACTGTACCCCAACTGAGAACGAATTATTGGGATCATTCAAGAACCATTATGTCGTGAATACCAGTATACGTATAACCCTTCTTTCAAATGTCCCGATCAAGATATAGGGTCACGGTCAGTCAAACCCTATCTGTACCTGACGCTATGCATGCGTTAATGCAAATCGAGATCATCGAGCTCTCGTGTATCCAATACAACTAGCTCCAATGCTTTGGCCAAACACTTATGATCTCATCTGCCAATAACTGCATAGGAGATATAACCCGCTCACTAACGGGAGAAAGAATTCTATCTTGGTATTCAGTAGGACCTGCTACTTGCCCGTCAAGATGCACGTCGAGGTTGACCCCCGCCTCCCGTCTTACAGGGTCGAACTACTCTAATGAAAATCTTGACGTCACAAGCACATCCCTACTAAATCCTCAAGTCGAAGGTTCATGAATACCTATCACAACCTTTCGATTCCGTCATTGACTGCCCCGGAGTGAAATCTGTGCGACGAATCGAGGGTGAGTCAGTTCAAGTATACTAATCCAATTAGCATACCTATAACGTGTGCTCCCACTAACCATTAGCATTCGACAAACACTCTCCATGTCAAAGAACACGTTATACAAGTCTTCACATAAACTTAATGCCCAGTCAAGTTACATCGACTTGCGAACGATTAAGTATTTAAACTATAAACCTTTTCCCGTGCCGACCCCCTTATCCAATAAGGAGTAACACGTTTTGCTCTCAAATACACGGACTAGTTTCTATATATATAATTACGAGTTAGGAATACCAGTAACTACTAGTAAATAAAGAAACATTCATTGCCCTATATAAATGATTTATATAATTACAAGTACAATGCCCTCACTCAACATCCTCTGGGTGGCATTCGAGGGCATACTCCTAACATGGCATTGAGTGTAAGTGGGAGATTGTTAGGAGTATGCCCTCGAATGCCACCCAGAGGATGTTGAGTGAGGGCATTGTACTTGTTATTATATAAATCATTTATATAAGGCAATGGATGTTTCTTTATTTACTGGTAGTTATTGGCGTTCCTGACTCATAGATATACATAAAGTAACAAGTCCGTGTATTTGAGAGCAAAACGTTCCACTACTTATTGGATAAGGGGATCAGCACTGGAAAGGTTTATAGCTCAAATACTTAATCGTTCGCAAGTCGATCAAACTTGACTGGGCGTTAAGTTTATGTGAAGACTTGTATAATGTCTTCTTTGACATGGAGAGTGCGTGTTGAACGCTAATGGTTAGTGGGAGCACATGTTATAGGTATGCTAATTGGATTAGTATACTCGAACCGACTCACCCTCGATTCGTCGCATGAATTTCACTCCGGGACAGTCAATGACGGAACGAAAGGTTGTGATAGGTATTCGTGAACCTTCAACTTGAGGATTTAGTAGGGATGTGCTTGTGACGTCAAGATTTTTATTAGAGTAGTTCGACCATGTAAACCGGGAGGCGGGGGTCAACCTCGACATGCATCTTGACGGGCAAGTAGCAAGTCCTACTGAACACCAAGATAGAATTCTTTCTCCCATTAGTGAGCGGGTTATATGTCCTATGCGGTTATTGGAAGATGAGATCATAAGTCTTTGGCCAAAGTATTAGAGCTAGTTGTATTGGATACACGAGAGCTCAATGATCTCGATTTGCAATAACTTTTGCATAGCGTCAAGTACATATAGGGGTTGACTGACCGTGACCCTATAACTTGATCGGGACATTTGAAAGAAGGGTTTATTCGTATACTTCACGACAGAATAGTTCTTGAATGGTCCCATCATTCGTTCTCAGTTGGGGTACAGTGTAGGCCGCCAGACTGGCTAGGTTGTGCTACTACTCTTTGGTTCCTCCCATTGCTGACTGAGACGGACCTACCGAGTCGCGCAATAGGATTGACGACTGAATGAATCGAGCTTATTCTCTCATTATGAATATTAGATATTAGATATCTAATTAATTGGGACAGTGGATGTCTAAATTGATTTATTGGATAAATTAATTTACGGTCTAATGAATTAAATAAATTACTAGGTGATTAATTTAATTCATGAATATAATTATTTCTTGGAGAAATTAATTATGTTATTATGTATTTGATATGATTAATTAATTGGATTAATTAATTGATATAAATACATCGGAATGGAATCGGAGTTTATCTTTCTGGACTCGCGGGAGTCCGAAACGGACCGAACTACGCCTTATATACGGTCGCCCCGCCTTTGTCTTCCACCTAATGTGGTGGAAGACTTCATGATTAAATATCATGAAGTGTTTTGTCTTAGGGTACATGGAATCTCCCTTTTATATTGTAAAGATGATTTCATGTGGTGATTGAAGAATATAAGGAAGGCTAACTCACACTTACCATACCCTTGGCATTTTCATACGTGAGAAAGAGTTCAAGAGAGAGAAAAAGTTTTTCTCATAGTCTTCTTCTTCTTCATGTGTTCTTGATGATTCTTGGAGAAAAATCAAGAAATTAAAGAGAGAGTGAGTTATACACTTAGAGTGTTGTAATCGCAAATCAATAGCTTCATCACCTAGCTCTAGCCGTATCCTTGGAGGATACCAAGGTGATCGTCATCCTGTTTGTTTCTCCGGCGCGTGGCAAATAGAGGCGTTGTATTTTTTGACGTTGGATCATCCAAGGGCTTGGAGCACATTGGATCGTAAGGATATACAACTAAAGCTTGGGGAATAGCTCAAGAGAAGGAATCCATTTAATCAACGGACTACAAGGGAGAGTTTCTTACATCTCTTGTGTTTTCGTTTATATATTCATATAGATGTAGCTCAATCGATCCTCGTAGGGATTCGTATCGAATTAATTTTCATTTTATGGCTTCCGTTGGGCCTTCGTTTTAGGTACCGTTCCCAACACTTACGTGCCTTGTGTATTCTTCAGAATGTCTGCTGGTAGGGGTCAGGGACGAGGCTGTGGTCGTGAATGCGGACGAGGACGTGGCGCCGCTGTTTCCCTTAGTTATATTAGGGATCGACCAACCCCAGTTTATCTAACCCGGTGCATCCTGACATCGAAAGTCAGTACGACCAGTCGACTGGCTAAGGGAACAGCGCAGATGTTGTAGTTGCAAATGTCCTTCAACAGTTGGTTAACCAGATGACCATCTTGGCCCAAGCCGTTCAATTGAACAATCCGAACCCAACAATGGATGCCTTGCTTCAGAATGTGATCCGTATGCACCCTCCACAGTTTGGCGGTGCCACCGACCCCATTAGGTTGGGAGGATTGGCTAGCAGAGTTAGAGAAAGTTTTTGAAGCATTTGATTGTCCTGAAGCGAGGAAAGTACCGATTGCTCAGTATTTCCTCACCAAGGAGGCCGCAATGTGGTGGAAAGTTGTCAAGCCACAAGATCATGTTGCTACGTGGGAAGAGTTCAAAGAGCTACTGGAGGCCGAGTTTTGTCCTTGGCCAGTGCTAGGGGGCAGAATCCGGGCCTTTTTCGAGGCTAAGCCGCAGAACATTCCCGTTTCGCAGGCAATCGTGGAGTACAACCAACAATTGATCCACGTGAAGAATCAAGTTCGAAACGAGCGTGACAAGATACGTTACTTTGACATGTGGATGAATATGGATTTACGGCGGTACATGGTCGGATTTGATTGCACCACCTTGAAGAAATATCAGGATAGGGCTTTGGCCCATGACATGTTAAGCCCCAACAACGATACCACCGAAGAACTAAAGAAGCAGAAGATTGCGGGGAATTTTTCTGGCTCTAAGAGTGACAACTTCCAGAGACCTCATGCGACTAACTCTTCCGTCGAGCAGTCGTCACGTTCTGCTAGAGGGAAGAGGAGTTCCCGTTCTGCTCCGGGCACCTCAGCTCGCCCGATGACTTGCTATAATTATGGTCAACCAGGCCACATTAATTTGGAATGCAATTTCCCACCTTTAAAATGTCACACTTGCGGGCAGATGGGTCATAGAGCGGCGTATTGTTCTGAACCAAATCAGACTCTGGACAATCGGGCTTCTGCCCCAGTGCCACTAGATCAGCGGAAATCATTTGGTCAGTCACAGCAGAGCCACGACAGAGGCCGAGGACGAGGTTAGAATACTAGAGGGGGAGATTCTAGCGTCGGTTCGGCACACCCCCAAGTCTATGAGATACGTCGAGCGGACGAACCCAATGCGGCAGTGGCCTTAGGTACCATTCATATCCTATCTCATCCAGTTCGTGTACTTTTTGAATCGGGTGCTACACATTCTTTCATCTCCTTGGAGTGTGTACGCCGTTTGAATATAACTTGTATGACTGCTTGCGATCCTTTCATTGTGAAACTACCTAGCGGGGATAGAATTATGGGAAACCGGGAGATTAGAGATTTTCCGGTGAATATAGCCGGTATAGATTGTTTATTGAATTTTATTGTGGTTGATATGGAAGGCGAGGATTGGCTTGATGGTCACCAAGCGATTATGAATTACCGTACTAAGGTTATCACTATGATGACTGAAGACGGATCCGAGTACTCATTTTTGGGATGTAAGTCGGGCCAACCTAAGTTGCTTATCAGCACCATGAAGGCCGTAAAACTTTTGAATAAAGGTTGCACGGGCTATTGGTGTTATGCTTTGCAGACAGAAGGGAACGAAGTCAATTTCTCTTCGATTCCAGTTGTTAATGAGTATCCCGATGTTTTTCCGGAGGACCTCCCGGGATTACCGTTCTGTGGACTTAGAGCCTGATTCAGCTCCAATTTCTAAGGCTCTGTATAGGATGGCACCATCCGAGATGCAGGAATTAAAGAGTCAGTTGGGAGAACTTCTGGAGAAAGGGTACATCAGACCGAGTGCTTCGCCTTGGGGCGCGCCTATTCTTTTTGTGAGAAAGAACGATGGTTCACTATGTTTATGCATTGATTACCGTGAATTGAACAAGGTGACCATCAAAAACAAGTATCCTTTGCCACGTATATATGATCTGTTTGATCAGTTGCATGGAGCCGCGGTATTCTCGAAAATTGATTTGAGGTCGGGATACTATCAACTTCGGGTGAAAGAGTCCGATGTTCCGAAGACAGCATTTCGAACGAGATACGGACATTATGAGTTTGTGGTCATGCCTTTTGGATTGACTAATGCACCGACAGTATTCATGCAATTAATGAACAAGATATTTATCGAGTACCTCGACAGGTGTGTGGTCGTCTTTATTGACGACATCTTGATTTATTCTCGGGATAAGGAGGAGCATGCCCGACATTTGTGGTTGATACTAAATATTTTGAAAGCCGAGCGCCTCTATGCAAAGTTCTAGAAATGTGAGTTCTGTTTGGAAGATGTTATGTTTCTCGGCCATGTGATTTCGGCTAAAGGGGTTCGTGTAGACCCGCAGAAGATTGAGGCAGTGCTAGATTGGGCACTTCCTAAAAATGTTAAAGAAGTTCGTAGCTTTTTGGGTCTTGCTGGGTATTACCGTCGGTTTGTCGAGGGGTTTTCGAAACTCGCTCGGCCACTCACAAAATTACTCCAGAAGGCAGAGAGGTTTGTTTGGACGGCTGAGAGACAATAGAGCTTCGATAAGCTGAAGAGATGTTTGACCTCAGCGCCGATTCTAGCCTTACCGCATGGTAGTGAAGGATTTGCAGTCTATAGCGACGCTTCGGGACAAGGCCTTGGATGTGTGGTTATGAAACATGATAAAACGATAGCTTTTGCGTCATATAATCGCGATTATGGTGTGATCTGGGCATTGGCCCAAAGCTAAGGACACACCAAGCCCAGATAAGAGATAAGGACAATTGAAGCTGTATGAGATGAACTATCCTACTCACGATTTGGAGTTAGCCACAATTTTCTTCGCACTCAAGATTTGGCGACACTATTTGTATGGTTCTCCGTGTCGGATTTATACCGATCACAAGAGTCTGAAGTATATTTTCAGTCAGAAAGAGATGAATATGAGACAGAGACATTGGTTAGAATTGATAAAGGATTACGATTTGAAAATTCTTTACCACCCAGGAAAAGCCAATGTCGTTGCGGATGCTTTGAGCCGCAAAACGGCATCGCTTCAGATGCTCGAGGTTCTTACATCTCAGACGAAGATTCGTCAGGACTTAATTGACCAAGGAATAGAAGTTTGGCTTTAGCGAGTACAAGGACAGTTGTGCGCTCTCGAAATTACTTCATCCTTGGTTGACGACATCAAAGGGAAACAGTGGAGTGACCCGATGATCTCTCGACTAAAGGAAGTGGCTTTATGGTTCACGAGGATAGTATTCTGAGATTCCAGGGCAGGCTTTGTATTCCGAATGATCTAGTGTTGAGGCAGAGAATTCTCTGCGAATCTCATGCTACGCCTTACTCAATCCACCCCAGAACGAGTAAGATGTACAAAGACTTGAAGAGAAATTTTTGGTGGAATAATATGAAGAAAGATGTCACGGAATTTGTACTACGGTGCTTGATGTGTCAACAAGTCAAGATCGAACATCAACGACTAGTGGGGTTGTTGAAGCCGCTTCCCATTCCCGAGCAGAAGTGGGAAGATATCTCTATGGATTTTATCACTGGCTTGCTAAGAACTAGAGCCAGAATGAATATGATTTGGGTAATCATCGATCAGTTGACCAAGTCTACACACTTCTTGGGTATTAAGGATACTTGGGGACCGGAGAGATTGGAACGCACTTTTGTAGCCGAGATTGTAAGATTGCATGGTGCTCCTAAGACCATTGTTTCCGATCGAGATGGTCATTTCATATCGCATTTTTGGCAGGCCGTTCATCAGACTTTGGGTACTAAGTTGATATTGAGCACGTCCTTTCATCCTCAGTCTGACGGTCAGTCAGAGAGGACGATTCAGATGTTGTAGGATATGATGCGGGCTTGTGCCCTAGACTGGAGTAATGATTGGGAGCTTCACTTGCCGTTGATCGAGTTTGCCTACAATAATAGTTGGCATGCGTCGATCAAAATGGCACCGTTCGAGGCACATTATGGTAGGCAATGTAGGTCGCCATTATGTTGGGACGAGGCTTCGGAGCTAGTCGGAATGGAGCCGGATATGTTGATGGAGACTAAGGAAAAGATTTCTATTATCCGGGACCGGTTGTTTATTGCCCAGAGCCATCAGAAATCTTATGCTGATACTCGTCATCGACCTTTGGAGTTCGAAGTGGGGGATCATGTTCTACTCAAGATGTCGCCGACCAGAGGGGTTTTCCGCTTCGGGAAAAAGGGAAAACTTAGTCCGAGGTATATCGGACCTTTCGAGATTTTGGACAGGGTTGGAGATTTAGATTATCGCTTGGCGTTGCCTCCAGCTTTGAGTCACGTCCATAGTGTTTTTCATGTGTCTCAGTTGAGAAAGTACATGCCGGATCTAAGCCATGTTATCGACTATAGTGAAATTGACGTAGCCAAGGACATTACCTTTCCGGAGAGGCCAGTGAAGATCCTTGAATGTCGTGAGAAACAACTTCGGCATAAAACCATTCCATTGGTTAAAGTGCAATGGTTGAGACATGGAGTCGAGGAGGCGACTTGGGAGATGGAAGAGAAGATGTGATCGGAGTACCCCGAACTTTTTGTTTCTTAAGTTTCGGGACAAAACGTGTTTTTAGAGGGGGAGAATGTAATACCCGTACTTTTTATTGACTGATTGACCTTGCAGTTATTTCTATTTTGTCGCTCTGTAAACTCCTTGTAATGTTATCGATGTTGTTATAGAGTTTCATACCTTGTTTGGATCATGATCGTGTTGTTTAGACCTTTCGGAAGTGTTATGGGCTAGAGAGATAGCGCATGCTAGGACTAGGATAATACACGCTAATTCTGCTTGAGTAGCGCACGCTAGCTTTGAGCCTTAGCGCGTGGTAAGGGTCCAGACATGGCAGAGGCAGTGGCTAATTCTGCTCTCTAGACTAGCAGTTAGGGCACTCTAGGAGTTTGCTAGTGCACACTATTCGTGGTCAGTAGCGCGCGCTAACATGTCTGTAGCGCACGCTAACAAGCTGGGTCGGCAGAGGCAGTGAGGTTTTTAGACTGTCTGGACTATCAGGTAACGTACGCTAGGGTTCGGCTAGTGCATGCTATAAGTGTTCGTAGCGCATGCTAAGCTATGAAAGCAGCGCACGCTAAGACTCGAGCAGGGCAGAGGATAGTAGGTTCTGGACTCCAATTTCTGGACACCGACTCCCAGGTAGCACACGCTAACTATCGGCTAGCGCACGCTAAAGGAAGGCGATTAGCGTGTGCAATGGTATACCTAACGCATGCTAATGAGGATGGTAGAATCTACTGGACTACCGGGTGACCCCATTAGCGCACGCTAATTTTGAGGTGTAGCGTGCGCTAGACTCGGCGCAACATATAAGGGATAGTTGACCCTTCACTCGTCATTTTTCCTTCTTTTTTTCACATTTCTGATCGAGAGAGCTCGGGAGAGGCAATTTGGGGAGATTTGAGGCGATCCATATTCAACAATCATCATCTTGAGATGGATAACAAAGATTTCACAACATCTAATCCATTTTTATCTTCCAAATCAAGGTAAAAATCCTTAGAACCCTAATTTGGGGTATTTTAGGGTTTTTCTTAGATTCGTCCGATTTATCCATTTTGGATCTTGAGAACCTTGATATTATGAAGTATCTACCCCGCTTACATGTTTTCCCTACGATTTTATGGATTGTTTTGTACCTTGTTCGGATGTCAGAAGCTTTGAGTGATTTTCCAACCTCTAGATGTTTACCCTTGTAGTTTCATGTACCGTAGGCGGGTTTCAGGAGTTTCTTCGTGTGATTTGAGTATGGATTATTGATTATCATTTTCCTTGCAAATTATTTAGGTGCCGGAAGTGCGTTCTCGGACCTACAGAACTTATACTCTTTTCCTTCCGATTTCTCGATGTCTCAAAGGCAAGTATATGTTTATGATTGTACGTTCTAGACTTTGAAAGTAATATATATGATTGGCATGATTGTTTATATCCACTATGGGACGGACCGACGTGTCCTCTGAGGGGTTCGTAGCCTTTGGTGTGATTCCACGGATATTTGGGTTGACCACTCTAGGACGGACCGATGGGTCCTCTGGGGGTTCCGTAGCCTCTTGTGCGATTCCACGGTTGATCATGTATGTATTTTTGTGATGCTATGATATTTAGTTATTCCGGAATACTAGTCTTGAAATGATGAATTGACGGTTACTTTTACTTTATTGTCGAGGAGTATTGTGTTTCATATTCGATATACTTGCACTAGTTATTCGACGGCTAACCCCTTCATGGGGGAAATACTTTTTATGTATTTCAGGTTCCAAGAGAGCGGACAGGCCGGTATTAGGTCGGCATGAAGATGATGGGCAAGCGTGATACTGTGTCTTATCTCTGGTTACATTTTGTGTTTCCTCCATTCGGTGTTGTTGTACTGGAATGGCTTTTGAATACTCGAGTATTGGTTTCAGTTTCCTTGATGTTCCGGCCTGTGTTGCCGAGGTATTGATTTGTGACGTGTTGTATTTAGATACATTGGTTATGGTTTGAATACCATTTGTATTGTCTTTCATTTCATTGTATTTGGTCCTTCTCGGTCAAATGTTATAATTCCGCGTATGCATAGCCTTGTAGGTCCCACGGCGGGGCTCACGGTACCTTAACATACCCTGAATAACTTGGGGGTGTTATACTATTTTGGGTGTATCATCCCAACACAGTGGTGATCTACACTTTGTCATCTAATGCCTCAAACGGCGCCATGTCAATACTAGCATGCAAACTGTCATAATAGGCAAAACCTACCAAGCCGAGATGACTGATCCAATCCTTATCCCAATCAAGGACACATGCTCGCAGCATGTCCTCTAGGGTCTAGATAGTACATTCAATTTGACCGTCAGTTTGAGAATGGTAAGTAGTGCTAAAGTTTAGTCGCGTGCCCAAAGCTTTATCCACTGCTTTCCAAAATCAAGACATGAAACGTGCACCTTTATCAGACACAATGGGTTTAGGCATGCTGTGAAGTCGAACGATAGAATGAATAACGCTTCCAACTTGTTGGCGCCAGATGCTTCTGGTATACCAAGAAAATGTGCAAATTTTGTGAGTCTATCAACAATGACCCAAGTTCTATTCTTCCCTCCTTTAGCTGTAGGAAGTCCGGTACGAAATCCGTTGAGATATCCTCCCACTTCCACTCGGGTATTGGAAGTGGTTGAATTATCATTACTGGCCTCTTATGTTCAATCCCCACTTTCTGGCTTGTCATATATCGAGCTACTAATTCAGCTATGTTGCGCTTCAAGTTTGGCCACCAGTAGTGTTGCTTGAGATATTTATACATTTTGCTCGTGCCGGGATCAATAGAGTATGGCGTAGTGTGGGCATCCTTCAATATCGTTTGCTTGAGCTGTTCGTTAGAAGGAATACACAGTCGATTTCGGAACCTTAGGATTCTGTCCGTATGAATGACGAAATCCGATGATTTTCCCGAAGGAATATCGTCAATAATGCCTTGTATTTCGGGGTCCTCTACTTGCCTCTGAAGAATTCCATCCAACAATGATGATCGTAGGTTCATGGTGCACAGTTGTCCTTGTTCTTCTCGAATCCAGACCTCAATGTTCTTCTTCGTTAGCTCGCGTTGCAGCTCCACTTGTGATGTCAATCTACATAGTATGTGTTCCTGGTGGTCTTTTGGCTAAGAACGTCAGCTACCACACTTGCCTTTCCTGGGTGATATTGGATATCCACGTCGTAATCATTGATGAGTTCCAACCACCTCCTCTGCCTCATGTTTAACTCCTTCTGCGTGAAGATGCACTTGAGAATTTTGTGATCCATGAAGATTTGGCATCTGGCACCATATAAGTAGTGTCTCCAAATCTTCAAAGCATAGATCTCAGTAGCAAGTTCCAAGTCATGAGTAGGGTAGTTGACTTCGTAAGGTTTCAATGGGCGTGACGCATATGCGATGACCTTACCGTGTTATATCAGAATACAACCCAGTCCTTGTTTACAAGCGTCGCTATAGATGACGAAGCTGCCCATCCCTTGAGGAAGCATTAACACTGGAGCACTTGTCAGCCGCCACTTGAGTTTGTCGAAGCTCTTTTGACATGCCTTGTTCCACTCGTACTTGGTAGTCTTACCGAGAAGTTTGGTTAGAGACTGCTAATGCATAAAGGCATACCTTATGATCTTCGATTCATAATTGAAGCCAAGGTAAGAATAGCAGGTGAATTCACAGAAGCACCTACTAAATTCTTATCAGGGATTGGAAAATTTTCATATTTAAAAAAAAAGACGAGCAAAGAAAATGGGAGTTTGTTATAAGTGTGCTCGTTGGGCTTTTTATTCGAAATATCGATCTCTAGGAATTCATTCCGCAAACAGAGAAGACAAAATTAAGTTCATTAAGGATGGTCAAAATAAGGAATCATTCGATAGTGTTCTAATGACTCTTGAAACGCAGTCTAGTGGATATGTGCAACATGAAATTCTATGTTTGAAAGAGAAATTCAGATTTGAATATGAACAACATCTCGAGAATCTAATGGTAAAATACACTGTTTGCCAATTTATAAGAAAACTAGATGGAATCTTATCCCGACTCATAGAAGGCGTTGAAGTCATTTCTGAACGTAAAATCAGTGGAAGATTTGAGCAATCACAACTACTGTTCATCCACATCAGTGTTTACTTTTTTAATTTTATCATTCCTTTAAAGTTTTTCTTTTCAAATAAAAAATAGTGACATGTAATAAATGCATTCAATATTCTACCTAATACGTGAAGCGCAATTAACGCGTTTACTTTTTCGCCGAATAAGTTAAAATTTATTATTGTTTTCAGAAATCCCCCTAATAAGTTAATTTAAATAATGTTTCACCCTCGGTTTATACTTCTATAAATATTATCTCTTTCTTCGTCACTTTACACCTCAAATATTTCTAGCAAACACAAAAGAAAGAAAGAAAAAGAGATGGAAACAACCTATGATCGTAAATTCTCAAGTATCTGTGTTTTCTCTGGATCTAATCCCAGAAAAAGTGGTGAAACCATCACTACAGCATATAATCTTGGTAAAATATTAGCTGAAAGGAATATTAAGTTGATATATGGAGGAGGAAGTTGTGGGTTGATGGGGTACGTAGCAAAAGGTGCTTATGAAGCAAGCGGTCAAGTTCAAGGTATCATTGCTAGTGCTCTTACTAAACCTGCTGGTAAGATTTATAAAGAACTCGATCACCACTATGAAGTAGAGCGATGATACTTCCGGATTTTACATGGGAGTGTGTTATTCCGATAAAAATAGTGGGAGCTGGGTAACAAGAATAGAAAAGACCTTAATTCTATACTCAGAACATAATTAAACGAGTCACAAATTAATCTGTTACACTTAATGCAGACATAACTCTCAATATGACAATGAATCCACTCGCAATTCTACTCGAGAAGAACACCTGATTGGACCTAACTTTGCGGACTGGCTCCGCAATCTGATGATTGTCCTCAGTATAGAGGCACTGGGATACGTCTTGGAGACGGACATTCTGGCACCTCATGTGCGGACAAGAGCCAATCAGGAAGAGATTAAAAACCACGAAAAGTGGGTTAAGGATGACGTAAAAGTCCGTGCATACATGATGGCTTCTATGTCTAATGAGCTTCAGAGAGCTCATGAGAAAATGACTTCTGCTAGGCAGATTCGATCTCACTTAACCGAACTTTATAGTGAGCACAGCCGAACTGCTAGATATGAGATATCCAAGCAACTGTTCGGTGCAAGGATAAAGGAACGTGAGAAGGTTGGGGAACACATACTCAAAATGATATCCATGATCGAGAGATTGGAGGCTCTTGATTTTAAGATGGATACTTCTCTCCAAACCGACCTTATCCTTCAGTCTCTCCCTGATTCCTTCTCACAGTTTGTTATGAACTTTAACTGCAATGAGATTGCATGTAATTTAGCTGGGCAAATGAACAAACTTGTGACCGCTCAGTCTCAGATGAAGACTCCACGGATGAAGGAGTCTGCTCTTGTGATTTATTATGGATCTCGGAGGTCTAAGAACCAGAGGAAAAAGAACAAGAAGCAGACTGGACCACATGCCAAGGACTTCAAGGGCAAGGGCAAGGCCCCAACGGTTCCGAAGATCAAGAAGAAAGACACTTGTCTGAAGTGCGGTGAGCTGGGCCACTGGGCTAGAGAGTGTCCTATTCTTCATGGCACTTCAGGTACAGAACTTTTTGTTTTGGAAATAAATTGTTCTGCTACTGTATTTTCTACTTCCTAGATACTAGATTTTGGTTTTAGTTCTCATATTTGTACCGTGAATCAGGATCTGGAATAAAGTAGGAAGCTTGGAGCTGGGGAAGTGATGGTCACTGTCGGAAGCGGGCATAGTGTTAAGGCAACCGACATAGAATCACTTCTTTTGGGGTTAGAATCCGACTTTGTTTTGACTTTACAAGATGTACTTGTTTTGCCTAAGGGGCATACAAACATTGTATCCATTCCGGTCATGGACAGAAAAGGCTTTTCATTTTTCATTGGTGATGGTTCCTGCAAAATTTATTTCAGAAATAAACTAGTGGGTACTGCTACATTGTTAAATGGATTGTATCATCTAAATCTCAGCAACAAAGTAGTTGTGAATACTATGACTAGAAAACGTGATAGGGATGAAACCAATCAAGTTTTGAAATGGCATCTTAGACTTGGTCATGATGGTCAGACCAAGGTTTACAAAATGGAAAAAGATGGACTTATGGGTCCATTGGGATCGGATCCTTTTCCTACTTGTGAATCTAGCTTTAAAGGCAAAATGACTAAGTCCCCCTTCACAGGGACTTTTGAAAGATCCGCTGATAAACTGGGATTAATCCATACCGACGTATGTGGTGCTTTGGAAGTAGCACGTGACGGATATAAGTATCATTACTTTTACAGATGATCATACTAGGTATGGTCATGTATACTTAATGAAACATAAATCCGAGGCCTTTGAGAAATTCCAAGAATTTAAGGCACTAGTCGAGAAACAAACTGGTAATCATATCAAAGCACTTCGGTCGGACTGAGGTGGCAAGTATATGAGTATGGAGTTTGACGAGTTCCTTAAGGAACATGGAATAGTTTCACAACTAACACCTCCAGGTACTCCTCAGTTAAATGGTATGTCAGAAAGAAGGAACCAGACCTTGTTGGACATGGTCCGTTCCATGCTGGGCTATACTGACTTACTGATTTACCTATGGGGTATACACTCCTGAATGCTGCATATATCTTGAATAGATGTCCTTCTAAATCCATTCCTAAAACTCCACATGAGATGTGGGAGGGCAAGAAACCAAGTCTTAATCATATTAGGATTTGGGGATATCCCACCTATGTCAAGAAGACTAAGGTGGAGAAGTTGGAAGCTAGGTCCGCAAAGAGAGGTTTCATTGGATTCCCACCTGGGACGATGGGGTATCTATTCTACATGCCCAAAGATCGAAAGATCGTTGTTGCTTTACAAGAACTCTTCCTGGAAGATGAGTTCATTCAGGAAGGCGGACTAGGTAGAAGTATTTCTTTAGAAGAATATAATGAAACTCCTCAGGAGACACCTGTGCAAGAAAATGGAACCAAACCTTATGTAATGCAAGTACAACAACCTCGTAGGTCAAGTAGGGTGTCTCATTTACCTGAGAGGTATAGTTTTATGTACTTCGAGGAACTGGTTTTCCATGAGGTTCTAGGTGATAAACAAGAGACCGACCCACGACCAATGACCTACCAATGGTGGATATAGACTCCATGAAATAGACTGTAGCAGTCTTCATGTAGTTGGGACCTTCGTTTTGACGAGACAGTCAAAGAGTTTGACTTCGTGCAAAATGAAGAGGAACCTTGTGTATACAAGAGGGTTAGTGGGAGCAAGATCACATTCTTAGTACTATATGTAGATGACATTCTACTAATAGGAAATGATGTGGGAATGCTCAGTTCTATGAAAGCTTGGCTTTCGAGTAATTTCTCCATGAAAGACTTGGGAGAAGAAACCTATATTCTTGGGATTCGACGCTACTGGGATAGATCAAAGAGAATGATAAGTATTTTCCCAAGCCCTCTATATAGATAAAATCTTAAAGCAATTTAAGATGGATTATTCTAAAAGAGGGTTCCTATCGATGCGACATGGAATAAAACTCACCTTGAAGATGTGTCCTCATAGTGAGGAACAATGAAAGGAAATGAGTAATATACCATATGCTTCGGAATTTGTGTAGCCTTATATATACTTTATTGTGTACGAGACCTGACATTGCGCATGCTGGGAGCGTGGTAAATAGGTTTCCGGCTAACCCAGTTAGGGAACATTAGACTGCCGTAAAAGAATGTTCTCAAGTGCTTTAGAAGGACTAGAGACCTGGTTCTTAAATACGGCGGTGGAGAACTGAATGTAATGGGATTCACTGTATTGGACTTCCAAGGACAGAAAGATGATTCTATGTCTACTTCTGGCTACATTTACTCTTAATGGAGGAGTAACTTGGCATAGTGCCAAGCATAGCGCGGATGCTGATTCCACCAGTCAAGCTGAGTATCATGCAGCCTTGGAGGCTTCTAAGGAAGGGTTTTTGGATTTAGAAGTTACTGGGTAAACTTCACGTGACACCATATGCTACGCCGCCTGGTTTCGGTTTTATACGATAACAATAGAGCGGTAGCATAGGCCTGGGAGCCGAGGTTTCATAATAATACAAAACATCTTGAGAGAGAATCATCTCGTAAGAGAATTTATTCGCAAAGAGATACATTGTGCTGCATAGAGTAGAGTCAGCCGACTACGTCGCTGATCCACTGACCTAGCCACTTTCTCAGAATTGCTTAGAGCATCATCTGGAGAACATGGATATTAGATACCATAGTGTGTGGCATTGAGTGCAAGTGGGATATTGTTAGAAGTATGTCCTCGAATGCCACTCAGAGGTTGTTGAGTGAGGGCATTGTACTTGTAATTATGTAAATCATTATCATAAGGCAAATGAATGTTTCTTTATTTACTGGTAGTTACTGGCATCACTGCCAATATCGGGGGTTTAGCCAACGACTTAAAGTCGTCGGCTAAAGGTAAATATCGTCGGCTAATCCTATCAGTCGTCGGCTAAAAAACCGTCGGCCGATATTCGTCGGCCAAGGTTTAGCCGACGACTTTTTAGCCGACGACTTTACAAATGTCGTCGGCTAAAGTTTTTTCAAAAAAAAAAAGTAATATACTTTAGCCGACGACTTTGTTAAATGTCACCGGCTAAAACATTTTTTTTAAAAAAAAAGTAATATACTTTAGCTGACGACATTTAACAAAGTCGTCGGCTAAAACATTTTTTTTAAAAAAAAATAATATACTTTAGCCGACGACTGTTGTAAAGTTCGTCGGCTAAAACCTAATATAAAAAAACAGATTTTGGGAACAATTTATAGTCAACACAATACACCAATTAATAAATTAGCGAAAAAATACATAACAATCCATACAATTCAACACAAATACATAACACATATACAATACACCAATTCAACAGCAACAAAAATACACCAATTTAACAGAATACTTCAATTAATATCACAACATACCAACAATACATCTAATTCAACACAATACACCAATTAATAAATTAAAGACAAAAATACACCAACAAAATCGGACTAAAATCGGGCAAAAAAATAAAATCTACTCAAGGGCGGACAAGTGACGGCAGACTGATGAAATTATGAGGTGAAATAAAAATATGCAATACACCAATTCCACATCAACAAAAATACACCAATTCAACATAATACACCAATTAATAACACAATACACTAACAATACATACAATTCAGCACAGTACACCAATTAATAACACAATACACCAACAATACATCAAACAAATACAATAAATTCATCAAACAAATGAAAACTAAATAAAACACAAAAATCTAAAAATTAAATAAAACCTATCCTAATAAACTAAAAAAATAATAAAAACTACATAAAAAACAACCTAATTACAGATAAAATTAATACATTAAAAATGCACAAAAAAAAAAACGGGTTGCCTCTGCGGAGGTCGGGCGGCGGGCAGACGGTCGAGCGGTGGGCGGATGGTCGAGCGGCGGGCGGGGGCACGGACGGTCGAGCGGCGGTGTTCTGGCGGGTGGGTGACGGGCGGTCTGGTGTCGTCGGGCGGGTGACAGGTGGGTGGGGGAAGAAAAAAAGAAGAAAGAAGAGAAGAGGGTATATATATTTAGAGGTTTAGCCGACGACTAAATCTAAGTCGTCGGCTAAACCCCAATTTTTTTGTTTTTTTTTCGGATGCCGAGGAGAACTGAGGATGATATATAATTTTAAATTGGAGGTTTAGCCGACAACTTGATCTAGGTCGTCGACTAAAGTATTTAAAAAAATAATATACTTTAGCCACGACTTGATCTAGGTCGTCGGCTAAAGTATATTATTTTTTTCGAAAGGGGTTTAGCCGATGACCTAGATCAAGTCGTCGGCTAAAGTATATTATTTTTTTTTGAAAAAGTGTTTAGCCGACGACTTGATCTAGGTCGTCGGCTAAACCGTTGCAAAAGTCGTCGGCTAAAGTTTAATACTTTAGTCGACGACTATGTTACATTTTAGCCGACGACCCAGATCACGTCGTCGGCTAAAACAGTTTAACCGACGGCAGTACGGGTCGTCGGCTAAAGTTCAAAGTTTAGCCGACGACACTTTAAAGTCGTCGACCATTTTTTTATGGGTCGTCGGCTAAAGTGTGAATTTTGGTAGTGTATTCCTAACTTGTAAATATACATATAGAAACTAGTCCGTGTATTTGAGAGCAAAATTTTCCACTCCTTATTAGATAAGGGGGTCGGTACTGGAAAGGTTATAGCTCAAATACTTAATCGTTCGCAAGTCGATAAAACTTGACTGGGCGTTAAGTTTATGTGAAGACTTGTATGACGTGTTTCTTGACATGGAGAGTGCCTGTCGAACACTAATGGTTAGTGGGAGCACACATTATAGGTATGCTAATTGGATTAATATACTCGAACCGACTCACCCTTGATTCGTCACACGGATTTCACTCCAGGACAGTCAATTACGGAATCGAAAGGTTGTGATAGGTATTCGTGAACCTTCGACTTGAGGATTTAGTAGGGATGTGCTTGTGACATCAAGATTTTCACTAGAGTAGTTCGAACCTGTAAACCGGAAGGCGGGGGTCAACCTTGACGTGTTTCTTGACGGGCAAGTAGCATGTCCTACTGAATACCAAGATAAAATTCTTTCTCCCGTTAGTGAGCGGGTTATATGTCCTATGCGGTTATTGGCAGATGAGATCATAAGTCTTTGGCCAAAGCATTGGAGCTAGTTGTATTAGACACATGAGAGCTCAATGATCTCGATTTGCATTAATGCATGCATAGCGTCAAGTATAGATAGGGTTTGACTGACCGTGACCCTATAACTTGATCGGGACATTTGAAAGAAGGGTTTATACGTATACTGGTATTCACGATAGAATGGTTCTTGAATGACCCCAATCATTCGTTCTCAGTTGAGGTACAGTGTAGGCCGCTAGGCTGGCTAGGTGGTGCTACTACTCTTTGGTTCCTCCCATTACTGACTGAGACGGACCTACCGAGTCGCGCAATACGATTGACGACGGAATGAATCGATTTTATACTCTCATTATGAATATTAGATATTGGATATCTAATTTATTGGGACATTGGATGTTGAAATTGATTTATTGGATAAATTAATTTATGGCCTAATGAATTAAATAAATTACTAGGTGATTAATTTAATTCATGAATATAATTATTTCTTGGAGAAATTAATTATGTTATTATGTATTTGATATGGTTATTTAATTTGATTAATTGATTGATATAAATACATCGGAACGGAATTGGAGTTTATCTGTTTGGACTCACGAGAGTCCGAAACGAACCGAACTCATCTAATTATTCCATGATGGCCGCCCTCCTTCCACCCACATTCCTTTTGGTCTTTTGTTTCCATTTTATATTGGATGACAATGACATTGTGGAATCTCTCGTGTGAGATGAGATGTCTTGTGGGTTGGTGGTGTATAAAGAATGAGTAATACCCGGTTGTGAATTCAATGATTATCATTCAGTAATTGCCACTCAGATATTTTTCACTCAGTAATAATCATTGACCATTCATATTCATTCAATTGTGTTCACCGTTCAGCGTACTTTAGAATCGTGTATTAGTTGTTATTCGTCATTCATCACTGTTTGAGATCGAGATGAGAATATTTTCATCATCATCATCATATTTTGATAGTCTGTGTGTGAGATAGCGCACGCTACGTACTCCTGTTAGCGCGCGCTAATCGAGTATAGGTAGTGCACGCTATGCATCAGCATTAGACAGTCCAGTAGGTACTGGACTGAAATTGGAAATTCGTAGTGCATGCTATAAGTGGATAATAGCGTACGCTAATTGTACTTGTAGTACACGCTAAGTTATAGGTGTAGCATACGCTAACGCGAGCAGGCGGAGGACAGTGGGTTCTGGACTCCAATATACTGGACATCAATTATCAGGTAGCGCACGCTAACATAAGGTTAATGTATGCTAAAGAGGAGGCATTAGTGCACGCTACCAAGTATGTAGCGCACGATAATGATGCAGGCAGTGGGTACTAGACTACCCGATGAACCTGCTAGGGCAGGCTAATCATAGGAGATAGCGCGCGCTAAGCTGGGATTTGTATAAATAGGACACTTCACTTTTCATTCCGTCATTCCTTCATTTCTCAACCATTCCGGGCGATTTTGGGCGATTCCCGTAGATCTTTCTTAGCTGAAATCATCTAGCATCATCTTCAAGCTCCTAATTCAGATTAATCAACATTTAATCCGCTCCATCACTCCAAATCAAGGTAACTTTTATTGAATCTTCAATTTTGGGATTTGAGGGTTTTCTTCCAGATCTCTTCGAGTTAGCTTGCTATCATGTTGGAATATGTTGAATATGGATTATCTACCCTAGATACTTGTATTCTTGCGGATTCATTGATGTAATTTTCAGAAGTTTTGAATATTTGGGGAACTATTCAAGAACACCTTGGGTGTTGACTTTGGAATTTTGGGGGTTTCGACTAGATGTTGTCGTAATCTCGAATGGAGTATTCCTATTGGATTATTGATGGTATTAATGATGTTTTGGTAGATTGAATCACTCATTGGAGGTTGGTTTTTGGTATAATTGGGATTAGTTATAAACAATGGGAGATTGTTTACAACGTGTTTGTTTAAATGCCCCCAATGATTTTTGGGTAGTGTTGTATCGACTTTTGAGTTGGTTGTGATCATGCTTGATTCGTATATTAAGCGAATTATTGGTACTTGTGTTATTCAAGGTTGTTCGAGCAGCCCGTATTTCCATTAAGGACATTGATCGTGGAAGGACTTTCTCGCCTTCGGTTTGAGGCAAGTTTTATACTTGTACAAGTCAATGAGATTAATGTTATCATATATGTGTATGAATGTGTTGTATCATTCCGAGACTTAGTCTCTTCATGAGTTCATTGATATTAAGGGATCGTTCAATACGATATTCTTCGGCAATTATGCGAAATGTTTATTATTGTTCATTAATGGCTGGTTCAAGGCATTGGGATACTCGCTGTTAATGTTATTGTCGATAGCCGGTTCGCGGTATCGATGTATCGATTGTTGTTGTTAATATTTATGCCGATCTAAGACATTGTTGTAATCATTGTTATTGATGTTGGTGTTTTATCATTGACGTTGTATTGGCCAATTGAAGGCATTGGCGTATTCATTTCTCATCTTCATCATCGGTAACCGATTAAAGGTGCCGAGGCATTCATTGTATCATTGTTATCGATTGGCCATTCTAAGGCAATCGATGTATTGAGTCATTCACTGTATCATTGTTATCGATTGGCCATTCTAAGGCAATCGAGGTGTTCGATCATTCGTTGTATCATTGTTATCGATTGGCCGTTCTAAGGCATCGAGATATTGAATCATCCATTGTATCATTGTTATCGGTTGTCCATTCTAAGGCAATCGAGGTATTGAATTAGGACTGTCGAGGACGGTTCCCATTCGTGAATACCTGTCGTCGTGTTGGCCAACTCAAGGCAGCACACTATCATTCTTGTGGTTAATTATTGCCGTTTGTGGTTAATTATGTTTTGGAGGCTAGTCTCGGCTAGTGCTCGATGGGTAAGCTTGGGGATTGAACCTTCGCGGTTGGTTTCCCAACACCTATAGCTCAGTAGGTCACGGTCTTGTTGATGATCTCATTATGGGTAAGTCTGGGGTTTGAACCTTTGCGGTTGGTTTCCCAACACCTACAATTCAGAAGGTCACGGTCACTGGGTGATCTGACTATGGGTAATTTGGGGATTCAACCTTCGTGGTTGGTTTCCCAACACCTACAGCTCAGTAGGTCACGGTCATGTTGATGATCTCATTATGGGTAAGTCTGGGGCTTGAACCTTTGTGGTTGGTTTCCCAGCACCTGCAATTCAGCAGGTCACGGTCACTAGGTGATCTCATTATGGGTAAGTTTGGGGCTTGAACCTTCGCGGTTGGTTTCCCAACACCTACAACTCTATAGGTCACGGTCATGTTCATGATCTCATTATGGGTAAGTTTGGGGCTTCAACCTTCGCGGTTGGTTCCCAACACCTACAGTTCAGTAGGTCACGCCCATTGGATGGTCTCATTGTGATATGGCTTCGTGTCATGGCGTCGGCCTCATTGATACAGCTTCGGGTTGTTTTGGTTCAGGTGATTGTGATATTTGACAGCTTCGGCTGAGTGGCTTTCAGGCCTCTGTGGTGTCTTGGTATTTTCATTGGAGCCTCCAGGCATTGTGATTCATATCTAATTCAGTTCTAGTTTGGTTCATGTTCGTGTAATTCATTGTGGTGCTCTATAATTATGGTTCACCATTGGGCACTTATGTTCTAACCTGTTAAACATGTATTAATAGTATGTCATGGGCATAGTGTTTCACGAATGCTCGGTTCTTACCTTGGTTTGTGAGCATCTCGTATTATTATTATCATTGTGCCGTTTCATTCTGCCTTTGGATGCATATCATATTATACATGTATTTGATATTCATTATCTGGATGACTGACCCCGTGGGGGCGTAACATGTTTTCATGTTTTAGGTGCTTGCGAGGAGAGAGTTGAGACACAGGGGCGTGACGATGGCGATGAGGCATTCGAGCGATACTAGTCCGAATTGTTCATATTGGTCAGTCAGTTGGAGTGTTCTCCAGTTGGTCAGTCATTGTCATTATGAATTACCTGAAGAGATAAATTCACCACTAGAAGGGGGGTTGAATAGTGGTAATGCGGAATACCGAAATTTCTTGCGAATAAATAGAAAATAGTGCGGAATTTTAAAGACTCAAGAATTTATAGAGGTTCGGCAACTTGCCTACGTCCTCTCTCCGACTTTCTTTTTCTATTGGCTTAAGAGCAACCACAATCTTGACTCGTCTTCTATCGGTCCGAGTTCACAACCGTTACAATCGCTTGTCTTCTATCGGTCCAAGCTCAACCTCTCTCTCAATATAAATGTTTGTTTATCTAGTGTTCTATAGGAACTAGATAATCCTCACTATACGAATATGGGAGTTTAATCCTAACAATGCCGGATCAAAGATCCTAATAACACCGGATTAGTGACTCTTGATTCGTTTCTTTTACGCTCAAGTGTAAGTGATGTAACACTTACAATCAAATGAAAGAATACAAAGGATAATAGATATTACAATGAAAATCATTCTAGTATCTTTCTTTTCCCACAACTTGAAATGCAATAAAAGATATAAAACTGAGCTCAAGTATGCTTTGATTGCTTGTATGCTTGTATGCTTGAATGCTTGAAGTTGTGTATTTGATACCCAAGTCCTTCGGGTATTTATAGGTGAGAGCCATCCTTCAAATGCTGAAAAACATATTATTATCGTGCGCTAATAATGACCTGTAGCGTGCGCTATCGATTTTTGACTTGGAATCTCTGAATGGTCACAAAGACTGTTGCAACGGTAAAATAGTATGGCTAGCGTGCGTTAGTCATGTGTCGGTAGTGTGCGTTAGTGTGGCTAGTGTGCGTTAACGTCTGGTCAACAAGTCTTCAATCTTGACTTTGAAAATGTCCGTTTGTCTCTCCAACGACTCTTTATCCAACGGCTAAATTTGAGATTAGCGTGCGCTATCAAGTATGCATAGCGTGCGCTAGCATTAATTAAATCCAACTTTTCCAGATTTTCCGGATCTTTATTGACTCTTGCCTTCCAACGGTAGAAAATCAAACGGTAATATGCTGACTCCTTTTAGCGTGCGCTAATGCCTATACCTTAGCGTGCGCTACTAATTTCTTTCATTAACGTACGTTGCCCTGTGTAGCGTATGTAAAGACCTTTAACGTATTGAGTCCAGTAGCTACTGGACTACTGACCGTGATATCGGTAGCGTGCGCAAGAGCTGAGCACTAACGTGCGCTACATCCTTGCTTTAGCGTACGTAAGTTGATGTATGTAGCGTGCGCAAAATCCATTTCTGATTTCCTTCCAAACTTCACTGTCCTCTGGAATAATACGATAGCGTGCGTTATTATTTACTGTATAGCGTGCGCTAACTGTATTACTTAGCGTGCGCTAACATTGAATGACTTGCGTGCGCTATTCATCAGGCGACTTCACTTGGCTGCAGCTGACTTGTCTGGGCTGTAAATTCAATGCTCGATAGTGTGCGCTACTATAAGATGAGTAGCGTGCGCTAGCTTTATTTAGCTCCTTCAAAATACTATCGATCTGAGATTGATCTAATTAAATGTTTTGAATGGAATAATCATCAAAATACATTTTGAGTCAACAATCTCCCCCTTTTTGATGATGTCAAAACATTTAATTAATACCTGCAGAAACATTTTAAATGATTCGAATCAAGGTAAACTTGTTCGTTATATTAGTATATTTTGGTTTTTGGAGTATTCTCCCCCTTTTTGACATAAACAAAAAGGAACTCCCCCTGAATTGTTGCGTTATAACAAATATTAACGAAAATGCCATTATTCAAAGGGAAATTCCGTAAACAACAATACTTGTAAACAACAAATTCCAAATGAAGTGAAATGCGAATGTTATTAAGATGGAATTCAAGCAATACATAGAGTTTTCATGACATGAGACATAAAGATTATTCGAACAATAAGATTCTACAACCAAGCATCAAAATCCTCAAATCTAAGGGTCGGAAGAAGACGAGGGGAAAGGAAACGAAGGGTGTGTGTAACGGATGAAATCGGATATCAACTCGCGCACTTCCCGGACTTCCGAACGAAGAGCCCGAACATCCTCTTGAATTTCAGCCTGAGAGGTCTCGATGCTCCGCATCCGAGCACAAAGGTCGCTTTCCTCTTCCTCCGTGACAGCATCTCTCATCGGGCGCTTCCCTTTTTCGAAGTGGGCTTCCTCACGAACTCCCCGGTTTGCATTTCTCGAAGAGTATGAGGTCCCCGGCGAGTGATTTTCTCCTCTGCAGTAGGCATGCGCGACCCTTTCTCCACTTGCTCGTCGTCGCGTAGATACGGGAATAGGATCCAGCCTCTGTTGGACGTCCGGACATAGTGCATAGCCTTAAGCGAAGAGTCCAAAATCTCATGACCGAGAGAGACGGGGACAGCCTTGTCTTTCGACAAATCGACTTGGTGAAAACTGAATATGGCCGAGAGAATTGAGCCATAAGGCATTCCAGCCTTGCGAGAGCGAGATGCGTAGTTTTTCGACCGAAAAACGTCGCCCTTCACCTTCATCCAGCTGATGATGATATCGGCAAAATTCACGTTATCATCATTAAGAACTCGATACACCACATGCTTGTCGACTCCCACTAATTTGTGCTGGGAATTCACCTTTGGCATTAAGCACTTTGTGAGAGCTACCAGGAGTAGATGAATGTTGATCCCAAAATCATTGTTTTCGAAGAAATCGTCCATTATGTCAATAACGGCCTTTGAGCTAAGGAACTCTTTGACATCGATTTCCCCGACTCGAGTATCATCGGCAATAGTTTTTCTAGTACACACAAATCCGTCAGATGATAAACCAAAGATTTGCGACAAAATATCCGAGGAAACTTTCACTCGTGTTCCTCCGACAAGACTTCCTAAAACAAGGGATGAAGACCCTTCACTTTCGGCCACATGGAGATTGGCATAGAATTCTCGGACAAGTTCAGGGAAAATGGGATTTTTACATTCTACAAAATGGGCAATCCCAAGCGAAGAGAAGAAATTAGAGATATCGACATTTACCCGTTCCAGACTCGAAAGATTGAAGAAATAACATTCCGTAATGTGTTCTTGTGGAAGGATGTCAAAGAATACCCTCGAGGCGGTGGATGAGATGAAACGATTCTCATCATATTGGGCGTTGAGAGGACGTTTGAGGTTGTTGTATGTTTTTGCCATGGCTGTTCGGTTCTTGCTCGACATCAATCGGAGAGGAATGGAAGATCTGAGGAAGTTTGAGGAATCCGATTAGCGGCTAAGGTTTCTTGCAAGAAGGAAATTTTCTGTCGATTGCGTACGTTAGGAAGTGTGTTTGTGTTTCTGGGTAGTACGGGATATGTATAGTCAACGAACTTTTAGTTAGCGTACGCTAGGATTCTAGAATTAGCGTACGTTTGGAAAAAAATGAAAAGCTTACTGGACTGTCCAGTAGCTAAAATGGAATTCGAAAAGTCTTAATTAGCGTACGCAAGGAAGTAAGGTTTAGCGTACGCTATCGAAGTAAGTTTTTAGCGCGCGTTAAGAAAGTGAAGCTAGCGCGCGCTAGCGAGTGAGCGGAATCAAGGATTTTGATATTTTGAGTAGTAAGCTTATTTCAAAAGTTGTCTACATGTCCCATGCCAAGTTGTAAGCGAATGGAATTAAATGATTCTTCGGGAAGAGGTTTTGTAAAAATGTCAGCAAGTTGGTCCTTCGTCCCGACAAAAATTAAACATATGTCTTTCTTCTGAACATGATCACGTAAAAAATGATGTCTAATATCTATATGTTTGGTTCTACTATGCAACACAGGATTTTTGCTCAGATTAATTGCACTAGTGTTATCACATAGAATAGGGGTATTTTCAAAATGTATGCCGTAGTCGCGGAGTTGATTTTTAATCCATAACACTTGAGCGCAGGCGCTCCCTGCAGCGACATATTCGGCCTCAGCCTGTAGACAATGCTATACTGGTTTGCTTTTTACTTCCCCAAGATATTAAACATGATCCAACAAAATGACATGTACCACTAGTACTCTTTTTGTCAATTTTACATCCGCCGAAATCGGCGTCACTATATGCAATTAAATTAAAATCCAAGCAAGAAGGATACCATAGACCTAGTCCAATAGTTCCTTTCAAGTAACGAAAAATGCGTTTACAAGCAATTAAATGTGATTCCTTGGGATTAGCTTGGAATCGAGCACATAAACATGTAGCAAATATTATGTCTGGCCTAGATGCAGTCAAATATAGCAAAGATCCGATCATACCTCGATATAATTTTTGATCTACGGATTTGCCATTTTCATCTTTCTCAAGCTTTAATGATGAAGACATTGGCGTAGATATCACCTTGCTACTATCCATATTGAATTTCTTGAGGAGGTCGTTTGAGTACTTCGTTTGATGGATAAAAATTCCATCTTCGCATTGCTTGATTTGAAGCCCGAGGAAGAACGTTAATTCTCCCATCATACTCATTTCGAACTCTCCTTTCATAAGATTAGAAAAATCTTGACACAAGGATTCATTAGTAGCTCCAAATCCAATGTCATCAACGTAGATTTGGCAAACAAGTATATCATCATTTAATATTTTAACAAACAAGGTATTATCGACTTTGCCTCTTTTATAATCATTTGCAATTAAAAATTGACTTAAACGATCATACCATGCTCGGGGTGCTTGCTTCAACCCGTAGAGTGCCTTGTTGAGCTTGTAGACATGATCCGGAAATTGATGGTCTTCAAAACCGGGAGGTTGCTTGACGTAGACTTCTTCTTGAATGTACCCATTCAAGAATGCACTTTTCACATCCATTTGAAATAGTTTAATCTTCTTATGGGCGGCAAATGCACAAAGCAAGCGAATGGCTTCGAGACGAGCCACGGGAGCAAAACTTTCTTCGTAATCAAGATCTTCCTCTTGATTATATCCTTGAGCGACCAAACGAGATTTATTTCGAATTGGATAGCCATCTTCGTCACTCTTGATTTTATGCACCCATTTAGTTCCGATAATTGTTTTATCTTTAGGAGCGGGAACTAAATTCCATACATTATTGTTCTTGAATTGCACAAGCTCCTCCTGCATTGCCATCACCCAACTTTCATCATCGAGAGCTTCGGATATATTCTTGGGAACTATTTCAGATACAAAAGCACAATGAGCCATAAATTCGGTGGTTCTCCTTCGGGTTTGAACACCGTCTTCAATGTTTCCAATCACGAGATCCTTTGGATGGTCTTTGATGTGCCTCCAATCTTTCGGTAAACCAATGATTGTGTTCGTTTCGATTTCCGAAATTTTCTTCACTTCGGGTGAGGGATCCGGAAAAGTACCTGCATCATCAAAATATTCTACCTTTCTTGGGGGTGAGATCATATCATTGAATTTAACATGTATGGACTCTTCAACTTTATTCGTTCTAATATTATAAACACGATATGCTTTACTATTAGTGCAATAGCCAAGAAATATTCCGGAGTCGGATTTGGCATCAAACTTGCCCAAGTTATCCTTGCCGTTGTTCAAAATAAATACATTGCAACCAAATGGATGAAAATAAGCAATATTGGGCTTTTTGCCCTTCCATAATTCATACGGGGTTTTAAGATGAGTTCTACGAACGTGAACCCGGTTAATCACATAGCATGCCGTAAAAATTGCTTCGGCCCAAAAGTATCGTGGAAGAGAGTATTCATTAAGCATTGTCCTCGACATTTCTTCCAAAGATCGGTTTTTCCTTTCAACAACTCCATTTTATTGAGGCGTTCTAGGAGCCGAAAAATTATGATTAATACCGTATTTATCACATAAAAGTTCAAACGGAGTGCAATCAAATTCACCTCCGTGATCGGTGCGAATAGAAATTATGGAGAGATTTTTCTCATTTGATACCAAACGACACCATTTAGAAAACTCGGAAAATGCATCATCCTTATGTGCTAAAAATCTAACCCAAGTAAATCGAGAGAAATCATCAACAATAACCAAAGTGTAAAGTTTACCATTTAAACTAACATATCTAGATGGTCCAATTAAATCCATATGCACAAGTTCAAGAACACGACTAGTGGAAACCTCGAATTTTGGTTTAAACGATTCTCGAGTATGTTTCCCTTTTATGCATGATTCACACAAATGTTTTCTATCAAACTTGAGTTTGGGCAATCGACGAACAAGGTCGTGTCTAGATAAAATAGAAATAATAGGTAAAGAAGTATGCCCCAATTTTCGATGCCATAAATATGCATTGTCATCCAAGGTAATAAGACATTTTTCATTGAATGAACTTTTATCGTTAAGATCAACAATATAAAGGTTTCCACATCTCAAACCAATGAATGCAATTTTGTTAATTCTAAATGCCGTGCAATGCGTTTGCTCAAATAGAATTTTAAAACCTTCATCACAAAGTTGCGAAACGCTAAGAAGATTATGATGCAAACCTTCAACAAATAATACTTTGTTGATAGAAGGAGAAGGTTCCTTACCGACTTTGCCGATGCCTTTGATTTTTCCCTTTTGATTATCTCCAAAGGTCACATGTCCTTGATCTTGATATTCGAGGTCTTCAAATAAGTCCTCGGAGCCGCACATGTGCCTTGAGCATCCGCTATCAATGTACCACTTGTTTTTCCTTGGTGCCGGTACCTACAAAAGTAGAATTTCTCGGTTGTTTCAGTACCCAAGCCCGTTTGGGTCCTCCAAAGTTAACTATGCTTATAGCATTCGGAACAATTGTCCCTTTAGGAACCCATATTTGCTTAACTTTGATGGTTCTTAACTTTGAATGAGCATTAACATTGTGAACTCGTTTGAAAGGATCTTTTAAGTTCTCGGTTTCGGTTTTCTTTATTTTGTCAAGGTTGATAAGGGATTGTTCCCGTTTAAAAGGATCGAAACCAAGACCGTGTTTGAGCAAGGGCGATTTTTGAATAGATAGGAGCCTTTCGAATTTCTCGTTTTCGAGAGTAAATTTGTTCAAAATATATTTTAGCTCCTTTTGAGTTTTTGTTAACTCGATTTTCAAAACATTTTCTTTTTCAAGGCATGATGTATGGTCGATCTCGATAGTTTTGCCTTTGTTTTGAAGAGAGGAATTTTCGAGTTCTAGAGATTTTATTTTTCTCTTTAAAGATATGTTTAATTTAACCATCTCGTCATACTCCGTATTCAAGGATTCAAACGCACTCAATAACTCATCATCATGATGAACTTCTTGTGAATCACAAAAATCAAAAGAGTCATATTCGTCATCATTTAGTTTAGAGCTTACCTCGATATTACTTTCGGAGTCGAGGGCCATGAATGCAAGATTTGCGTCTAGAGATCTTTCAATCTCCTCCTCGTCATCACTCCAAGAAGCGATTGGGACCTCATTCTTTTTGAATCTTTCCATTTGAGGTTTTGAAGAGGATCCTCGACATTCTTTGGCATAATGACCGGCTTGACCACACTTCCGACAATTATTGTCGAACTTCTTGATGGGAGTATAGCCACTCTTCTTTTGCTCCGGTTTGCCATCCCGACCAAGAAAACTTCGCCTCTTTTGAATTAGGCTTTTATACCTTCTAAAGTTTTTGGCATAGAGAGAGAGTTCCTCATCATCTTCATCTTCGGGAACATCTTCCTCAACGTCGCTATCAACATTGAATGCGACTACTCTTTCCCGAGGCTTTGGTTTTGTGCCTCTAGACTTGAGAACGATCTCATAATTGATGAGTGACCCGATGAGGGCACTAAATTCGAGCTTGTTGAGATCTTTGGACTCCATGATCGCGGTGACCGTGGCATCCCATTCTCATGGCAACGATCGAAGAATTTTCTTAGCTTTGTCGCTGCTCGATATAGGCTTTCCAAAAGATGCAAGACCATTTGTTATAGCCGAAAATCGATCCAACATATTTGTAATCGTTTCCTCGTCTTTCATGGAAAATAATTCGTAGTCATGGAGTAACATGTTGATTTTGGTCTCCTTGACTTGGGTGGTTCCCTCATGAGTGACTTCGAGAATTTCCCAAATTTATTTTGCACTTTCATAGGACGATATCCTATTGAGTTCTGCGGGATTAAGAGCGCAACAGAGAAGTTGAGTAGCTCGTGAGTTGACGTGCGTGTTTCTCCAATCCTCGTCGTTGAATTCTTCGATCTTTTTCAACGATCCATCTTCTTTCTTAGCAAGTTTAGGACCAAGAGCAATAACTTTCCAGATTTCAATATCGTAGGCTTGAACGAAGATCGCCATCTTCTTTTTCCACGTCATGAAATTGGAACCGTCGAAGAAAGGAGGACGGTTGAGAGCATTTCCTTCAATTTGGCCAAGAAGTGCCATTTGCAGATCTTTTTCTCTTAGGTGGTTAAACCTTTAAAAAGAGACCCGCTCCGATACCAACTGAAGAGATAAATTCACCACTAGAAGGGGGGTTGAATAGTGGTAATGCGGAATACCGAAATTTCTTGCGAATAAATAGAAAATAGTGCGGAATTTTAAAGACTCAAGAATTTATAGAGGTTCGGAAACTTGCCTACGCCCTCTCTCCGACTTTCTTTTTCTATTGGCTTAAGAGCAACCACAATCTTGACTCGTATTCTATCAGTCCGAGTTCACAACCGATACAATCGCTTGTCTTCTATCGGTCCAAGCTCAACCTCTCTCTCAATATAAATGTTTGTTTATCTAGTGTTCTATAGGAACTAGATAATCCCCACTATACGAATATGGGAGTTTAATCCTAACAATGCCGGATCAAAGATCCTAATAACACCGGATTAGTGACTCTTGATTCGTTTCTTTTACGCTCAAGTGTAAGTGATGCAACACTTACAATCAAATGAAAGAATACAAAGGATAATAGATATTACAATGAAAATCACTCTTGTATCTTTCTTTTGTCACAACTTGAAATGCAATAAAAGATATAAAACTGAGCTCAAGTATGCTTTGATTGCTTGTATGCTTGTATGCTTGAATGCTTGAAGTTTTGTATTTGATACCCAAGTCCATCGGGTATTTATAGGTGAGAGCCATCCTTCAAATGCTGAAAAACATATTATTAGCGTGCGCTAATAATGACCTGTAGCGTGCGCTATCGATTTTTGACTTGGAATCTCTGAACGGTCACAAAGACTGTTGCAACGGTAAAATAGTATGGCTAGCGTGCGCTAGTCATGTGTCGGTAGCGTGCGTTAACGTCTGGTCAACAAGTCTTCAATCTTAACTTTGAAAATGTCCGTTTGTCTCTCCAACGACTCTTTATCCAATGGCTAAATTTGAGATTAGCGTGCGCTATCAAGTATGCATAGCGTGCGCTAGCATTAATTAAATCCAACTTTTCCAGATTTTCTGGATCTTCATTGACTCTTGCCTTCCAACGGTAGAAAATCAAACGATAATATGCTGACTCCTTTTAGCGTGCGCTAATGCCTATACCTTAGCGTGCGCTACTAATTTCTTTCATTAACGTACGTTGCCCTGTGTAGCGTACGTAAAGACCTTTAACATATTGAGTCCAGTAGCTACTGGACTACTGATCGTGATATCGGTAGCGTGCGCAAGAGCTGAGCACTAACGTGCGCTACATCCTTGCTTTAGCGTACGTAAGTTGATGTATGTAGCGTGCGCAAAATCCATTTCTGATTTCCTTCCAAACTTCACTGTCCTCTGGAATAATACGATAGCGTGCGTTATTATTTAGTGTATAGCGTGCGCTAACTATATTACTTAGCGTGCGCTAACATTGAATGACTTGCGTGCGCTATTCATCAGGCGAATTCACTTGGCTGCAGCTGACTTGTCTGGGCTGTACATTCATTGCTCGATAGCGTGCGCTACTATAAGATGAGTAGCGTGCGCTAGCTTTATTTAGCTCCTTCAAAATACTATCGATCTGAGATTGATCTAATTAAATGTTTTGAATGGAATAATCATCAAAATACATTTTGAGTCAACATTACCCGAGCAGATGCTCGTGGATGTTGTTGTATTTTTATTTTGGCCATGTATACCCATCGTTGTCGTTGAAATTCCTTATCGGAATATTGCGTTGGATATCATAGTAGGGACTGTGATTTCCCTTGTTGGTTAATTTGATGTATTTTAGTCGTGTCCGTTTGGTGGATCTCCTGGTGTGGGTCCACTGCACTGTACTAACCCAATAGGATTTGGGGCTGTTACAGAAGATGGTATCAGAGCTTTGGGTTGTGAGGTACCCTGATATGTGAGTTATGTGGCTTTACCGACGGGGTAGTAGTGGGACTGTCAGGTTATGACAATCTGGACAGTCGGGTTTTGTGAGTCGTAAAATTTGTATGACTGTACGAGTCATTCATTCATCGAGTCGTCGTCAGTGAAGACTAGTATCGCAAGACCTCGAAGCTTCGCTATGACCTGTGTAAGGACTCGATTCTCTTTATGTTCATACATTCATCATGTCATTAATTATACATGCTTTGTTGAAACTTATATGTGACATTAGTGTTACGATTGATTCATGACTAATTGTTTTGGAGCACGTGTGACCTGTGCAAGCGATAAGGATCAACTCATTTATTAGTCAACAATTCTCAATCATTATTTCTGATCTTCTCGATCATGTTAATTCATTAATCACTCCAGTCAATCTCACTGCTAAGTTGTGATCTTGTGGATCGAATTCTCAACCTTGTTAACTTGTTCAAGGTAATCATTTCAGGAATTTCATCAGATAATCATGTCACCTCACTTGATCTTTCATGCGATCTTATCATATTCCGGCGTAACGTTGACGATCATTTTATTGCATTATTAATGCGTTCATTGTGTTAGAGCGTGTATACTCATTATTATCATTCTATAACGTAATCATAATGTGATATTCATGCGGGATCTATAATCATCATGTGATCTTCCTGCTTCAGTATGGATAGAGCTGTCAGAGGACGCAGGGAAAGAGGCCGCGGTGCGGGCTGAAACCTAGGATCTCGTGTGAATGCCCGCGCGAACGTGAGGGATAACATTAGTTCAACAGTTAGCGAAGCTACTCATTCACTGTCAGATAATCATTCACTGTCAGGGAGTCACACCCGAGAAGCAGCTCAATCGAAAGGTGTTCGGTATACCCATTTATATGCATGCAAGGCATGATGTCCCAGATGACTCAGATGACGCGCCTAATGGAGACCATGCAGACCTTGATGGTTCGTGGTCCACCACAGTAGGGATTACAGGTGCCGTTTCATGGAAAGGCTGGAGGAGTGAATCAGATTGTTGGCGATATCTCTCGTCAGAGGCCGCCTACTTTTGAGGGTTCGTCGGAACCAGCTGATATTGTACATTGGCTTGAGCATTTTGATAAACTCTTCGACATGGTTCAGTATCCGGAAGAGAGTAAAGTGGCAGTAGCGGCTTACTACTTGAGTAAAGGCGCTTATTCGTTGTGGCTTTCTGTGAAACCCACTGATCGTGATTTTGTTTGGAGTGAGTTCAAGACTCTCATGTTAGAGAGGTATTATCCGGCTCCACTTCGTGAAGCCAAGTTATCAGAGGTTTTAAATCCCGAACCCGTCGAGGATGAGGGTGTTATTGTCATTGCTGAGAAGTTTCAGGGACTTCTTCAGTTTGCTTCGTTAGTTATCCATACTGAGGCGGATAAGATCAAGTACTTTAGCAAAAGGCTAAATCCGCAGTTGAGGATGCAGTTGTTCAATCACAATTGTAATTCACTTAGTGAGTTCATCTAGAAGGCTCTTGGAGCAGAGCTTTTGATCAAGGAGCTTACTCAGAAGTACCCTTTAGTTTCTTCTGGTGGGAGGACTAGGATGCCGGTTCGTTCTGAGGGACATCAGGCTCCGACGTCCAAGAGGTCATTTTCTAGTCGTATTCATGATGAGAAAGCATCTTCATCTCAGACGACGAGTTCGACTGTTGTTTGCTTTAACTGTGATACAATAGGACATCACAGTATCCGGTGCTCGATGCAGGCCGTTGTTTGTTTTCTGTGTGGGAGGTAGGGACACCTACGGAAATACTGCAAGAGTTCTAGTGCCGGTAGATCTCGAGAGAGCTCGCAAACCTCGAGAGATTTTGTTACTCCAGCCCGTCCATCATCCAAGGGGTCCTATCAGGCTTCGAGAGCCAGGGGTAAGGACATTCATCACTGGTTTTGAACAAGTTAATTCTTGCTCGGTAATAGTATAATCATTCATTTCATTGTCGTTCATTCATTCATATAATTCATTCATCATATATTAGTCCTGTTGAGACTTGTAGTTATCAAACTGATCATTCAATTCACGAGGAACAACGGTTCCAATCACTCCATTTGAGTTATCACTCATTGCATTATTAATTCACCTCTGTGAGTCATTCTTGATCCTTGTAGGATTTCTAGTCATTTATCATTCATCATAGTTACTCTCGTTTTTGTGACCTTCCGGGATCATATTAAGTGGTGAGTTCAGATTTGGGTCTTCCTTGAATCGATGAGATCGAGGGGATCGATGATCAGGAGGATATCAATGTTGGGTACATTTGAGATGTAGGCTTGTTTTCTGAATTACTGTTTAACTTAATCTGCATCTAATATTGTGGTTGTGAACCATCTGTTGTCGATTTATCTTGTAACTATAGTATTTGAGAATCTTGAGATTTGGGTCATTGGTTGGGATTTCTTCCCTTTGGTGTTGTACCCGAGATTTTGTGATAATCTGAGTAATTGTTTATTGTGATTCGAGACGTCAAGTCATGAGAACTTTGGAGTACGATTTTTATGGTTCTGAGGACTATGTGTGCGTTGTTGCTTTTACTTTGAGGCGCGAGTCAGTGCTTGCACGGGCATCCGACGCCGATGAGAATGGGGAAGTGTACACCAATGGATTGTAGACATGTATAATGAGTGGCTCCCTCGGGATGTGTACGCCGGTGCTTCGAATCATACGGTTGATACGACTTTCTGGCTGGTCTCTGGCGGAGTGTTTCGCGTTGAGAAGTATTCCTAGAGATGTTATTTTCAGATACTGATGGATAGTTCATATCCCGAGCTGTGTACCCTTAGTTTCGAGGACGAAACTCTTTTTAAGGGGGGGTATGTAATACCCGGTTGTGAATTCAATAATTATCATTCAGTAATTGCCACTCAGAAATTTTTCACTCACTAATAATTCACCAGTCATATTCATTCAATTGTGTTCACCATTCGGCGTACTTTAGAATCGTGTATCAGTTGTTATTCGTCAATCATCACGGTTTGAGATCGAGACGAGAATATTTTCATCATCATCATCATCATTATCATCATATTTTGGTAGCCTGTGTGTGAGATAGTGCACGCTACGTATTCCTGTTAGCGCGCGCTATTGGAGTATAGGTAGCGCACGCTATGCATCAGCATTAGCGCACGCTAGCGCAATTGAGGCAGACAGTCCAGTGGGTACTGGACTGAAATTGGAAATTCGTAGTGCACGCTATAAGTGGATAATAGCGTACGCTAATTGTATTGGTAGCGCACGCTAAGTTATAGGTGTAGCGCACGCTAACGCGAGCAGGCGGAGGACAGTGGGTTCTGGACTCCAATATACTGGACATCAACTATCAGGTAGTGCACGCTAACATAAGGTTAACGTACGCTAAAGAGGAGGCATTACTGCATGCTACCAAGTATGTAGCGCACGCTAGTGATGCAGGCAGTGGGTACTAAACTACCCGGTGAACCCGCTAGCGCACGCTAATCACAACGCGCGCTAAGCTGGGATTTGTATAAATGGAACACTTCACTCTTCATTCCATCATTCCTTCATTTCTCAACCATTCCGGGCGATTTTGGCGATTCACGTAGATCTTTCCGAGCTGCAATCATCTAGCATCATCTTCAAGCTTCTAATTCAGATTAATCAACCTTTAATCCACTTCATCACTCCAAATCAAGGTAACTTTTCGTTGAATCTTGAATTTCGGGATTTGAGGGTTTTCTTCCCCATCTCTTCGAGTTAGCTTGCTATCATGTTGTAATATGTTGAATATGGAATATCTACCTTAGATACTTGTATTCTTATGGATTCATTGATGTAATTTTTGGAAGTTTTGAATATTTGGGGATTTGTTCAAGAACACCTTGGGTGTTGACTTTGGAATTTTGGGGGTTTCGACTAAATGTTGTCGTAATCTCGAATAGAGTATTCCTATTGGATTATTGATGGTATTAATGATGTTTTGTTGGATTGAATCACTCATTGGAGGTTGGTTTTTGGTATAATTGGGATTAGTTGTTAACAATGGGAGATTGTTTACAACGTGTCTGTTTAAATGCCCCAATGAGTTTTGGGTAGTGTTGTATCGACTTTTGAGTTGGTTGTGTTCATGCTTGATTCGTATATTAAGCGAATTATTGGTACTTGTGCTATTCAAGGTTGTTCGAGCGGCCGGTATTTCCATTAAGGACGTTGATCATGGAAGGACATTCTCGCCTTCAGTTTGAGGCAAGTTTTATACTTGTACTGGTCAATGAGATTAATGTTATCATATATGTGTATGAATGTGTTGTATCATTCCGAGACTTAGTCTCTTCATGAGTTCATTGATATTAAGGGATCGTTCAATACGATACTCTTTGGCAATTATGCCAAATGTTTATTATTGTTCATTAATGGCCGGTTCAAGGCATTGGGATACTCGTTGTTAATGTTATTGTCGATAGACGCTTTGCGGTATCGATGTATCTATTGTTGTTGTTAATATTGATGTCGATCTAAGACATTGTTGTAATCATTGTTATTGATGTTGGTGTTTTGTCATTGACGTTGTATTGGTCGATTGAAGGCACTGGCGTATTCATTTCTCATCTTCGTCATCAGTAACCGATTAAAGGTGCCGAGGCATTCATTGTATCATTGTTATCGATTGGCCATTCTAAGGCAATCGAGGTATTGAGTCATTTACTGTATCATTGTTATCGATTGGCCGTTCTAAGGCGATCGAGGTGTTCGATCATTTGTTGTATTATTGTTATCAATTGGCCGTTCTAAGGCAATCAATGTATTGAATCATCCGCTACAGCATTGTTATCGGTTGGCCATTCTAAGGCAATCGAGGTATTGAATTGGGACTGTCAAGGACGATGCCCATCCGTGAATTATTGTCGTCGTGTTGGCCGACTCAAGGCAGCACACTATCATTCTTGTGAATCTGGTAATCTTTGAATCGTTGCCATTTGTGGTTAATTGTGTTTTGGAGGCTAATCTCGGCTAGTGCTCGATGGGTAAGCTTGGGGCTTGAACTTTTGCAGTTGGTTTCCCAAAATCTACAGCTCGGTAGGTCACGGTCATGTTGATGATGTCATTATGGGTAAGTCTGGGGCTTGAACCTTTGTAGTTAGTTTCCCAGCACCTGCAATTCAGCAGGTCACAGTTACTTGGTGATCTCATTATAGGTAAGTTTGGGTCTTGAACCTTCGCGGTTGGTTTCCCAACACCTACAACTCAGTAGGTCACGGTCATGTTCATGATCTCATTATGGGTAAGTTTGGGGCTTGAACCTTCACGGTTGGTTTCCCAACACCTACAGTTCAGTAGGTCATGACCATTGAATGGTCTCATTATGATACGACTTCGTGCCATGGCTTCGGCCCTCATTGATACAGCTTCGGGCTGTTTTGGTTCAGGTGATTGTGATATTTGACAGCTTCGGCTGAGTGCCTTTCAGGTCTCTGTGGTGTCTTGTTATTTTCATTAGAGCCTCCGGGCATTGTGATTCATATCTAATTCATTTCTGGTTTGGTTCATGTTCGTGTAATTCATTGGGGTCCTCTATAATTATGATTCACCGTTGGGCACTTATGTTCTAACCTGTTGAACAGGTATTATTAGTATGACTTGGGCATAGTGTTTCACGAATGCTCGGTTCTTACCTTGGTTTGTGAGCATCTCGTATTATTATTATCATTGTATCGTTTCATTATGCCTTTGGATGCATATCATGTTATACATGTATTTGATATTCATTATCTAGATGACTGACCCCGTTGGGGCGGAACATGTTTTCATGTTTTAGGTGCTTGCGAGGAGAGAGTTGAGACAGAGGGGCATGATGATGGCGACGAGGCATTCGAGCGATACTAGTCCGAGTTGTTCATATTGGTCAATCAATTGGTCAGTCATTGTCATTATGTATTACCCGAGCAGATTCTCGTGGATGTTGTATTTTTATTTTGGCCATGTAGACCCATCGTTGTTGTTGAAATTCCTTATCGGAATATTGTGTTGGATATCATAGTAGGGACTGTGATTTCCCTTGTTGGTTAATTTGATGTATTTTAGTCATGTCCGCCTGGTGGATCTCCTGGTGTGGGGTCCACGGCACTGTAATAACCCAATGGGATTTGGGGGTGTTACAGCTCCAAGCACTCGAATGATACAACATCGAAAATAAAACGCTTCTACTTGCCACGCGCCGGAGAAACGAACGAGAACGATCACCTTGCTATCTTACAAGGATACGGCTAGAGCCAAGTGATGAAGCTATTGAATTTGATGAATATACTCTAAGTATGTTAATCAAATTTTCTCTCTTTGATTTCTTGAGTTTTCTCCAAGAATTATCAAGAACCAAAATGAAGAAAAGGAAGAAGAAGGCTTGAGAATTATTTCTCTCTCTCATTCTATTCAACCGTAGGAAATGAATGGGTTGTCTTCAAGAGATTGAAGTCTTCTTTTCCTTTATTCAACTCCCACCCACATGAAAACAACTCATCCACATATGAGATTCCCTACAATGACTTTGTCATCCATTATTAAATGGACACAAAAGACCAAGAGGGAAGTAGGTGGAAAGTGGGGGGGCGGCCAATTTAGAAGGAGTCGGACGAATTCGGTTCATTTCGGACTCCCGAGAGTCCAAACAGAAAACTCCAATTCCATTCCGATGTATTTATATCAATTCATTAATCCAATTAATTAGTCATATCAAATACATAACAACATAATTAATTTCTCCAAGAAATAATTATATTCATGAATTAAATTAATCACCCAATAATTTATTTAATTCATTAGGTCGTAAATCAATTTATCCAATAAATCAATTTAGACATCCAATGTCCCAATTAATTAGATATAAAATATCTAATATTCATAATAAGAGAATAAGCTCGATTCATTCCGTCATCAATCCTATTGCGCGACTCGGTAGGTCGGTCTCAGTCAGCAATGGGAGGAACCAAAGAGTAGTAGCACCACCTAGCTAGCCTGGCGGCCTACACTGTACCCCAACTGCAAACGAATGATTGGGATCATTCAAGAACCATTTTGTCGTGAATACCAGTAAACGTATAAACCCTTCTTTCAAATGTCCCGATCAAGTTATATGGTCACGGTCAGTCAAACCCTATCTGTACTTGATGCTATGCATGAGTTAATACAAATCGAGATCATCGAGCTCTCGTGTATCTAATATAACTAGCTCCAATGCTTGGGCCAAAGACTTATGATCTCATCGGCCAGTAACCGCATAGGACATATAACCTGTACACTAACGGGAAAAAAATTCTATCTTGGTATTTAGTAGGACCCGCTACTTGCCCGTCAAGATGCACGTCGAGTTTACAGGGTCGAACTACTCTAATGAAAATCTTGACGTCACAAGCGCATCCCTACTAAATCCTCAAGTCGAAGGTTCATGAATACCTATCACAACCTTTCGATTCCATCACTGACTGTCCCGGAGTGAAATCCGTGTGACGAATCGAGGGTGAGTCGGTTCGAGTATACTAATCCAATTAGCTTACCTATAACGTGTTCTCCCACTAACTATTAGTGTTCGACAGGCACTCTCCATGTCAAAGAACACGTCATACTAGTCTTCGCATAAACTTAACGCCCAGTCAAGTTTCATCGACTTGCGAACGATTAAGTATTTGAGATATAAACCTTTCCAGTGCCGACCCCTTTATCCAATAAGGAGTGGAACGTTTTGCTCTCAAATACACGAACTAGTTTCTATATGTATATTTACGAGTTAGGAATGCCAGTAACTACCAGTAAATAAGGAAACATCCATTGCTTTAGATTAATAATTTACATAATTACAAGTACAATGCCCTCACTCAACAACACCTGAGTGGCATTCGAGGGCATACTCCTAACAAATACAACACACTCCCGTATAACGGGGAAAGAACACTGCAGCAGAAAATAAAGTACAACTGAACTAACACAACGTACGGGACCTCATGTGATTAAAATTGATCATCTTTCATCATCCTTCATGCCGACACTGTGTTATGCTCCCGAAAACCTGAATGAAAAAACAGACATCCACCCCCGATTACTCGGGGGTTAGCAAAATTCCACTATTTTGCTAGTGCAAGTACAAAGTACAAATACGAGCCATACAATTCAAGTTCCAAGAATAATAATAACCAGGAATCCCCAATGATTCAAACATAACAAAAAATACTTCCTGAAGCAAGGATTTGGCTAAAACATTCCAAAACCGAAAGATCACAACTCTAGGGAAACAATTTACAAAAGATGGTTTAATATGCCATCGGGAGTTTTAATAGAAAACAATTTAGGATTATTGAATTCTTCTCTTTCCAAAATCGATGGGGGTCACATCCCAAAGGTTTTGTTTTCTCAAATAAAAACCAACAACAATTCACAGGGTCAAAACCCACGTCACGTGTCCTCGACGGACATAAAATCAACACCAACTCGTGAATCCAGGGCTCTATCATTGGATTCCCTCGAGGCCTCACCGGACCCTCCCGAGGTGAGCAAAACACATTCACAATTCATATATCACACCCTGAACACATGCAATGTCATCTCACATTCATACCACCGTGATCACTTGCCACGTCATCTCACGGTTAGATCAATCACTTGTTGTCTCCTGACCACATGATCACATGCCATGTCATCTCACATTCGTACCACCGTGATCACTTGCCACGTCATCTCACAGTTGGATCAATCACTTGTTGTCTCCTGACCACATGATCACATGTCATGTGTCACCGTAGGTATCCTGAGGCTCTCACGGTTGGATCAATATCTTGTTGCATCCTGACCACATGATCGCTAGCCATGTGTCACCGTAGACCCCAACAATAACCACACATTCACACACATAGCACAATACAACAAAGACATCCAAACAATTCACCCGGAGGCATCAAACACTTAGCAAAAATACAACGTCAAACCACAACGCACCGAAAAGAGGCAATATACGTACGCACGCATTATCAAGCGCAACATCAACACCACCCATATCCATAGAATTCACATAATCGTTTACGAAACACGCTAACCACAACATACATACGAGTTTGAAAGGGAGCCTTTAGCGAGGCTAAACCAAATCTTTGAAAGTTCATTTCAAACAACCAAACGAACACATTTAGACGATCACCGATCATCATATCCACAAAACAAGAAAAGTATGAACAAGGTACTTGCCTTAAACAATCACAAACGCGGAGGATCGACCGAAGTGTGTAGACCGCACCATCTACGAACTCACCGACTCCACCAAACGACAACTCGTGATAATAAACTACGAAGGACAATAACAACAATGAAAATGAAATCCGTAGCATGACCCAAAGCCGCTGAATTTAAGGAACAAACGACAAGAGTTCGAGGTTTTCCCCCAAAATGGCCAAGAACGCAAACCGTCCCGATGAAAAACGAAAATGGAATTCCAACCGAAATATGGATATACAATCCATAGGATATGTTTAACAACAACAGTTAACAACAATTGATTTATCAAAATCAGATGGAAAACGAAATCAAGAACAAAACTCCCAAAAATTCAACTTGAAGAAGAATCAAGAATTTACCTTGATATGATGAAGAACAACGGATTAGATGTGGTTACAATCACTTATTGACCTCCAAGGCACCTTTGAATGGAAGAAAATCAGCCCAGATAGCGAACCCTAGTCGCCACGTCTCCAACTCGCGGAGGAAGAAGAAGAAATGGAAAAAAATGAAGACTATGGACTGGTGTCCAGTATTTATACTGGACACAAATTAGTGTGCGTTAATCATCAGGATTAGAGCGCGCTATCGGGGAATATATATCGCCCAATATCTCAGTCTAGTGACTTCTGGACTGAACCCGACCAACAATTAGCGTGCGCTATGACTCCGATAGCGTACGCTAACTCCTGACATTAACGCGCGCTACACTACCTCGTAGCGTGCGCTGGACAAAATGCCAACCTAGTCCAGTAACTTCTGGACTGAACCCAAATTACCAGGTAGCGTGCGCAACCCTTCCGATAGCGTGCGCTACTGTCGCACCACAGCGTGCGCTACGCTATACATAACGTGCGCTATTGACTGCCCAGACCAGGGCAGTAGCTTCTGCCTCAATCCCGGAACCCCCGTTAGCGTGCACTAACTACAATACTTAGCGTGCGCTAACTACAATCAGAACTACAGCAGTAGTGTTCTCAAAGCTGGTTACAACAACATATTCCTCCGATCAGAACACCAAGTTCAAGATAAGCACGGAAAGATCTAGAATAATATCATACTAAGAGCTTGAGTTACCATCAAGACCACACGCGACAACGAAAAGGGTCAAGACAATAAATACGAATGCGGATACCCACAACTTTGGATAAATTACAAAATGGCCCAAAACGCCCGAAATCATGATACGTGATCGAATAAACAAACCGAAGTTCACAACACGTCTAACAAAGTTAAACGGACTTACGGGAAACTCAAACCAGCAGTTTCGAATGAGATTCTCAAGAATCGAACTAAAGTACGGAAAAGCCACTAAGAAGCACGGAACCTGACAAAACGACACTGAAAAGAACTCGGATGTCAAAAAGTGTAGAATTAATCATTCTCGAAATAACAAAACGGTCACAAGCGAGTCATCAAAACGGACTCTCGCCAAAAAAAAGAAAATTACCGGAAATCAAAATTGCGGATATTACAGAAATTGATAATAAATTTTCATCATACGAACAGGAAAGTCGAAGTACACACGATTTTAAAACTTAATACATGCTCTTTATTCCAAAAATAAATGAAAAGGGAAAATCTAACTTTATCCAGTCGCCGTTGTCAAGCATGCCCCGTTCGTTCGCATTCCCAAGCCTGTATTTCGGAAGTTCCTGCAACTGGCAAGTATAACAATACAAGCCCATACCCGGGTCAGTCATAAAACATCACAACAATATGTTCATATGTACGAATTTTGCAGTTCCAAAAGTATCAGCTCACAACACATATCACATATACATATAATAACACATTAACACCTATCCCCAATATCCAGATAGTGCAATTTCTACCACCCCCAATATCCGGGTGCACACCCTCAATATCCGGGTGTGGAACGAATGTTTGTTATAAATTTCTCTTTGTTCCCACTGAAACGGCATAACTTTGCATCTCTTCACATTCATTACATAATACACAGATTCACAGCATCACAATTGGCACAACATAATCAATACACAATGAACACATAAAGTTGCAATAATGCTAGGGCCGAGCAAGTTGAACGAACTTGCCTTGTGATTCGTCGATAAGGTGATTCTAAATAAATCTCGAGAGTTTGGTCGTCCGCTTATGGGCAAGGTTTCGACCTCCTAATAATAATATGCTATTAGCATTTTGTTAAGGCGTCTCAATTTAATTTAACGGCTCACCCTTTATTTTATCTTTTACCAAATTTCAACAAAATCATCGTCTAAAAATTAAGTATCTTGGTAAATAGCTCTTAGACATCATCCTTGAATAATTGAAAATAGTTTCAAAGATTTATAACATAAATATTACTTATACGGTTTTAAATCAAAATGGTAATTCTTTTAATTTATTTAACAAAGTAACATTGAGAATAATTTCAATTTATTAACCTCAAATATTCACAAAGGTAAGAGGCTATCTTAAGATATATGTTTTGTGGGGACACCTGCACAACCTCCATATTCACATGCGTACTCGATTCATGTTATATGTAGTATTGTGTGTATGTATTCATGTTGAGGAAAATATTATTGATAGAATAATCATTTAAATTCTTTCCATGAGATTGTATATTACTGTGATATGTGTGATTTTCACGAGATGAAGGAAGCTCACCCCCACCTATATTAATTCCGCAGGTTAAACCGAGCCGGATGGATGAAGGAGCGAGCCGAGAGGGTATATGATGATAATTATTAAAACGACGTTTTTTTATGTCTTATGTTTTTGAAACATTCGTCGAATGCAAATTTTTCCCATCTGATAACTGTATTCCATAATTTGAGTTTTAAACGAGTTCAAACCCAAAATCGGCCCTGACACTGACTTTATCGGAGAAATTATTTATGATTCACTAAATGAGATTAAATGAATTGACTTGTACGTGAAGTGAAAATAATTGTACAACCATTACTCACTCAGTAATGAAATGTGACTAAATGAAATGAAATGCATTATTAATATTATAATAAATAATAATATTATATTATGAAAATGGCGGATATTACAATCACCTTTCTCGGCGAGAAATTAAAAAAATTTGCAGAACACATACACACACACACACACACACACATATATATATATATATACACATAAACATAAATCAGAGGCACACTGTAAGGATCTACGTACACCGATTATGCAGACATCAACTATAGCAACGGCAGTTCCTGAATGGACTGCTCACGTCAATCGATGGTGTGCAGCGTGTTGTGGGGCGGAGGTTCAAGTGGACAGAATAGTGGCAACGACTATTTCAGGTAAGGTTCTGGCCGCAACTTTGGATTTTTGGGTTTGCCCGATTCGGCTACTGAGATTATGATTAAGGCTAAGGGTTCTGGGAATCTGAGAATATAGTTCATGTGAGGGTTGTATGAATTTTATTTTGTATATTAAATTTTCATATCGGGCTGGATATTAGGATTCAAGATCAGGTTTGTTTTCGGGCTTATTGTCAATGGAGTTGTTTCAGCAGTGGGTTTATGTCGAAACGTGTTTAAGGGTTTCTGATTCGGTAAGTGTATATAGTTGAAAGGTTTGGCTGATTGGCCATGATAAATATGTCTGGTAATTGATTATAAGTTGAGTGGCTTTGGGTTGGCTCAGTCGACAAATTCTGGTTTTGTTCAATAAATTGATACGAATATGAAACTATAGTACAACATTTGAGGGTTGAAATTACCTGTTGGAGAGAATAAAAGTATGGAGAATCGTATGTGACTGTTGGGAATAAAACTTAGTGAGCAGAAAGTGTCGAGAGTTGAGGCTGCTTCGGTCGTTCGGCAGAATGTGCTTTGTGTTTTTTTTGTAGAAGTAAGTGTATTTATACTCTTATGTTAAGGGTTGAGATATATTGTAACATAGGAGAGAATAGTTGTGTTCAGTAGATGGTTGAGAAAGTTTATATGGCTTAATTATTTTAGGTCATTACAAGATATTTGGGCCAAATAACAATAACATTATACTTAAAATCTATTGGACCTTATATAATTAATAATAATATTTAATAATATAATATTAGAGAAACTATTAGTATTAATATTACCCTTAATAATAAAAATGATACTATTATTATCAATACTAATAATATGAATAATAATGATACTATTAATAATATTAATAATGATACCATTGATAATAATAATTATAATAATATCAATAATTAATGTTAAATGCCTCTTAAATGTAACTGATAAAAATTGACTCGGCTTAGAATTTATGAGATGTTATGGTAATGTTTATGATCTTATTAAATGAGATTAAATTAATTTGACTTGTATGTAAAGTGAAAATAAGTGTACAACAATTACTCACGCGGTGATAAATGTAATGTGATGAGACTAAATGAAATGAAAATGCATTTACTAATATTATTATAAATAATAACTACCTACCCTCTTAGAAAAATTTTCGTCCTCGAAAATAAATGACATACCTCAATTGAAGAAATTTTGATAACGAGCTTGAAGTTCCTCTTCGCGCTCCCAAGTGGCCTCATCTTTACTGTGGTTACGCCATTGGATTTTGACAAACACCTTTTCTTTATTCCTCAATTGTCAGACTGGTCGGTCGAGAATAACTTCGGGTTGTTCTTCATAAGTAAGATCTTTCTTCACCTCCAGTGTGGTATAGTTGATGACGTGGCCTGGATCGTGCATATACTTCCTCAACAACGATACATGCAAAACATTGTGCATGGCCAAAAGTTCTAGGGGTAATGCCAAATGATAAGCTAACTCTCCAATCTGTTCAAGAATTTTAAATGATCCAATATATCTCTGCCTCAACTTGCTTCTCGGAGCAAAACAAATAATTCCGTTGTTAGGAGATACCTTCAAGAATACCTTGTCTCCCACAACGAATTCGAGATCTTTCCTACACTTGTCGGCATAAGACTTCTGACGATCCTGTGCTATCTTGATCGTCTCTCGAATCTTATCAACCCCACATACTGTCTATTCAATCATCTCTGGACACAAGATTTTCCTTTTATCTACTTCATCCCAATACAGTGGTGATCGACACTTCCTACCATATAAGGCTTCATACCATACCAATCGTCGACTGATAACTGTTGTTGTAAGCAAATTCTACCAAATGCAAATGTCTTTCCAATCATTGTCCATGTCTAACACACATGCTCGCAACATGTCCAGAAGAATCTGAATGGTCCTCTCAGTCTGGCCATCAGTTTGAGGATGATAACCCGTACTGAAATTTAACTGTGTTCCCAAGGCTTCTTGCATACTTTCCAAAAAACGCGGTGTGGAACGAGTATCCCTGTCCGATCATTATAGAGACTAGCACTCTATGCAACTTTATAACCTCACTGATGTAAAGTTGAGCATACTGAGCCATTCAAAAATTCATCTTGACCGGTATGAAATGGGATGACTTTGTCGATCGGTCCACGACAAACCAAATAGCATGGTTCCCTCTTTCCATTCGAGGCAAACCTACCACAAAATCCATCGTAATATGTTCCCATTTCCATTCTGGAATATGAAGCGATTTAAGTAATCCAAAGAGGCGTTGGTGTTCTGCCTTAACTTATTGACAAACTATGCACTTTCTGAGAAAGTCTGCCACATCTCTCTTCAAACCTTCCCACCACAATGTCCCCTTAAGGTCTTGATACATCTTTATACTTCCAAGGTGTGCTATATATGGAGTATTATATGCCTCTTTCAATATTACTTCTTTTAGCTTAACAACATTGGACACATAAATCCTCCCTCCATAGTACATCGTGCCATCATTGAACACACTGAATCCTCTCCTTAAAGAGTAAGTTCTTTCATTTTGACCAAAAAATCATCTTGTCCTTGACCTTTTTTTATCTACATCTTCAAGGTTGGTTGTAACACCAAACTAGCCAATAATAACTCAACGGGATTCGACAGTATATCTATTTCAAGGTTCATTCCTGCAAATTCTTTGACTAAGCTTTCCTTTTTTGTCAACATTCAGGCTAGGTCTCTACTTGCCTTACGGCTTAGTACATTGGCAACTACGTTTGCTTTACCAGGGTGGTAATGAATCGTACAATCATAGTCATTGACCAACTTTTGCCATCTGCGTTACCTCATATTAAATTCCTTTTGTGTAAAAATATATTTCAGACTTTTGGTGGTATGTATATATTTCACACTTACCTCCATACAAGTAATGCCTCCAAATCTTCAAGGCATGAACTACCACTGCTAATTCCTAATCATTAGTAGGGTAATTTAGCTCATGCAGGTTTAGTTGCCTTGAAGGATAGGTAAGTACCTTGCCCTACTGCATCAACACACATCCCAAGCCTTGCTTGGATGCATTACTGTAGATGATGAATTCTCTTGTCGGATCGGGGTTGGTCAAAATTGGTGCTGCAGTCAATCTTCGTTTAAGTTCTTGGAAACTCTCTCCGCATTTCTCATTCCACAAAAATGCTTATACTTTCCTTGTCAATCGAGTCATTGGTGCAGCTATCTTCGAAACTTCCTCGATAAATCTTCGATAATAACCGGCTAAACCCAAGAAACTGCGAACTTCATTTGCATTACTCGGTACCTTCCAATTGACTGCTTCTACCTTAATCGGGTCAACCTTGATTCCTCTACAAGTGACCACATGTCCCAAAAATGCAACCCAGTTTAGCCGAAATTCATACTTGTTGAACTTTGCATATAATTCCTCCTTGCGCAGTACTCCCAAAACTGTCTTAAGACGCTGCTCATGTTCAACCTTGCTCTTTGAATACACAAGTATGTCATCTATGAACACGATAACAAACTTATCCAAATAAGGTTGAAATACACAGTTCATGAGGTCCGTGAATACTGCTGGCGCATTAGTCAAACCAAATGGAATTACTATAAACTCATAGTGTCCATATTGGTTCGAAATGCCATCTTCGGGATATTATCATCCTTACTCCTCGGTTGGAAATATCTAGATATTAAATCTATTTTCGAGAACACTCCTGATCCTCCAAGTTGATCGAATAGGTACTCTATTATAGGAAGTGGATATTTTTTCTTTATCGTGAGTCGGTTAACCTCAAGACAGTCTATGCATATCCTCAAACTTCCGTCCTTCTTCTTCATAAAGAGTACTGGCGCACCTCATGGCGATACACTCGGCTGGATAAATCCAGAGCCAAGCAGTTCCTGAAGTTGCACTTTCCGCTCTTGTAAATCCTTGGGCGCCATTCTATGGGGGGCTTTCGATATTGGTGCTGCTCCTGGCACTAAATCGAACGAGAACTCTACTTTACGACTCGGTGGAACTTCCGATAATTCCTCGGGAAAAACATCTGGATACTCCTTGACGATAGGAACATCATTTACTGTCTTTTTTGAAGTTGTCTTCCCCATCACATTCACCAGGAATCCTTGGAAATTGCGTTTCTTCAACATCTTCACAACTTTCATGGTTGTAATCTCTTTCGGGATACTACAGTATCTTACTCCCTCGAATATGGTCTTGGTATCATCAGATGGACATAAGGTTACACTCCTTTTGGAGCATTCTAATACGGCTCTATGTTTGTCCAACCAATCCATTTCCAAAATAACATCAAAATCAATAAGTTCAACTATGTGCAAGTCAGCTAAGAGTCTATGTTCATTAATTTTTATATTCACATTGTTATCTATGGAGTCTACACGCACTACTCCCCCCGCAGGCATGCTAACTAACAAAGATCTAGGAGCTTTACTACTTCTACAACTAATCCTAGTGCAAAGCTTCCTAGAGATGAATGAATGAGATGCACCCGTATCAAACAACACCAAAGTAGGAATATTATCAACTGACAACATACTTGACATGGTTTCGGGTTCAATATCTTTTTGGGCCTCGGCCATGCTATACACCCGTGCTTTACCTCCCGAGCCTTGACCTTGCACTCCTTTTCCTGGACCTTTTCTTTTCTTCGGACATGCTGAGGCCATGTGTCCTTCTTCGTGGCAGAAGTAGCACCGATTCTGACCAAGCATATAGGTACCTTTATGTCCCTTGACACAAGTAGCATAAGCAGGATTATCGGATTGGGGTCGCTCCTGAAGATCTAGCCTTAGCATTCTTCTTGCTACCACTTCCTTGGTCATGCCACTTACGCTTGTTAGTAGCTGCAACTGATGGTGTTCTTTCCTTTTCCACATCCAAACTGGAAGATATATATTTTGTCCTGGCTACAGCCTCGGTGTAAGACATCCTCCCATGGCCATCCAGCTGGTGACAGATCCGGTCACGAAGTCCATCGTGAAACTTCTTGGACTTCATTTCAGCAGTCTCCACCATATGTGGTGCAAACCGACACATGTAGTTGAAGTTCCTCTCGTAGTCTATCATAGTCATCCCTCCTTGTGTCAAGTCTAAGAATCTCTCTGCATCATAGCCTTGTACACTCTTGGGTAGTATTTTGCCATGACCATTTCCTTGAAGGCTTTCCAAGTAATTGCATCTCTCTCGTCCTGGGTTCGGAGTCTCCATGACCCTAATCACCACCTTCTAACATATTCCTTCAGTTGGAAAATGGCCCAAGACACTTTCTTGGCATCAATGCAAGCCATGTAATCCAAGATGCTCTCAAGGTTCATCAGCCATTCCTCGATTGCTGCGGGTCCTTCACGACCAAGAAACATATGTGGGTTGCACTTATTAAATTGTTTAATAATGCAAGCCTGGGCTTCCTCGGGGGTGACTGGTGGCACGATCGTGGTGCCTTGCAAGAGAATAGCTAATACGGCCAAAAGTTGGTCCTAAGTGGATGGAGCACCTCTGTTGTCTCGATTAGTCATAATTCTGCCAACGAGTCATGAGGAAACTCATCACTTCAGAATGCGAGAAAAAAGATAGAAGAACAATTAAACATTGTATAAAATAAACTCATCATATCAGAAGTGTAATGAAATAAAATGAAGGAAAATACATATTTATTCATTATATAAATAAATGACATTGAAGGGTCTGAACAAGGAATAAAAGCGTAACATAATCATAACGTAAAATAAATATAATAAATATAGTTAAATAACTACTCCTCATCACTACTAATAATCCCGATTACTGCAATGGGGGGTCGTGGTGCTGTCCGAGAAATTAAATCATTACCGGACACACTATCAGGCATTTCAGCATCATTCGAGTTACCCGTCTGTCCCACTAGGGGCTACTATCTATGCGGAAACGCAGGCAGATATCATCCTAGGCAGCTTACCTATGAGCTTTGTGCAGTTCCGCCTAAACTACAATATGAATTTTAGGGAGTATACCTTGACGAAATTGTTGACAGAGCTTCAATCTGCAGAAGGTCTCTTCAGGAAAGGGTATCAAGGTCTTTTGGCTACTAATGTTTTGACTTCTAAACCCAAGTGGGGAAAGAAGAAGAAACAAGTGGTCCAGAAGTAAGTGGCAACTCTCAAGGTAAAGAGCAAGGCTCCTCAGCCCGAGGCGAACAAAAAGCCAAAGGGAAAATGCTTCAAGTGCCGTCAGAAAGGACATTTTCAAGCGGACTACCCTGCTCTTAAGAAAGGTATGTCTCGTGGACTAGTATTCAAAACATGTTTGGCAGCTTGTTCTTCCACTTCATGAATAGTTGATTCAGGCTACACTGATCATGTTTGCTTTGACTCGCATGGTTTTTAGGTAACCAAGCAGCTTAGTGCGGGCGAGATTACCATCAACTGGGGTGATTATTCCAGGATTATGGCTGTTGTAATGGGAGTCGTGCAGTTGAATATTAGTGATAAATTATTAGTCCTCAATAATGTATTATTAGTACGGGATTTTAGAATGAATTTAATTTCAGTTTCTAAATTAAAATGCGATGGTTATTCAGTTTCTTTTGATGATGATGCTATTATTAGAAGAAGAAGAAACGGTGAATATATTTGTAAAGGTAATCCTACTGATGGACTGTATGTCATTAATACTGCACAAACTCCCATGTATAAACATAAATCGCTTAACTCTTTATATGAACCTAAAAATAGAAAAGAATCTTCGAGCATAAACCAAATATATCTGTGGAATTTACGGTTAGGGCATGTAAACCTTGGGAGGATTCAAATATTTATAGATGATGGCCTATTGGATGACCTCCAAGTTGAGACATTTCCAATTTGTGAATTCTGTCTGGAAGGTAAGATGACCAAAAGGGTTTTTAAGACTAATGGAAACCGTGCTCAGAATGTGTTAGAATTGGTTCATATGGTTATATATGGTCCAATGAACGTCGGTGGTTTCGAATACTTCATCACGTTTATAGATGATTAATCGAGATATGGATATGTCTATTTGATGCGACGTAAGTCTGAAGCCTTTGACAAGTTCAGAGACTTCAAGGCTGAAATGGAGAAGCGTCATGGGAAGAGTGTTAAGTCACTACGATCTAATCATGGTGGTGAATACCTTACTGGAGAGTTTTTGGATTTCTTGGCGAATGAGGGGATTTCGTCCCAGCTCACTGCGCCGGGAATTCCACAACAAAATGATGTTGCTGAGGGAAGGAATAAAACTCTTTTAGAAATGGTTAGGTCAATGATGAGTTATTCAGATTTACCTATTTTGTTTTGGGGATACGCCTTAGAAACAGTAATGTACATTCTAAACATGGTGCCTTCGAAATAAGTTCCAAAAACACCCACATAACTGTGGAGTGGGCGAAAACCTAGTCTAGGACATGTTCGGATTTGGGGTATTCTAGCACATTTGATGAATAAGGAAGCTGATAAGTTGGAATCTCGTACAGAAGTACTAGTGTTTATGCGATATCCTAAGGGAACGAAGGGTGACTTATTCTATACCCCAGGATTCGAAAGTCATTGTTAGCACCAATGCCCGATTCCTGGAAGAGGATTATATGATTAGTCACAAGCCCATGAGCAAAATAATTCTGGAAGAGTTGAGGGGAGAGACTCCGTCTATACCAATCGTACAAGCGCCAACTAACACTGCACCATGCATTGATTCTGAGACTTTTACACCAACTCAGGATTTGCCTCATCGTAGTGGGAGGGTTGTTCATCAACCGGAATGATTCATAGGCGTGGGACAGTCTTCGGAGTCAATCCCAGGCAAAGATGAATCAGATCCCTGGACTTACACAGAGGCAATCCAAGATAAAGATGTTGACTCCTGGCAAGTAGCAATAAAATCAGAAATGGGAACTATGGATTACAATCAAGTGTGGGAGATAGTAGAACTACCTGATGGTGTGCAAGCCTTTTGGGAGTAAATGGGTCTACAAGCGAAATAAAGGAGGTGACGGGAAGGTTGAAACCTTCAAAGTGAGGTTTGTTGCGAAAGGTTACACTCAGAAAGAGGGTATCGATTATGCTGAAACCTTTTCATCGGTAGCCATGCTTAAGTCAATCCATATTCTTTTAGCTATAGTTGCGCAGTTGGATCTGGAGATTTGGCAAATGGATGTCAAGACTGCATTCTTGAATGGGAGTATAGACAAGAAAATCTATATGCACCAACTAGAGGGATTCATTGCCGAAGGAGAGGAGCACTTAGTGTGCAAGCTTAAGAGATCTATTTATGGACTTAAGCAAGCATCTAGATCTTGGAGCACTCGATTTGATGAGGTTGTCCAGTCATATGGATTCGTCCAATGTCCTAGTGAGAGTTGTGTCTATAAGAAATGCGATGGAAATGTGTTGTTGTTTCTTGTACTGTATGTGGATGATATCCTTCTGATCGGAAACAATGTGAAGGAGTTGTCAGACGTCCTATATCGATACAGTGCTAAAACGGTTTAGCATGGAGAATTCCAAGAAAGGTTTTCTACCTTATAGGCATGGAATTCAACTATCTAAGGATATGTGTCCCAAGACACAAAAGGAGATAGATGACATGAAGCTAATCCCTTATGCGTCGGTTGTGGGAAGCCTCATGTCCAAGTGAGAGTTGTGGCTATAAGAAATGCGATGGAAACGTGCTGTTGTTTCTTGTACTGTATGTGGATGATATCCTTCTGATTGGAAACAATGTGAAGGAGTTGTCAGACGTCTTATATCGATACAGTGCTAAAGCGGTTTAGCATGGAGAATTCCAAGAAAGGTTTTCTACCTTATAGGCATGGAATTCAACTATCTAAGGATATGTGTCCCAAGACACAAAAGGAGATCGATAACATGAAGTTAATCCCTTATGCGTCGGCCGTGGGAAGCCTCATGTATGCTATGCTTTGCACCAGACCAGATATCTGTCATGCCGTAGGCATGGCTGCTAGATATCAGTCGAACCAAGGACCAGGACAATGGATTGTTGTCAAGCACATACTCAAGTACCTTAGAAGGACTAGGGAGTATATGCTAGTATATCAATCAGACGACCTGTGTCCGTGGGTTATACCGACTCAGACTTTTTATCAGACAAAGAAAAGTCCAAGTCTACTTCGGGTTATGTGTTTAGCCTGGGACTTAGATGTGATTCCCGATTTGACAAAGGGTATTACACTTTATTGTGATAATACCAGTGCACTCGCAAATTCGAGGGAACCACCAGCCCACAAGGCAAGTAAACATATCAACCGCAAGTACCACATCACACGACATTTTGTAAAGGAAGGAGACGTAGTTGTAGCCAGGGTTGCATCGGAATATAATCTTGCTGATCCTTTCACGAAAGGCCTACCTTCAAAAGTTTTTGAAAGTCATGTGGAGGGAATGGGATTACGGTGTATGGAAGCATTGCTTTGAGTATAAGTGGGAGAAATGAGAGACTATGTAATAGAGTAGTATACTTAAAAGCATGCATTGAGTATAAGTGGGAGATTGTTATGGTTGTATGCTGCAAAGCATACTGTATGCTTGTATTACCTTATTTCCCTGTAACTACCTATGAGAATATTAATTACATTTAATCACATTTAAGACACGCGTACTCGAGTACTGAAAATAAACTAGAAAAACAAGGCAACAACAATTAAGATCACTGAGCCCCTTCGTCGTCCTGTCGGTACTGTGGCTGTTTCCCCGCTCCTCGGTGCTAGGATAACAAAAACCCTGTATCGATGCTGTTGGGATAAACAATCCCTATATCGAGCGTATTGTCAGAATGTTTTGACAATATGCCAAATCCGGCATACCGCCAATAGCTGTATCGAAAAGCTGATCAAGTATCAACCTGTATCGAAGACTTCTCGCAGTCCCAACCATACAGTAAATCTATCATACAGCAAAGAGTCCCGCAAAGCTAAGTATAGAAGCTGTCTCGAAATATCAATACAGCAATCCTTCCATATAGCCCTCATACAGGACAAGAATGAATCTTCATTATTCGCTAGAAGTCAAGTCCCGTTTGATAAAGAAGTATTTAAATACTAAAGGATAAAGTATTTAAATAAGGATAAAGTATTTAAATACTGTAAGTCATCATAAGATCTTCAAATCCCGCAATATCCGGATCTCAGTCTATTCAAGTCAAATATCAAGTTGTCGCAGAATCTTGATCAACGGATATATTTCAGAGGCTATATATATCTCCAGAGTTTGAAGATCATCTACATCAACAGATACATACATACACACGACTTACAAACGAACAAGTGCTTACAAGAATATTCAGAGCAAAACATATCTCCCAAAGCTTTCTGCTATTCTGATAGAAGAGATATATAGTGCACAAACCGTGAACAACACATCATCAGCTATAAGCTCATAAAGTCAAGCTGTTGTTCAAATATTGTTCTAACCCTTGAACAAACCCATCAGCCCTGTGTGGACCTAGAAACCATGCTATTCTCGAACTGTGTGTGACAAACTTGCATTGAAGAAGACGAAGCTTTAGAACTGTGTGTGAAGAAGCCAGTCACGTGTTAGCTCAAACCAATCTGTGTGAACAGTTGAAAGCTAAGATCTTTATATCAATCTGTGTGAATGATATATTGATTAGGTTTGGTTATAATTATGTAGTTGTGTACGCAGTAATTATAATAAAATTTTTACTCCTGTGTGGAGGACCAGTGGACGTAGAGGTGTTTACCTCGAACCACTTTAAATATTGTGTTATTTACCTTCTGACTTTATTATTTTATTAATTGTGATTATTTAAGTATACACTGCACACCGAGTTGTTGTGTCCTCAGCAACTTACTGTATTAAAGACTTCCGCTACGCAGTCAGATTTAAAAACCGTACAGCTTGTTGTTTAAAACACTTTCCAAGCTGTATCATGTATACTTAGTGGCCAACAAGTGGTATCGGAGCGGTTGATTCTAAAAAGAATCAGTCGTATTTTTAACCGAATCAGATCCAAAATCACTTATTTTTTAAAAAACAATCTTTTTCATTCCTACATTCTCATATGGATACATCAATGATCAACAAAGTTCCTATGTTCTCTATTAATGAGTTTGATGATTGGAGAATCAGGATGGAGGCTCATCTTGCAGCAATGCATGAAGAGATGATTTTTATTATACAGGATGGCCCCATCAATATAATGAAGGTAAATCCGGCCCTAGGATTGAAGGCCAAGCTCATGCTGAGATGCTTGAAAAAGAGCGCGAACAATGGACTTCTGACGAAAGAAAGCGCGCCAACCTCGACAATGTTGCGAAGAATGCGTTGTTTGTCACCCTTGACAAAGGAACATCCTCTAAGGTAAAGAGCTGTAAATAAGCCAAGGATATCTAGGATAAACTCAAGTTGATTTCTGAGGGAACTGAGCTCTCAAAAGAAAACAAGATTTCAAAATTAACTCAGCAATTTGAATCTTTTGAAATGAAACCAACTGAAACATTTGAGGAACTTGTCCTCGGATTCACTGGAATTGTTGGTGAACTTGAAGCTTTTGGCAAAATTTATACTCAAAGGGAGAAAAACCTAAAGATTTTCAGATCTCTCCCTGCCCGATGGGACATTAAGACCACAGCTATGCGTGTGTCGTGTAATCTTAGTGAAATATCTACTTTTGATCTCTTTTCTGACCTCAAAGTATTTGAGTACGATATTGACAAGAGAGAGAAAGCTGAAGAATCTCCCGCTAGGACTACATCCTTAGCCGCTGTATCCAACCGTCGACACAGCATGCCCAGCCCATCAAAGCCTAATTACAAGAATGCTGATAGCGACGACGAAATCCTGTCACAAGACGAAATGGCGCTCCTCATGCACAAGTTCAAAAAGTTTATCAAGCAGTCTAGAAAGACTCCCTACAGGCCCAAGCCTGTTCACAAGGTAAGTATTGAAACTTCCTCTGGTGACGCTAACCTGTGCTCTAATAGGAAACCAGGACATTACGCAAACAAATGACCTCATCCCAAAGTTCAAAGGTTGCCGGAAGCCGAGCAACAAGAGAGGGATGAACGAAGACGTGCTTGGAAAAACAAGATCAAGGCACTGATAGGAGAATCAGAAGCCTCCCCCACACCATCCAAATCCGAAGAATGTCTTCAGGTAGTTACTGAAAGTTACTCATCTAACGATGAATTCGAAGATAAGGCATATATGTGCTTTATGGCAAAGGACATTCCGGAAGAAGAAGATAGCGATGATGAGGTAAGATCAACCTCAATTATTCCAGTAAATGCATCGCATACTTTTGAAAACATGATGAATGAATTTAAGAATATTCAAAAAGCCCACGAGACTTTGAAAAATGAAAACATTTGGCTTCAACTTTCCAACATAGAGCTGAAAGAAGAAAACGACTTGCTGAAGATAAACTATGAAAATATGTCAACTGATTGTGAAAACAGCAAGGTCGAGCATGAAAAACTCGTGGAGAGCAATCATCAACTTGCTCATGAACTGAGTGAGACTAAGTCTCAAAATGGAAGCAAGACAAATGATTTTGTTCTACTTCAAGCAAAATTTAATACTCTCGAAAAGAGAGAAGGCGAACTTGAGACCATTCTGAAATCTTTCGAGAAATCATCTAAAAGAATGGAAGAAATTCTAAGCATTGGGCAACATGCTCATGATAAAAGTGGCTTAGGATACAACTCATTTTCCAACAAAAGGAAAAACTAGTACTGTGTTCGTCAGGAGTGTGGAACACATTCCTGTATCGGAAGAAACTCCTAGTCCTGTGAAGGAACCTGCTACACCGCGAAAATCAAAGGCTGCCATTCCGCCCCCGCAATCCTATTCGAGACAGCAGAATCATAAGCTATTCCAACCTGTAAGGCGCACGCAACAGCATGCTCCCCGAGCAAATCAACAGCGCCAACAGTCGTTCAGAAAGAAGGTTGTATCCAAATACCAAAGGCCCGCACGACAGTACTTTCAGTACAACACGCCTAGGTACTGGATACAGGAGCCTCATTATCCATCAAGAAAGCAGGTGTCCGCACAGCATCGACAACAGCTTTGGGAATCTAATTGTAAACCCAGAAGGCAAGCTGTAAGGCCAAAGAAAATGGCTCCACCTCCGAGACGGCATAAGTACTGGATTAATAATAATAACCCTGATTTTTACATACATAATGATTATCATGGATACAATAACTACGTACATGCCCCACGTAGATACCGCAAAACTATACCAAATGTAACCTACAGTAAGCCAATTGCTGTCAGAAAAATTTGGGTACCAAAAGACACTATCATTCACAGACCCAACAATCAAAGGGGACCTAAATCTACCTAATTTGTTTGCTAGAGGACATTTTGGAGAAGGACATATGGTACTTCGAAAGCGGATGCTACCGGCACATGACAGGAGATAGAAGCAAGATATCATATTTCGTAGAAGGTCGTGGTCCAAAAGTGTGCTTCAGTGATAAATATAAAGGAAGAATAAGAGGAAAAGGAAACCTTCTTGTCGGAAAATTCAAAGTCACCGATGTAGCTCATGTTGAAGGCTTATAGTACAATCTACTTAGTATTAGCCAGTTCTGTGACAAACAGTTCTCGGTGAAATTCTATATAGATCATTGTAGAGTTAAGAACATCCTGACCAAAGAAGTTGTACTCACAGGAAGCAGATAAGGTAATACGTATATTGCTGACTGGATGCCTACGAGCTCCATAATTCCTTGTTTAGTTGCCAATGGCACTGCAGATCTAAGCTGGTTATGGCACAAGAGGATGTCACACGTCAATTTCAAGCTGATCAACAATCTCTCAAGATAGGGACTGGTTAGGGGATTGCCGAATGTATCATTCCAAAAAGATAATGTCTGTGGACCATGTCAAAAAGGCAAGCAAATCAAGTCCACTCTGAATAGCAAATCCTACCTTTCAACCCACAGAGTATTGGAAATGCTACACATGGATCTCTATGGTCCTGTAGACCCGGTAAGTTTGGGAGGTAATAAATACTGTCTCATTATTGTTGATGATTACTCCAGGTATGCTTGGACAATTTTCCTAAGCAAGAAGAAGGAAACAAGATCAAAGCTACCCGAGATCCTGAGAAAGCTTCAAAATGAAAAAGGATCGAGTATCGTGTCCATTCATTCCGACAGAGGTAGAGAATTTACTAACTGCTTTATAGAGAAATACTGTTCGGAAAATGGGATACAACACGATTACTCAGCTGCCCGTACACCTCAACAAAATGGTGTTGCCGAGCGAAAGAATAGGACGTTGAAGGAAACAACAAGGACAATGATTGCCGCAAGTAAATTGCCACAACGTTTCTGGGGCGAAGCAACCAATACAGCATGCTACACTCAAAACCGTTGTATCATCAACAAGCACCACAACAAAACAGCATACGAGGTATGGAACAACAAAACTCCATTAGTTTCGTATTTTCACATTCTTGGATACAGGTGCTATGTGTTGAACAATGGGAAGGATCAACTTAGAACCTTCGATGAGAAGTCGGATGAAGAAATTTTTGTAGGATATTCCTCCGTCAGCAAAGCTTACATGATCTTTAATAAGAGAAAGCTGACAATCGAGGAATCAGTTCATGTAGTGTTTGACGAACCTCACCATGACCCTACAGGAGTAGAAGCTGTTACTCAGAACATCCAACAACTTTCTATTTTAGATCCACCAACTCCCATAGAACCCGTAGTTGACCTAGAAATCAACCCCGAAGCTGTAAGAATCTACGATTAAGCCGATGTTGTAGAAGCTAAAGCCGAAACTATAGCAACTCAAGATACAGTACGGGACCCCGAATTAGAACCCGACCGAAGATGGTTGAGAGATCACCCACAAGAGCTGATCATTGGAAACATTAATGCTGGTGTTTCTACCCGTATGAGAATACAAAGTACATAAGGAAATGTACTGTGTGCACAAGAAGAACCAGATACTAAGAAATCACCATTCCCTGCATGAAAATATCAATCCGAGCTTAGAAGACTCAATATGTGCACTATTGCTGTATTCTTATCCCAGTCCGAACCTGTTTCTACCATAGAAGCTCTCAATAATTCTCACTGGATAACATCTATAGAAGAAGAGCTTAATGGTTTCGAGAGAAACAATGTATGGTATCTTGTACCCAGACCTACGCATCAATCAGTAATTGGGACCAAATGGGTATTGAGAAACAAGAAGGATTGAAATGGACTAATTATAAGGAATAAATTAAGGCTAGTTGCGCAAGGCTATAGACAAGAAGAAGGCATAGACTACGATGAGACGTTTGCCCCTGTAGCCAGACTAGAAGCTATTAGGATATTTTTAGCCTTTGTCGTCCATAAGAGCTTCATTGTATACCAAATGGACGTCAAAAGTGCATTCCTAAATGGAGACCTTGTCGAAGAAGTTTATGTTGAACAACCACTAGGGTTTGCCAATACAGACGGCGTAGACCTAGTATACAGGCTGAGGAAAGCACTCTATGGACTTAAGCAAGCCCCTAGAGCATGGTATGAGACCCTGTCCCAGTATCTAACCGATAATGGATTTGAGAAAGGTGCTGTAGACAAGACCTTGTTCAAAATACACGAAGGTGATGACCTTCTAATGGTTCAAATTTATGTAGATGACATTATATTTGGTTCAACTAACCTTGCTTTATGTCAAAGGTTCTCTCATCTCATGCAAAGTAAATTTGAAATGAGTATGAGGGAGAACTTAGTTATTTCCTAGGTTTGCAGGTAAAATAGTTGCCTACAGGGATATTCAACCAGGAAAAATACAACAAGGAGCTTCTCAACAAATTTGAAATGAATACTTACAAATCATCGTCAACCCCCATGAGCACTTCCGTGCAAATTAGTGCTGATGAAGCCGGAAAGCCGGTTGACCAATCACTCTACAGGAAGATTATTGACTCTCTCCTGTACCTAATGGCTAGCAGGCCTGATATCCAGTTTGCTGTAGGAGTGTGTGCGAGATATCAAGTAGCACCTAAAGAATCACACTTCAATACAGCTAAACGAATCCTGATGTATATTAAAGGAACAGTCGATTTAGGACTATGGTATCCTAAAGAAGGCGGATTCGATTTAGTTGGCTACAGTGACTCGGATCTCGGAGGCTGCAAGCTAGATAGGAAGAGTACAAGTGGAACTTGTCACTTTCTTGGACCTAGACTTGTGTGTTGGTTCAGCAAGAAGTAATTGGCAAACTCACTTTCCACGGCTGAATCAGAGTATTATGCTGCTAGTAGTTGCTGTATGCAGATCCTTTGGATGCAGCAACAATTGTTAGATTATGGGATTGAAGCTAAGGAAACGCCCATCATGTGCGATAGCACGAGTGCAATTGCAATAACACACAACCCTATATTGCACTCACACACTAAGCATATCAACATGAAGCATCATTTCATCAGGAATCATGTCGAGAACAAGGATGTTCGGCTGGAAAAAGTTCATACAGATATCCAGTTGGCCGACATTTTCACCAAGCCTCTCGACACAGCAAGATTCAACATGCTTCGACAAGAATTGGGATTGCTACAGCCTAACTCCCTGTAAGTATTTACTGTTTTTACTCAACAATTGAGGGGGAATGTTGTAAGACCCAATAATACTGTATCCACCATTAATTATCTGTACATTCAGAGCCTTCAAAACAGCACTGTAGGGAAAAAAGCGATATGAATCCTCCTACAGCTGACGTGTGCAATAATTAAGGGGGAATACAGTATGACCCATTAATACAGCATTAATCCAAAAGTTGCTGTATGGAATTGAAACCTATATGTACCTTTTAAAGTGGAACGCTGTATCGTCGCGGATACAGCACATACTGTGGGAATTCGATACATTATATATTATAATATTTCATTTTAAAAATAATTTTTGTCCACGTGCCTTGTTTTCATGTCAAACGTCTTTTACATTAAATGCCTTACACGACATCTGGACAATCGAATCTTAAAAGCCGGGTGTTTCAAATTGTTTAATATTTAATACCACCGTTTCAGGAATTAAGGGTAATATGAAATGTCAGAAGTGGTACCCGCTCCTATTTTAAAATTCAATGGATAGGTGTACCAGTTAAACTCAGTCCATCGTGTCCGTTCATTTTAAACACCGGTTCCCATCCCTTAAATCTGACCATTCATTCTCTGAAAACCCTTCTTCGCCACCTACTATAAAAGGACTATAAATGCCATTTGAGACTCTTTACGCCTTCTGCATATTTTAATAGCACTCGAGCATTCAGCCTACAAGATTTTTCTGTGTTTACTGCATTTTTCTTGAATCTTTTTCACCGTTTCTTGAGAAATCATCAATGGCGTCTACCCAGACATCTTCCACCTCTCTCAAGAAGTCACTCAACTTCATTGATGGATGGATCTTCTCCAGATCTGTTGTGCTGGAATGCATTCACGCTGAAGGTGATGAAGTTGATGCCATGGAGGTCGTCGTTACAAGAATCCGTCAGCAAGGCCTCTACCGCCTTGGGAGCCACACCGCCAAAAAATATGACGCTCATCTGGTTGAGGAATTCTACCTCAACGTTGTAGTTCGTTTTTTGTCTCTGGCTCAAGGAGGTCATGTCGCTGACATCACAGCTGTTATCCGCGGAGTGCAGATCCGCGTTGACCAAGAGCTTCTCCAGAACATCTTCAGGCTACCTACTGATGACCTGACTATGGAAGAACTTGAGACCTTTGGATCCCAAGAACTGTTGACTCTGTAATACCCACAATTTTCGTTCCGGTTATTTTGGATTTTTTTTTGGGATATTTCCCGGTTGTCGAGTCCCGGTATTATTTTCTTGACAACTGATTTTGGCGTTTATGACGATAGGTGATGATTGGTTATCTGTTGTTTTCATTTCGGATCGATGATGTTGTTCCCGAGAGTTTTGTCGTGTTCATTCCGTGCGATTTCGGAAAATCGAGTCGTCGAATCATGGTGGTCGGGCACTGGCCGGACGGTTGTGGGCACTGGCCAGACGAGTGGAGGCACTGGCCGGACGGGTGCAGGCACTGGCCGGGCGGGTGCGGCAGGAACCGGCATAGCGCACGCTACGGCCGGGAGGCAGCGCACGCTACGGCCGGTCGGCTGCGCGCGCTAGTCGGCCGTGGCAGTAGGGCAGTGAGGTTCTGGACTCGGAGGATCGGCAGGTAGCGCACGCTACTGTCGGACACTGCACACGCTACGGCCGGCAGGTAGCGCACGCTACGGCCCGAAGGCTGCGCACGCTACCTGGCCGAGCAAGGAAGTCTCTGGATTGTGGCCCGGGCCGACAGCCACGTGTTCAGCGCATGATGGAGGGCCCCGGCCGAACATTCTCGACCATGACCGCCCGCTAGCGCACGCTAGCTCGACAGTCTAGCGCACGCTAGGCTGCACCAGTATAAATATGACCGAGCAGTCCTGTTTGCACTCATTTTTCATTTCTCTCTTTCTCTTCCGCGGCTGGATCCTTGGAGATTATGAAGGCATGTTGTTATGCAATTAGTCCACTAAGTTTGGGAGCTCATATCATCGATTAATCACTCCATAAAATCCTTCAATCCAGCGAATCAAGGTTAGTTTTCCTAAAATCATAGTTTTGGGAAAAATTGGGGATTTTGTTGATTTCGTCCATTTGATTCGTTATAACTTATAATAGTGATGGATTGATGATTATTAAGTTGTGTTATATCGAATCCCTTGTTTTTCACCGGTTGGATTGCCGAGGATTCGTCTATTTATTGAGTTTCTAATCGACACCTTGAAAGTGTTCGATAAAATGTCACAAAGGGGATTCGGGTGTTCTACCATTATTCTTCCTCGTTCGATCGTCAATTTATTCATGGTATGATGTTGGGGTTAGGTTCCTTGTGAAGAACTCAAGCCGAAACCCTTCCGTTCGCCGTTTTCCGATCGGTGGTGTTACCGTCGTTTCCGCCGGAGAGTTGTGGGCATTTGAGGTTTTCCGGTTAAGCCACGTTCGTCGGAGTGTCCGGTATCAACTATTAAGGCAATTATCTTGCCCATACATTACGTATTTTGTGAATATGATGGTTGAAAATTAACGATACGTGCTAAACGAATTGTTTACAACCATTTTTCTAAAGAATCGTTATAACTATAATCATGGTTTTATTAAAAGAGGATTCTTGTGTTCGGGAATTAATGTGCTTAATTGACTATGTGTATTGGTGTCGAGTATAGGATCACATTATTTTCGAGTGATGCCATTATGTGTGATTTTGTTGTTGGTAAGTTAAAGTTCAATTATTTTGTTAAGATTTTGTGTGGAGTCATGCGGATGTGTGTGAATATGTGAACTTGTGTGATATTGGTCGTTTTGTTTGGTGCTGTTTAGATGGTGTGCTTCTGTGTTAATTGTATAAGCTTTGGGTCGTGAGTGTGTGTTGGACATTTGGCCATTCTAGCAAAATACCTCGACTATATATATTGTGATTGACTCTTGAGGTTTTCGGTTTTGGAAATTATGAATTGATGAGAGTTGTAAGGTTTTTCTCGGGTACTCTCACTCGAGGATTGACTTGACGGGGCCACAGGAGGACCTGGTGGCTTAGCGGCTGGATCGGGTCGCGAGAGTTACTTCGAGTGGGCATTCTCACCTGGGGATTGCTCGACGGGGCACACAGGGACTTGGTGTCTTGAGGTCCAGACCGGGTCGCGAGAATTGCCAGAATGTTTGTACTGATGAATAATTGTGATATGTCCGGAATATCACAATGCTTGGTGCTCGGGGTCGAGAGACATTATATATTGAGTCTTGGTGTTTGGCTAAAATGGCATAATAATAATGTGTTATGTGTAATGTGTTGTTGGAAGTGAATTGAAGTTGATGATCGGGTCGTGGACCCTGTGTTTTGTGATTGGAATGGTTGGGTCGTGGACCCTTTGTTTTGTGACTGGAATGAATTGGGTTGTGAACCCTGTGTTTTGTTAATCGGATTTGCATTTTGGAAAATGAACTTTGGGTGGTGACCCTAAGTGGCTTTTGAAGAATTAAGAACTTTACAATCACAAATGTTTTCAAAACTCCCGAGATTTGAAAATGTTTTCAAAGTGCTTTCTTGTTTTGGTTTCTACTTTCAAGGCTTGAACTATTTTTGATTAAACAAAATATCTCTGGAAGTCTTTTGTTGTATTCTCGGAATGTGTTATGTATGGCTCGTATTTGTTAGGAATACTTGTTAGATTTTGATGATGTCATCAGTATAAAAATAAAATGTTTATTACTTGGCAAAAATGTAAGGAAGAACCAAGTGAGTATCTTCCATAGGCCAAATATGTTAAGTATAAAACTTGGCAAAATGTAAAGAAGAACCAAATGAGTATCTTCTATAGGCCAAAAATAAGTTAGGCTAAAAATCGGCTAAGTACTAAGTACAGCTAAGTCCATCAGAGAAGATCAGCCGAGTCAAGTCAGAGTAGTTCTGGTCAACAAAAATTATCAGGGATGTTTGACCAGACTGCAGCCAAGGTACCTCAGACAAGTCACCTGATCAGTCAAGTCATAAACAGTGAACATCAGACAGGTCCAAACTGCAGAGATGTTAACTGCTCATCAGCCTAGTCGAAGTCAGCCAAGTACTCCAAGTCCACGTCAGCATGCGTTGAAAAGTCAAGTATTACGGAAAGTCACATGCAACGTGAAGAGACAAATTGGAGTGATTCCCGCAAGAGATATGATTTAAATAAATCATCCAGACCCACCTTGAAGACTTTAATCGTTTTATATTCAAAAGATTCGGCGCATCACATGCGTAGTCTTCTACAACGGAAGATAGATTAAAATATGGGAATCCAGCCTTGCAACGTTCAGAAAGAAAACAATGAAGTCTACCTCTCCAACGGACGGATTTGTTCTAAAGATTTGCAACGGCTATAAAAGCTCAGAGATCGTGATCTATATATATCCGAAGATTTGAAGCTGAGCATACAACACAATACCTTACCTTACGATAATCGGTGCTAACATACTTTCAAGCGATCAAAGCATTCAAGCTATCAAAAAGCAAAATACAGCATCGAGAAAAGAGCGGTTCTAAAAGTTCATACTTAAAGAAGCTCTTAATTGGAGAAGACAAAAACTCTTGTCTATAATACTGAGTTCGGGGTACTTCACTGGTTGAAGTTAAGAGACTGTAAAGGCATCCAAGGATCGAGGATCAAGAGGTGCAAGGCAGTCAAGTGTGGTACAACGGCACGGATTTCCACTGGTAGGAAGCTGTTTTAGTTTTGTTTGAATCACTGTAATATTTATCACTGGTTGAGAATTATAGTGAATTCATCTCCAACTGGTTTGGTGAAAAGTGGATTAGTAGAGGATTACCCCACCTCTGAGACCACTATAATCGCCTGCGTTCTTTACTGTTTTATTGCATCATACTTTAACTGTTGCATTCATTGTTAAGTGTTTCATTAGTTGCTTTCTATTCGTCATCAGCTGACTTCCGCATATATTAAAGAACAAACGACTCCAAGTCATTTGTTTACCTATCAGCTGAAGAAACTCACTCTTCAGAAAAGAGTTTAAAAGTTTCAACAAGTCTATTCACCCCCCCTAGACTTGTTCCTGGACGACTTGTGACCTACAAGTGGTATCAGAGAGGTTGGTTCATTTATTTCACGAACCAGATCTATATCAGAGATATATATATTTACTCTCAGTTTATAATGGAACACATGCATTCTAGACTCCCTGTGTTTTCAGTTGACGAGTATGATCTTTGGAAGATAAGAATGCAGGCACACTTATCTTCTATCCATGATGACATGTGGTGCATAATCGAGGACGGTCCATTCATCTTCGAGAAGGACAACACTGCAGAGGAGATCGCAACAGGGAAGCCAGAGAAGATTCCCAAGAAGAGGACAGAGTTGACTCCCGAAGAAAGAAAGCTGGCCAATCTTGATAACCGGGCTAGAGATGTGTTATATCAAACTCTTGACAAATCCACCATGGTCAAGATAAAGAACTGCAAGCATGCCAAGGAAATCTGGGACACATTAGCTTTAATGTGTGAGGGAACCGAGCTAATCAAAGAAAATAAATTGTCAATCGCTATTCAAAAGTTTGACAATTTCAAAATAAGAACGGCGAATCCATAGATCAAGTGGACACAAGGTTCACTGAGATTATTAATGAGATCAACTCCCTCGGCAAAACCTATGGCAACAGGGAAATGGCACTGAAGGTTCTCAGATCTCTCAACCCTGAATGGATCATGAAGTCCGTGGCCATGAGAGAGTCCAAGGACCTGAACAAGATAAAAATCCAAGAGATGTTCTCTGATCTGAAGTCTTATGAGTTCGAGCTTCCAAGTTCATCCTCAACTGAGCCTGCAGAGAAGGGAATAGCATTTGCAGCCGAGTCCCCCACCAAGAGCCTATCTGATGTCAAGCCTCCAAATCCACTAGATTTTGAGGAAGAAATGGCGTTTATAATACAAAGGTTCAGCAACTTTAGAAAGAACTACTCCAAATACAAGAAAAATTATAAGGAGAATCCAAGAAGGAACCAGAAAGCTGGAAGCTGGAAAGTAGAGTGATACAATTGTCACAAGACAGGACACATCCAAATGGACTATCCTGAGCTCAAGAAGGACAAAAGCAAGAAAGAGGTGGGAAAAAAAGAAGATAGGAGAAAGGCCCTCATCGGAGAAGACCAGGAGCATTTAGAATCAAGCAGCGGATTCTTTTCTGATGATGATGAAGAGTATGACTGCCTGATGGCCAACTTAGCTGATGAAGAGGTAACTTCTAAACCCTCTGGTTCAAATAACAGTTCAGCCATGCCACAAGATATGGATCTGCACGAATCGGTAAATCAGTTATTTAAAGATTTTGAAACACTCAAATCTGCACACCAAATCAGACAAGAGAGAAGACTCAGCTGCAAGATGAGAATAGGCAGCTGAAAAATGATTTCGAAAAACTCAGCCTAGATCTGAATAAGGTTGAGATAACTGCAGTTGACTTTAAAAACCAGGCTGATGCTAATACAGCTGAGATAAATCGACTAACTATTTTACTTAAAGAAAAATCAGCTGCACTTGCTTATGCCAAAGCTGAGTTTACTAAGCTGACTCAGATAAATAAGACTCGAGCGCAGGAAATAACCTCCCTGAAGGCGTCTTCAACTCTGGAAGAATTGTGTACCAATAAAAGGCCACTATATTCAAAATCAGGCCTTGGATATGATCCGCACACTCCCTCTAGTTCTAAAAGAAAGTTTATCAAGGGAGAAACAATTGTCTCGACTGTTGAGCCTACATATAAACCGATATTTAAAAAGTGCAATGACAAGTCACGTGTCTAGCCGCAATGTTACACAAGGCAGCCACCTAGACAGGCGACTAGGCAATGGCCCAGGCAAAAGCAGCAGCCCAGACATCATGCCCACTATTACCAACAACTCCCTAAAAACAGATTTCAAATGGGAGGGGCAGATGGAAACCTCAAGGTTATTCCAATTTCCAAAATGAACAAGTGTGGAGACCTCAAAGATTTAATAAATGGTCTCAGCCAAGATTTAGAAATGCCCAACACTATCAAAATTTTGAGGAATATCCAGTATACAATTCCAACAGGAGATTCAGACCTCGACCTTACACACCTTATGAGGGTTGTAATAATAATAACAATTTTTACAATCCAAGGAGAAATCAATTCTCCAGGAAACCAGCTAACCCCAAAGGACCCACACAGATTTGGGTACCTAAATCTCTGCTTGTTTGATTGCAGAAAAGGTGGAAGGACTACAACCACATCTCCACAAGATCAAATTTTGGAGGTGAAAAATGGTTTGTAGATTCTGGATGCTCGAGGCACATGACCGGGAACAAGAAGATGTTGTCCAAATACACCAAAGAAGGAGGTCCCGATGTAACTTTTGGAGATAGCTCTAGAGGACAAACAAAGGGCTTTGGAGAGCTGCACTGAGGAAATATTGTGATATCCAAAGTTCATTATGTCAAAGGGCTCAAGTACAACCTCCTGAGCATAAGCCAGTTCTGTGACGAGAAGAACCAAGTAGTCTTCACCATCTGGAAATGTATGGTGATAGATATCCTGTCTGGAGAAGTGAAGCTCCAAGGTTTCAGAAGGAGAGATGTCTATATGATTGATTGGAACACAGGAACACCTAACTCCTGTTTTCTATCCAAGACAGTAGCTGAGAATAGATGGCTGTGGCACAAAAGACTATGTCACCTGAACTTCAAAGCCATCAACAAGATCAGTTCTCAGAAGCTGGTCAGAGGACTTCCAAATGAAGCATTCAAGAAGGAAGCACTTTGTGATGCTTGTCAGAAAGGAAAGGAGACCAGAGCATCATTCAAGCCAGTCCAGCCTACGACTCTCACAACAAGGATATTAGATCTACTCCACATGGATCTATTTGGTCCTATCAAGCCAAGGACTCTGAGCGGCCGAAAGCATGCACTTGTTATAGTAGATGATTATTTAAGGTACACTTGGATTATCTTCCTATATAAGAAAAGTGAAACCTTGACCAAGCTACCTGAGCTGCAGAGAAGGATCCAGAATGAGAAATCCCTATCCATCATCAAGATCAGATCAGATAGAGGAGGAGAGTTTCTCAACAAGGCGGTTACTAATTACAACGATCAGAATGGGATCCAAAGATGAGCTCTCGCGGCAGACCCCCACAGAATGGCGTTGCCGAAAGAAGAAATGTAACTCAAGGAAGCAAGAAGGTCCATGATGGAGAAGCGGATTCGCCAAGAGGTTCTGGGTGAAGTCACAACACTTGCCATACACAGAACAGGAGCATGATAGTAGGGAGACATGGCAAAACTCCCTATGAGGTTTGGAATAATAGAACCCCTACTGTTGCTTATTTTCATGTTTTTGGTTGTAAGTGTTTCATCCACAACAACGGTAAAACACAACTAAATGCCTTTGATGCTAAAACTGATGACGGTTTCTTTATGGGATACTCACAACGAAGCAAGGCATATAGAGTATTTAACAAAAGAACCTTAGTTGTGGAGGAAACACCCCATGTTGTTTTTTATGAATCTACCGTTGAGTACAGGAAGCAAGTTGAGCTAATTGAGAACAAGCTCAAGTCAGCAACCCTTGAAGAAGTCATTATACATGACACTGGAATGGTGGACTCACCTACAGATCAGATCCAACCTGCAGATGACAAGACGGTAGCTGATCCAGTTGTAGACCAGAACCTAGCTGATGCAGAAATCCACCAGAGCAATCCAATAGGGGGAACAAACCCAGAAGAAGACAACATCCCCAAGTGGCTCAAAGATCACCCAATCAAGCAAATTATCGGGAAGCTGACTGATGGAGTTAAGACGAGACAGTCAACCCTACCTGCAAGAATGGCTATGTTCTCATTCTTTATGTCACAAATAGAACCTAAAACAACAGAACAAGCCTTAGAAGATTATTCTTGGATAAATGCCATGCAAGAAGAATCGGAGCAGATGGAAAGAAACAAAGTTTGGGAACTAACAGACAGACCTGATCACAAGAAGGTTATTGGCACCAAGTGGGTGTACAAAAACAAGAGTGATGAAGACGGAGCTGTTGTTAGGAATAAGGCCAGACTTGTAGCAAAAGTTTATGCACAGTGTGAGGGAATAGATTTTGATGAAACCTATGCACCTGTTGCAAGATTAGAGGCCATCAGACTATTCCTCGCATATGCTGCATTCAAAGATTTTGAAGTATATCAGATGGATGTAAAGAGTGCTTTTCTAAATGGAGTCCCAGAAGAAGAAGTCTATGTAGAGCAACCCCCAGGTTTTGTCAAAGGAGACAAAGTCTATAAGCTGTTGAAGGCTCTCTATGGACTTAAGCAAGCACTTAGAGCGTGGTATGAAACATTGTCTGTGTTTCTTGAGAAAAATGGTTTTTGCAAAGGGAAGGTGGACAAAACACTATTCAGAGTGGAGCACGAAGGCCACATTTTAATAGTCCAGATATATGTGGATGACATCATATTCGGATCAACCAATCCAGAGCTATGCGAGAAATTCTCCAACCTCATGCAAGGAGAATTTGAGATGAGTATGAGGGGAAAGCTCAACTTCTTTCTCGGACTACAAGTTAAGCAGATGGAAAAAGGAATTTTCATCAACCAAGCTAAGTATACCAAAGATCTGATCAAGAGATATGGAATGGAATCAGCCAAGCCATCAAGAATTCCTATGAGCACAAGTAATCACCTGGATGCAGACGAGGTAGGTATATCAGTGGACTCAACCCACTACAAAGGACTCATTGGATCTCTTCTGTACCTCACTGCAAGCAGGCCAGACATATCCTATGCCGTAGGAGTTTGTGCGCGATTCCAGTCCAAGCCGAAGCAATCACACCTAGATGCATCCAAGAGGATAATAAAGTACCTTAAGTCTACAATCAATGTTGGACTATGGTATCCCAATGATGATAATTTCGAGCTGTCAGGATACTCAGATGCAGATTTCGCAGGCTGCAAAATCAACAGGAAAAGCACTAGTGGAACGTGCCAATTCCTAGGAACCAGACTGATATCCTGGTTTAGCAAGAAGCAGGTTTCTAACTCTATCTCCACCACAGAGTCAGAATACCTAGCTGTAGGTAGCTGTTGTGCACAGATTTTATGGATTAGACAGCAGCTAAGGGATTATAATATCATTGCCAATGAAGTTCCTATCTGGTGTGACAACAATAGTGCAATTGCAATAACCAACAATCCGGTTTTGCATTCAAGGACGAAGCACATTGATGTTAAGCACCATTTCATCAGAGATCATGTGCTTAATAAAAGGGTTAGAGTTGAAAGAGTCAGCACAGACTACCAAATAGCTGACATCTTTACCAAACCCTTGCCAGAAAAAAGGTTTTTGGAGCTAAGCAGAGATCTTGGATTACTAGATTGGGAATCTAGTACTGAAGCAAGCTGAAGCATTTCAGAGGAAGGACGGACCCAGCTGATTAAAGAAATCAGATCCTAGCTGAAGCAGGCAAGAAGACAAAGGACGGACAAAGGACTGATCAGAATATCAGGCGAGAAGTCCATGAAGTCAACTCACCTGATGCAGAGCGGTCAACAATCAACAAGTGGGACCAGCTAAGTTTTCTAAACTAAACCGACCTCTGAATATTTAATCATTATCTGCCATATTTATAATATTATTATATTAATTTTGATTAACATTTAAATATATTAATGTTCGATTCACAAGTGGCAATTTAAATACACGTGTCAAACGCTTATTAAATCGACCTCCACGGTGGCCAATCAAAACCAACCGTCAATTTTTAAAATGGACCACCGATTCAAATTTGAAATTTAAAAGAATCTAAAAAGGCGTACCACCGTTTTAAATATATTATAAATTAATTCATACGTCTTTTCATCTTCTTTATAAGGAAAGAAACCCCTTTACTTTACCTTTTACGCTTACCCTAGATCTACAGAGCAAAAATTTACAGAGCAAAAATTACTGAACTTCAAATACACTAAGAAATCTTGTGTTTGCAGAAATGGAATAATACTTCGAAGGCGTCAACCTGAAGGCGGTCAAGGACCAGATTATTTTCTCGCTGGTCGTCGATTTCGAAGGCTTATTGGAAGCTAATCTGGAGGATTACGACATGCTTAACCTAATCCGCGCGAGGAAGCTCAATGGGATCTACCCATTCCTGGACATCAATCCTCAACATTTGTACAAAGAGGATGTTATAGCGTTCTTTCGCGAAGCTTGTATAATTCAAGATGGAATTCGGAACACAGTTGGTGGAAGACAGGTCGACATATCTCAAGAGTCGATCCGTACTGTTTTCGGTATGAAGCACCGCGGCATAGCCGTCGAGGCACTCAAACAGTCTGCTGCCGAAACTTGGAAGAAGATCAAGACGGAGATTCAGCCGGAAAAACTGAAACTCACTGCCAAGAGGAGTGAGATTAAGAGAGTTTATCGTTTTGCGTTGGATATAACCAACAAAATCATAATGGGGATGGCCGGCAGTTATGATCAACTGTCGTCGGCGAAGTTCATGGTGCTTGGAGCACTAATTCAGGATGAAGAAATCGATTGGGCAGACTACATATTTAGGCAACTCGTTCGAGAAGTCAACAAAGCCGAATGGCTTGTTGATGAGAAGATATTTAAAACAAAGCTGGCATTTGGAACGCAGCTAAGTTGGATGCTGGAAAAGACAGGCATGACAAAGGGAAGCACTGACCCCTTCCACCCCAACAAAAGACTTGGTCATCTAGACCAAGAGACGCTGAGAAAATTGGGAGGCACAAGGAGAGCAGCTCAGATGTTGAAAGACCTGCCTGACACAAGGCCCTACCCGAGATATTATTCGTCAAGCGAGTCGGACCGACCTGCAGCCGACATCCCAACTGCAGTCGGGTCAGACTCTGAGTCCGATAACACTCCCATAGCAGTCCGTTTTAAGAGAAGGGGACCAGCCCCTGAAGGCCCTTCTATCATACAGTCATCACCAGAACCCTCTCCCAAGAGGCCTTGGAGACTGCAGTTTAGTGAGGAAGAGCAGTCAGATCAACATGCTAGCCCTGCAGCCAGGTCACCTCACCTGGAAGACCAGCCTGCCCCAGGCACCCTCGAGACTCAAATTGTGGTTGTCTTCACCCCAGCCTACATCTCTGAGGAAGAAGAAGAAGGTCTAATAATTTCTATCCCTGAAGCCAACTATATCTTTAACCTACTTGAAAATAATGTTTTCAATCTATCCATCGAACAATTACAACTTGTTAAACCTCTAGCCTTAAAACAATCGTTCCTTGAAGTATTTGAAGAATGGAAATTTTTGAAATCCCTATCTTTTGTCAAACTTCAAACTTTCATTGACACTTGTGGTTGGGACTATCCCCAAGCCACGGAGGATTTGCTGATAGATTTTTGTAAAACATCAGACACAATTTTAATCCTTCAGGAGGACTGGTTCATGTCAAATTTTAAAACCAACATGGACCAGTTCATCCATTCCATTATGCTTAGTATTTTTGATGGATCCTATGAGAAAGCTGTTTAGGAGGAAGTTGAAAAGGAAATAAGGATTGAGGAGGTAGATGGAGAAGAAAATGAAGAAGTTGTTGTTTTAGACGATGAAGAAGAAGAGCAGGAAGAGAAAAGAAAAGAAGAAAAGATTTTAGTTGAAAATCAACCTGAGGAAGCTTAGAAGACAGAAGAGTTGAATGAAGAAGAAGAAGAAGAAGAAGAAGGAGAAGAAGTAGAACAAGAAAAAGATGAAGGAGAGAAGGAGGATGATGATGATGAAAAGGATAATGATGATGAAGGAGAAAAAGATGGGAAGGATGATGACAATAATGACGATGATAATGATGATGAGGATGGTGATGAGGGAGGAGATGAAGGAGCTGAAAAAGAAAAAGAAAAAGAAAATATTGAAGAAGAAAAGGAGGAAGAGCAGGAGAAAGAGCAGGAGAAGGAAGAAGGAGAAAAGGAGCCGGAGCCAGAGCCAACACAAGAGGCTGCAGATAGGACTGTGGTACCTGCCCGGTACAACAGCCTAGACGCGGAGTTAGATGAGGACTCCAGATCAGGGACCCCAGAGAAGACCCCATCTGGAGTACCAGCTGCAGATAGAAGCTTGCAGTCCAGTGCTTCAATTGCAGAAGGCTCAGGCGAGCACTCTCCACCAGCTCAGATCTCACCTGCCGTGGATCGAGCCGATCAGATAGTGAAAGATATGATTGAGAGTCAGCTGCATCTCAGGTCACTCCTGACCTCCAAACCATCAATGCAAAGCTTGACACTTTGCTGCAGAGAGAAGTTCCTCAGCCTCCTCCCCCTACCAACAACAGAATGCCTTTTGGCATGTCTGACTGGATTAGCAGAATGGAGCAGCAATTAACTACCCTAGTTGATGCTGGCAAAAAGGGGGAAGACAGAGTTCAGGGGGAAGGAAGTAATCAAGGAGAGATAAGGGCAGAACTAAGAACAAAGAAGAGGCAAGATATTCTTCAAATTGAAGGACCATCAAGCCTGAAAAGGAAGGAGATATCTGCCCCCAGTCAACCTGAAGAGCAGTCTTTGGAGAAGAAGAGAAGAAAGAAAGAAGAACTACAAATATTCGAATGGGAAGGCAAACAGTTGTGGTTTGTTGAAGAATTCTTGCCAACAGAATTCATGACTCGTTGGGCGGATGCCAAGAAACAATTCATAGAGCAGTTCTACCTCTGGGAGATACTCGATGATAAAGAATGCTCGCCCCAACAGTCATTCATCAACTACATGGATACTAGATGGCCTACTCTGTGGAAGTTAATGCTTAAGTATGCAGCCAAATGGCAGGCTTATCCTATGATTCTCACATTCAGAGCAGAGGAAGCGCCGACCCGTTTGGACAATGAGCTTAACGAGCTAGAGCTTCAAAGAGAAATTAGGAAGCTATGTGGAGAGCACAAGTTCTCTTCAAAAGAAGACCAAGACTTTGCTGCCCTAGTCATAAGGAGGAAATATGGTCTTGCACCCATCAAAAATAGACCAATCGGTGCAAAACCATTTAGACCTCCTAAGCAAACTGTTCGAAGAGGAAGGGGCAGATAGTTTTTGGGTATAATTGTAATTTGTTGTAATTGATTAAATTTTCTGTATTTACTCAATTCAGCCATGTACTTGTAAAATTAATAACGGTCTTTTTGAATGACAATTCCCAGTTGTCTCAAAAATTATACTGACTTTAGTTTGTGTCTTGCACTTAAGTGCAGACTTGATCATTTGATTACTTGTTTAAAGTTTTGCCATCATCAAAATAGGGGGAATTTGTTAGGAATACTTGTTAGATTTTGATGATGTCATCAGTATAAAAATCAAATGTTTATTACTTGGCAAAAATGTAAGGAAGAACCAAATGAGTATCTTCCATAGGCCAAATATGTTAAGTATAAAACTTGGCAAAATGTAAAGAAAAACCAAATGAGTATCTTCTATAGGCCAAAGATAAGTTAGGCTAAAAATCGGCTAAGTACTAAGTACAGAGATTAAGGATACGTGGGGTCCTGAGAGACTTGCCCAATTATTCATTATAGAGATCGTGAGATTGCACGGTACCCCTAAGAGTATCGTTGCGGATCGTGACGGGCGATTCGTGTCACATTTCTGGAAATCAGTTCATCGTGCCATGGGAACTCAGCTCAATTTCAGCATGACTTTTCACCCTCAGTCCGACGGATAGTCAGAGAGAACTATTCAGACGTTGGAGGACATGTTGAGAGTATGTTTGCTCGACTGGAAAGATGATTGGGAAGCCCAACTATTGTTGATCGAGTTCACGTACAATAATAGTTGGCATGCTTCAATTCAGATGGCACCTTACGAGGCCTTATACGGTCATCATTGTCGATCTCCCCTATGCTGGGATGACTTATCAGAATCAATCGGCACTGAGCCCGATATGCTTATAGCCACCCGTGAGAAGGTAGCTTTGATCAGGAGTCGTTTGTTGACCGCTTAGAGTCGACAGAAATCATATGCAGATAATCATCATCAGCCATTAGAGTTCGAGGCGGGTGACCACGTTTTGGTCAAGGTATCCCCAAGTCGAGGTATCTTCCGTTTCGGGAAGCGGGGAAAGTTGAGCCCGAGATTTATCGGACCGTTTGAGATTTTGGATCGAGTAGGCAGTCTGGCTTATCGATTGGCTTTACCTCCGGCATTGAGCGGAATTCATAATGTGTTTCACGTCTCTCAGTTGCGGAAATATATTGCCGACCCTAGTCACATACTTCAGTTTGATGAGATTGAGATAGCAGATGATCATACGTATGAGGAGCGTCCCGTACGAATCTTAGAGCGGCGAATCAAACAGTTGAGGAGCAAGACGATTCCTTTGGTTAAGATTCAATGGTCGAGACACGGAGTCGAAGAGGCTACTTGAGAAACCGAGGATAGCATGCGGAAGAGTTATCCCGATTTGTTTGACCCTTAGTTTCGGGGACGAAACTCTTTTTAAGAGGGGGGGGGTATGTAATACCCGGATGTGAACTCATTCATTTTCATTCAGTAATTGCCACTCAGTGGATTTTCACTCATTAATAATCATTCATCATTCATGTTCATTCATTTGTGTTCACCGTTCGGACTAATGTTGATTCGTGTATCGATATCGTTCATTGTTTCAACCTTGCTTGAGAATCGAGACGAGAATATTATCTTGATCGTTATAATTACTTCATTAATCGATGATTGATATTGGAGTCCATGCCATTTCAAATTTCGTTCTTGTTCGAATCATGCTATTGTTGGGTATATTTGTGGTTCTTGTGTATCTCGTTGAGTTTTTCTGGCGGGATATTGCTTCTCCCTACATGTTTTAAGTTTCGGGACGAAACTTCTTTTAAGGAGGGTAGTATGTAATATCCACAATTTTGACTTCCGGTAATTTTATTTTTTTGGCGGAAGTCCATATTAGAGACTCTATTGTGACTGTTTCATCATTCTGAGAATGACTAATTCTACACTTTTTGTCATCCGCGTTCGTCTCGGTGTCGTTTTGTTGAGTTTTATGTTCTTAAGCGACTTTTCCACATATGAGTTCGACTTTGTAAAATCACCATTAATTCTTGGAAACTCCAAAAATTCTTAATCTTTTCAATATTATATAGCATCAAGTTAGCTTTCCAATGGTTCAAACGGTGAGTCAATCGGAGTTCGGACGAAGGAGTTATGGTCGAAATAGCTAAATCTGCACTGTGTACCTTTTGATGCTGGAGCGGGCTGTACCGCGGGCCGCGGCCCCTTCTGGCCGGGCCACGGCACAAAGCTATTTTGCTAGGTGTTTTTGGCCGTGGGCCGCAGCACACTGAGTCTGTGCCGCGGCACACAGTACAGATTTGTGTATTTCTGCATTTGTTGTGAAGAACATCCTCATTTCTTCACTTTCCTCCTTCCTCTCTCAACTTGGGCGATTTTGGGTGATTTTGGGGTGTTTTAACATCATCAAAACTCAGAGATTTTCAACTTCTTCTAGTTGGGGTATGGATTAACAACATGTTTGTGGATTCTTCATCCTAATCCAAGGTAACTTCTTCAACCCTTGAATTCGATTTTGAGTTAGAGCATGATGTTTTGGATGGTATAATCATGAATTGTGATGGATATACGTATGATTATGAGTTTTTACGAGTTATCATCGGATTGTTGGAAGTTTTTTCTCAATATCACTTTAAAGGTTGACTTGGAATTGGGTTTTGCAATTTAGTGTTATCGTAAACTCGATTTGAGTATTTCTATCGGATTATCGATTGTATTGATGGTGTTTTGGTGGTTTGGATCATTCAATAGTAGTTGGTTTTCGATACAAATGGATTTAGTTGTTTAAGAGGGGATATTATTTTCAAGGTGTTTGTCGAAATGCCTCAATCAGTTTGGATTTATTGTATCGACATCTTGAGTTGGTTATGATCGCTATTGATTCGTATATTAAGCGGGTTATTGATAATTGTGTTATTCAAGGTTGTTCGAGCGATCGGTAGTTTCCCGTAGGATGTTGTTCGGGAGAGGACGTATCATCACCGGTGTTAAGGTAAGTTAATTCTTACTCAGTTAAAGGGATATTCATTCCTTTCGTTATTGTTCATTCATAATCATAACTCATTCATATTGTATTAACCGTATCGAGACTTGTTCTGTGTAACTGACCCCGTTGGGGGATGTTGTTTTCAGGTTATGGCAAGGCTAAAGCACGGGAAGAGAACGTGGACGGCGAGGAGTCCCAGTGATACTAGTTGGGGGCCCCAATCCTTTTCAGTTATTCGTGTTTTCGTCATTTTATTTCCGCTGCAGACTTCCGTTTGAATTACTCATTTTATTCAGTGTTGTATATTTTATCTTCATATAAAATATACATGTATTCTGTATGATCTTGGGTGTGTTGTAATGAAACTCCTCATCGGAGTAATTGATGATATAATGTGGTCCGGTACTGCAATTATATTATTTAAGTCATTAATTTTCATTCGTCTGGTGGGTCCCAGTCGGGGGTCCACGACGCTGTAATATCCGCCTAGTTTGGGGTGTTACAGATGAAAATATCGAGCCCCCTCCAAATGGCGTATATTTCAGCAAAGTTGTTGGTTTGGGCCCCAAGAAATTCGGAGAACATGAAGAGCGGGTTGCTGAGATGTTCCCAAACAATCCACCCCACGGCCGCATTGCCCGGGTTGCCCCTCGCTGCCCCGTCCGTATTGAGTTTCCACCATACCATGTCCGACTTAATCCAACGGACAGCCTTGATTTTGTACCTCGGCCCCGGGCCTGGTTTGATGCCCACATAGTCGGCAATTCTATCCGCTCCCTTCCAAAAATGCCTTTTAATTTTGCCCTGAAGTTTGAGATTGTAGATGTTGTTCAAAATACGCTTACACACAACTTTCGGCATAAAAGGAACATTATTAACTCTCTTATCGTTCCTATAGCACCAAAGAAACCATAAAATGAGGATCGGAATGATGTGAAAAATATGGATATTGCCCTTGGCTTTACCAAACCAATTGGCAATGATAAGATTGAAATTAGATGACATAAGGACTTTGATCCCCGTAATATTATGAAAAAAATTCCAAACAACTTTAGCAATCGGGCCAGTAAGAAAGAGGTGAGGAAGATTTTCAACACCATTACAACAATAACAATTATTGGTGGCAACAATGCCCCTCCGCAAAAGACCATCCAGCGTTGAGATCCATTTATTAAGCACCTTCACCATAAAAAGAGAGATGGTAGGTGTGATAAGTGGATTCCAACAATACCGCAGAATATTATGCGTAGGGTTTTTTTTACAAACCATCCCCCAAGCGGTTTTGAAAGAAAAAATCCCATTAGGGGAGAGAGTCCATAAAGGCTTGTTGTCGGAGGGGAAAGTAGGTAGAGAGCAAATATGATCACAAATGCCAACCGGGAGTTTGCGACTAATTTTATCCCTATCCCATTCCCCGTTAGTCCAATAAAAACCAATTTTATCTTTGGACTTATTATGGTAAAAGTTGTTGAGAGGACTGAATTCATACCAATTGTCATTCCAAAAAGACACATCACTATTACCACTATGCCAAAAAAATTTATAATTCACGATCGATCTAATACCACAAAGATTTTTCCAAGTAGGAGAACTTTTGGGGTTAAATTTAATAATCATGGGGTGGATCCGAGAACAATATTTTTGAAGTAAGAAATTGGACCAAATGTTATTAGATGTTCTGAATCTCCAATACATTTTAACATGGGATGTAAAACCCCCTAAATTCGATAACTTGTCACATGTACAATGTATCAAATCACGATATAATTTAATAATAGTTATTTTATGTCATGATATAACCTACATCTATTTTATTTTATTTCACTCTTTAACTTTGTAATTTACTTAATAAACCAAATAATAAAAATTAAAATAGTGTGTTGATTCACCTATTGGGCTAATTTCCAACACCTAACTATATGAGGACTCACTAATAGACTCAACCCAACTTATTAAAAATCATAAGACTTGAAGTTACACTTCAAAGCCCAACCCAACTAATTAAATCCTTTACCATTTTAATTATACTCTTAATTTAACAAAAAAATAATAACATATGTATATATACATACATTGGGCGGCCAAAATGGAGTGGAAAGGTGTAGCTCTAGATTCTTCACTCATCACATGCAAGACTTGCATGAAACATCTTGACACATGTAACAAGTCTTCTATACATTTCACTTCCCAACCCTCCTTATCCCAACTTTAAATACTTACACCCTAACCTAACCCTCATTTTACACCTCCTACACAACCACAAAAATCTGAAATTGAGAGTCTAAGTGAAAGAGAGGTCCGAACCAAGAGGAAGAAGGAGGAGGAAGAAAAATTTCAAGAAGAAATAGGTAATCTCATCCCTTATAACTATTTCCATAATTTCTAATGAAATCCTCCATAATCTAACCTTAATTTCAATACATGCAAATATAATTCTCATTTTGGGGTGCATGTGGATCGGCCAAACCATGTAGTAGTAGAGGAGAAGTCGTTATCCAACTTTCAAGACTTAGAACCGACGAAATCCGACAAGATCAAGGTGGGTGAAAACTCTTTCAAACTTTAAAGTAGAAATCTTTTATTTTTCTTGTGATGCATGTGTTAAATCTGAAGTATTTCAAGATTTTTTTTGATATAATCTATGTTAAAATCTTCATGTTATAATTTCATGTTATGATTTTATGTATAACTATGTGAAATTCGTTTTTCTTAAACATAATCATCATATATTATGAAAAATATGAAAGTATGTACTAATTTGAAATTCTTGTATAAATGCATGTTTTTAAAGATGAATGTTAAGGTTATAACAATATGCAATATGATTTATCGAATTTAAACGACAACCGATTTGGTAATCGGGTGCCGATTTTGTGATAACTTGAAAGTTATATGTTTTCTTCTATGTGTTGTTGAAACCTTATCAAAATCTAAAATATTGTGTTATATTATTATGTTATGATATATGGATAATTTATTTGCGGCCAAAACGGGACTTGAAACGAGTAAACGGAGCTTTTGGGCATAAATTGTAATTTCTTAAAGTTTGAGGACTAAACTGAAAATTTCGAAAATAAAACATTTTGGACCATAGACAGTACATATTATACCATGCATAGGCTATCCATGAAGTTTCAAGCAATTCGGAGTTCGATATCTAAACTTGATAGTCCAAATTGTAATTTTCAAACAATTTCGGGGCCAAAACGCAAAAATTCCAAACTTCTGTACCAGGTCCGAAATTTTCTGGAATTTTCACAAATCTGTAATTCCATATTCATCACGAGTCATCTCGTAAAATTTTGTTAAATTCCGAGCTAAATTCATAGCTCTATATGCCTCGGAACGATTTCCTTGAGTTTTGGGGCAATATCGTAATTTCTGAAAATTTCAGTCCCGAAACTGGAAATTTCCGAATTTTCCTTAAATATGGAGTCGAGGTATTATTTTTGTCTTCCTTATGAAATTTCATAACCATCCGATTTCGTTTCATACTCCAACGCTTAGGTTTGAACCTAAGGGTAAAAACGTCCTTTCAAACTATTTACGAAACTCATCAGACCGTTAATAAATTATTGAGAATATTTTTGAGTTTATATACAAGTCCTATTTCGCATTACCGGGCCATAAAATAAAATTAACCATATTTCATACTTAATCAAAGACGCTATTTATAACCTCACTGACCAAACGTTTATGTGATACTTGTGAAACGCGTCAAATTGATAATTGTGACTCTCCGGGAGCTAAGTGCTATACAAACAAAGTGCCACGGACGGGTCCGCCTCTAACTCTATTAGAACAAAGTGCCACGTCGACGGACGGGGGCCACCTCTTGAGTCCATATGAAACAGAGTGCCGACCTACAATCCGGGGGCCACCTCTTGAGCTATAGGAGCCACCTCTAGAGTCCCAAATCGTGTCAGGGATGGTTAGACTGAGTCTTGGATCGAGCAGCGCAGCTGCGGTTCATGAACAAGGCTACCGTTGTTTCCTATTCCCATAACCGAGGAACGGAGTGTTCCGAGGGACCTGGGTCGTAGACTTGGGGTATAATCGCGATTATGGTGTGATCCGGATATTGACCCACATCTAAGGACATACCGAGCCCAGATAAGAGATAAGGAAGCACACGCTAAGTGTGAGAGTGAAGGCTCAGCATCTTGGGGCGACGGTCCAAATCTTGGGATGATGGTCCAAATCTTGGGGTGACGGCCTATCTTGCTAGGAGTAATAAGGAGAGTCTAGAATCCAAAGTCCATATCGGCAGGATTCGAAACTGAATTGACTGATCGACTGATTGACTGACTGCTTGACTTGATATCCGTCCACGGGGATTGGATTATAACATTACAACTGTACAATGATTTTAAAATTTCAACATAATTGTAATTGTTCTCATTTTTTTATAATTGATAAAACCATGCATCACTTAAAAAAAATTTCAAAGGAAAGAGCCACACCCGCACACGATTACCCACTCACTGAGACCTTTTGTCTCACCCCACCATTTTCCCTTTTAAACTAGAGAATGAGCAAACAGCAGAAGATGAAGAAGACTTCGAGGAAGAGGCCGAATAGAAGATTGTCTTCAAGATTTAGGACTTCTGTTCTTAGAATTTCTGTTGTTATCCCAACTTGTAATAGTTAACTATGTTTTGTACTTAACTCGTTTGGTATTTATCCGCTGCAAACTTATGAACAGTGTAATTTCGATTATCAGCTTTATCACAGCGAATCTTAGTACGTCGGGCTAAGATGGTTGTTTGAAATGTTATCCAATCGTTATTTTGCTTCCGATATTTATTATTGCATCTTGATTGATTGATCGACCGATGCGTTGCGCCCTCGTCCTTCCCGATGTTGGGGGCGTGACAGGAGTGGTATCGGAGCCCGCTTTGTGGGAAGGACACTTACAACGGGCTAACCAGGATAGGATTCTTCGGACTTAGACGTGAATTCCACCTAGGACGAAGTGAACCATAGGATTGAGGCCTAATGTAGACTTCTCGAGTCAATTCTCATTAAAGATCTTTTTCGACTTATTGCTATTCACTTGGAATATGCATAGTCAAATTCAAAATTTCTAAGTCATTGGCCAAAGTACTTTATTAAGTACCCACGGCATTTCCCGACTGAATTAACTCTTCTATTGAACTCTTGAAACAGAAATAGTTTGTTTCACTTATCCATTTTCTCAAAGTCATATCACTATTCATTCAAAATTGATGAAATTCCTTTAAACTCTACTAAACTCCATTACTTCTTAAAAATGGAGTATTATTATTCTTGGTCACTAGTATCGTATAAGCATATTTGTTAAATCATTAAGTTCACTGCCTTAATGATTATTCATGCTTAATAGAGCCTTATAGGGTATTAGATTTTGTGAGATACTCACTTAGTTTCATTTTATTAGTTTTATGGACCCCTCCGGCGAGAAAGATTTAACCAAGGAAAATCAGAATACCCCTAACTCGATATGTATGCTCAGGCGGATAAGCCAAACTTAACCAGAATCAACTATAAGTGTTCAATCGTACACTTAATTCTGCATAACAACATAATACTAATAACTCCACATAAAATTGCTAATCCTCACACATTCCCCTTACTTATATTAGATTGCTGACCGAAGACGCGGACGTCCTTGCATGAATCGTAAAGAGCAGCATCAGTGCGATGATCGTTAACGCTCTCCTCTATGAGGAGGAATTGAGAACGATGCCATGACCCAAGCCCTCACTCAACTGACGAACTTCCTACAGCAACAGACTGCTAACAACAGGAACCACAATGAAACTCATGATCGTACCCTGGAAAGATTCTTACGTTTCAACCCGCCGACCTTTGACGGAGAACCCGACGATATTAAAGATGAACTCTGGCTAGAGAAAATTGAGGGAATTTTCAACGCCCTTCAGTATACCGATGAACAAAGGATACCGTTGGCTGAATTCCGACTCGAGTCCGCAGCTCATGACTGGTGGAGGAATGTCAACGAACGCTGGATGAGAGAAAACCGTGTCAGAACATGGGCTAACTTCCTGACCGACTTCCGAACTTAGTACGTGTCAGCAGCATCCAGAGAGGCTAGACGAGACGAGTTCTATCACTTGAAGCAAGGAACCATGACAGTCGCTCAATATGAAGCCCAGTTTAACAGATTATCTAAATACGCACCGGGATTGGTTACAACTGAGGAGGACAAGCTCTATAAGTTCACTAGAGGACTGAGGCAGTCGCTTCAACAGAGTCTTCTAACTGTCTAGTTGACGACACTTACCCAAGCAGTGGAAGCCGCCACCCGGATCGAGAGCGGAACTGCGAGGTTAGCTCAACATCAAAGCCATTTATCCAACAATGCCAAGAGGCCTGCTACCCGACCAACATCAATGCCACCACAGAAGTTTAAGAGGAAGGGAACTCAAGGAAGTTCGAGTGGAACAAAGGTACCAGTTCTCAACAAACCAACAACGCCTTCCACCCACTGTGGAAGGAAAGGGCATAAATCAGAGTTATGTTGGAGGAAGCTCGGAAAGTGCCTACGTTGCGGCAGCCAAGATCACCAAATTTGAGAGTGCCCAGATATGAACACCCCGGCAATCAAACCAACTATTGTAGCCAAACCAGGAAACAACAAAGGAAAAGCCCCAGCTCGAGTGTTCGCATTGACTGGTCAGGAGGCACCAGAGAACAACGATGTGGTGGAAGGTACACTCCTGATATCTAATTAACTTGCACGAATACTTATAGATCCAGGATCATCCCATTCGTTTGTTGCACCGCATTTTTCTAAGAAACTTGATAGGCCGTTAGAATCTTTATCATTATGCCTAGAAGTATCTACCCCGATGGGAGTTATCCATCTAGCAGATAAAGTCCATTCTGCGTGTGATGTGATCATCAGTGGTAACTGTTACTCTGCCAATTTAGTAGTGCTTCCAATATTAGAATATGACGTCATCCTAGGAATGGATTGGCTATCTAAGCACTGCGCACAATTGGATTGTCATTCTAAGATAGTTAGGTTTTTCGAACCTAACAAGCCAATCGTGGAATTGATTGGAGACGCTAGAGTCAACCTAGCGCCTATAATATCAGATATCAAAGCTAGTAAGGCAGTTGCCAAAGGGGCGATCGGATTTTTAGCCTTCATCATCAACAAACCCATGAGTAAGTTGGGCATAGAAAATATACATGTGGTATCCGAATACCCTGACGTATTTCCCGAAGAATTAACCTCCCTACCACCTGACAGAGAAGTTGAATTCAATATCGAAATCATGCCTGGGAAGGCACCCATTGCAAAGGCACCATACCGAATGGCACCACTAGAGCTGCAAGAGTTGAAGGTCCAACTGCAGAAGTTACTCGATGTGGGTTTTGTACAACCCAGTGTATCACCTTGGGGAGCTCCAGTATTATTTGTCAAAAATAAGGACGGAACATCGAGGCTTTGCATAGATTACCGTGAACTCAACAGCGTGACAGTTAAAAATAAGTATCCTCTCCCGAGGATATATGAGTTGTTTGAACAACTCCAAGGAGCTACGGTGTATTCCAAGTTTGATCTTAAACAAGGATACTACCAGTTAAAGATTAAGAATGAAGATGTTCCTAAAACTGCATTCCAAACTAGATGCGGCCACTACAAGTTCGTAGTGATGCCTTTTGGACTCACGAATGCTCCTGCGGCGTTTATGGATTTAATGCACAGAGTATTTCAACCATACCTCGACCAATTCATAGTAATTTTCATCGATGACATACTCATGTACTCTAAGTCAGAAAAAGATCACGAGAGGCATCTTAGACTAGTGTTGGATACACTAAGCAGCACAAGTTGTACGCCAAGTACAACAAGTGTGAATTTTGATTGATGGAAGTGGCATTTCTAGGCCATATTATTTCTGGAGAAGGGATTGCAGTTGATCCATCTAAGGTAGAAACTATTATGGATTGAAAGAGGCCAGAAAATGTAACTGAGATCCGAAGCTCTCTTGGACTTGCGGGATACTATCGTAAATTCATCAAAGACTTCTCGAAGATAGCAAGACCCCTCACCCGACTAACCCAGAAACAAGTGAAATTTGAATGGACAGATAAATGCAAGTCAAGTTTCCACGAACTCAAGAAGAGACTTACCACCGCACCTATACTGACACTTCCAGAAGGAACCCAAGGATTTGTCGTATATAGTGACGCCTCAAAGGATGGACTCGGTGCCATTCTGATGCAGAATGGTAAAGTTATCGCGTATGCTTCCAGGCAACTCAAGACGCACGAGAAGAATTATCCAACGCACGACCTCGAACTTGCTGTGATAGTATTCGCCTTAATGAAATGGCGACATCATTTATATGGCGTTGAATTCACCGTGTTTACGGATCATAAAAGTCTCAAGTACCTATTTTCTCAAAAGGAACTTAATCTCCGACAAAGAAGATGGGTATGGCTTTTAGAAGATTACCATTGTGAAATTCAACACCACCCAAGGAAAGCGAATGTCGTGGCCGATGCCCTAAGTAGAAAGGCTAAAGTGGCCCGACTCATGGTTCGAGAATGGCAAGCTCTCAAGGAGCTGAGCTACCTGAAACCCATTCATGAAGGTACTCGTTTAAGTTACGCCAACCTCAAAGTTAAATCGAATCTATTGGACGATATTCGATTAGCCCAAGAGAGAGATCTAAAACTTTAAGAGTTTAAGGACAAGATCGCTAAGGGCGAGAAACCTGAGTTTACAATTACCGAGGATGGAATTGTAAGGTTTAAGGGACGATTATGCATACCTCACAACGGGGAGCTCAAAAGACGGTTTCTCGAGGAAGCTCATTGCTCGAGATATACGATACACCCAGGAGATAACAAGATGTACCGAGACTTGAAGAAACACTTTTGATCGGTGAACGTGAAGAACCAAGTGGGAGAATTCGTGGCGCGATGCCTCACATGTCAGAGAGTCAAAGCTGAGCATCAGCAACCCTCAGGACTACTATAGCCACTAGAAGTCCCTGAATGGAAATGGGAAATGGTAACCATGGATTTTATCACGGATTTACCGACCACAAGAGGAGGTTATAACACCATTTGGGTGATCGTCGACAGACTGACGAAATTATCACATTTCGTGTCGGTTAAAAAGGACGATAGTTTGCAAAAGCTGGCTAGGACCTATATTAGAGAAATCGTTTGACTCCATGGAGTGCCAACAGACATAGTATCGGACAGAGATCTTAGATTCGTATCTCGTTTTTGGAAAGTCTTTCATAAGGAATTAGGAACTTCCTTAAGCTTCAGCACAAGTGCGCATCCCCAGACCGACGGACAATCTGAACGAACCATTCAAACCCTTAAAGATATGTTGCGAGCTTGCGTACTAGACTTTCAAGGAAATTGGGATCACCACCTGCCATTTGCTGAGTTTGAATACAACAACAGTTTCCAAGCGACAATCGGAATGGCACTTTATGAAGCGCTGTATGGGAGGAAGTGTCGATCCCCGCTCCATTGGGAAATCGATGACCAGTGGATGCCGAAGACTCAACGAACAGAACCTTCAGCAATGAGCACAGATTTGGTGAAGGAAGCCGTAGATAAAGTACGACTAATAAAGGATAGGATCCGCACAGCGCAAAGCAGACAGAAGAGTTACGCTGATCAACGTCAGAAGGATCTAGAATTTGAAGTAGGAGATCAAGTCTAACACCACGAAAAGGTTTGATAGTATCAAGAAAAGGAGGAAAGTTAAGTCCCCGATATGCAGGACCATTCAAAATCAAGGAAAGGATTGGACGACTAGCGTACCGATTGGAGCTACCACCCAATATGTCTGGAATGCACGATGTTTTCCATGTTTCGAGATTAAAGAAGTATCATCCAGACCCAATGCATATTCTTACTTCTGACATTCCGTCGATCAAGGATAACTTATCTTATGAAGAGAAGCCAATCAAGATCCTCGACCGGCAAGTATGAGAATTGAGGAAGAAGCGGATTCCTTTGGTTAAAGTCATCTGGTCGAATCACAACAGAGAGAAAGAAGCGACGTGAGAGACCGAGGAAGAAATGAAGAAATCTTTCCTCGAGTTGTTTAAATAGGAATTTGGGGACCAAATTCTTTTAAGGAGGGGAGGATGTAAAACCCCCTAAATTCGATAACTTATCACATGTACAATGTATCAAATCATGATGTAATTTAATAATAGTTATTTTATGTCATGATATAACCTACATCTATTTTATTTTATTTCACTCTTTAACTTTGTAATTTACTTAATAAACCAAATAATAAAAATTAAAATAGTATGTTGATTCACCTATTGGGCTAATTGCCAACACCTAACTATATGAGGACTCACTAATATACTCAAACCAACTTATTAAAAATCATAAGACTTGAAGTTACACTTCAAAGCCCAACCCAACTAATTAAATCCTTTACCATTTTAATTATACTCTTAATTTAACAAAAAATAAATAAATAATATATGTATATATACATACATTGGGCGGACAAAATGGAGTGGAAAGGTGTAGCTCTAGATTCTTCACTCATCACATGCAAGACTTGCATGAAATATCTTGACACATGTAACAAGTCTTCTATACATTTCACTTCCCAACCCTCCTTATCCCAACTTTAAATACTTACACCTTAACCTAACCCTCATTTTACACCTCCTACACAACCACAAAAATCTGCAATTGAGATTCTAAGTGAGAAACAGGGCCGAACCAAGAGGAAGAAGAAGGAGAAGGAAGAAAAATTTCAAGAAGAAATAGGTAATCTCATCCCTTATAACTATTTCCATAATTTCTAATGAAATTCTCCATAATCTAACCTTAATTTCAATACATGAAAACATAATTCTCACCTTGGGGTGCATGTGGATCGGCCAAACCATGTAGTAGTAGAGGAGAAGTCGTTTTCCAACTTTCAAGACTTAGAACCGACGAAATCCGACAAGATCAAGGTGGGTGAAAACTCTTTCAAACTTTAAAGTAGAAATCTATTCTTTTTCTTGTGATGCATGTGTTAAATCTGAAGTATTTCAAGATTTTTTTGATATGATCTATGTTAAAATCTTCATGTTATAATTTCATGTTATGATTTTATGTATAACTATGTGAAATTCGTTTTTCTTAAACATAATCATCATATATTATGAAAAATATGAAAGTATGTACTAATCTGAAATTCTTATATAAATGCATGTTTTTAAAGATGAATGTTAAGGTTATAACAACATACAATATGATTTATCGAATTTAAACGACAACCGATTTGGTAATCGGGTGTCGATTTTGTGATAACTTGAAAGTTATATGTTTTCTTCTATGTGTTGTTGAAACCTTACCAAAATCTGAAATATTGTGTTATATGATTATGTTATGATATATGGATAATTTATTTGTGGCCAAAACGGGACTTGAAATGAGTAAACAGAGCTTTTGGGCATAAATTGTAATTTCTTAAAGTTTGAGGACTAAACTGAAAATTTTGAAACTAAAACATTCTGGACCTTGGACAGTACATATTATACCATGTATAGGCTGTCCATAAAGTTTCAAGCGATTCGGAGTTCGATATCTAAACTTGATAGTCCAAATTGTAATTTTCAAACAATTTCGGGGCCAAAACGCAAAAATTCCAAACTTCTGTACCAGGTCTGAAATTTTCTAAAATTTTTACAAATCTGTAATTCCAGGTTCATCACGAGTCATCTCGTAAAATTTTGTTAAATTCCGAGCTAAATTCATAGCTCTATATGCCTCAGAACGATTTCCTTGAGTTTTGGGGCAATATCGTAATTTCTGAAAATTTCAGTCCCGAAACTGGAAATTTCCGAATTTTCCTTAAATCTGGAGTCGAGTAATTATTTTTGGCTTCCTCATGAAATTTCATAACCATCCGATTTCGTTTCATACTCCAACGCTTAGGTTTGAACCTAAGGGTAAAAACGTCCTTTCAAACTATTTACGAAACTCTCGTTTCGTTTCGTCGAACCTACGCAGTTAATATATCTGATCTGAACTCATCAGACCGTTAATAAATTATTGAGAATATTTTCGAGTTTATATACAAGTCCTATTCCGCATTACCGGCCACAAATAAAATTAACCATATTCCATACTTAATCAAAGACGTTACTAACCTCACTGACCGAACGTTTACGTGATACTTGTGAAACGTGTCAAATTGATAACTGTGACTGTCCGGGAGCTAAGTGCTATACAAACAAAGTGCCACGGACGGGTCCGCCTCTAACTCTATCGGAACAAAGTGCCACGTCGACGGACGGGGGCCACCTCTTGAGTCCATATGAAACAGAGTACCGGACTACAATCCGGGGGCCACCTCTTGAGCTGTAGGAGCCACCTCTAGAGTCCCAAATCGTGTCAGGGACGGTTAGACCGAGTCTTGGATCGATCAGCGCGGCTGCGGTTCATGAACAAGGGTACCGTTGTTTCCTATTCCCATAACCGAGGAACGAAGTGTTCCAAGGGACCTGGGTCGTAGACTTGGGGTATAATCGCGATTATGGTGTGATCCGGGTATCGACCCACAGCTAAGGACATACCGAGCCCAGATAAGAGATAAGGAAGCATATGCTAAGTGTGAGAGCGAAGGCTCAGCATCTTGGGGCGACGGTCCAAATCTTGGGACGACGGTCCAAATCTTGGGGCGACGGCCTATCTTGCTAGGAGTAATAAGGAGAGTCTAGAATCCAAAGTCCACATCGGCAGGATTCGAAACTGAATTGACTGATCGACTGATTGACTGACTGCTTGACTTGATATCCGTCCATGGGGACTGGATTATAACATTACAATTGTACAATGATTTTAAAATTTCAACATAATTGTAATTGTTCTCATTTTTTTATAATTGTTAAAATCATGCATCACATAAAAAAATTTCAATGGAAAGAGCCATACCCGCACATGATCACCCAATCACTGAGATCTTTTGTCTCACCCCACCATTTTCCATTTTAAACCAGAGAATGAGCAAACAGCAGAAGATGAAAAAGACTTCTAGGAAGAGGCCGAATAGAAGATTGTCTTCAAGATTTAGAACTTCTGTTCTTAGAATTTCTGTTGTTATCCCAACTTGTTATAGTTAACTATGCTTTGTACTTAACTCGTTTGGTATTTTTCCACTGCAAACTTATGAACATTGTAATTTCGATTATCAGCTTTGTCACAGCGAATCTTAGTACATCGGGCTAAGATGGTTATTTGAAATGTTATCCAATCGTTATTTTGCTTCCGCTATTTATTATTGCATCTTGATTGATTGATCGACCGATGCGTCGTGCCCTCGTCCTTCCCGATGTTGGGGGCGTGACATGGGCAGCTCGAATAATGTCATTGAAATCCCGACAGCCAAGACCCCCCTCATCCTTGGGGAAACAAAGTCGATTCCAAGCCACCCAATGCAACTTCCGTTTGTTGTCATTAGTTCCCCAAAGAAATTTGTTGAAAAGCCTTTCTATGAAAAGAATGACATTTCCAGGGGGTTTAAGGACTTGTAAGTTATAAAAGGAAATGGAGTTTAAGACCGAATTAATTAATTCAAGCCCCCCCTCCCCCGTCGAAAGCAAATGGTGGTTCCAAGTAGTGATTTTATTTTTATTTTTCGAGAGGAGGGGACCGTATATATCAAAGGATTGAAACCCTTTCCATAGGGGGACGCCAAGATACATAATCAGTAATTCAGCTTTATTAAACCCCGAAATTCTTTGCACCCAACTATCAATTTGAGGAGTCGGATTGCTCATCAAAAAATTACTTTTATGGTTGTTGATATTTTGACCAGAAACATTCTCATAGTGAGTAATGCAATTATTAGGAATGTGGAGACTTCTTTTGGAAGCATTAAGAAAAATGAGAATATCATCGGCATATGCAAGATGCGTGATTTTCACTTTTTTCTTAATCTTATAGTACATCGAAGGATTATTGGAAAACATTCGATCAATACTCCTAGAAAAGTAATCCGCGACAATCACAAAAATGAGAGTGGAAAGAGGGTCCCCTTGTCGAATACCTCTTCCACTTTTGAAAAACCCCCTCGGCTGCCCATTCACAAGGACCGAAAACCAACAATTGAAAATGCACGATTTGTTAAAACCAATCCAAACATTAGAAAAACCAAAGCTAGACATCACTTGAAAAATAAAATTCCAATTGATCATATCATATGCTTTTTCCAAGTCGAGTTTAATAATAGTATTAGTTACCGATTGAGATATATCATGGGTAATTTCGTGAGCTGTCAAAATATTGTCCGTAATATTCCTACCTTTGATGAAGCCCGACTGGGTCGGATTGATAATGGAAGGGAGAATATTGCCAAGTCTTTTACTAAGGATTTTCGCGATGATTTTATAAGAAGTATTACATAAGCTAATCAGACGAAAATCTTTCCATGATTGAGGATTAATATTTTTCGGGATGAGTGTAATGGTGGTGGAGGTGATGGCCCGAGGCAACGGGGAACCACCAAAAAAATCCAAAACGGCATCCAAAACATCGCAACAGACAATATCCCAACATATTTGAAACAATTTAGCATTAAACCCGTCCGACCCAGTAATACTATCACCATCCATATCAAAAACACAACTTCTAACTTCATCAATTGTAGGATTACTACAAAGACTATTGTTAAGATCATTGGAATAATATTAGGCACCACCCGGGGGTCGATGCTGTCTAATAAAGAGTTGTGCTCCAATTAACAAGACTTAATCAAGAAGTAAAGGCTTAAACGGGGCTATTATAGCGAATCCTTGCTACAATAAGACTAAATCAAGAAGTAAAAGATTAATCGGAGCTGTTATAGTCAATTCTGAGTACAAAAGGCTAGAATCTATTCAATAAACCCGAGTTTTCATAGAGTTCCGACTCGAATGCATGTAACATGGTCTTATCTCTTATTAACGAGACTTAATCAAGAAGTAAAGCCTTAATCGGGGCAATTATAATGAATACTTGCTACAATAAGACTTAATCAAGAAGTAAAAGGTTAATCGGAGCTGTTATAGCTAATTTTGAGTACAAAAGGCTCGAATTTAATCAATAAACACGAGTTTTCATAGATTTCCGACTCGAATGCATGTAACGTGGTCTTATCTCCTATTAACAAGACTTAATTAAGAAGTAAAGACTTGCTCGGAGCTATTATATCCAATCCTTGCTGCAACAAGACTTAATCAAGAAGTAAAAGATTAATCGGAGCTGTTATAGCCAATTCTGAGTACAAAAGGCTCGAATCTAATCAATAAACCTGATTTTTCATAGAGTTCCGACTCGAATGCATGTAATGTGGTCTTATCTCCGATTAACAAGACTTAATCAGGAAGTAAATGCTTAATCGGAGCTATTATAGCGAATCCTTGCTACAACAAGACTGAATCAAGGAAAAAAAATTAATCGGAGTTGTTATAACCAATTCTAAGCACAAAAGACTCGAATCTAATCAATAAACTCGAGTTTTCATAGAGTTCCGACTCGAATGCGTAATGTGGTCTTATCTCCTATTAACAAGACTTAATCAAGACGTAAAGGCTTAATCAGAGCTATTATATTCAATCCTTGCTACAACAAGACTTAATCAAGAAGTAAAAGATTAATCGGAGCTGTTATAGCCAATTCTGAGTCCAAAAGGCCTCAATCAAATCAATAAAACTGAGTTCTCATAGAATTCCGAATCGACTGTATGTAACGTGGTTTTATCTCCTATTAACAAGACTTAATCAAGAAGTAAAGGCTTAATCGAAGCTATTATATCTAATACTTGCTACAACAAGACTTAATCAAGAAGTAAAAGATTAATCGGAGCTGTTATAGTCAATTTTGAGTATAAAAGGCTCAAATCTAATCAATAAACCCGAGTTTTCATAGAGTTCCGAGTCGAATGCATATAACGTGGTCTAATCTCCTATTAACAGAACTTAATCAAGAAGTAAATGCTTAATCCAGGCGATTATAGCGAATTCTTGTTACAACAAGACCTAATCAAAAAGTAAAAGATAAATCGCAGCTGTTATAGCCAATTCTGAGTCTAAAAGGCTCGAATCTAATCAATACACCCGCTTTTTCATAGAGTTCCAACTTGAATGCATGTAACATGGTCTTATCTCCTATTAACGGGACTTAATCAAGAAGTAAAGGCTTAATTAGGGCTATTATAGCGAATACATGCTACAACAAGACTTTTTTTAAAAAAAAAAAAAACGGGCAGGTTTTATATCATAGTGAAAAAACGAGGGTGGATGAGTCTCTCTACACGTCCGTAAACAGGAGTGGGGATGAGACCCTCTTCACGCCCCAGTGGATGAAATACATAGGAAATTTGAGGAACTGACCCCCAGGCTAGGCAAATGTTGTTGGGGCTCTCCCCATCAATAATAATATTATACATAAACTTTTCTACTCCTAATATAAGGATATGCTATTTTATCAAGTTTAATAAGGCCACGGATTTTGCCTTTCGGATTGGAGATATCATGGAAGTGAAAATCTTGACTGTCACATCCTTGATTAGCCAAAAAATCAGCAACGACATTTCCTTCACGGAAAATATGGGAGAAACGAATATCGAATTTTCCCACAATATCCCGAATTTTATAGATTAGGCCTTGGAGTTGCCAATGACACGAAGAGGAATTCTCAATCAAATGAAGTGCAACCTTCGAGTCGACCTCCACCCAAACTTTGGTAAAATTGTGTTCAATGCATAAATCAAGCCCCCTCCAAATGGCGGTGATTTCAGTAAAATTATTTGTTGGATCCCCAAGAAATTCCGAAAACATGAAAAGTGGGTTCCCGGAATGATCCCGAGCAATACCCCCCGTGGCCGCACCGCCTAGGTTGTCTTTTGCGGCACCATCCATATTGGGTTTCCACCATCCCATATCCAGCTTAATCCAGCGAACCGCCTGAGTTTGATATTTCGGTCCCTGGCTCGGTTTGATGCCCATGAAATCTGCAATTGTATCAGCCCCCTTCCAAAAATTTCTTTTAATTTTGCCACGAACTTTAATGTTGTTAATGTAGTTCCAAATATGCTTGCACATAAGTTTCGACGTAAATGGAATATTATCAACCCTCTTATCGTTCCTACAACACCAAGGAAACCATAGAATGCGTATCGGAATGATGTAAAAAATGTTCAGAGTGCCCTTCGCTTTACCGAATCAATTGGCAATGACAAGATTAAAGTTGGAGGACACAAGAATTTTAATACCGGTGAGGTTATGAAAAAACTTCCACACATCTTTAGCAACCGGGCCATGAAGAAAGAGGTGTGGAAGATCTTCAACACCATTAAAACAATAACAATTATTGGTAGAAACAATTCCCCTCCGCAAGAGACCATACGGCGTTGAGATCCATTTAATAAGCACCTTAACCATAAAAAGAGAGATGGTCGGTGTGGTAAATGGATTCCAATAATACCGCAAAATATTATGCGGAGGTTTTTTTTACGGACTAGCTCCCAAGCAGTTTTAAAAGAAAATATCCCATTAGGGGAGGGAGTCCATGAAGGCTTGATGATGGAGGGGAAAGTAGGTAGAGAGAAAATATGATCACAAATGCCAAACGAGAGCTTGCGACTAATTTTTTCTGTATCCCACTCCCCATTATTCCAATAAGAACCAATTTTATCTTTGGACTTAGTATGGTAGAAGTTGGTGAGAGGGCTGAATTCACACCAATTGTCATGTCAAAAAGACACATCATTATTGCCACTATGCCAAAAAATTTTATCATTTGCAATCGATCTAATACCACAAGGGTTTTTCCAAGTAGGGGAACTTTTGGGGTTAAGTTTAATAATCATGGGGTGGATTCGAGAACAATATTTTTGCAGTAAGAAATTGGACCAAATGTTATTAGATGTTCTAAATCTCCACCACATTTTAACATTGGCAGCCCGAATAATGTCATTGATATCCCGACACCCAAGACCTCCCTCGTCCTTGGGGAAACAAAGTCGATTCTAAGCCGCCCAATGCAACTTCCGTTTGTTGTCATTAGTTCCCTAAAGAAATTTCTTGAATAATCTTTCTATGAAAAGAATGAGATTGCCAGGGGTTTTAAGCACTTGTAAGTTATAAAAGGCAATGGAGTTTAAAACCGAATTAGTTAATTCAAGGTGCCTCCCCGTCGAAAGCAAATGGTGGTTCCAAGTAGTGATTTTATTTTTAATTTTCGAGAGAAGGGGACCGTACATATCAAAGGATTGAAACCCTTTCTATAAAGGGACGCCAAGATACGTAATCGGTAGTTCAACTTTATTAAACCCCGATATTCTTTGCATCCAACTAGCAATTTGAGGGGTCAGTTTGTTCATAATAAAATTACTTTTGTGGTTGTTGATCTTTTGCCCGGAGACATTCTCATAGTGAGTAATGCAATTATTGAGAATGTGGAGACTTCTTTTGGAAGCATTAAGAAAAATGAGAATATCATCAGCATACACAAGATGGGTGATTTTCACATTTTTCTTAATCTTATAGTACATCGAAGGATTATTGGAAAACATTCGATCAATACTCCTAGAAAAGTAATTCGCGGCAATTACAAAAATAAGAGGGGAGAGAGGGTCCTTGTTGTTGCGATATTCCTTACACGCAAGTGCACGTCATCGTTTACAAGTAATAAAGTGATAAGTAGAGTATCGTTCCCACGAGGACTGAATCTCTAACTACCGATTTTTTTCGTATTCCAATTTTATTTGAACAATCGAATTTGGGTTTGTGCGAATTAATAACTAAAGGAATTACTAAAAGACTAGTAGAAAACGATAGCTTGAATAAAAGAAATCAAATGATGAATAAGTCTAGGGTTCTGAATCCACCTTAGTTTATCCGAATTTACTCTCGATTATCCGTAATAAATAATTTTCCCAATTTATTGAAGGCGGAGATTGCTAATATATTCTACCGCCTCTCCCGAGGTCAATATATTTATCTAAAGGCGAATAACGCACTCTATCCCTAGGTGAATTAAATCGTCAATAGGCAAAAAGCATGAAATCTCCCAAAGGCCACGTAGTTCCTATGAGTATATTCCTATCTCACAGAATAAAACGGTCCTCACCAATAGTTCCTCACCAAATCTCCTCTCCCGATTCGAAGTGAATGATTAAATCAATACAACTATTGGCCAGATAATTGCAAGCATTAAACATAATTGGGACAACTCAATAAAAAGGTAATTAATTGGATAATCTCAAGAAATTCGTCAAAACAAAGGTTTCATCAAAACCCTAGATTAGGGCTTTAGCCTAACATACTAATAATTGAAATTACAGAATAAATAAATGAAAGCATAAAATTCAAACGCAGATGAAGCTCGGATTCCTCCGTTCTTCAGCTTCCGCCCTCTGCCCTTGAAGTCTTCTGCTTCCCTCTTCTTCTGCCGTCTCCAAGCTTAAGATCCAAAAGATTCCAGATCAAAAGATTCATTAATTAGGGTCTTAAACCCTATTTATAGCTCAGCACATCCACAAATCGCGTCCGTATCAGTCGGTCGAAAGCTGGCTTCGAAACGGCCCAAAATCCGCGCGGAAATACAAAAACCGCCAAGTGTGCCGCGGCGCACTAAACCTGTGCCGCGGCACAGGGTCTTCAGCTTTAAACCTAGGCGTCATCAATTTCTTCTGTGCCGCGGCTCACCTGGGCTGTGCCGCGGCACAGAGTACAGTGTACTCGGCCTTCGGCTGGGTGTCTTCCTGTGCCGCGGCTCAGCTTCCTTGTGCCGCGGCTCAGAGTCCAGATTTGCCATTTTCGCCCGTTTTGCCTCGTTTTAGCTTCCGGACTTCAATTTCCTGTCAATCATACAAAATTAAGGCATTAAAAGCTCATTTAGACGATTTCACTCTCCAAAATACTACAAAATAATGATAAATAAGCGTATAAAAATACGCCTAACAAATACCCCCAAACTTAAGCCTTTGCTTGTCCTCAAGCAAAAAGAATTAAATTCAATAAAAGAATGTCGTGAATCATCGTGCAACTCATAGTGTTCAACCTAATCAATACTATCCTGTAATTCTCTCTAAATAATACGAGTGTCATAAAAGCGAGCTGCACTCAGAATAATGATTCCGCAAAGTAATCAAGTTCAGTCCTAATCACTCGTCCATGAAGAAAATCCAGCTCAAAGATTAACAAAATGTGAGTCAAATCGACCGTCAATATGAAAGGCTAAAATAAACAAGCTAGTTCGTCCCGTTCCACAGTCTAAAAGCACAATTTTCACGAGTTTCATAACAATTAAACCTCGGACAGTATTCCCTTATATATATGCTCAAGACTTTGATTCGAGTTGACCACTAGGTTAGGATCTCGGGATGTTTCATCGGGATAACCCTAGGGTGGAACTTCCATTCTCATGTATTAGGAAACCGTTTGACGTAAAAGACACTCATGGGGCACATGGATGCTTCTAGTTACTAAGTTCCCGTCTACAGCGGAGAAACAACTCGAATATATAATTTCCGCATGTCCGAATCCAGGTCGCCGTTTTACGCGAGAGTAAACAGCGGGTCACGCGAATACCCCCGGTTACTAGGCTCCCTTTCATTGGCACATGTGAAATATCTAAATCACTAGTCAAATCAGGGTCGTCGTTTTACGCGAGAGTAAACAACGGGTCACGCGAATACCCCCGGTTACTAGACTTCCCTTCATAGAACAACATTATCTCGACTTTTTTTGAAAAACTGACCGACTCTAAACTCAATCTAAGTGCCAAAACGACTAAAGAAACAGTACGACTCACTATCCGGAAAATGTAGCCAAACGTATTGATGGGGATTTAAAAACAAGTATGTATCGTCTCTTATCTGCCAAGACCTCTACAATCACGAAAAATTTTGGACCTAAATGAATACTAAGCAGAACAGAAATAACTGACTACAACTCGACTAAAACTCGACCGTTTCTTCAGAGAGAAAAATAGTGTCGTAACATCAGTATCACACAAATAGAAGCACGAAAAATTCACGAATAAAGAAAAACTAAGACAAGCAAGGCTATCTAAAAAAAATTTATGCAAAGTAATGAAAAGTGCAACGAAATAAAGTACAGCAATGAATGTAGAAACTGAAAGTAAATCCCCCCCCAAACTTAGGACATACATTGACCTCAATGGACAAAAATGATATGCAATAAAAGTAAAAGGTCAAGTACTCCCCTCCAGTCTGCTCAGGAGCTGGTGCCGGCATCGTCCGGTGAGGAGGGTGGTGTGGCTGGCCGGGCGGGCGCAATAAATGGCCCGTCGGGATGCAGGATATGGGCCGTCCATGCGGCGAGGTGCTCCTGATGATAAGCATCCCTCGCAGCAAGATGCCTCGCCTCTCGTCGGCTGGCCCGGCGGGCCTGCTCTCTCATCTCGGCTCTGACGGCAGCTACAACGCTCTCCCGCTCCGTCCGCTGCTCCTCCCGCATGGCAGCCATCAAGCTCTCTCTCTCTCTCCTCATCTCATATCTCTCTCTCCTCGTCTCCTCTCTCAGCTCCTCTCTCTCTCTCCTCAGATCCTCCCTCAGCCCATCAAACAACTCCTGCAACCTCGCTCTGTCTGGCTGCGGGCTGGCATCTCCATGCGTCAACAAATGCGGCTCGGGGGATCCCTCGTGGGCCTCCTCTAGCAGAAATCCTCTCCCCCGAGCGTGCGCCGGCGCTCCTCCCCACTGGTCGAAGTGTGATATGATGCGGTGGTCGATCGGGGCCTGGGGGGCAAGCATCGGCTCGTCGTCTGACCACGTCAGCCCCGACTGCCGGCATAAAGCGCAGATGAGAGAGGGGTGCTTCAACCCCGTCTTGGCCCCCCCTGGATACACTGGAAGATAGATCGGACTAGGATGGGGGCCACATCGAAACGCAGCCCGGACGTGATAGCATAAAGAGTCCGGGCGCGGGAGAGAAAGACAGTACGGATCTGGGAGGTGGGGTCAATGCGTGCGCAGATAAAATAAAGCCAGGCACGCCCGAGCCGGCTGAGGCGCGAGCTCCTGAAGTGAAAAGTGGAAGAACCCTGTGCTCGCTGCTCCCAGTCGGTATCGGGTTGTGCAATGGTCTCAAGCAGGGCCTCCTTCGTGAGGCTGGTCATCACTCGGTCATAGGCCGACTCATCAACCACCGGAAGCCCAAACAGCCTCCGAATAGCCGCCGTGGAGAAATCAACTGTAACCCCTCGGACGTCGACCTGAGTCCGAGACTCTAAAGACGACAACGTATGCCCTGCCCGAATGTGCTTCAGCAGTGCACTGGCGTAGAACTCCAGCACAATCGAGATAACCGCTGGCTCGGGAGGTGCGGCAAACCTGGCCCACCCCATCTCATCAATCATAGTGAGCAATTCCCCGTCCTGAGGAGCTGGAGTAAAACCCCTCTCTGGAATAAGTGGTCGTGGCCGGATCTTTTCATTGAATATCCTGTGAATTTCAGGGTCCGAAAATTAGTGCCCCTCCGCCTCGGCCCGACCACGAGAGGTCTCCCCTCGAGTAGGGGATGACTGGGTCCTAGCTCGCTTGCTCAGCTTCTTTGTTCGCGCCATAATCAGTCCTGAAAAGTACAACACGAGGGTTTACTCACGCAAACAATAATAACAATGATCTACGCTCGGCTAAGGATGTCCAGCCAGAAATCCCGAATTTAACAAAATAGCGCATACGTGAGAGAAGGATGAAATTGGACTTAAACGTTTAACCTGGATGTAAGGTTTGGGCTTGCTGTAAATTCAAAACGTATACGTTGCACGAAAATTCAAACGATTGCTTTTCCAAAGAAAATTTTTCATTTAGGCAATTTATCAAACACCTTGAGGGCACAAGTTTACTTGAAGAATAAACATAGTTATAGCTCGATTCAACCCTCAAAAATCGAAACATAATTCAATCATCATCAACTCAACACATTCAACTCATTCACATTCCAAACTAACCATGAAAAATTGATTAAAACTACCATGTTATCCTCTAAACAATCCTAAAACTTTTTGAAGGAAAAATAACATGTTCAATCCATTCAAAGCATAAACAACTTCAAATCTAAACCATAAACAAGTGGAGAGTAAAGATTTGAACATACCTTTTGGTTGGTTTTGTGAAGAATGCAAGAAGGAATCGCAAGAAAAATTTGAAGATAAATTTGGCCGAGTCGCGCGCTGGGGAGGGAAAGAGAAAGGACGAAGGCGTACCTGGAAATGCCGGCCGAATGCGTGTTATATGCTACCTGGGCCTTTCAGATTCCGCATAGTGTGCCGCGGCACAGCTAAAGTGAGCCGCGGCACAGGGTACAGTCCCTTTTACCTGTGTTCTCGTTTTGTCGTGTGCCGCGGCACAGATTTCGTGTGCCGCGGCTCAATGCTCAAGTGTGCCGCGGCTCATTTATGCCGTGCCGCGGCACAGGGTACAGTTGGTTTAGCCTCCCCTTGCGATTGATGTGTGCCGCGGCTCACAATACATCTTGCGGCTCATACTTGATCTCTTCCACAGGACTTTCTGCATAGAATTTTGAAAAGAACTCGTTAAAAGCGAGAGGCAGAAGCAAATTGAAGCACAAAAATGATGAAAAATAAGAATCACGAATGCAAGAAAAATAAAGAAATGCAAAAATCTACAACTACGAACTCGGGTTGCCTCCCGAGAAGCGCTAAGTTTATAGTCTTCAGCCGGACCTATTGGAAAACATTAGTTCGCTTTTCGCAAACTCCATTTGGTTTCCGCCCCGTTCATCGAACCGTTCATATTTTTGTTAAAATTATGATCATTGGTCGTTAGCGATTCGACTTTCGGTTCGGTCATCAAATGTTGTTTGCGAAAAGGTTTCGACGTGAATAACTTCCCGAAACACCCGGTTTTTCCATGACTAATTGTCCGCTGGGCTTTCGGCTCACTCTCCTCCTTCACAAACGCACTCAAGACTGCAGCAGATTTTTTCTCATGCTCGAGGAACGCCACTCGTTCTACATCCTTCTTAAGACTTGGACCATTTAACACAAAATCTGAATTTTCCCACCGACGATGTTTTCGGTGCTTTCCTCTTTCAACGGCATTTACACTTTCACTTTGTGACCTTTTATCAATACTTCCGGGACATGGAAACGATTTGAATACTTGAAAAGTAACTTGCTCGTCTTGGACCCTCAGAGTTAACTCCCCCTTTTCTACGTCTATAAGGGTTCGGCCAGTCGCTAAAAATGGTCGTCCCAAGATGATTGGAATATTTTCATCTTCCTCCATGTCGAGTACGATGAAATCGGCCGGAAAGATGAACTTATCAACTTTGACTAAAACATCCTCAATCACTCCCCGTGGGTACTTAATCGATCGATCCGCCAATTGTAAGGAGACTGTTGTTGGCTTGGCTTCCCCAATATCCAGCTTTTTGAAAATCGACAGAGGCATGAGGTTGATACTAGCACCAAGATCGCATAGTGCCTTATTAAACGAAAGATTCCCCATGGTGCACGGTATGTTGAAGCTTCCCGGATCTTTGAATTTAGGTGGGAGCTTCTTTTGAAGAATTGCACTACACTCCTCTGTCAAGGTGACCGTTTCAAACTCCTCAAGCTTTCTCTTCTTCGATAATATCTCTTTCATGAACTTGACGTAACTCGGCATCTGTTCCAATGCGTCGGCGAACGGAATGTTTATGTGGAGCTTTTTGAACACATCAAGGAACTTAGAAAATTGTTTCTCCGCCCTTCTTTGCTGTAATCTCTGCGGAAACGGAACGGGGGCACACATGTCTTCGAGTTATCCGGCAAATTTATTGAAGGTTTCAAATCCTTCGACTCCTCTGGTTTTAAATCCTTCTCTTCCTCAATTTCCTTCTTCTTTTCACACCACTCGGGCAAATCGAGCACCTCTTTCCCGCTTCTCAAGCTGATTGCATTTAGACTCTCTCTAGGATTTGTCTCTGTTGTACTCGGCAATGCTCCCTCCGGGCGAGCTGTCAGCACATTAGCAATTTGGCCCAGCTGGACCTCCAAATTCCGAATGGAAGCGGAATGATTTTGCAATGTTGCTTCAGTACGAGTCATAAATTGACTCGTATTTGCCGCCAATTTTGCAAGTGCTTCCTCGAGAGACACTTTGGGAGCGGGAGGGGGCTGTTGTTGATTCCGCGACGGGGCTGGTGTGAGTTCTGTCCGTTTCTCCATGAAAAGTTAGGATGATTGCGCCACCCCGGATTATAAGTGTTGGAGTACGGGTTATTCTGCCGATTCCCACTTCCCACAAATTGAGCCTGCTCCATCTGATGTTGTTCAAAAGGGTTTCCAACTTGACATTCCGCGCTCGGGTGTGATCCGTTACACCAATTGCATGTCTCAATGGTAACGGGGGAAGGTGCGTGTGAGAATGCCTGGAGCTGTTGGGTCAAAGCGGCGACTTGAGCTGACAAGGTGGAAATCGGATCATTGCTTGAAACTTCCATGACTCTCTTCGGTGTCAATATTTCCGATGGCCATTGGTATGCGTTTGCGGCCATATCTTCCAAAAGCACGTGTGCCTCGGCCATAGATTTTCCCATGAAGGCCCCACCAGAGGCCGCATCCACGAGGGTGCGTGTAGAAGCACTCAAACCATTATAGAACGTATGAAGCTGAAGCCAATCAGGAATGCCGTGATGAGGGCATCTTCGTAGCAAATCTTTATATCGCTCCCACGCCTCGTGGAGCGATCCCATATCGTACTGACCAAATGTGGTTATTTCGTTTCTCAACCTTGCCGTCTTAGCTGGTGGGAAGAATTTGGCAAGGAAGGCTTGCGCTAACCTCTCCCATGTTGTAATCGATCCCGGCGGTAAGGAATTTAACCAAAACTTTGCTTTATCCCTCAAAGAGAAAGGGAAAAGCCTCAATCGGATGGCATCGTCGGTGACACCATTAGTCTTGAACGTGTCGCATATCTCAAGGAAAGAAGCAATATGGGCATTCGGTCGTCATTCGGGTCCACAATTGGCTCGCCTGCACCATCCAATAATAGCAGGCTTGATCTCAAAATTATTGGCTTGGATAGTGGGACGCCGAATTCCCGAAAAATTAGCGTTGATCTGCGGCATGGCATAATCTCGAAGAGCTAGTTCCGGTTGAACTTGCCGCACTTGGTTATCTCCTCCTTGGACTTCGATATTCTCGGCCATGTTGACCTAAATGCGCAACTCTCTTTTCTCCTTTTTGTTCCTTCTTAGAGTGCGCTCGAGCTCGGTATCCAAAGGTAGTAGGCCTTCGTTACCGAGTTTTCTCATGCACTACACGAAAGATCCTGAAAGGAAAAACAAGTAAACGAAATTAAATACACAAAAATAAAAATAAAACGTTCAAATTAAGACTGGAAATACTTAAATCGATATTAGAAAATTTCACTCCCCGACAACGGCGCCAAAAACTTGTTGCGATATTCCTTAGACGCAAGTGCACGTCGTCGTTTACAAGTAATAAAGTGATAAGTAGAGTATCGTTCCCACGAGGACTGAATCTCTAACTACCGATTTTTTTCGTATTCCAATTTTATTTGAACAATCGAATTTGGGTTTGTGCGAATTAATAACTAAAGGAATTACTAAAAGACTAGTAGAAAACGATAGCTTGAATAAAAGAAATCAAATGATGAATAAGTCTAGGGTTCTGAATCCACCTTAGTTTATCCGAATTTACTCTCGATTATCCGTAATAAATAATTTTCCCAATTTATTGAAGGCGGAGATTGCTAATATATTCTACCGCCTCTCCCGAGGTCAATAGATTTATCTAAAGGCGAATAACGCACTCTATCCCTAGGTGAATTAAATCGTCAATAGGCAAAAAGCATGAAATCTCCCAAAGGCCACGTAGTTCCTATGAGTATATTCCTATCTCACAGAATAAAACGGTCCTCACCAATAGTTCCTCACCAAATCTCCTCTCCCGATTCGAAGTGAATGATTAAATCAATACAACTATTGGCTAGATAATTGCAAGCATTAAACATAATTGGGACAACTCAATAAAAAGGTAATTAATTGGATAATCTCAAGAAATTCGTCAAAACAAAGGTTTCATCAAAACCCTAGATTAGGGCTTTAGCGTGACATACTAATAATTGAAATTATAGAATAAATAAATGAAAGCATAAAATTCAAACGCAGATGAAGCTCGGATTCCTCCGTTCTTCAGCTTCCGCCCTCTGCCCTTGAAGTCTTCTGCTTCCCTCTTCTTCTGCCGTCTCCAAGCTTAAGCTCCAAAAGATTCTAGATCAAAAGATTCATTAATTAGGGTCTTAAACCCTATTTATAGCTCAGCACATCCACAAATTGCGTCCGTATCAGTCGGTCGAAAGCTGGCTTCGAAACGGCCCAAAATCCGCGCGGACATACAAAAACCGCCAAGTGTGCCGCGGCGCACTAAACCTGTGCCGCGGCACAGGGTCTTCAGCTTTAAACCTGGGCGTCATCAATTTCTTCTGTGCCGCGTCTCACCTTGGCTGTGCCGCGGCACAGAGTACAGTGTACTCGGCCTTCGGCTGGGTGTCTTCCTGTGCCGCGGCTCAGCTTCCTTGTGCCGCGGCTCAGAGTCCAGATTTGCCGTTTTCGCCCGTTTTGCCTCGTTTTAGCTTCCGGACTTCAATTTCCTGTCAATCATACAAAATTAAGGCATTAAAATCTCATTTAGATGATTTCACTCTCCAAAATACTACAAAATAATGATAAATAAGCGTATAAAAATACGCCTAACACTTGTCGAATACCTCTCCCGCTTTTGAACTCCCCCGGCTGCCCATTCACAAGGATCGAAAACCAACAATTGGAAATGCACGATTTGGTATAACCAATCCAAACAATAGAAAAACCAAAGCTAGACATCACTTGAAAAATAAAATTCCAATTGATCCTATCATATGCTTTTTTCAAGTCAAGTTTAATAATGGTATTAGTAGCCGATTGAGAAATATCATGAGTAACTTCGTGAGCCGTCAAAATATTATCCGTAATATTCCTACCTTTGATGAAGCCCGACTGAGCCGGATTGATAATGGATGGGAGAATTTTACCAAGTCTTTTACTAAGAATTTTCGAGATGATTTTATAAGATGTGGTGCATAAGCTAATGGGGCGAAAATCTTTCCATGATTGATGGTTATTATTTTCTGGGATGAGTGTAATGGTGGTCGAAGTGAAGGCCCGAGGCAACGGGGAACCACCAAAAAATCCAAAACGGAATCCAAAACATCCCAACAAACAATATCCCAACATATTTGGAAGAATTTAGCATTAAATCCATCCGGTCCGGCAACACTATCACCATCCATGTCAAAAACACAACCTCTAACTTCATCAATAGTAGGAATACTACAAAGAATATTATTAACCTCATTGGATATGTTATTAGGGACCACCCGGGGGTCGATGTCATCTAAAAATAAGTTTTGCTCCGTAAAACAATTGGAGAAATATGAAACCGCGGACTCACTTATCTCCTCGGGATTCGTGATCCTGCGATCATTATCCCGAATCGAGTGAATAAAGTTATTATGTCTTTTCTTTTTCACAATGGAATGAAAAAATTTGCTGTTCCTTTCTCTTTCAATCATCCATTTCACATTAGATTTTTGTTTCCAAAAATCCTCTTCCATGGACAGTACAAGGGTAAGGTTGGCGTTCATTTTTTTAAGGTTGACGAGATTATTAGTGGAGGGGATGAGATCAAAGTCATTTTCGACAACTTCCACCGCATATTGCGCTTGATCAATTTTAGTAAAAATATTCCTGAATTGAAACTTATTCCATTCTTAAGGGTGTGTTTTAACCTCGATAGCTTCTCAACGAGTTTAAGCATCCCTCTAGCATTGGTAAAAAGTTACCAATATTGCTTCACAGTAGGTATGAAAAGGTGATGTTTAACCCACATATTTTGAAATCGGAAGGACGATTTGGGTTTAGAGATATTATTACTAAATTCACACAACATGGAGTTATGGTCCGATTTATATTTAGGGAGGTGTCTAATGGACATGAAAGGAAACGCCGAATACCACTCTGGGAGAGAAGGATCCTATCCAATCTTCGCCACACTCCATCCATATACTAGGTGTAAGGGGAGCCCACAAATCCACCATCAGTCAAGTTGCAGTTCAATAAAGCATCATTGAACTCCTCCATTTCTGATTGGATTGGGGCAGCCCCTCCTTTTTTCTCGTCTGGTTAGAGGATAATGTTGAAATTTGCCCCAACCATCCAAGGTATCTGGCTATTTCTAACAGAGAAAAGATCATCCCAGAGATCCCTTCTCTCATTTTTGGTATTTCTACCATAAACCGCAGTTAAAAGGAAGGGGTAGGGAAGGGAAGTACAAACCACTTCGACATGAAGCAATTGCGTTGTATTTTGTAAAATATTGATCCGAACACCAGGTTCAGAAAAAAGCCATATGTGGTTACTAATATTTGAACAAATATTAGAAAACCCAAATCGTTTCAGAAAAAAATTGGAATCCAAAGTCACTTTAGGTTCAATGAGAACCAAAATGTTAAACTTGTGTTTTATTTTGAGCATTCTAATTTTATTTTAGGCAGGTTTGTTCCCAATACCTCTAATATTCCAAAAAAGTGTGCCAATCATTGATGTGTACTACTACTCCTCGTCCTCCTTTTTGGAATATTATTAGTTTGGGTTTTAATTTTGTCGTGCCTCTTCTTACCAGAAGTATTGGCTATATCCTTAATATTCATTCTGGATAAGCTATCCACATCAAGATCATAACATTCATCCTTTTTATCTAAGAGAGATTGCTCCCATGTCGGTTTTTTGAAATTTGCAGGCCTGTCAAATCCTCCACCTCTATCATTATCCAGATCATCATTAGATTCAGAAAAATGGTCACAGCTGCTGCCCGCATCACAATTCTCAATTGGGGAGCCCATGTTCGATATCCTAACATCAACAAGAGTTTCAAAGTCAGTCAAACTAATATCAGGGGGTTTAAAAACTATTACGTCTGTAATGTTGCCCCTAATGACATTATCAACGTCAGTTAGACTGACCGAAGCCCCGGCCGAATCCTTTTTTTTAATTGGTGCCTCATCCAATATTTCCGGGGGATGATCAGTTGGTTTTGGGCTATGTGTTTTTATGGCCAGATTTTTAGTCCCCTGGTTTCCAGGTTCCATATGGTGTAGGTTAACATTTTTGGGTGAAAGTGGGACCTGGATGGGAATGTCCATCTCGACCATATTTCCACTGCCCCCTTTGCTGACCTCCTCCGACTCCTGTGTAACCGCAAGGGCCTCAAATTTATTTTGATCGCCGACTCTCGGAGATCCAGGGCTGAAGGTGTTAATCTTTTTTGGACTTTTAGAACCTGTACCTTTTTGTTATTTACAAACCAGCACAAAACCATCATTAGTTTTTTGATTAGAGATAACTTCCGCAATGTAGTTATTTTTTTTTTCAAGGTTTTTGTGTGTAAACACAGCGGGTTTTAGGGCTGGTTTTTTAATATAGCATTCTGCAACGTCGTGGCCAATATGTTTGCAGTGTTGGCAATATTTTACTATTTTTTCAAATTCTATATCATATTCAGATTTTACATCCTCCACCTGGAGATTAATTTTTTTAATAAGGGGTTCTTCCAAGTTAATAACCACACACATTCTGGCAAAATTCATTCTGGTCCGATTAAGCATAAAATCATCAACCTTAACAAAATTACCAACAAGACTCGCTATAGTTTTAAAGGGCCGAACATCAAACCATTGAGATGGTAATCCATGAATTTCAAACCACACAGTAACTAAGGCCGGTTCCTGCTTGAAATTAAATGTTGGAGACCACTGAAATAATCTCATAGGAAAACCTGCAAAAACATATTCTCTTTTCATCCAAAGCTTGTCACAAAGAGATTTGCTAGTCAAATTGATGAGTACATGTTTACCATTTAGGAAATGCATTTTGCATAGTCCAAAACCATCAAGTTTAAGTTGTTGGGATATTACCTGATTCGACGGTTTACCGTATGTAAATTTGCCAATGAGAGCAAATTTGTAGTATTCGGAAATTGAGTCGCATTCGGCCTTAGAGAAGATTACCGTGGGGTTGGTGTCAGACAAATCAACTGACCCGAATTTGACATCATCAGTGTCTTCCATTGTAATGACATCACGATAAAATTTGTTCACACCAGATTTTTGAGTTGTTCCTGGAGCGTTCGGGTCCAGTTCCACTGGCAGAATTTCTCATTCTTCCAGACTTGAAGACTCATTTCCAGAAACCTCCCTTGGCATGGTGTTCCTGCTAAAACCGGGGATGCTCGCCCTCGAACGATCTGTGACCACCGCGTCTTTAAAGGCGGAATACTTATTGATGTTTTCAGTGATCTGATTAGCAAGGGACAATATCTAAGAAGGACAGGAGGTCAGATAAGATGTTTTGGTTGTTGGGTTCGGAGCTAATGGCGCTCGGGCGTCGATTTGAGTAGGTGGACGTGTAACACCCCAAACTAGGCGAATATTACAGTGCCGTGGACCCCCGACTGGGACCCACTAGGCGAATGAAAATTAATGAATTAAGTGATATAATTGTAGTACCGAACCACAGTATATCAATAATCACTCCGATGAGGAGTTTCAAGTACAACACACCGAGGATAAAACAGAATACATGTATATTTTATGTGAAGATAAAGTATACAACACCGATTAAATGAGTATTTAAATAGAAGTCTGCAGCGGAATACAGATGAAGAAAAGATGAAGACTGAAAGGAATGGGCCCCCTACTAGTATCACTGGGACTCATCGCCGTCAACGTTCTCTTCCCGTGCCTTAGCCTTAACATGACCTGAAAACAATATTCCCCCAAACGGGGTCAGTTACACAGAACAACAATCCTCAAGAGTTGAATAAAAACAATCATGATATATCTCAATTATGAAATTAAGCTGAAGAGGGGCATCATAGTACGCCAGTAATGGTATGTGCAAGTGCACAAGACGAGTGTCCGGACACACCCGCCCTTGTACCTAATTAGTCTTACGGAGGTACGTTACCGTGTGCACAGTCCAATGTGTCGGTGAACCCAATCACATGACTATCATGTGCCCGACTAAAAATTCCACACATGCCCGCCCGGCCACGCAATATGAACCCAGAAGGTCATATGGACAAGAAATGACCATGAAGATCAATAATGAATAACAATCCGACAAAGTCAAGAATGACTCAGCGAGATGAAATGATAGTGAAATGAATGATAGCTCAATGAAATGATTGGAACCGTCATTCCTCGTGAATGAAGTGATTAATTGACAATTACAAGTCTCAATACGGTTAATACATTATGAATGAATTATGATTATGAATGAACAACAACGAAAGGAATGAATATCCTTTTAACCGAGTAAGAATTAACTTACACAACACCGGTGAAGAATGTCCTTCCTCGAACAACGTCCTAAAGGGATGTCGGTTGCTCGAACAACCTTAAATGACATGATTACCAACAAACACTCAATATACATATCAAACACGATTATAACCAACTCAACGTCGATACAACAATATCCAAACTCATTGAGGCATTCTAATGAATACTTAGCAAACATACATCCTTTGATAATATCCAGTCCCGAATATATCGAAACCAACTCCAAAATGAGTATTTCAAACCAACAAAACACCTTCAATGATATCAATAATCCCATAGGAATCTATAACTCAAGTTAACGACAACAATCTAATCGAAAACCCCCCAAAAATATCAAAGTCAACCAAAAAGTGTTCTTGAATTAACCCCAATATTCATGAAATCCGAAATATGCGCCACTAAATCAATAGGAATACATTTATCCAAGGTAGATAATCCATATCTAATATATTCCAACAATAATCCAATCTTACACGAAGAAATCGGAAGGAAAACCCAAAAATCCGAAATTCTAGATCCAAGAAGTTATTACCTTGATTTGATGTGATGGAGATGATGAAATGACGATTAATCCAAATGATGAGCTTGAAGATGATGATTTGTGGATTCAGATCGAAGAAAACTCTCCAAATCGCCCAAAAACGCCCAAAACCGCCGAAGGAATGAAGTGAGATGAAGAAATGACGAAATGGACTGCACTCCTGTGCGTAGCGTGCGCTAACGGGTGTACTGGGTAGTCCAGTACCCTCTATTCGCAATGGTAGCGTGCGCTACATACCTTTTGTAGCATGCGCTACAACCATATACTTAGCGTGCGTTAACTCAAAATGTTAGCGCGCGCTAACAAATTATCTGTTGTCCAGTACTGAAGTCCAGAACCTCCTGTTCTCTGATTTGTTCGTGGTAGCGCGCGCTACACACAAAATTCAGCGTGCGCTACTGACCCCGGTTAGCGTATGCTAATATCTACTCGTAGCGTGCGCTAGGAATTAATCCTATTCAGTCCAGTAGCTACTGGACTCTGCTTGATCCTAACTTAGCGCGCGCTACACCGACTGCATAGCGTGCGCTACTCCGACTTACTAGCGCGCGCTACTCACCATTCGTAGCGTGCGCTACTTACAACCCAACTGCAGTCGAGTGCCTTCTGGGCTGCCAGCTTGAACTACATTAGTGTGCGCTAGTGTTGAGAGGTAGCGTGCGCTACCCGAACTCAATTAGCGTGCGCTAAAGAGAGTACGTAGCGTGCGCTACTCCTCACATACAGCCCACTATGAAGATGACAATGATGATAAACACGGCACGATTCTCCAACTAGATTGATGATGAATGACGATTGATACACGATACATGTACTCTGAACGGTGAATACAATAATTGAATATGAGTGACAAATGATCATCAATGAGTGAAAATTACTGAGCGATAAATGCTGAATGATAATGACTGAATTACAACCGGGTATTACATACACCCCCCCTTAAAAGAGGTTCGTCCCCAAAACTAAGGGCCAAACAACTCGGGATAACTCTTCCGCATACTATCCTCGGTTTCCCAAGTAGCCTCTTCGACTCCATATCTAGACCACTGAATTTTGACCAAAGGAATCGTCTTGTTCCTCAACTGTTTGATTCGCCACTCTAAGACTCGTATAGGACGCTCCTCATATGAATGATCATCAGCGATCTCGATTTCGTCGAACTGAAGTATGTGACTCCGGTCGGCAACATACTTCCGCAACTGAGAGACGTGAAACATATTATGAATTCGGCTCAATGCCGGAGGTAAAGCCAATCGATAAGATAGCTCGCCTACTCGATCCAAAATCTCAAACAGTCCAATGAATCTCGGACTCAACTTCCCTCGTTTCCCGAAACGGAAGATACCTCGACTCAGGGATACCTTGACCAAAACGTGGTCACCTGTCTCAAACTCTAATGGCCGACGATGGTTATCTGCATAAGATTTCTGCCGACTCTGAGCGATCAACAAACGACTCCTGATCAAAGCTACCTTCTCACGGGCGGCTATAAGCATATCAGGCTCGGTGCCGATTGATTATGATAAGTCATCCCAACATAAAGGAGATCGACAATGACGACCGTACAAGGCCTCGTATGGTGCCATCTTGATCGAAGCATGCCAACTATTATTGTACGTGAACTAGATTAACGGTAGTTGGGCTTCCCAATCATCTTTCCAATCGAGAACACATGCCCTCAACATGTCCTCCAAAGTATGAATAGTCCTCTCTGATTGTCCGTCGGACTGAGGATGAAAAGCTGTGGTGAGATTAAGCTGAGTTCCCATAGCACGATGAATTGATTTCCAAAAATGGGACACGAATCGTCCGTCACGATCGGAAACGATACTTTTAGGAGTACCGTGCAGTCTCACTATCTCTTTGATGAACAACTGGGCAAGTCTCTCAGGACCCCATGTGTCCTTAATCTCAAGGAAATGAGCTGACTTAGTTAAGCGGTCCACAATTACCCAAATTATATTCATGCCACGACGACTCGTCGGCAAACTCGTGATGAAGTCCATCGAAATATCTTCCCACTTCCACTCTGGAATAGGAAGCGGTTTCAGCATACCCACCGGTCGCTGATGTTCTATCTTGACTTGCTGACAGGTTAAGCATCTTGAAACAAATTCCGCGACTTCTCGCTTCATATTACTCCACCAGTAATTTTGTTTCAAATCTTTATACATCTTGCTAGAACCTGGATGAACAGAATAAGGGGTAGCATGAGCCTCTCTCAAAATTGAGTTTTTCAACTCGTCATTTGCCGGTACGCACAACCGATTCTTAAATCGCAAAAGTCCATCCACGTGGACCACAAACCCGGGGGCTTTCCCCTGAGTCACATCATCCCGAACGCGTAACAAAAATGGGTCTGAACCCTGATTCTCCCTGATCGTCTCCTAAAGTGGCGATGAAATCTCTAACGTACAAAGTTGCCCTTGTACTCGCTGTAACCAGACCTCGATCTTGGGTCTCAGAAATTCCTGCTGAAGTTCCTTCTGAACTGTTAATCGAGCAAGCATCTGCTCCTAAATGGACTTACGACTCAAGGCGTCAGCAACAACATTCGCCTTGCCCGGGTGGTAAAGTATCTCAATATCATAGTCTTTGATTAGTTCCAACCACCGTATTTGTTGCATATTTAACTCCTTCTGAGTAAATATATACTTTAAACTCTTATGATCGGTGAATATCAGACAGGTAACGCCATAAAAATAATGACGCCAAATCTTCAATGCGAATATCACGGCTGCTAGCTCCAGGTCGTGGGTCGGATAATTAACCTCGTATGGTCTCAATTGCCATGAAGCATAAGCAATAACTTTCCCATTCTGCATTAGTACACATCCGAGACCCTGTTCGGATGCATCACTATAAACCACAAATCCTTTCGGTAAAGAAAGGGCAGATGCTGAAATTAACCGGCTCTTGAGTTCCTCAAAACTCTATTGACACGCGTCGGACCACATGTATTTATTATCCTTCCGCAAAAGGTTCGTCATGGGTTGAGCGATTTTAGAAAATCCTTTCACAAATCGCCGATAATAACCAGCTAATCCGAGGAAACTTCGGATTTCCTTAACATTCTTCGGAGGTAGCCAATCTCGGATAGCCTCCATCTTCTGAGGGTCGACACGAACTCCGTCTGATGAAATTACATGTCCTAGAAATATCACTTCGGACATCCAGAACTCACATTTGGAAAACTTTCCATAAAGTTTCTCTCGTCTCAACACGTCGAGCACCTGATGAAGGTGAAACTCGTGCTCCTCCCAATCACGAGAATAAATTAAAATGTCATCAATGAAGACAACCACGAACTGATCCAAATAGTCAATGAAAACTCGATTCATTAACTCCATGAAAACTGCAGGTGCATTAGTTAACCCAAACGGCATTACCACAAACTCATAATGACCATAGCATGTTCAGAACGCCGTCCTTGCGATACCCGACTCTCGAATTCGCAACTGATGATATCCAGATCTTAAGTTGATCTTGGAAAATACTGAAGCTCCCTGAAGTTGCTCTAAAAGATCATCGATACGGGGTAAAGGATATTTATTCTTGATCGTCACCTGGATCAATTCACGTTAATCAATACACAAGCGGAACGAACCATCCTTTTTCTTGACAAATAACACTGGTGCTCCCCACGGGGACGCACTCGGTCGAATATAACCCTTATCGGTCAAATCCTCTAATTGATTCTTCAACTCCTGCATTTCTGTCGGGGCCATCCGGTATGGTGCCTTCGATATTGGAGACGTACCAGGCTCCAACTCAATTACGAATTCCACGTCTCTATGTGGATGCAAACCAGGTAGCTCGTCTGGAAATACATCGGCATATTCTCTCACTATAGGAATATCCATCAACATTACTGATGGTTTATCGGTCTTGGTCATATAGCACCAATAACCGACACACCCCCGACTGAGTAATTTCACTGCTTTTATCAAGTTGATGACTCTCCCAGAACAGCTGGGATTACCTCCCTGGAATACACATTCGACCCCATCGTCTGAAATGATAGTGACCATACGCTTACGGACACTAATGACGGCATCATGATGATCCATCCAATCAATACCCAGGATGACGTCGTCTCTGGGTAAATCCACCATGATTAGGTCTGCTAACTAATCACGGCCATGAAGCTTAATCGTACAATCCTTAATCTCACGATCTTCGATAATTCTTATACCGTCAGGTAGACCAATGACGTAAGGCTCACAACTAGTAGCACTACCCAGACGTAGTCTACTCAAACATGACTCGGAAATGAATGAATGTGATGCACCAGTATCAAAAAGAGTACACACAGGTTGAGATATAATATTGAGTGTGCTTGAGATCATCCGGGCCTCTGGATCGTCGTTCTTCTTCATCTCATAAATTCGGGGCTCGCCGGCCCCCAACCAGACGCTCCCGTCTGATAGCTCTTGACTCCGCCTTTATTTTCTCCTGTCGTCTTGAACGACGCGGACTGAGTGGCCTGATTCTGCACCGCTGAATGTATCGGGGCCTGAGATGACGCAGGAGTAGGCTTAGAGTCTCTTCGGCAAAAACAGGCCTTATGCCCAGCAATCCCACAGTTATGGCACGTGATAGTTTGCCTCAGACACTTGGTGCTGAAATGACCCTGTTCTTCACAGTTGAAATAGGTGATGGCTGAACTGGCCGCTCGTGACTAAGATTCCACGGGTCTAGGTGCCATAGGAGGTCGCTCAGAAAAAGTAGAGCCCGCACGAGGTTTCTTGAAAGTGGCCTGACTGCCTTCAGGCTGATTACGATTCTTAGACTTCTTGCCAGCAGATGAAGGTTGTTGCTTAACAATCTCCTTAGCAGTAAGCTCATAAGTAAGAGCTTTCTCAATGAATTCGGCCAGAGTGGTGCAATTGTGATTAAGCAACTGCATCCACATACGAGGCTTCAACCTCTTGCTGAAATATTTGATCTTGTCCGACTCAGAGTGAATAATGGACGAGGCGAAAGGAAGTAGATCCTAAAATTTCTCGGTGATGGCGAGAACATTATCGTCCGCTGAGAGGTCGGGAGTGAGTAATTCTGACAACTTGGCCTCCCTGAGTGGGGCCGGATAATACCTCTCCATCATGAGAGTCCTGAATTGATCCCAAGTACAAGATCCGTCGGTGGGCTTAAATGATAACCACCATGAATGAGCGCTCTTACCCAGATAGTAAGCCGTGACTGAAACTTTGTGCCCTTCGGGACACTCCACCATAGAAAACAACTTCTCAAAATGCTCAAGCCAGTGAACAATATCTGCTGGCTCAGATGATCCCTCAAAAGTAGGTGGCCTCTGGCGAGAGATGTCGCCAATTAAATGAGTATTTAAATGGAAGTCTGCAGCGGAATACAAATGAAGAAAACATGAAGACTGAACGGACTGGGGCCCCCAACTAGTATCATTGGGACTCATCGCCGTCAACGTTCTCTTCCCATGCCTTAGCCTTGCCATGACCTGAAAACAATATTCCCCCAAACGGGATCAGTTACACAGAACAACAATCCTCAAGAGTTGAATAAACACAATCATGATATCTCTCAATTATGAAATTAAGCTGAAGAGGGGCATCATAGTACGCCCATAATGGTATGCGCAAGTGCACAAGACGAGTGTCCGGACACACCCGCCCTTGTACCTAATTAGTCTCATGGAGGTACGTTACCGTGTGCACAGTCCAATGTGTCGGTGAACCCAATCACATGACTATCACGTGCCCGACTAAAAATTCCACACATCCCCACCCGGCCACGCAATATGAACCCAAAAGGTCATATGGACAAGAAATGACCATGAAGAATAATAATGAATAACAATCCGACAAAGTCAAGAATGACTCACCGAGATGAAATGATAGTGAAATGAATGATAGCTCAATGAAATGATTGGAAACGTCGTTCCTCGTGAATGAAGTGATTAATTGACAATTACAAGTCTCAATACGGTTAATACATTATGAATGAATTATGATTATGAATGAACAACAACGAAAGGAATGAATATCCTTTTAACCGAGTAAGAATTAACTTACACAACACCGGTGAAGAATGCCCTTCCTCGAACAACATCCTAAAAGGGATGTCGGTCGCTCGAACAACCTTAAATGACATGATTACCAACAAACGCTCAATATACGTATCAAACACGATTATAGCCAACTCAAACGTCGATACAACAATATCCAAACTCATTGAGGCATTCTAACGAATACTTAGCAAACATACATCCTTTGATAATATCCAATCCCGAATATATCGAAACCAACTCCAAAATGAGTATTTCAAACCAACAAAACACCTTCAATGATATCAATAATCCATAGGAATCCATAACTCAAGTTAACGACAACAATCTAATTGAAAACCCCCAAAAATATCAAAGTCAACCAAAAAGTGTTCTTGAATTAACCCCAATATTCATGAAATCCGAAATATACGCCAATAAATCCGTAGGAATACATTTATACAAGGTAGATAATCCATATCTAATATATTCCAACAACAATCCAAGCTTACACGAAGAAATCGGAAGGGAAACCCAAAAATGTGAAATTCTAGATCCAAGAAGTTATTACCTTGATTTGATGTGATGGAGATGATGAAATGATGATTAATCCGAATGATGAGCTTGAAGATGATGATTTGTGGATTCAGCTCGAAGAAAACTCTCCAAATCGCCCGAAAGCGCCCAAAACCGCCGAAGGAATGATGTGAGATGAAGAATTGACGAAATGGACTGCACTGTCCTATTTATAGCAACCCCAGTTTAGCGTGCGCTAGCTCCTGTGCGTAGCGTGTGCTAATGGGTGTACTGGGTAGTCCAGTACCCTCTGTTCGCAACGGTAGCGTGCGCTACGAACCTTTTGTAGCATGCGCTACAACCATATACTTAGCGTGCGTTAACTCAAAATGTTAGCGCGCGCTAACAAATTATCTGTTGCCCAGTACTGAAGTCCAGAACCTCCTATTCGCGGTAGCGCGCGCTACACACAAAATTCAGCCTACGCTACTGACCCCGGTTAGCGTACGCTAATATCTACTCGTAGCGTGCGCTAGGAATTAATCCAATTCAGTCCAGTAGCCACTGAACTCTGCCTGATCCGAACTTAGCGCGTGCTACACCGACTGCATAGCGTGCGCTACTCCGACCTACTAGCGCGCGCTACTTACCATTCGTAGCGTGCGCTACTTGCAACCCAACTGCAGTCCAGTGCCTTCTGGATGTAACACCCCAAACTAGGCGGATATTACAGTGCCGTGGACCCCCGACTGGGACCCACCAGGCGAATGAAAATGAATGAATTACACAGGGTAAATGTAGTACCGAACAACATTACAACATTAATTACTCCGATGAGGAGTTTCATACAACACACCTAAGATATTACAGAATACATGTATATTTTATATGGAGATAAAATATACAACACTGAGTAAAATGAGTATTCAAGCGGAATGTCTGCAGCGGAATAAAATGAAGGGAACATAAATGACTGAAAAGACTGGGGGCCCCTACTAGTATCATTGGGACTCCTCGCCGTCAACGTGCTCTCCCCGTGATTTTGCCTTGCCATGACCTGAAAAACAATATCCCCCAACGGGGTTAGTTACGCAGAACAACAATCCTCAAGAGTTGAATACACACAATCCTGTCGAAACATATGCAATCAAACATGCTATATGAATCAACTAACAGTACGGCTCAAAGGAATGGCGCCACACTACGTCCGGGATGGAAATGTGTCCGTGCACAAGCCACCAACGAGTATCGATCGAATACACGTGTGGTCTTGTACCTAATCAGTCTCACGAAGCAATCGACCCGTGTGCACAGTCCAATGTGAGGCCAACAACCAACACACGACTTAAATGTGCCCGACATGAAAATCCTACACATACCAACTAGCACGCCAGTATGACCCGGAATGCCACGATATAACAAAAGTGACATCAAAAATGAATAATGACTCACCAAGATGAAATGATGGTGAAATGAATGACAACTCAATGAAATGATTAGAACCGTCGTTCCTCGTGAATGAAGTAATTAACTGACAATTACAAGTTTTAAAGCGGTTAGTACCTTATGAATGAATTATGATTATGAATGAACAACAACGAAAGGAATGAATATCCTTTTAACTGAGTAAGAATTAACTTACTCAACACCGATGAAGAATGTCCGTCCACGAACAACGTCCTAAATGAGATATCGGTCGCTCGAACAACCTTGAATAACACAATTACCAACAATCCGTTCAACATACGTATCAAACATGATTATAACGAACTCAAAACGTCGATACGACTAAACCAAGTTCATTGGGGCATTATATCGAACACGTTGTGGCCAACTTCGATTGTTTACCACCCAACTTCAATAATACCAACATCAAATCCCCAAGAAGTGTTTCAAACCAACAAAACATCTTCAACACGATTAATAATCCAAAATGAATATCCAAATTCGTGATTACAACAACAGTTAATCGAAAACCCCCAAATCCAACTTGATATGCAAAGTGTTCTTGAATAATCCCTCAATAATCCAATGAATCTATATACAAACTCATAATCATATGCATATCCCTTCATATAACATGATTATAACGTCCAGAACATCATATCTCAACACAAAATCGAAATCCAAGATGTTGAAGAAATTACCTCTAGAAGACCCAACCACTTCGATCCGATGAACATGAGTTAAATTGAGTATCCAAGCTTCCCAAACGAATGAAGATGATAAAAATCTAACACTGAAGTGATAGGTGATGGAAAATCTTTCCCTCAAACCCTCTCTCTCGGACAAAAGTTGGAGAAATGAAGAAATGAGGAAAAAGTCCCGTCCAACTCCTTATAAACTGCCGGAAGTTACGGCTGTAACTCGGCCTTCTTATGTCCGTAACATCCCAGGTCAACGGCCTTACGGCCATAACCGGACAACTCGTACGGCCGTAACTCGGCTTCGTCCAAACACCTGCCGACAGCCTTACGGCCGTATCCGCTCCTGACTTACGAGCGTAACTCGCCCTCGTCTTAAACACCGGCCGACATCCTTACGGCCGTACCCGTACACCTTACGGGCGTAACTCGGACGATACGGCCGTATCCGGACAAACATACGGGCGTAAGCCCCCTTCATCAAAAATGACTAGGCACCCTGCCTGTAATGTATGGCCATATCCGGCCAAGCCTTACGGCCGTACCTTCCTCGTCTTACGGCCGTATGCCACAACTCTTACGGCCGTAAGTCCCTCCCGTCCGACAAAACCTGACATATACGAATACCACTTACGTCCGTATCCTATCCTTCTTACGGCCGTAACTCGCCTTCGGCCAAAAATGCCTGGGCAGCCTGCTGGACACGTACGGCCGTAACCAGCAAAGCCTTACGGCCGTACCAGCTCAACTTACTGCCGTATGTCGCAACCTTACGGCCGTAATTCCCGTTCGTCCAAAATGGCCTAAAACCAACGAACACCTGTTACGGTCGTAACCCACAACCCTTACGGCTGTAACTCGTTGCTGGACAAGGTGAAAATCCGATAACTCCGATTCCTCGCTACGATTGATGAATGATCTGACATGCCATACGAATGTGAAAGTGAACAAGTCCAACACATGCCAAAGATGATATTCCCAGTACAAGACTACCAATTACGATGAAAATGATTATAGTCCCGTCTCGATCTATAAACGGAGATGAAATGGCGATCGGTAATTGATATACGGTTACAACATGCCAACAGTGAACGAAATGAATGAAGAGTGATTAATAATGAGTGAAGTTTACCGAATGATAATTACTGACTGATTAATACTGAATGAAAATGAAAGAATTACAACCGGGTATTACATACTCCCCCCCCTTAAAAAGAGTTTCGTCCCCGAAACTAAGGGTCAAACAACTCGGGATAATTCTCCCACATACTCTCCTCGGTTTCCCAAGTAGCCTCTTCGACTCCATGTCTAGACCACTGAATCTTGACCAAAGGAATCGTCTTGTTCCTCAACTGTTTGATTCGCCGCTCTAACACTCGTATAGGGCGCTCCTCATACGAATGATCATTCGCGATCTCAATTTCTTCGAACTGAAGTATGTGACTCAGGTCGGCAACATACTTCTGCAACTGAGAGACCTGAAACACATTATGAATTCGGCTCAATGCCGGAGGTAAAGCCAATCGATAAACTAACTCGCCTACTCGATCCAAAATCTCAAACGGTCCAATGAATCTCGGACTCAACTTCCCCCGTTTTCCGAAAGGGAAAATACCTCGACTCGGGGATACCTTGACCAAAACATGGTCACCCGTCTCGAACTCTAGTGGTCGACGACGATTATCTGCATATGATTTTTGTCCACTCTGAGCTGTCAACATACGACTCTTGATCAAATCTACCTTTTCCCGGGCGGCTATAAGCATATCGGGCTCGGTGCCGATTGATTCTGATAGGTCGTCCCAACACAATGGAGATCGACAACGACGACCGTACAAGGCCTCGTAAGGTGCCATGTTAATCGAAGCATGCCTACTATTATTATACGTGAACTCAATCAACGGTAATTGGGCTTCCTAATCATCTTTCCAATTGAGGACGCATGCCCTCAACATGTCCTCCAACGTCTGAATAGTCCTCTCTGATTGTCCGTCGGACTGTGGATGAAAAGTGGTACTGAGATTAAGCTGAGTTCCCATAGCCCGATGAACTGATTTCCAAAAATGAGACACGAACCATCCGTCGCGATCGGAAACGATACTCTTAGGAGTACCATGCAATCTCACTATCTCTTTGATGAATAACTGGGCCAGTCTCTCGGGACCCCACGTATGCTTAATCTCAAGGAAATGAGCTGATTTGGTTAAGCGGTCCACAATCACCCATATTGTATTCATGCCACGATGAATCGTCGGTAAACTCGTGATGAAATCCATAGAAATGTCTTCCCACTTCCACTCTGGAATAGGGAGAGGTTTCAGCATACCCGTCGGTCGCTGATGTTCAATCTTCACTTGTTAACAGGTTAATAATCTCGAAACAAATTCTGCGACTTCTCGCTTCATATTACTCCACCAGTAATTTTGTTTCAAGTCCTTGTACATCTTGCTAGACCCCGGATGAACAGAATAAGGGGTAGCATGAGCTTCTCTCAAAATCGAGTTTTTTAACTCGTCATTCGCCGGTATGCACAACTGATTCTTAAAGTGCAACAGTCCATCCTCGTGGACCACAAAGCCAGGGGCTTTCCCCTGAGCCACATCCTCATGGATGCACAACAATGATGGGTCTGAACCCTGATTCTCTCTGATTGCCTCCTCAAGTGACGATGAAATCTCTAACATACAAAGTTGTCCCTGAATTCGCTGAAGCTAGACCTCGATCTTGGGTCTAAGGAATTCCTGCAGAAGTTCCTTCTGAACTGTTAAGCGAGCAAGCATTTGCTCCTGAACAGACTTACGACTCAAAGCATCGGCACCACGTTTGCCTTACCCAGGTGGTACAGGATCTCGATATCATAATCTTTGATTAGATCTAACCACCGCCTCTGTCGCATATTTAACTCCTTCTGAGTAAATATATACTTCAAACTCTTGTGATCGGTGAAAATCTGACAGGTGACGCCATAAAGTTAATGACGCCAAATCTTCAATGCGGAAACCACGGCTGCTAGCTCCAGGTCGTGGGTCGGATAATTAACCTCGTGAGGTCCCAATTGCCGTGAAGCATAAGCAATAACCTTCCCATTCTGCATGAGTACACATCCGAGATCCTGTCCGGACGCATCACTATAAACCACAAATCCCTCCGTCCCTTGTGGTAAAGAAAGGACAGGTGCTGAAGTTAACCGGCTCTTGAGTTCCTCAAAACTCTGTTGACACGCGTCGGACCACGTGTATTTCTTATCCTTCCGTAAAAGATTAGTCATGGGTTCAGCAATTTTAGAAAATCCTTCAACAAACCGCCGATAATAACCGGCTAATCCGAGAAAGCTTCGGATCTCCTTAACATTCTTCGGAGGTAGCCAATCTCGAATAGCCTCCGTCTTTTGAGGGTCGACATGAACTCCGTCTGATGAAATTACATGTCCCAGAAATGTCACTTCGGACATCCAGAACTCACATTTGGAAAACTTCCCATAAAGTTGTTCACGTCTCAACACGTCGAGTACCTGATGAAGATGAAACTCATGTTCCTCCCGGTCACGAGAATAAATTAAAATGTCATCAATGAAGACAACCACGAACTAATCCAGATAGTCGATGAAAACCCGATTCATTAACTCCATGAACACCGCAGGTGCATTAGTCAACCCAAACGGCATAACCACAAACTCATAATGACCATAGCATGTTCGAAACGCCGTCCTCGCGATATCCGACTCTCGAATCCGCAACTGATGATATCCAGATCTTAAGTCGATCTTGGAAAATACTGAAGCTCCCTGAAGTTGATCCAAAAGATCATCGATACGGGGTAAAAGATACTTATTCTTGATCGTCACCCGGTTCAATTCCCGGTAATCAATACACAAGCGGAACGAACCATCCTTCTTCTTGACAAACAACACTGGTGCTCCCCACGGGGACACACTCGGTCGGATATAACCTTTCTCGAACAACTCCTCAAGTTGGTTCTTTAATTCCTGCATTTTGGTCGGGGCCATCCGGTATGGTGCCTTCGATATCGGGGACATACCGGGCTCCAACTCAATCGTGAATTCCACATCTCTCTATGGAGGCAAACCAGGTAACTCGTCTGGAAAAATATCATCATATTCCCTCACTACCGGAATATCCGTCAACATTACAGATGATTTCTCGGATTTGGTCATATAGAACCAATAACCAACACAACCCTGACGGAGTAATTTCACTGCTTTCATCAAGTTAATGACTTTACCAGAACAGCCGGGATTACCTCCCTGAAAAACACATTCAACCCCATCGTCTGAAATGAAGTGACTATATGCTTACGGACACTAATGATGGCATCGTGACGATCCATACCCAGAATGACGTCGTCTCTCGGTAAATCTACCACGATTAGGTCTGCTAGCCATACACGGCCATGAAGCTGAATCGGACAATTCTGAATCTCGCGATTTCTGATAATTCTTCTACCCTCAGGTAGACCAATGACATAAGGCTCACAACTAGTAGCACTACCCAGAGGTAGTCTACTCAAACATGACTCAGAAATGAATGAATGCAATGCACCAGTATCAAAAAGGGTACACACAGGTTGAGATAGAATATCGAGTGTACCTGAGATCATCCGGGCCTCTGGATCGTCGGTCTTCTTCATCTCATAAATTCGGGGCTTGCCGGCCCCCGAACCGGATGCTCCCGTCTGATAGCTCTTGTCTCCGCCTTTAATAACTCCTGTCGTCTTGAACGACGCTGACTGAGTGTCCTGATTCTACACCGCTGAATGTCCTGGGGCCTGAGATGATGCCAGAGTAGGTTTAGAGTCCCTTCGGCAAAAACGGGCCCTATGCCCAGCAATCCCACAGTTGTGGCACGTGACAGTCTGTTTCGGACACTTGGTGCTGAAATGACCCTGTTCTTCGCAGTTGAAACAGGTGATGGCCGAACTGGCCGCTCGTGACTGAGATTCCGCGGGTCTAGACACCATAGGAGGTCGCTCAGAAAAGATAGAGCCCGCATGTGGTTTCTTGAAAGTGGCTTAACTGCCGTCAAACTCATTACGGTTCTTAGACTTCTTGCCAGCAGATGAAGGTTGTTGCTTAGCAATCTCCTTAGCAGTAAGCTCGTAAGTAAGAGCTTTCTCGATAAATTCGGCCAGAGTGGTGCAATTATGATTAAGCAACTGTAGTCACATACGAGATTTCAGCCTCTTGCTGAAATACTTGATCTTGTCCGCCTCAGAGTGAATGATAGACGAGGCGAACAGAAGAAGTTCCTGAAATTTTTCGGCGATGGCAAGAACATCGTTGTCCGCTGAGAGGTCGGGAGTGAGTAATTCCGACAACTTAGCCTGCCTGAGTGGGGCTGGATAATACCTCTCCATCATGAGAGTTTTGAACTGATCCCAAGTACATGATCCGTCAGTGGGCTTCAACGATAACCACCATGAATGAGCGCTCTTACCAAGATAGTAGGCCGCAACTGAAACTTTATGCCCTTCAAGGCAATCCACCATAGCAAATAACTTCTCGAAATGCTCAAGCCAATGAACAATATCCGCCGGCTCAGATGAGCCCTCGAAGGTAGGTGGTCGCTGACGAGAGATATCGCCAATGATACTGCTTACACCCCTCTCTTACCTCTGAGGTGGCGGCGGAGGAGCCTGTTGATTTTGAGTAGTGGAGTTATGCATCGTCTCCATTAGTTGTGCCATCTGAGTTATTTGGGCCATCATTCCCTGCATAAAAGTGAGTGGGTCAACCCGAACACCTTCTGACTGAGCTGTTCCCCGGGTACGACTCCTCGATAGTGAATGATCACGTCCAGGTGAATGAGTGGCAGCGTCGCTGCTCTATGAATTAGCATTATTTCTAGCATTCGCGCGTGTACTCACACGAGCTCTCAAGTTAACAAGATTAATGACATGATCCTCAAGATCAACAACTGAACAATGAAATGAACTGAGTGATTAATGAATTCACATGATCGACTTGATCACAAATGAAAATGATAGATGAGGAAATCTTACTGTTCTTTGGTCTGAGGGGCTCGGCTCTTGCACAGGTCACATGTGACGCGAAAGTCCAATGATACTAATCTGATGAACGATGATTTCAAATGAGACATGACTCGGAAGGTAGTATTCAAAACCACGCTCCGATACCAGCTCTGTAACACCCCAAACTAGGCGGATATTACAGTACCGTGGACCCCCGACTGGGACGGCGAATGAAAATGAATGAATTACACAGGGTAAATTTAGTACCGAACCACATTTCAACATTAATTACTCCGATGAGGAGTTTCATGCAACACACCCAAGATATTACAGAATACATGTATATTTTATATGGAGATAAAATATACAACACTGAGTAAAATGAGTATTCAAACGGAATGTCTGCAGCGGAATAAAATGAAGGGAACATAAATGACTGAAAAGACTGGGGCCCCCTACTAGTATCATTGGGACTCCTCGCCGTCAACGTGCTCTCCCCGTGCTTTTTCCTTGCCATGACCTAAAAAACAATATCCCCCGACAGGGTCAGTTACACAGAACAACAATCCTCAAGAGTTGAATACACACAATCCTGTCGAAACATACGCAATCAAACATGCTATATGAATCAACTAACAGTATGGCTCAAAGGAATGGCGCACACTACGTCCGGGATGGAAATGTGTCCGTGCACAAGCCACCAACGAGTATCGATCGAATACACGTGTGGTCTTGTACCTAATCAGTCTCACGAAGCAATCGACCCGTGTGCACAGTCCAATGTGAGGCCAACAACCAACACACGACTTAAATGTGCCCGACATGAAAATCCTACACATACCAACCGGCATGCCAGTATGACCCGGAATGCCACGATATAACAAAAGTGACATCAAAAATCAATAATGACTCACCAAGATGAAATGATGGTGAAATGAATGATAGCTCAATGAAATGATTGGAACCGTCGTTCCTCATGAATGAAGTAATTAAGTGACAATTACAAGTTTTAAATCGGTTAGTACCTTATGAATGAATTATGATTATGAATGAACAACAACGAAAGGAATGAATATCCTTTTAACTGAGTAAGAATTAACTTACTCAACACCGATGAAGAATGTCCGTCCACGAACAACGTCCTAAATGAGATATCGGTCGCTCGAACAACCTTGAATAACACAATTACCAACAATCCGTTCATCATACATATCAAACATGATTATAACGAACTCAAAACGTCGATATGACTAAACCAAGTTCATTGGGGCATTATATCGAACACGTTGTGACCAACTTCGATTGTTTACCACCCAACTTCAATAATACCAACATCAAATCCCCAAGAAGTGTTTCAAACCAACAAAACATCTTCAACACGATTAATAATCCAAAATGAATATCCAAATTCGTGATTACAACAACAGTTAATCGAAAACCCCCAAATCCAACTTGATATGCAAAGTGTGCTTGAATAATCCCTCAATAATCCAATGAATCTATATACAAACTCATAATCATATGCATATCCCTTCATATAACATGATTATAATGTCCAAAACATCATATCTCAACATAAAATCGAAATCCAAGATGTTGAAGAAATTACCTCTAGAAGATCCAACCACTTCAATTCGATGAACACGAGTTAAATCGAGTATCCAAGCTTCCCAAACGAATGAAGATGATGAAAATCTAACACTGAAGTGATAGGTGATGGAAAATCTCTCCCTCAAACCCTCTCTCTCGGATAAAAGTTGGAGAAATGAAGAAATGAGGAAAAAGTCCCGGCCAACTCCTTATAAACTGCCGGAAGTTACGGCCGTAACTCGGCCTTCTTACGGCCGTAACATCCCTGGTCAACGGCCTTACGGCCGTAACCGGCCAACTCGTATGGCCGTAACTCGGCTTCGTCTAAACACCTGCCGACAGCCTTACGGCCGTATCCGCTCCTGACTTACGGGCGTAACTCGCCCTCGTCTTAAACACCTGCCGTCATCCTTACGGCCGTACCCGTACACCTTACGGGCGTAACTCGGACGATACGGCCGTATCCGGCCAAACATACGGGCGTAAGCCCCATTCGTCAAAAATGACCAGGCACCCTGCCTGTAACGTACGGCCGTATCCGGCCAAGCCTTACGGCCGTACCTTTCTCGTCTTACGGCCGTATGCCACAACCCTTACGGCCGTAAGTCCCTCCCGTCCGATAAAACCTGACATATACGAATACCACTTATGGCCGTATCCTATCCTTCTTACGGCCGTAACTCGCCTTCGGCCAAAAATGCCTGGGCAGCCTGCTGGACACGTACGGCCGTAACCGGCCAAGCCTTACGGCCGTACCTGCTCAACTTACGGTCGTATGTCGCAACCTTACGGCCGTAAGTCCCGTTCGTCCAAAATGGCCTGAAACCAACGAACACCTGTTACGGCCGTAACCTACAACCCTTACGGCTGTAACTCGTTACTGGACAAGGTGAAAATCCGATAACTCCGATTCCTCACTACGATTGATGAATGATCCGACATACCATACGAATGTGAAAGTGAACAAGTCCAACACATGCCAAAGATGATATTCCCAGTACAAGACTACCAATTATGATGAAAATGATTATACTCCCATCTTGATCTATAAACGGAGATGAAATGACGATCGATAATTGATATACGGTTACAACATGCCAACAGTGAACGAAATGAATGAAGAGTGATTAATAATGAGTGAAGTTTACTGAATGATAATTACTGACTGATTAATACTGAATGAAAATGAAAGAATTACAACCGGGTATTACACTGGACTGCCTGCTTGAACTACATTAGTGTGCACTAGTGTTGAGAGGTAGTGTGCGCTACCCGAACTCAATTAGCGCCTGCTAAAGAGAGTACGTGGCATGCGCTAGTCCTCACACATAACCCACTATGAAGATGACAATGATGATAAACACGGCACGATTCTCCAACTAGATTGATGATGAATGAAAATTGATACCTGATACAATTACTCTGAACGGTGAATACAATGATTGAAAATGAGTGACAAATGATCATCAATGAGTGAAAATTACTGAGTGACAATTACTGAGCGATAAATACTGAATGATAATGACTGAATTACAACCGGGTATTACAGGGCGGGGGTTTTTAGAGGCCAAACTCTCCACCACGGGTTGATAAGGAGGGTTTTTATGGGCTGAACCCGCAGCTACCTCCACCGTCAAGTCCCCACCATGAGCACCGCCCGCCAAATCCTCCGGACGTTTTGAGGAGATGACCATCACAGGAGAAAAGAGGGGCCGATCTGCAGAACCGACGACAAGGCTGGGCTCCGGATCTGAAGAGGTGCCCTGAAGCGTGTCAGACGTATTTTTGGAGCTGGAGAAAACATTATCTGGTTTTGGGTTGTGGAAGTTAGACGAGGGATTAACAGGGATATTGAGATCTGAAATCTGGGGAATAACCCCATTTGTATTTGATATTTGAAAGATTCCCACGGGTGATTTAGGACGTGAGTTATTTTTTAAGGGAACAGGATATGATTTTAGGGAGCTGTATAGTTGACTGGCGGTGTTATTAATGTTATCACATGTAGATGTTGGGAGGGGGGCTGCCCCATGAGGAGACGTTTTTTCTGCCATGAGGGCAGGAATAAAATAAGGAAAGCCGTTGCACTAGGCGGCGAAAAGAGGAAAAAGAAAGACGTTATCAGTGGAGTATGAAGATAACGTTCAGAAACTCAAGAATAGATGAATATGGTAAGAAGATTGTAGAGAGAAGGGGAGAAAAAAATTTAGAGAGAGAAGCATGAAAATTTTTTCATTGACAAATGTCACTTGTTAACCAATCAATATGCTACAACAAGACTTGATCAAGAAAGAAATGATTAATCGGAGCTGTTATAGCTAATTCTGAGTACAAAAGGTTCGAATCTAATCAATAAACCTGAGTTTTCATAGAGTTCGGACTCGAATGCATGTAACGTGGTCTTATATCATATTAACGAGACTTAATCAAGAAGTAAAGGCTTAATTGGGGCTATTATAGCGAATACTTGCTACAATAAGACTTAATCAAGAAGTAAAAGGTTAATCGGGGCTGTTATAGCTAATTCTGAGTACAAAAGGCTCGAATTTAATCAATAAACCCGAGTTTACACAGAGTTCCGACTCGAATGCATGTAACGTGGTCTTATCTTCTATGAACAAGACTTAATCAAGAAGTAAAGGCTTACTCGGAGCTATTATATCCAATCCTTGCTACAACAAGACTTAATCAAGAAGTAAAAGATCAATCGGAGCTGTTATAGCCAATTCTGAGTACAAAAGGCTTGAATCTAATCAATAAACCTGATTTTTCATAGAGTTCTGACTTGAATGCATGTAACGTGGTCTTATCTCCGATTAACAAGACTTAATCAGGAAGTAAAGGCTTAATCGGAGATATTATAGCGAATCCTTGCAACAACAAGACTTAATCAAGAAGAAAATGATTAATCGGAGTTGTTATAGCCAATTCTAAGCACAAAAGGCTCGAATCTAATCAATAAACTCGAGTTTTCATAGAGTTCCGACTCAAATGCGTAATGTGGCCTTATCTCCTATTAACAAGACTTAATCAAGACGTAAATACTTAATCAAAGCTATGATATATAATCCTTGCTACAACAAGACTTAATCAAGAAGTAAAAGATTAATCGGAGCTGTTATAGCCAATTCTGAGTCCAAAAGGCTCGAATCAAATCAATAAACTGGAGTTCTCATAGAATTCCGAATCGACTGTATGTAACGTGGTCTTATCTCCTATTAACAAGACTTAATCAAGAAGTAAAGGCTTAATCGAAGATATTATATCCAATCCTTGCTACAACAAGACTTAATCAAGAAGTAAAAGATTAATCGGAGCTATTATAGCCAATTCTGAGTACAAAAGGCTCGAATCTAAACAATAAACCCGAGTTTTCATAGAGTTCCGACTCGAATGCATGTAATGTAATATCCGGAATTTATACTACTGTTGTTTAATATTATTTTATCCGAGTTATATTGTACAGCGTGGTATCTGTACAGTATAGATAAAATAAATGAAGGACTGAGACATCTGTATTGGTATAATTATCGTACTTGGTCGACAATTGCAGTTGAGGATATTGTGTATCGTATGAGAATATTATTGGGAGAAGTATGTGTATTTGGTATGTCGTATGTTCGGATTCTGTATGTTGAGAGGTTGGACAAGAATAGTTGAAAATGGCTAAGTGTAGCATTATTAGCGCACGCTAATATACATGCCTAGCGCACGCTATCGTGCAGGGTTAGCGCACGCTAAAGGCAAAGGATAGCGCACTCTAGTGCCGACCAGATCAGAAGGAATCTTTGTGTGGACCCGTCCACTTTCGGAGCATGTGCCGACGAGGTCAATGGATGTTTGTTGTGAAGGATTAGTGCACGCTAATGCATATTGTTAGCGCACGCTAACATCAGATCGGTCCAAAGGGAATCTTATACTTGTCATAGTTGTCGGCCTGTGGACCCGTATTCGGAGCATACAGACAAACGAGTCAACTATGAGTAGCGCACGCTATGAACGGGCACTAGCATACGCTAGATAGAGGAAATTACTTACGCTATTTCATGAACATTGCGTAGGTAACTCATTGTATGCAGTAAGGAAGTAGCCTCTGGACTGCGATAAGGCGCGCTAACAAAGACAGTTAGCGAACTCTAGTAATAGTCAGTATATATATGTGCAGTTGGCCATTGCTCTTCATTTCGTCCATTCTTCCTTACAACCGATATAGAGAGAGTTCTTAGAGATATGTTTGAAGTTGCAAACACTGGATTATGGTGGAGTTAATCATCCATAACAATATTAAGCATGGAATCGATTGGAAACGGATTCAAACTTGGGATTCAATCCATTCATTCAAAAAGGTAATTACTCTTCATCTTTGGATTTTGTTTTGGATTGAATGCTGATGTTCTTGAGTTTATGATTATTACATAAACAAGTTGACAAGCATGATTATTAGATGGATTACTGGAGTATGATGATATTAATATGCTTCGTGTGGTTTGAATTGTGTAGTTCGTTTTCTTGTGATAAGTTGGTTAATCCTTCTTCTGTTTTGCGGATGTTGATGTCATTGTTGATAATTAATCTCTGTAGTGTTAGATTAGGGAAGTGTTGTTAGGGTTCTTGGTGTTCATAATGCTGATATTTGAGGAAGAAGATGAGATGTGAATATATGAATTGGATTAAGAGTTGGATGATTACCTATATGTCAAAGGATATCGGATTTCGTTGTTTTGATAGCTATGAACATGGTTTCGAAATCACTTAGTGTTCTTAATAATCGCCATATGTTGATCGATATCTGAAATGCATGCAACTGCATGTCATTAGCGCACGCTAGTGTTACTGGCTAGCGCACGCTAACGGGAGCGACATAGCGCACGCTACGTTAAGTGATTAACGTGCGCTAAGTTAACATGTAGTGTAGTATATCCTGTTTCGGTTATGAATTCGTGATCATTTAAGTTGGATTGATCATACTTGTGGTTAATCGAGATATTGTTGATCCGTTGGGTTTGTGAATTGGTTATATCGATTGTTGATTGTTATCGAACTTGTTGTTTCTCGATTATTGTAATAGGTTGAGATTATTGATCGGTGATTAGAACCATGCGTTGCGGTCGTGTTCGAGAATGTTCGTAGATTACTTTGGTCGGGGCTGAGGAGTGTGTAGATGACGACAAGGAATTGGTAACGGCTTCATCGGTATCGAGGCAAGTTATTACTTGCACAATTTATAATATTTAATGAATGGTTTCCGTTTAATTCGTTTATAATTCGTATAGCAATGTTTATAATCGTAATCACAGGATATTTGGGATTAAAAATTGTATTCGAGTTTTGGGAATTAAATCATAATGTATATGATTTACATTTATTGTTGGTATACTTGGTGTTGTTGCCCGAAATATTATCCGAAGATAGATATTGCTGGAATGGTCGAGCAACAGCAAATTGCGAGAGCACGTCCGAGGGAATGGAAAAAACACAAGATTTGCCGGGTTTGTTAGGCCCGGGCTTGAATGCTCTCGCGAGATATTATTAATACAAATATTCGGGGATACAAGTATTAATGTAAGAATACAATTACAATGAGTGTAAAAGATCCTATTATCTAGCTCTTGAGCGAAGCTTTGCCAGGTTCGTCTCTGCCGACCGTCTTTCATGTAAGAGGTGCTGAGAGAGAAGAAAGGCCGAGAGATAGCTGTAGCCAAGAGTAAGAAAGCCAAGTTGTGAGTGGAGCTTCTGTATTGGGCGTGAAGCAGATGAGAATCAGAGAGTTCAGAGAGACCGAGAGTTCAGAGAGACAGAGAGCTTTTCCAAGTGTAGGCAGCCTTCTATTTATAGGAGCTGAGATGCCCTGTTTACTGGCGGGCGATCGCCTTTCGTGCAATATAATAAAGGGGCGATCGTCTTTATGTCACATGGGCTGTCCGCATAAAGCTTGCGGCTGCTGCTGGCAGCCAGCTGTGCGGTCCAATGAGGAGCCGGCACGCGTCCTGAGTTGCTGTCACGGGCGGTCCCACGGTACACCTTTCGGCGGTCCTGTCGGTTGGTGGAAAGATGCTGACAGGCTGCGGTCAACGAACCATGTGCTGCCGCACCTTTTCTGGATCTGCATGTGGGTTCTGTCCCGAGCTTAGGGCCTTTGCCGACTGGACGATCGTTGGTTTCGCGTGGCATGAGGCGGTCGTCATTTTGTCGGTCGCCAGGAGTCGATCGCCAAGTACCGAGAGACGATCGCCTTAGATGTTGATCGCTCGGCACCGGGACTTATCCTGGGACATTCGGTCGGCCGATCCGCCTTGGCTGCTGGGCTATGGCTCGGTCGCCCGGTCTTGGCTGCCGGACTCCGGCTCGGTCGCCTGGTCTTTGAGGCGATCGCCTGTTGAGACGTTTAAATCTCGACACAACAATTGCCCCCCAGCTTGCTCCGATGTTGAAGACATGGGGCGAGGTGGTTCTTGCTGGCGATCGTGTAGGATGAAGACGGGCGACCCGTTGAGCAGACTTTGGTTTCGGACATGGGCGATCAGGTCGATTGGCAAGCTATCTTCGGTCTTGTACCTACAATAAACAATTTTGCCGATCCCTCTTAGAAACTTGATAGTTTCGTCATTGAGGAATCGTGCACAGTCGCGGAGTTCGATGGACCAACTCCATGACCATGTCTTGTGCACGAGCGACATTGTCTGTCTCGTGACTCATTTTATTGTAAGGGTCCTATGTTAGGCTGCGCCTCGCCTCGTATTTAAACGAAGGGCATGCGGTCTTGGGCTAGAGGAGTCCTTGTGCGGGGCGTCGTCGGATGAATCGACTCCACGTCCGCGGCTAGTTATCTCTTTTCTACCTCGGATCGTCATGTTAGATGGCAATCCTCGACGGTATACGTTGAGATGGGGGTAGTGACGCGTCGCATTGTCCGGGTTCACCATGTTAGGTGACGAACCTTTGAGGGCGGGCGATCGTGTCCACTGATTAATTTGGAGGGTTCTTCGACTACATCCGCCTCGTATTTAAACGAAGGGCGAGCGATCTCAGCCCAAAGGAACCTTGCATGGCCTAAGCAATCGGTTCCATCGACCACCAGGACCATGGCTGCACTCTTCCACCTCAGATCGCCATGTCAAATTCCGACCTTCGACGGTGTACGTTATGCGGGGGAGGCGATCTCGTGCCTTAGTCCAATATGTTAGATGATGAACTGTAGATGGCGAGTGAGTCCTCCAGTTTTGGTGATGTTGCTTGATAACGGTGATCGGGCTGGAAGACTGGTGATCGTCGTTCGGTTGCCGATCACGCTGCTCATAGGTTGAGAAGAAACCTTTGCCTGGCCAGAAAATCTGCAGCTTTAGCGCGGAAGATCGTGTAGGTCGGGGGATGGTCCTTCGTATGATGCCTGAACATAGGCGAAAGACCATGGAATCCCCCTAGGACCGAGTATAAGGCGATCTCATCACTTATGGGTTCGCCGTTGAGGATGATCTCGTTTACCCGGTCGATGTAGTCTACGTCGGACTCTTCTTATCACTGCCTGATTTGCATCATGCGATGGGGACCGTACGACCGAGCGACCTTGGCGGCGAAGTATGCTGTGAAGCTGTTCGCCAGTTGGTCAAAGGAATCTATGGATCGCGGCGGCAATGATGTGTACCACCTGTGGGCGAGGTCGTCGAGCGTCAGTGGGAACATTCGGCATCTGGTCGCGTCGGATGCCCCACACCCGGTCATGTAGATGCGGAACTTGCTCAGGTGAGTCTCGGGGTCCGACCTCCCCTCGTACAAAGGTGTTTGCGGGGGAGCGATCTTACGCTGCACGGGGGCGAGCTCAATGTGGACCGCGAGTGGCTCGCTCGGCCCGACGATCTTGCTCTTGGCGCCTGCCCAGATTCCAGGAGCACCTTCATGTCGTCGAGCTGGCGTTGCATCGCGGCCATCGCTGTAGCTTGGTCGCTCGTGGTTCGGCTTCCGGATCAGGAGCCGAGGCGATCGTGTACCGATCTCCTGACTCCACGGTCGCCGACCTTGGTTCTCTGGCGAGGAGGAGCCAGATGGCTGGCCTGCCTCCTGGGAGTCGGATATGCCGAACTCCTGGTGAAGGACTCGAGCTCCGTCTTCTCGTGGCTGGGGCCGGATTGCCCCGATCGCCATGACGGGTCGCTGCCTAGGCGATCGAAAACAGAGGTGCCCCGGCTGGCGAGCGCCTCTTCTTGCGAATGGGAGCCTCCTAGCGATCGCTCGGTCAGTAATGCCTTGAACTTCCGTTTGGTCATGCGGCGGATGGCCGAGGTGGTTATAGCGGGCGGCGCGTCAAGAGCACTCCGTCGCTCCTATAGGATGGACAAAGCCTTTTCGATCTGTTCCGCGGTTTGGAATTGATCGAGTGAGAGGCTTGGACCGTCCCTCAGGGGCGGGATCGAGCGTTACGGACCGCGGCGGCTACCCTCTGCCATCGGTTGTGGCTCGGACTGAGACGGAATGAGGCATCTGGGGGACCGGTCAGCGGCTTTCCTCGACGTGGAGGCAGAAGCCATGATTCTGAAAGCTTTCTCTGAAGAACAGTGAGTGTTTCTTCGGGTATATGCCCCGGAGAATAGTGAGTGTTCTTCGAGACGGCAGGAATAAAAATGAGGGTTAGATGCCCTCCTTCTAGCGCCAATTGTTGTTGCTCGAAATATTATCCGAAGATAGATATTGTTGGAATGGTCGAGCAACAGCAAATTGCGAGAGCACGTCCGAGGGAATGGAAAAAACACAAGATTTGCCGGGTTTGGTAGGCCCGGGCTTGAATGCTCTCGCGAGATGTTATTAATACAAATATTCGGGGATACAAGTATTAACGTAAGAATGCAATTACAATGAGTGTAAAAGATCCTATTATCTAGCTCTTGAGCGAAGCTTTGCCAGGTTCGTCTCTGCCGACCGTCTTTCGTGTAAGAGGTGCTGAGAGAGAAGAAAGGCCGAGAGATAGCTGTAGCCAAGAGTAAGAAAGCCAAGTTGTGAGTGGAGCTTCTCTATTGGGCATGAAGTAGATGAGAATTAGAGAGTTCAGAGAGACCGAGAGTTCAGAGAGACAGAGAGCTTTTCCATGTGCAGGCAGCCTTCTATTTATAGGAGCTGAGATGCCCTGTTTACTGGCGGGCGATCGCCTTTCATGCAATATAATAAAGGGGCGATCGTCTTTATATCACATGGGCTGTCTGTATAAAGCTTGCGGCTGCTGGTGTCGACCAGCTGTGCAGTCCAATGAGGAGCCGGCACGCATCCTGAGTTGCTGTCACGGGCGGTCCCACAGTACACCTTTCGGCAGGACCTGTCGGTTGGTGGAAAGATGCTGACAGGGTGTGGTCAACGAACCATGTGCTGCCGCGCCTTTTCCGGATCTGCATGTGGGTTTTGTCCCGAGCTTAGGGCCTTTGCCGACTGGACGATCGTTGGTTTCGCATGGCATGAGGCGGTCGTCATTTTGTCGGTCGCCAGGAGTCGATCGCCAAGTACCAAGAGACGATCGCCTTAGATGTTGATCGCTCGGCACCGGGACTTGTCCTGGAACCTTCGGTCGGCCGATCCGCCTTGGCTGCTGGGCTCTGGCTCGGTCGCCCGGTCTTGGCTGCCGGACTCCAGCTCGGTCGCCCGGTCTCTGAGGCGATCGCCTGTTGAGACGTTTAAATCTCGACACAACACTTGGTATCGAGGATACATTGTGGTATAGATGAAGACGTGAATTATCTACCGTCCGTGATATTTTGGACCGTCGAATATCGAGGATAATGGTTCGTGATGGTTTAGACATCGAGATTGCTCTCGAAAGACTCGGAGCAAGTATTTTAATCATCTTTGTCATTTTGTGTCGATCATGTTATGATACATCCGTGTATCGTTGTGGTCATGCATTTGTTTATTCTTATTGTCGTGCATTGTGTACTGTGGTTTTGTGGAGTTGTGCAATGTTGTCATATGTCCACCATGTGTTGGTCCGACGGGGTCAACATGGAATATCTATAGCTATGTGCGCTGGATTGTTGGACAAGTAATGCCACCATGCGTTGGTCCGACGGGATATTCATGGGGATCTATAGCTGTGTGCGCTAGATCGTTGGATTACTATATGTGTTGTTGTGCATATGTATATTATGGGTTTGCCAAAAGTATACATTATTGTTATTGATGTGAGGATATTGACGTTGTCATATGAGTATGCATTTGTAGGTCTTGTGTTAGGACCGTGTCCGTATGTTGTGTTGATCTGATCTTGGATTAGACTGACGTGATTTCATCATGGAAGTTCATATCTTGAGGTATGTTCCGTATTTCCTTTGGTATTTGTCTTTGATGGACAATCAGTTATCGTGTTGAGATGGGATGATGTTACTTGACGGATTAGGTTGGACAGAGTTAGTAGATTTCGTAAGAGTGAGTTATGATAATGTTTTGAAAACCTTGGGAATTGTTTAAATATAATACAGTTATTTCGGTGTGAGCTTATTGTGTCATGGAAAGGATACGAGATGTGAACTTTGGTAATTATTATCACTAGTTTGGTAAAGTTATGTCGGTAATATTACATCGGTAGTATTCTTACTTAGTATCTCATTGGTATGTAATTATTGACGTGTTGTGATGGTTATCATTGTTGGATATTATGGCTGACCCCGTCATGGGCTTTCTTTTTAGGTTCTTGGATATCAAGCTTGTAGCGGTCATGGAGAGATGAGCTTCCCGGAGGATATTGGCTAGGGCATATATTTGTGTATTGAGTTTCCTGATCAGTTCTTATATTTCCGCTGCTAAAGTATTTTAATTGTTTGTCTTTTTCTGCTGCGTGAGTACTTTTCATCGGCCTTTTGGTATCTGGTAACTTAAGTTACTTTGGCAATCATTTTCTAAACCTATTCTGTCGGTACGTACAAGCGATAGCTTAACGTATGTTTTTTTATACTATTGAGTTTTGGCATTTCGGGCCTTGTGGTTTCAAATGAGATTTTACGACGGTTTTGATAAACAACTTTTTTTTTAAGTCTTCGAATATTTTTAAATAGATAATACCGTCGTTAGCCTCTTGGGCGTTTGTAAATGTTTGCGAATATTTCCTTCAGCCTTATGGATTCCATCTCGGTGCCCACAATGCTGTAATATTCCTGGATGGCTCTCGGCGTGTTACGGAATATGGTATCGGAGCTTAGGGTTTGAAAACCTAGGCAGTCGGGTCGAGTTGGGTCATGTTTTGTCGCGTCATTCGAGTTGTCGATTGACTAATACTAGAGCCCTAGATTTTTGTTGTTCACTTGGGCTTGTGCGTTATGTGATTTACCAGTGTGGTACTGGGGTTGTTGTAAACTTTTCCCAAATGGTATTAACGTGTTTCTTCGGATAGAGATGTGTTGTGTTCTCGAGTTGAACTAAGTTTACAAAATGTGTGTTTTGTGAATATCTGTGTCGAGTATGTTCTTTAGTCGAGACATGTGCCACTATCGCGGGGAATCATCGACTTCACGATCTGTAAGTATTTGGATTTTTGAATTGCATTGAGATTTATTGCCGTTCTAAGTTGATATGCTTTGAGATTCAGCAGAATATTATGCGTTACAGTATAAGGTGACAGAGTTGGGACAGGATTTATGATCTGGAGAAGTTATGATTTTGAAAATCAATGTCGGTTAAATTTTTAGAAACGGAGTTGTGTATTCGAGAGGAGGACTATGGATTGTTGAGAAGAACATGTAGTCATGTTAGTTCATTTTGAGATATATGAACTGTTTTTGAGCATTTGGAAATAATACTTTTCAAAATGAATATTTTACGGATGTTTTACGGAAAATGATTTTGGGCCGAGAACCAATTGATTTTGAATAGTTTTATAACTCAGGACTTGAGGTCCGAAAAAGGGTTATTCTACTTTTTAAACTTCTTGTAATGCGGAAAGAGATACGGGCTGAGACCCTAATGTTTCAAAAGGCTTTTCTATCTTCTTAAAACTCCTGATACTTGTAAAACACTTTATCAATCATTTGTCTATTTCGTTTCTGCCTGTCGCGGTTTTGATTTACTTGTTCAAATGAGACTTCTTGGGTAGTCTTTTGCTGTGTTGATTTGTTTCAATGTTTTGTCATAGCATATTTTAGGTGATCCTGGATGGGTTAATGATTGACGTTGCGAGTCATATGTGGAAAAGGAGTTTTTGGTCAGAGTTTATATATTAAGATTTTGGAACTCTATCGTGTGGTTTTCCAATGGAATGTCAGTGGAATTGGTGATGAGCCGAGTTGGTTTACAGGAGTATGTATGTGGTCAATCATTTGCATAGTTTTCATTTTAAAACTTCGAAATCGTGTGGATTCGAAGGAAACTGTTATCGAATACTTGGCACGAGCGAGCCAATTTATTTTTTTTTTGAAAATTGATTTTGTGGTCTTAACAAAATTTATGTTTTGAACTTTGAAATTTTCGAAAGAACTTTCGAAAATTTGTCTTCTTGACAAGACTATATGATTTCAAACTGGTTTTGAAAATGTGATTGATATATATATACGCATTTAGTGCATAATGCATATCATGGTGAAGTTCTGAGTAAGACTCACAAACTGGATAATACATAAGTATGGTACGATGAAAAGAGATCCGAACTTTGGTATGGTATTTTGGTTATCCAGGGATGATTGGTTGGTTTATCAGATAAGAGAAATATGTTGCGTGTTATAGATTCATGCACAGGATGTAATTTTGGAACTTTGGATTTTGTGAAACAGGGACATATGTGCTATGTGATTCCATTGGTATGGTAGTAGCGCAATTTTACCATAGTGATTTTTGAATGATTTCCATGTAAGTGTAGATTTGGGGATGGTGACCCCATGCTGGTTGTTTTGGATATCGAGTGGTCGTTCCCACTCCACGTATGATTAGATATGTTCGTCGGTTTGTGATTGGTTGTTCGTATGCCGAGGAGTATGTTCACTAGTCGGGTATGTTTATTGAGATCCACTGTATGTGATTGGTGTGTTGTTTTGAGAACTTTATTCGTTCGTATATCAGTTTCTATGGTTATGTGTTGGTCATGTTGGAGCTTACTGTGTGAAGGTATTCTCGATTATCGTTGATCGTTCGTTGGTCATATTAGAGTGTATCATGATGATGATATTCTCGATTGTGTTTTGACCTCTGGTTGGTCGTATTAGAGTGTATCATGTCGATGATATTCTCGGTTAATTTATTGGTGATCATTTGAGCGTTCGGATTTTGTGTCGATGTTTCGGAATTTGTGTCGTTGTGTTGGGCAGTTGTTTCTCAGATGGATCGTGCATTATTGATTGTATCAGAATTGGGACTTGATTGTGTAATCAGAGAAACAGGATTTGACACGGATAGATTATTTCATCCGAAGATGATATATTTTGTTAAGACTCATGGAATTATGATCGTAAGTGTGTTAAGGCTTTAGAGTGAAGTCACTTGCTAGGATCTCAGGAGATCGTCGACTTTGCGCATTTGTAAGTATGTTATTTTGGTTATTCGGTAATATTGATGATTGATTGTTGTCGTGATAGTTTCGGAATATTTTGCTTGAACGGTTTGTTTCTTTATGATAGATTGCAAGTTTGGAGGACGAAACTTATTTTAAGTGGTGTAGTATGTAATATCCGGAATTTGTACTACTATTGTTTAATATTAATTTATCTGAGTTATATTGTACAGCGTGGAATCTGTACAGTATGGATAAAATAAATGAAGGACTAAGACATCTGTATTGGTATAATTGTCGTACTTGGTCGACAATTGCAGTTGAGGATATTGTGTATCGTATGAGAATACTATTGGAAGGAGTATATGTATTTGGTATGTCGTATGTTCGTATTCTGTATGTTGAGACGTTGGACAAGAATAGCTGAAAATGGCTAAGTGTAGCATTACTAGCGCACGCTAATATACATGCCTAGCGCACGCTATCGTGCAGGGTTAGCGCACACTAAAGGTAAAGGATAGCGCACGCTAGTGCAGACCAGATCAGAAGGAATCTTTGTGTGGACCCGACCACTTTCAGCGCATGTGCCGACGAGGTCAACAGATGTTTATTGTGAAGGATTAGTGCATGCTAATGCATATTGTCAGCGCACGCATATCGGTCCAAAGGGAATATTATAGTTGTAAGAGTTGTCGGCGTGTGGACCCGTCTTCAGAGCATACAGACAAACGGGTCAACTATTAGTAGCGCACGCTATGAACGGGCACTAGCGTACACTAGATAGAGGAAATTATGTACGCTATTTCATGGACATTGCGTACGTAACTCATTGTATGCAGTAAGGCAGTAGCCTCTTGATTGCGATAGCGCGCGCTAACAAAGACAGTTAGCGCACGCTAATAATAGTCAGTATATATATGTGCAGTTGGCCATTATTCTTCATTTCGTCCATTCTTTCCTTGCAACCGATAGAGAGAGTTCTTAGAGAGATGTTTGAAGTTGCAAACACTGGATTATGCTGGAGTTAATCATCCATAACAATATTAAGCTTGGAATCGATTGGAAACGGATTCAAACTTGGGATTCAATCTATTCCTTCAAAAAGGTAATTACTCTTCATCTTTGGATTTCGTTTTGCATTGAATGTTGATGTTCTTGAGTTGATGATTATTACATAAACAAGTTGACAATCATGATTACGAGATGGATTACCAGAGTATGATGATATTAATATGATTCGTGTGGTTTGAATTGTGTAGTTTGTTTTCTTGAGATAAGTAGGTTAATCTTTCTTCTCTTTTGCGGATGTTGATGTCATTGTTGATGATTAATCTCTGTAATGTTAGATTAGGGAAGTGTTGTTAGGGTTCTTGGTGTTCATGAAGTTGATATTTGAGGAAGAAGATGATATGTGAATATATGAATTGGATTAAGAGTTGGATGATTACCTATATGTTAAAGGATATCAGATTTCGTTGTTTTGATAGCTATGAACATGGTTTCGAAATCACTTAGTGTTCTTGATAATCACCATATGTTAATCGGTATCTGAAATGCATGCAACTGCATGTCATTAGCGCACGCTAGTGTTACTGGCTAGCGCACGCTAACGGGAGCGACTTAGCGCACGCTACGTTAAGTGATTAACGTGCGCTAAGTCAACAGGTAGTGTAGTATATCCTGTTTCGGTTATGAATTCGTGATCGTTTAAGTTGGATTGATCAGACTTGTGGTTAATCGAGATATTATTGAGCCGTTGGGTTTGTGAATTGGTTATATAGATTATTGATTGTTATCGAACTTCTTGTTTATCGATTATTGTAATAGGTTGGGATTATTAATCAGTGATTAGAACCATGCGTTGCGGTCATGTTCGAGAATGTTCATATATTACTTTGGTCGGGGCTGAGGAGTGCGTAGACGACGACAAGGAATTGGTAACGGCTTCATCGGTATCGAGGCAAGTTATTACTTGCACAGTTTATAATATTTAATGAATGGTTTCCATTTAATTCGTTTATAATTCGTATAGCAATGTTTATAATCGTAATCACAGGAGATTTGGGCACTGCTACAAAATATACTTTTTACGACGCTCAATTTACATCGGTTTAACGAAAATCGATGTAAAAATTAAAAATACGGTCAATTTACATCGGTTATCAAATAAAACCGATGTAAAATTATTATATATTTACATCGGTTGTCCAAATAACCGATGTAAAAACTAAAATTACTATATTTTACATCGGTTGTTAAAATAACCAATGTAAAAAAAATCATATATTTACATCGGTTGTCCAAATAACCGATGTAAAAATTAAAATTACTATTTTTTACATCAGTTGTTATAATAACCGATGTAAAATTATTATATTTTTACATCGGTTGTTCAAATAACTGATGTAAAATTATTATACTTTACATCGGTTGTTCAAATAACCAATGTAAAAACTAAAATTACTATTTTTACATTGGTTGTTCAAATAATCGATGTAAAATTATTATATTTTTACATCGATTGTTCAAATAACTGATGTAAAATTTATATATTTACATCGGTTGTTCAATCAACCGATGTAAAAACTAAAATTACTATTTTTACATCGTTTGTTCAAATAACCGATGTAAAATTACTATTCTTTTACATCAGTTATACAAACAACCGATGTAAAATTTTAAATATTGTAATTTACATAAGTTATTCCAAAATCGATATAAAATAAAGTATTAATTTTACATCGGTTATAGAATAACTGATGTAAAAATTAAAAATACGATAAATTTACACGAGTTATTCCAAAATCGATGTAATTAATACTTTTTACATCGGTTTTGGAATAAAAAATAAAAATGGTAAATTTTACATCAATTTTTCTAAAACCGTCATAAAATTCTTTTTTTAAAAATATGTATTTTTATTTACGATGATTCTTTAAAATATAAAATAAATGAAAAATAAAAAACAATCTAAAAAAATCATTTTTTCCAAAATAATACAAAAAGAATAAATTTTTTTATTTTTATTTAAAAGGTAGAGACCAACTCTGCCTGTGGGTGTCTTCTTGACATCCATTGCCGGTCCCAAGCCCGGATAAAAGAGGAGGGTTGCGGTAGGTTAGTGGCAGCCAGCGTATTATAGAATCCAAAAGGGTGAAGTGACAATTGCATTGAAGAAGATGGGGTCAAAGAAAGCAGAAGGACCAGATGGTATACCTATTGAAGTTTGGAGGTGTTTGGGGGGGAGAGGGATCGAATGGGTAACTATGCTTTTCAATAAGATTTGGAGAAGCAATAAGATGCCATCGGCATGGAGGAAAAGTATTCTCGTCCCTTTGTATAAGAACAAAGGTGATGTTCAAGATTGTTCTAATTATCGCGGAATTAAACTAATGAGTCATACCATGAAGTTGTGGGAACGAGTGATTGAACAAAGGATCAGGAAATGTGTGAAGATAACAGAAAATCAGTTTGGATTTATGCCTGGAAGATCGACCATGGAAGCAATTTATCTTATCCGTGATTGATGGAACATTATCGAGATAAAAGAAAGATCTGCATATGGTTTTTATTGATTTAGAGAAGGCATATGATAAAGTACCAAGAGAAGTACTTTGGTGGGCCTTAGCAAAGAAGGGTGTATCGCGGAAATATATTGACATTATAAAGGACATGTATGAGGGAGCTAGTACAAGTGTACGTACTAATGTTGGGAGGACAAAAGAATTCCCTATTACGATTGGGGTGCATCAAGGATCTGCTCTTAGTCCTTTTCTCTTTGCCATAGTCATGGACGAATTGACAAGAGAAATTCAAAATGACGTTCCGTGGTGTATGATGTTCGCAGATGATATTGTGTTGATTGATGAAACGAAGGTTGGAGTGCAACAGAAATTGGAACTTTGGAGGGATACTTTGGAAGCTCGAGGCTTTAGGCTGAGCAGAAGTAAGACTGAATATATGGAGTGTAGGTTTAGCGAAAACAGTGATAGAGGCGGGGATGATCACATTTGATGGGAAAGTTGTTCATGGATCCACTTTCTTTCGGTATCTTGGATCTATTATCCAAAAGGATGGAGAGCTAGATGGCGATGTGGCTCACAGAATAAAGGCAGGGTGGTTGAAGTGGAAGAGTGCCACAGGGGTTTTATGTGATCCCGGCATGCCTCATAGATTAAAGGGTAAATTTTACCGCACGGCAATTAGGCATGCTTGCTGTTATATGGCACCGAGTGTTGGGCAGTAAAACAGTGTCACGTTCAAAAGATGAATGTGGCGGAGATGCGTATGCTACGATGGATGTGTGGTCATACAAAAAGGATCGGCTCGAAATGAGGTGATCAGAGAGAAGGTAAGAGTTGCGTCTATAGAAGACAAGATGATGGAGAATCGATTACGATGGTTTGGTCATGTGAGAAGAAGACCTATTGATGCCCCAGTGAGGAGGCTAGAAAGTTGGGGAGCAAGTAATGTTGTGAAAGGTAGAGGAAGACCCAAGAAAACTTGGATAAAGATGATTGAAAATGATATGCGGTTTCTTGGAATTGGAGAAAATATGGCGATGAAGAGGCAAATGTGGCGGGAAAGAATACGGTTGGGGGATGTAGTCTTTTTTTTTTTTTTTTTAATTGCTATTTTCTTTTATTTCATGTTATCTTTTTTTTTTCTTTTTTTTTTCATTCATTCTCTTTTTTTATTTGCTTTTTTCTCTACTTTTTCCCTCTTTTTTCCTTTTATGTTATTTATGTAACGATTATTGACGGTTTCAAAGTTTGATTCATGTTAGCCGACCCCAAATTATTTTGGGACTAAGGCTTAGATGTTGTTGTTGTTGTTGTATTTAAAAGGTAGAGACCAAAATGTATTTAAATATAATATAAATATAAATTGTTCAAACAAATAACTATAGCCTAGTGGTTGGGACTTGACTCCTGAACCCCAAGGTCGAGGGTTCGAATCATTATGGTGACAAAGTGCAATATATTGTTATTTCAGGTGCAGGTTCGGGTCGGGTCGGGCCTCGGAGGATTCGGGTTGGGGTCGGGGTGCCAAACCTTCCATAAAACATAAGACATTTTACATCGGTTCTTTTCAAAACCGATGTAAATTTAAGACATTTTACATTGGTTCTTTTCAAAACCGATGTAAATTTAAGACATTTTACATCGGTTTTAAAAAGAACCGATGTAAAATGTGAATGTTTTATGACGGTTTTGTAGAACCGATGTAAAATGTATTTTTTATGACGGTTTTGGAAGAACCGATGTAAAACGTGAACTTCTACTATGGTTTTAAAACCGTCGTAAAATGTACCCACTTTCTACGACGGTGGATTTTACAACGATTCTAAAACCGTCGTAGAAACCCTTCCAGAACCGTCGTTAAAACCCCTTTTTGTAGTAGTGGGGATTATAAATTGTATTCGAGTTTTGGGAATTAAATCATAATGTATATGATTTACATTTATTGTTGGTATACTTGGTATCGAGGATACATTGTGGTATAGACGAAGACGTGAATTATCTACCGTCCGTGATATTTTAAACTATCGAGTATTGAGGATAATGTTTCGTGATGGTTTAGACATCGAGATTGCTCTCGAAGGACTCAGAGCAAGTATTTTAATCATCTTTGTCATTTCGTGTCGATCATGTTGTGATACATTCATGTATCGTTGTTGTCATACATTTGTGTATTGTTGTTGTCGTGCATTGTGTAATGTTGTTTTGTGCAGTTATGCAATGTTGTCATATGTCCATCATGCGTTGGTCCGACGGGATCAACATGGGATATCTAAAGCTGTGTGCGCTGGATTGTTGGACAGGTAATGCCACCATGCGTTGGTCCGACGGGATCATCATTGTAATACCCGATTGTAATTCAGTCATTATCATTTAGTAATTATCATTCAGTAATTGTCACTCAGTAATTTACACTCATTAATAATCATTAATCATTCATATTCAATCATGGTATTCACCGTTCAGAGTATTTGTATCGTGTATCATTTATTATTTATCTTTCTACCTGGTTCGAGGATCGAGCACTGTTTATCATCATTGTCATTTTCGTAGTGGGCTGTGTGTGAGGAGTAGCGCACGCTACGTACTCTCTTTAGCGCACGCTAATTGGGTATGGGTAGCGCACGCTACCTCTCAGCATTAGCGCACGCTAGCGTGGTTCAGGCAGACAGTCCAGTGGGCACTGGACTGCAGTTAAGTTGTAGTAGCACATGCTACGAATGGTATGTAACGCGCGCTAGTAAGTTTGGATAGCGCACGCTATGCAGTCAGTGTAGCGCGCGCTAAGGATGATCCGGCAGAGTCCAGTAGGGTACTGGACTGATCGGGAATAATTCATAGCGCACGCTAGGGGTAGATATTAGCGTACGCTAATGGTGTAGTAGCGCACGCTGAATTTTGGGTGTAGCACGCGCTATCGCGAGCAGGTCAGAGGACAGAGGGTTCTGGACTACAGTTACTGGGCATCAGATATTTTGTTAGCGCACGCTAAAATTTTGGGGTTAACGCACGCTAACGAGGCAGTCAGTAGGCACTGTACTGTCCAGTTAACCCGCTAGCGCGCGCTAAATATCAGGGTTTAGCGTGCGCTAAGCTGGAATAGTATATTGGACAGTGCAGTCCAGATTCGTCATTTGTCATTCCCTCTTCACTCCTTCAACGATTCTGGGCGATTTCGGGCGTTTTGGAGAGATTTCTTCGAGCTGAATCCATCTATAATCATTTTCAAGCTTATCATTCGGATTAATCATCATTTCATCCTCTCCAACACATAAAATCAAGGTAATGATTTCTTGGATCTAGAATTTCGGATTTTGAATGTTTTCCTTCCGATCTCTTCGTGTAAGCTTGGTTTTAAGTTGGAATATGTTAGATATGGATTATCTACCTTGGATAAATGTATTCCTACGGATTTAATGGCATATATTCCGGATTTCATGATTTGTTGGGGTTTGATTCAAGAACACCTTATGGTTGACTTTGATATTTGGGGGTTTTCGATTAGATGTTGTCGTTATCTTGAATTGTGGATTCCTATGGGATTATTGATATCATGGAAGATATTTTGTTGGTTTGAACTACTCATTTTGGAGGGTGGTTTCGTTATATTTGGGATTGGTTATAATCAAGGGTTGATGTTCGCTAAGTGTTTGTTTGAATGCCTCAATGAGTTTGGATATTGTTGTATCGACTTTTGAGTTAGTCGTAATTCATGCTTGATACGTATATTGAACAGATTATTGGTAATTGTGTTTCAAGGTTGTCCGAACGACCGACATCTCATTGTAGGACGTTTGTTCGAGGAAGGACATTCTTCACCGGTGTTGTGTAAGTAAATTCTTACTCGGTTAAAAGGATATTCATTCCTTTCGTTGTTGTTCATTCGTAAGCATAACTCATTCATAATGTGTTAACCATATTAAGACTTGTAATTGTCAAATAATCACTTCATTCACGAGGAACAACGGTTCCAATCATTTCATTGAGTTATCATTCACTTCACTATTATTTCATCTCAGTGAGTCATTCTTGACTTTGTCGGATTGTTATTCGTTAATATTCCTCATGGTCATTCTTGTTGATATGACCTTCTGGGTTCATATTGCATGGCCGGGTGGGGATGTGTGGAATTTTTAGTCGGGCACATGATGGTCATGTGTTCGGGTTCACCGACACAATGGACTATGCACACGGTAACGTACCTCCGTTAGACTAATTAGGTACAAGGACGGGTGTGTCCGGACACTCGTCTTGTGCACTTGCACATACCATTACGGGCGTACTATGATGCTCCTCTTCAGCTTAATTTCATAATTAAGATTATATCATGATTGTGTTTATTCAACTCTTGAGGATTGTTGTTCTGTGTAATTGACCCCGTTGGGGGATGTTGTTTCCAGGTCATGGAAAGGCTAAAGCACGGGAAGAGAACGTTGACGGCGAGGAGTCCTAATGATACTAGTTGTAATGCCCCCAATTCCTATTGGGTTATTACACTGTCGTGGATCCCACGCCAGGAGATCCACCAGGCGAACATGATTAAAAATACATTAAATTAAATAATAAGGGAAAATCATAGTCCCTACCATGATATCCGACACAATATTCCGATAATAAATTTCAACGACAACGAGGGGCCTACATGGCCAAAAGTAAAAATACAACAACACCCACGAGCATCTGCTCGGATAATACATAATGACAATGACTCACAAACTGGAGAACACTCCAACTGACTGACCAACATGAACGACTCGGACTAGTATCGCTCGAATGCCTCGTCACCATCATCATGCCCCTGTGTCTCAACTCTCTCCTCGCAAGCACCTAAAACATGAAAACATGTTCCGCCCCCACGGGGTCAGTCATCCAAATAATGAACATCAAATACACGTATAACATGATATGCATCCAAAGGCAGAATGAAATGATACAATGATAATAATAATACGAAATGCTCACAAACCAAGGTAAGAACCAAGCATTCGTGAAACACTATGCCCACGGCATACTATTAATACATGTTCAACAGGTTAGAACATAAGTGCCCAACGGCGAATCATAATCATAGAGTACCATAATGAATTACACGACATGAACCAAACCGTAATGTAATTAATTATGAATCGAATGCCCAAGGCTCTAATGAAATTACCTGGACAATCACAAAGGCACGAAAGCCACTCAAATTAATCACAAATATCACAATCACATGAAGCCAAAACAGCCTGAAGCTGTATCGATTAGGGCCGAAGCCACTGCACGAAGCCGTATCACAATTAGGGCTGAAGCCACAGCATGAAGCCGTATCACAATTAGGGCCGAAGCCACGGCACGAAGCCGTATCACAATTAGGTCATCCAATGGCCGTGACCTACAGAATTGTAGGTGTTGGAAACCCAACCGTGAAGGTTCAAGCCCCAAACTTACCCATAATGAGCACTAGCCGAGACTAGCCTCCAAAATATAATTAATCACAAACGACAACGATCCGTAGATTATCGAATTCACGAGAATGATAGTGTGCTACCTTGAGTCGGCCAACACGATAATGATGACTCACGGATGGGCATCATACTCGATAGTCCCAATTCAATACCTCGATTACCTTAGAATGGTCAATTGATAACAAGGACACAACGGATGGGAACTATCCTCGACAGCCCCAATTCAATACCTCGATTGCTTTAGAATGGCCAACCGATAACAATGATGCAGCGGATGATTCAATATCTCGATTGCCTTATAACGGTTAATCGATAACAATGATACAACGAATGATTGAGCACCTCGATTGCCTTAGAACGGCTAATCGATGACAATGATACAATGAATGATTGAGCACCTCGATTGCCTTAGAACGGCTAATCGATGACAATGATACAATGAATAATTGAACTCCTCGATTGCCTTAGAACGGCCAATCGATAACAAGGATACAATGAATGCCTCGGTACCTTTAATCGGCTACCGACGACGAAGATGAGAATGAATACGACAATGCCTTCAATCGGGTAATACAACATGAATGACAGGACGCCAACATTAATAACAATGATTACAACAACGCCTTAGATCGACATCAATATTGACAACAACAACTGATACATCGATACCGCGAACCGGTGATCGATAATAACATTAACAACAAATATCTCAATGCCTTACCGGCCATTAATGAATGATAATAAACATTTGGCATAATTGCCGAAGAGTATCGTATCGAACGATCCCCTAATATCAATGAACTTATGAAGAGACTAAGTCTCGGAATGATACAACACATTCATACACATATATGATAACATTAATCTCATTGACTAGTACAAGTATAAAAATTTTGCCTCAACCGAAGGCGATGAAATCCTTCCACGAACAACGAACGGTGTCCTCCGATAAACACAAGTACTCGAACAATCTTGAATGAAATACAATTCATTCAATAAGACAATATCAATCGAAATCAACACAACGACCGAAAGAAAACTCTTTGAGACATTTAATCGAACACTAAATGCTCAAAGTTCCTCAAGAACCTAAGAATCATCAATCGGGTTGAACGAATAGAAGATATGGATATCTAATCCATAGAACACAATTAATAATGTTTACTAACATCAACCGATTCATCAAATTCGGATGGACAATGAAAATCAAGAAGAAATCTCGAAAAATCAAATTTTAGGAGATTTCAAGAAATTACCTCAATCCAACGAAGAACAATGATTAGATGTTGATATGATCACCTAGAGCCTCCTCAAAACATGATTGGATGGAGTAGAATCGATCATAATCACAAACCCTAGTCGGATCGCCCGACTACTGCGAGAAGAAGGAGAGAAAATGAGAAATGAGGTGAAAACCCGTCTGACCCCCTTTATATACTCCAGTGACGCACGACCAAAACGCACGTCCAAATGTCTGTGTGTTTGGTCGTGCGCTAGGCCACTACCCGGCCACTGATCTCATGTACGAGCAGCAAGCATGAGCACCTGCTCATGTGTCATGCTCGTGTATCCATGATGATCACCAAAGTGCACTGCCCAATTCTGTTGCCACGCACGAGCAGCACGCACGAGCAGTTGCTCGTGTGTCATGCTCGTGCATCCCTGCTGAGTGCCAAAACGACAAGGGAACACAAAAAATGACAGGACACGCATGCCTACACATGACCTGCACGACTTACACGATAATAAGTCACGTCCAATCGGTGGAACAATCATGGAACTCCCAACACAAAGTGACCAATCATGATGATGATGAAAAATATTCTCGTATCGATCCCCGAACAAATATGAGTGATGAATAAAAGCTGATGCACGACTCCAAGATAAACCGAATGATGAATATGAAATGAATGAATACGAATGACGAATGATTATCACTGAGTGAAAAAAATTCTGAGTAGCAATTACTGAATAATAATTAATGAATTTACAACCGGGTATTACATACTCCCTCCCTTAAAAAGAGTTTCGTCCTCGAAACTAAGGGTAAACAACTCGGGATATGAACTATCCATCAGGATCTGAAAACAACATCTCGAGGAATGCTCCTCAACGCGAAACACTTCACCTGCACAACTGGGCCGACCCCCTATAAGCACTGACTCACGCCTCAAAATAAAAGTGACAAGGCACATATAGTCCTCGGGACCATATCAATCGCACGCCCAAGTCCTTATGACTTGACGTCTCGAATCACAATGAACAATTACCCAGATCATCACAAAATCTCGGGTACAGCACAGAAAGAATGCATCAAATGACCGAAATCTCAAGATTCTCAAATACGATCATTATAAAATAGATCGACAATGAATGATCCACAACCACGATACATTAATACGGACTAAGTTACACATTAATCCGAAAACAGAGAAAGGAAAGTACAAAAATTAAGGCCACATCTCAAATGTACCAAAACCGATATCCTCCAGATAATCGATCTCCTGAATCTCATCGATTCAAGAAAGACCCAAATCTGAACTCACTGTTCAATATGATCCCGGAAGGTCATAAGGACAAGAATGAACACAATGAATGATAATGAATCGAAATCCAACAAGGATCAAGAATGACTCACCGGGGTGGAATGATAACGTAATGAGTGATAACTCAAATGAAATGATTGGAACCATTGTTCCCTGTGAAGTGAATGATTAGTTTGATAATTATAAGTCTCAACGTGGTTGATATATGATGAATGAATTATATGAATGAATGAACGACAATGAAATGAATGATTATCCTATTACCGAGCAAGAATTAACTTGCTCAAAACTGGAGATGAATGTCCTTACCTCGGGCTCGAAGCCTGATAGGACCCCTTGAATGAAGCACAAGCTGGAGTAACAAAGTCCCTCGAGGCCCTTGATCTCTGTCGAGATCTACCTGCACTAGAACTCCTGCATTATTTCCGTAGGTGTCCCAGGTTCCCACACAGAAAACAGACAATAGCTGGCACCGTACACCGAGTACTCACGTGCCCTGCTGAATCACAATTAAAGCAAACAACAGTCGAACTCGTCGTCTGAGAGGAAGATGCTTTCTCAGCACGAAGACGACTGGAAAACGACCTCTTGGACGTCGGAGCCCGATGTCCCTCAGAACGAATCGGCATCCTAGTCCTCCCATCAGAAGAAACTGAAGGGTGCTTTTGAGTAAGCTCCTTGATCAGAAGCTCTGCTCCAAAAGCCTTCTCGATGAACTCACTAAGTGAATTACAATTGTGATTAAACAACTGCATCCTCAACTGCAGATTTAGCCTCTTGCTAAAATATTTGATCTTATCTGCCTCAGTACGGATAACTGACGAAGCAAACTAAAGTAGTCCCTGAAACTTCTCAGCAATGACAATAACACCCTCGTCCTCGATGGATTCGGGGTTCAAGACCTCTGACAACTTGGCTTCACGAAGTGGAGCCGGATAATACCTCTCTAACATGAGGGTCTTAAACTCACTCCAACCACAATCGCGATCGGCGGGTTTCACAGAAAGCCACCACGAATAAGCACCCTTACTCAAGTAATAAGCCGCTACTGCCACTTTACTCTCTTCCGGACACTGAACCATGTCGAAGAGTTTATCAAAATGCTCAAGCCAATGAACAATATCAGCTGGTTCCGACGAACCCTCAAAAGTAGGCGGCCTCTGACGAGAGATATCGCCAACAAACTGATTCACTCCTTCAGTCTGTCCATGAAACGGCACCTGGAATTCCTGTTGCGGTGGGCCACGAACCATCGAGGTCTGCATGGTCTCCATCATCCGTGTCATCTGAGTCATCTGGGCCATCATACACTGCATGCATATGAATGGGTCCACCCGAACACCTTTTGATGGAGCTGCATCTCGGGTAAGACTCCCTAATAGTGAATGATTATCTGATAGTGAATGAGTAGCATAGCTAACTGACGAACACATGTTATCCCTTGCATTCGTGCGGGCATTCACACGAGATCCCGGTTTTCGGCCCGCACCGCGACCTCTTCCCCTGCGTCCTCTGACAGCTCTATCCATACTGAAGCAGGAAAACCACATGATAATTATAGATTCCGCATGAATATCGCATTATGATTACGTTACTGAATGATAACAATGAGCATACACGCTCTAACAATGAATGCATTAATAATGTAATAAAATGATCGTCAACATGATGCCGGAATATGATAAGATCGCATGAAAGATCGAATGAGGTAACATGATTACCTGCTGGAATTCCTGAAACGATTACCTTGAACAAGTTAACAAGGTTGAAAATTCAATACACAAGATCAACAACTGAACAATGAGATGGACTGGATGATTAATGAATTGACTGGGTAATGAGATTGAGTGAGTGATGAATGAACTAACTGAGTAATGAGATTGACTGGGTGATGATTGAATTAACTGAGTGATGAATGAATTAACTGAGTAATGATATTGACTGGGTGATAAATTAATTAACTGAGTGATGAATGAATTAACTGAGTAATGATATTGATTGGGTGATGAATGAATTAACTGAGTGATGAATGAATTAACTGAGTAATGATATTGATTGGGTGATGAATGAATTAACTGAGTGATGAATGTATTAACTGAGTAATGATATTGACTAAGTGATGAATGAATTAACTGAACAATAATGTTAACTGAGTGATGAATGAATTAACTGAATAATGAGGTTGACTGAGTGATGAATGAATTAACATGATCGACAAGATCAAAATGATGATTGAGGATTATTAACTGATGAATGAGTTGATCCTTAACGCTTACACAAGTCACACGTGCTCCAAAACAATTAGTCATGAATCAACCATAACACTAATATCACATATAGGTTTCAACAAAGCATGAATAATTAATGACATGATGAATGTATGAACATAAAGAGAATCGAGTCCTTACACAGGTCATACGAAGCTTCGAGGTCTTGAGATACTAGTCTTCACTGACGACGACTCGATGAATGAATGACTCGTGCAGTCGTACTAATATTACGACTCACAAAACCCGACTGACTAGATTGTCATAACCTAACAGTCCCACTACTACCGCGTCGGTAGAGCCATATAACTCACATATCAGGGTATCTCACAACCCAACTCTCCGATACCACCTTCTGTAACGCCTCCAAATTCTATTGGGTTATTACAGTGCCGTGGACCCCACTTCCAGGAGATCCACCAGGCGAACATGATTAAAAATACATTAAATTAAATAATAAGGGAAAATCATAGTCCCTACCATGATATCCGACACAATATTCTGATAAGGAATTTCAACGACAACGAGGGGCCTACATGGCCAAAAGTAAAAATACAACAACACCCACGAGCATCTACTCGGGTAATACATAATGTCAATGACTGACAAACTCGAGGACACTCCAACTGACTGACCAACATGAACGACTCGGACTAGTATCGCCCGAATGCCTCTTCGCCATCATCATGCCCCTGTGTCTCAACTCTCTCCTCGCAAGCACCTAAAACATGAAAACATATTCCGCCCCCACGGGGTCAGTCATCCAGATAATGAACATCAAATACACGTATAACATGATATGCATCCAAAGGCAGAATGAAACGGTACAATGGTAATAATAATACGAGATGCTCACAAACCAAGGTAAGCACCGAGCATTCGTGAAACACTATGCCCACGGCATACTATTAATACATGTTCAACATGTTAGAATATAAGTGTCCAACGGCGAATCATAATCATAGAGTACCATAATGAATTACACGACATGAACCAAACCAGAACTGAATTAATTATGAATCACAATGCCAGAAGGCTCCAATGAAATTACCAAGACAATCACAAAGGCCTGAAAGCCCCTCAACCGAAGCTGTCAAATATCACAATCACATGAAGCCAAAACAGCCCGAAGCCGTATCGATTAGGGCCGAAGCCACGGCACGAAGCTGTATCATAATTAGGGCCGAAGCCACGGCACGAAGCCGTATCACAATTAGGGCCGAAGCCACGGAACGAAGCCGTATCATAATTAGGGCCGAAGCCACGGCACGAAGCCGTATCACAATTAGGGCCAAAGCCACGGCACGAAGCCATATCACAATTAGGTCATCCAATGGCCGTGACCTACTGAATTGTAGGTGTTGGAAACCCAACCGTGAAGTTTCAAGCCCCAAACTTACCCATAATGAGCACTAGCCGAGACTAGCCTCCAAAATATAATTAATCACAAACGACAACGACCCGTAGATTACCGAATTCACGAGAATGATAGTGTGCTACCTTGAGTCAGCCAACACGATAATGATGACTCACGGATGGGCATCGTACTCGACAGTCCCAATTCAATACCTCGATTACTGACACATTGTTAGTGTAACTATCGCAAGTGCACGATATCGTATCAAGTAGTAAAGTGAACTTTTTGAGTCCGGTTTATCGATCCCACAAGGAAGTTTGGATATAATTTGAATTATACACTTATTAGTCTATTTTTATAGATACTAATATGAGTGAAACACACAATTAAAAAGTTTGGTTTAATAGTTGCAAAGTAAATGCAATAATAGTTCTAATATTTTAAGGAAATAAAAAGGTTGTAATAATAATAGATTGATTAACGATAAAATAAAATAGTTGGGATTACAAACTTAGTTCGTCATTAGTTATAAAAGATGTATAGGAGATCATAAGATGAATTTACTTATTATGTTGTGTAGATTCGATTTTCCTTAAAAAGACGGTTTCTCTTTCGAACTATAAAACGCCCCTTACATATTGAATCAATCCACTATATTTCTATGTTGATTGGCTTCAATACATAGCATTAGGATTTATGAAAATAACTAAAAGAATCATCTAAGCACTAGAGGTATATTTCTATCCCCTAGAACAACTTAGAGTGAAGATCATTTGATCTAATCAAACATATTTTCTTTCGAAACATATGAAGACCATAAATATCGTCATTTATTGGCCAAATAAATAAAGATTGTTAAAACAATGAAAATCACACACAATAATAAGTAATTCACAATAGATCTTTATACAAACATAAATAACATGACTAACCTTGTTTATAATCCCAACTAAAGGTTACTTAGCCCATGAAGGGTTTATTACACATATTACAAGCTTGTGTAGTCATTATTAGTTGAATCCAGAGAAAGAATTGGTCCTAACTCCCTTAGTAGATAAAGGAGATAGAAGCAATAAACTCTCTGAACAACATATGATATACCACACTTACAAAAATCACTCAAGAACACAAGTGTGTTCTTCACAAAAAAGAAAAGTTTACAAAAAATGGAAAATTATAAGTTGAATGATGAATGATGATGGATCTAAGGGGTCTATTTATACACCTAAAGTCATCTAATAGCTCCAAAACTCCAGCATTATTACATTAGATCGGTTCAATGCCAGCCATCCCCTCAATATTTATTGGCCTACATTATACAAAGATTGCTATCTCTTCATTCAACAATGCGATAGATGCCAACGAGTGGGAAATATTTCAAGACGTCATGAGATGCCCCTGACCAACGTAATTGAGGTTGAACTATTTGACGTTTGGGATATCGACTTCATGGGTCCATTTTCCTCATCATTCGGGAATAAGTACATTCTACTAGCGGTCAAGTACGTATCCCGATGGGTCGAGGCAATTTCTTCCCCAACAAATGATGCTCAAGTAGTAATGAAATTTTTAAAGAAGAACATCTATTGCTGAATCGTAACTCCAAGAGCGTTAATCAGTGATCGGGGATCGCATTTTGTCAACAAAATCATGGATAAACTCCTTCAGAAATATGGGGTCCGATCAATGAAATCATTAGCCTATCATCCACAAGCAAATGGACAAGCCAAAGCGGCCAACAAAGAGATTAAGTTAATCCTAGAAAAGACGGTGAGTACATCTCGGAAAGATTGGTCATCCAAGCTCGGCGATGCACTTTGGGCTTATTGTACGGCCTATAAAACCCATTTGGGAACATCTCCCCATCAAATCATATTTGGGAAATCATGTCACCTACCTTTGGAATTGGATCATAAAGCGATGTGGGCGGTGAAAAGAATAAATTTGGATTTTGAGGCCGCCGGAAAGAAAAGATTGCTAGAGCTAAATGAGTTGGAAGAATTTCGGGTTGAATGCTACGAAAACTCTAAAATCTACAAAGAGAGATCTAAAAGATGGCATGATAAGATGATCGTTAAACATGAATTTATGCCGGGGCAACAATTACTTCTCTATAATTCAAGATTAAAATTGTTCCCCGGAAAATTAAAATCAAGATGGTTAGGACCATTCATGATCAAGAAAGTACTTCCACCCAGAATAGTCGAGATGATGAGCAGAGACAGAGAGCTATTTATTGTTAACGGACAACGAGTCAAACACTACTATCGTCCCATTTAAAAGGAAGCCGTATCCGAAATAACTTTGATCGAGCCATAAAAACTTCCAGTTGAAGACGTCCGGCTGAAGACGTTAAACTTAGCGCTAATTGGGAGGCAACCCAATAGTTTTTATTTTTATGTTTTGATCTTTTTCGCACTTTCTTTGTATTTTTACTTGTTGTAAAACTAACTGGTTCAACTTTTGGTGTTCAATTAATAGGAAAAAGACCCGAGGAAAAAACTGCACTTTCCAGGCCTATACGACACGGGCCGTGTCATTTGACATGGTTGGGTCGTGCAGGCAGATCATATCTCATTTTCGGTGCAGGTACGACACGGGCCGTGTCATTTGACACGGTCGGGTCTGGGGTCCAGTCCATTTTCACGTTCCAAGCTTGTACGACACGGGCCGTGTCATTTGACACGGTCGAGTCAGGTATTCAGTTGAATTTTTTACTTTCTGGGTAGTTGAGCACGGTCCGTGTCAATTGACACGGTCGGGTTAGGCGGACAGACATTGTTTTTTAAAAATTGAGACAGGTATGACACGGCCATGTCATTTGACATGAGCCGTGTCAGTCTGGCGGTATAAAAAGCTGAACGGGCCGACTTTCCCATTACCTTCTTCCCCAAATCTATTTCTTCCCCAAATCCGAAACCCTATCCCTGAATCCCCTAAAATCTGTCAAAATCAAGCAAGAATCGTGGTAAATCCTACATAAAAACAAGGTGTTCATCATTATTCCACAATCCTAGAGCTTCAAAGGGTACGAATCGGACGAATTCATCTGGGTTTTGGGTCGCGAATTTTTCAAAATTTTCTTCAATTTTCACTCTGAATTCAAGGTATGATTCACGATTTTGGATGGTTTAATTCTTTATTGCATTGAGATTATGTGAAATATGATTTATTGAGCAATTTAGGATTCTTAAGTGGATGTTTGTTGGAATTTCTCATGAGTAAAAATACATTGAAATTTTGTTGGTAAGTTTCGTGAATTACATGTTGGACTTATATGACTGAGAGATGTTATTACATGTTTGAAATTATTGGTATGTTATATACAATGACGATTGGCGTTGAAATTTACGGTTGTGGTATTTTTGAAGAAATGCTTATTTTGGGGAAAATGTGCAATTAGTAATAAGTTTGGGGGAGCGTATATTATCGATAAATAGTGACTTTGAGCTTTTGTGAAACAAATGATAATCGATGAATCTCTTGCAGAAAAATGGCTAGGGGACGAGGACGAGGAAATGCCCAACAGGGACGTGGTGTGGCTCAAAGGGGACGAGGAAGACCCACAACGGAAATTGAGCAACCGGCGAGAATACCGACTCAAGGGGCTGTCGAGACGCCTGAGACATATGGAATTGAACTTCCTCCAAGTCGCCTAGCACGATGGGAGATATTGGGGCAGAAAAAAATGCTCCCCCCTCGATGGCCGGACGAAGAATGCATGACGGCGATGGGAATAAAAAACGATGTCATGAAGCTGCTGGAAAGAATAAGTTGGACAACGTTAATGACACAACATTGGGCCACCTACCACTGTCTCAAGTTGGAATTCCTTAGCACATTTACTGTTAAAAGAGACCTGATCTCCCATGAGCCGACTGCTTTGTAATTCCGGCTAAACAACAAGAACGAAAAACTAACTCCTGGTGAATTGGATGCTATATACGACACTCGAAGGTACGGAGAATACCGAATCAATCGGTTCGAGTGTGAGACATATTGGAGGGCAATGGTTGAGTATTCGAGGAGCGATGCACGTCCTTACATCCCAAAGTCGGCAAAAGGATCCTCACTTCGAAATCCTATCCTCTGCTCTCTACACAAGGTAATTGCGAGCACTATCTTCGGCCGAAAAGAAACAGGGCCAATCACTCAACGAGAGCTATACGTTTTATCACATATACTCGACGGAACATATCCAGCAACCGGAGCTATTATAATGGATCATTTTGAGGATGTTGCCACTAAACCGATAGGGGAGATTTGGATAGGGGGTTTCATTACCCCTATCGCACTTCGTCTTGATGTACCACTACAAAACTGAACTCCCCTTCTGGGAAATATGCTCCTATCTGTCCAAGTAATGAAGTTGATGAATATCCTCGACTACGACTCTCGTGTTATATTCCTCCAAAATGACGACGATCATTTCCTACTCCCGAATACAACTTTGACAATTATTGACAGTATTCGGGATTTAGGAAATCTACAAATGGCCACAGAGGCGCATAAATTGGCCCGGGAAGCAGCTGGATTAATCTCTCCTAGTGAAAGATACTTTGCTCGGAATGTTCGTCCTACGCATATGGAAAATGAGGATAGAGCCGAGAGGATGTGAGAATAAGATAGAGCAGAAAGAATGAAGGAGGAATTTGCCTATCAGAGAGGCCCTGAAGACGAAAGAGAAACGGAAGAGGAAGAAGAAAGAGAGAGAGAACGGCCCGAGTCATCGAGACAGGCCGAATCAAGACACGCCACATCTCGGTCATCACTTAGAGTGGAATTTGAGGCATTCTGAGAGGAGACCCGACAAAAACTTGATGAGATGGGACAAAAACAAGACGAGATGCTGGACTTAATGCGAAAAATGCACGAATGGCATGTCCAACAAGGCCACTACCCTCCACCAAATCAGTAAAACTGGTTGTAAGTATTTCTTGACCCAAAGTTTTTATTATTTAAATACTATACTCCCTTCGTGTATATACTCTTTAATTCAAGTTTGGGGGGAGATATTGGGTCAATAAATACTTATATTGTTTGTTTGTTTTTATTTTGTCTTTTTGGATTTTGGTTTGGATTTTGGTGTGATTTTGATTTACGTTTTTGGTGTGAATTTTTTTTGTTTTATTTTGGTGTGTTTTATTTTGAACTCGGTGTGTTTGGAGTATGATAAACTTAGATGAAACTCAAAAGAATGAACTCTTGTCTTGGATGCCTCGGGATTTATTTTGTTATTTTGATATGCAAATCGAGGATAATTTGAAGGAGAAAAATTGTAGAATAATCAAAAGGGTGTGAAATTGAATAAATAGTTTAATACCTTGGAAATATGAACAAATCTAACTTGTAAGCTTTTGAGCCTTCGTGCATCATTAAATATGCAAGTTTCATTGTCGAGTGTACCATTCATGTTTTAAGACTCTAGAACTTGCCCTGGTATCTTATTCGAAACTAAAAGTGTGTGTGCAAATTAGTGAAAGTGATTTTAGGCGATTTTTGTTTTTTTAGCCCTTCACACCTTTTGGCCAACCCAAAAAAAAATTTATTTCCCTAGTTAGCTCGATTGAGCTTAAAGCCTATTTCTTGTTAGCCACATTATGAGCTTTCCATTCCATTATAAATTCTTTTTCCCTATACTTGAGCTGGTTAGAACAAAAATTGGTAAAAGAATGGAATAATATGTGTGGAGATGAATGGGAAAAGACTATCATGGTTCAAGATGGAGTTGATTCTAAATGATTTATCAAAATAAATGGTGAGGTAGAAATGTTGTGATGATGATGTTGTCCGCTCTATGAAAAATCACACGGAGATTATATGAATAAAGGGCAATAAAGATGAAGAGGCGAAAATAAAAATTAAACGGAGCGATAAGGGGGAATGAGGTTGCAATTTCTACTTTCGAAAAAAAAGGAGCTTATTGCGATTCAAGTGGTTGAAGGAAGTAAATTTCAGGGGAAACAAAATTGAGAAGTTCAAATTGAGCGAAGTGATTACCGAGATGATGTTCTAAGTTGCTCAAGTTAAGTCACTTTAAAGCCATATTTATCCTACCCCGATCAAAAAGCCTATATTACAACCGATAAAGTCCTTTTTGATTCACCAAATTTGCATGCACAACCAGTGGTAGAGATGTAGACGATTGGCAAGCCTATGGGGATTCTTATTTCATTGAATGAGTTTTGAGCGTCACTTATCCCATTATACACTCTGAGAGTGAGGGAATACACTTGACCAGCGAGGTTCGTATTATTCAAGTATTAACTATGAGGTTAAGGAAGTACCCCAGATATTTACATACTTTACAGAACTCGACTTATTTATTTCTTGAGGCGTATTGATGAACTTTCAAAATGATTCTTTGAGGTATGCTGAGGGACGAGTTTCCTTAAGAGTGGTTATTGTAAAATGCATTGCTCGGGATGATCAACGTTCAAGTTTGGGGGATTTTGATAACACTCATTTTTACACATATTTTTGCACCGTTTTTCCGGGTTTTAAGATCCTAAAATGTGTTGAACTGTGTCGTTTATGCTCATATTGTGTTTATTGGACTCGATCACACTTGGGTATGTTTTATTGATGTTCTAGGTACTTTATGGACATAAATCAAGCAAGAACGAAGTCTCAAACCTCAATACATATCAAGCAATGTGGAAACGAGAGATAGAGCCTAAAAAGGAGTCAAAACGGTGTCAAAACGGACCAACACGAGCTTGGCCGTGTCATTTGACACGGTCCGTGTCATTTGACACGGGCCATGTCAATAGCTTGGCTGTGCCATATTGACACGGTCGGGCTTCACATCCAGCCAATTGTGCCCTTTTTGGAGGAGTATGACACGGGCCGTGTCATTTGACACGACCGTGTCACTTGCTCGGCCGTGTCTGCTGACACGGTCGAGTTCCTTGTCCAGCAACCCTTGTCGTTTCTAGAGCACTATGACACGGGCCATGTCATTTGACACGGGTCGTGTCATTTGACACGGGTCGTGTCACTTTTCGGTGGAAAAATCACCTTATAACATTTTTGCAAAATTTGAGCATGGAAAATGGTATTTTTGGCCTTATAAAAAAGGATCTTGGGCTAGACTTAGAGATATTCAGATTTTGAGAGAGTTTTGGGGAGATTGGAGAGAGAAAACAAACACAAGATTAGCAGTTGTTCATCCAAAAAGAAGGGATTTGAGGAATTCTTGAAAAACACTTCAAGAACATTTGAAGGCTTCAACCGGGATCAATCAAGACACCATCCAAGTTTTATCTTCTTCCTATCTTTTATTTATTTTGTTGTTTTATTTAGCATGAACATGAAGAACATGATGATTATTAATCTTTCTTTCATTACCATGTCTGGCTAAACTCGTTAGATTCTGGGTATGGGAGTACGTTGATTTGCTAAGGTTTTGAGGAATTGATAATTATATATATCTAGTGTGATTTATTTATCAAATACTTGGTTTTGATTCATGTTTAGACACTTGATCAATGTTTTTACATGTTAAACTTAATTGCTCATAATTCGAGAGAAGAGGGCATTAATAGTTTTCGAGTATTTGACGTAGTAAATTACGAGATTGAGAAATCGGTGATGAACTATGATGATGTTTAATCTTTTGAACATTTTGGAGTTAGATAATTTATAATAGACGGAGACGTTATAGGTTGTTTAATCTACATTTTAATGCATCTCGAGAGAGACTTTAGAATATTATTGTGATTATCATTTTGGAAACATACTTAGAACATTTTGAACCAATCCCGACTAAACATAGTAATCAACGGAAACCTAGCCTTGGAATCTACCTTTCTAAACTCTTTAAATTCTCTTTAATTCGGATATTTTCATTTTTTTAAATTATTTGTCATCATTTTATTTCGTTAAACATTCATTCACCTTTCGATCGTCTAGATAAAACCGGAATCATTATAATCTAGTACTCAACACAATACGAATATTTAGTCTCTGTGGAATACGACCTTGCTCGCCGCTTTCTACATTTACTCCGTACACTTGCGGATTGTTTAAAAATATAGCGAACAATAACCAAAGTCAACATCAAGGGTTCTTGATTAATTCTCCAAATATTCAACAAATCCGAAAAACACATCAATAAATCCGTAGGAATACATGTATCCAAGGTAGATAATCCATATCTAACATATTCCAACATAATAGTAAGCTTACACGAAGAGATCGGAAGGAAAATACTCAAAATCTGAAATTGTAGATCCAAGAAATCATTACCTTGATTTGATGTATTGCAGAGGATGAAATGATGATTTATCCGAATGATAAGCTTGAAGATCATGCTAGATGGATTCAGCTCGAATAAATCTCTCCAAAACGTTCAAAATCGCCCAAAACCGACGAAGGAATGAAGTGAAGTGAAAAATGATGAATCTCGACTGTACTGCCCAATATATACTGGTCCCAGCTTAGCGCACGCTATGACCTAATATGTAGCATGCGCTAACGGGTTAACCGGACAGTCCAGTAAGCTCTGACTGCCTCGTTAGCATACGCTACAAACTTGGTAGCGTGCGCTAATGTCTCCCCGATAGCGTGCGTTAACCTAAAAAGTTAGCGTGCGCTAACTGATATCCGATGCCCAGTGACTGGAGTCCAGAACCTCCTATTCTCTGGTCTGCTCACGATAGCGTATGCTACACACAAAACTCAGCGTGTGCTACTACACCATTAGCGTATGCTAATATCCACTAATAGCGTACGCTATGAATTATTCCAAATCAGTACAGTACCCACTTGACTTTGCCTGATCGACCTTAGAGCGCGCTACACTGATTACATAGCGTGTGCTATCCAGACTTACTACCGCGTGCTACTTACCATTCGTAACGTGCTCTACTACAACTCAACTGCAGTCCAGTGCCTTCTGACTATCTGCCTGAACCACACTAGCGTGCGCTAATGCTGAGAGGTAGCACGCGCTAAAGAGAGTACGTAGCGTGCGCTTCTCCTCCCACACAGCCCATTACGACGATGACAAATATGATAATCACGGTCCGATCTTCCAACCAGGTAGGAAGATGAATAATAATTGATACACGATACAAAATACTCTGAACGGTGAATACAATGAATGAATATGAATGATGAATGATTAATAATGAATGAAAATTACTTAGTGACAATTACTGAATGATAATGACTGAATGATAATTACTGAATTACAACTGGGTATTACACCGGCGCCTTCGGGCCCTTCTCCTGTCGGCGTCCCGGATGCCCTGCGGGAGAAAGCGGTGGTGATCGCCGGAAGTGTGCTCAAATACCTCGCGCCTGCCATCCCGCCTTTTGCGGCTGGTCTTGAAGAAGGTGAGATTTGTTTGGATTCGAAATCTTCTGATTTTGCTGTTCCTTCTCCCTTCAGGTCTGTTGTCGGCGTTCCGGGGCCTGTCTCCTTTGCCGATGCCGTCAACAGAGGACTTTCAACGAATGTTCGATTGGGCCAGGTGGACCTCTCCGGTGACATCCCGACCGCTGTTTTCTCGGCCGCGGAATGTGAACAGGTTTCGGGTATTTATAAAAATGCACTTATTGGTAAGTTTTCCTTTGGAAAACCAACTAATGATGCCATCTGTAAACACTTACGACAATCTGGATTTTGTCCCTGTAGGGTCCAGTTTTTAAACTTCAAACATATCCTTATTACTCTCCAAAATGATAATTTCTGTGCTAAATTATGGCTGAAACGGGAGTTGAACATTTTCGAATATCCTATGCGATTATTCAAATGGGATCCTTTTTTTGACTTTAAACATGAACCAGATATAGTTCCGATTTAGGTTAAAATCCATGCCTTACCAATCCAATGGTTTGATTTACGAGCTCTTCATACTGTTGGTTCTCTTATTGGCACGTTTGTTGCGGATGATAACACTATAAATAGGAACAGACTTCATTTTGCCCGAATTTGTGTTGAAATTAGTCTCACAGATGTGTTGCCTAACTCGGTTGGCATCAAGTGTAATGGTGTTTTAACTGAGTTAGAAGTCGAGTATGAAAAATTACCCCGGTATTGTCGACATTGTCGACATGTTGGTCATAACATTGAAGCTTGTTACATTAAAAATCCATCCTTAAAACCCAAAACGTTTGAGAATAAATTTCAAAACAAAAGCAATTTGGATAAGGGTAAAGAAATAGAAAAAGAAAAATGGGTGACCGTTGGCCACACTAATATAAAGTCCCCTTCGAAAAATAACAGTTTAAAGAATCTGATAATTACTATTCATAATAAAGGACCAGGCCCATCTGTTAGGCCGGTTAATGTTTCTAATGCTGGTTTTTGAGATGTTGCAGAAAAAATGACAGCTTCGGACTCGGTTAAGGGAGCGCAGGTGGATACGAGAAATATATTTGCGGTGTTAGAAAATGAGGAGGAAATTCCCTCCCCCGACATGCCCTTGGAGCCACAATCGGCAAATGCTTCTTTGGCTATTTCGAACTCTTTTCAAATTCTTCCGTAGTCAGATGATTTGGTGCTGGATCCCCCATTAAATAATTTGAAAAATGATAATTGTCCTTTTGACCCCTCAGTCCTGATTGAGGTGAATCTTTTGGAGGAGGGGGAAAAAATAATGCTCACCAGCCCTGTATTGATGGGGAACAAAAATTAAAATCTATACGTGTACCCTCTTTTCATGATACTGAACTGTAGGAAAGTGTGCCCAATATTTTTGGGGAGGATTATGAGGCTATCATGACTAATAGTATTGCTGAACTTTCTGACTCTTCGACCGAATATTTTGCAGGTTCATAAAACTACAGCTCTGACAGATCTGCATACTCCAGACAGTCCTTGTTTGGATAATTCTTGTCTGATCATATTGACACATATTTTAACCCGATTGGAACTGAAATCATTCCTTTTAAGGAAAATCATAAAAATCCAATTCTCGGGCTCCCGATTAAAATGGGCAGACGTGGAAAATTAAAAAATTATCACGAAGCTTCTAATATAATAAAAAAGAGGACTAGGAGTGGAGCTATCCATAATAATTAGTACAATTTTTTGGAATATTAGAGGTATTGGGAACAAACCTGCCCAAAACAAACTTCGTATGTTAAAAAGAAAGAACAACTTCAACATATTGGCTCTTATTGAACCAAAAGTTAATTTGGACCCTAATTATTTTCGCCAGAAATTTGGATTTTCTAATGTGTGTGCGAATGTTAGTAATCATATATGGCTTTTCACAGATTCTGACACTCACGTCAAGATTCTTAATAATAAGGAGCAAATGTTACATGTGGAAGTTTTTTGTAACTCCCTCCCCACTTCTTTCCTTTTAATTGTGGTGTACAGTAGGCATACCAAAATCGAGAGAAGGGACATGTGGGATGATCTTCTCTCTGTGAGTCACAGCCAGCTCCCTTGGATGGTTGGGGGAGATTTCAACATTATCCTCCAACCTGACAAGAAAAAAGTAGGGGTTGTCCCGATCCAATCAGATATGGATGAGTTCCATGATGCTCTATTACATTGAAACCTATCTGATGGTGGATTCACGGGCACCCCTTACACCTGGTACAGGGATGGGGTGTGGCAAAGGTTGGATAGTATCTTGTTCTCCCCAGCTTGGTACAGTGCTTTCCCGTGCTCCTCCATTAGGCATCTTCCTAAGTATCGGTATGATCACAACTCTTTGTTTTGCAGCATGGAATGGACCATGTTCAACAAGGTCCGGTTCCTTCTTTCTGACACACCATTTAACTGAGGAGTACCTGGAGGTGTTAGTTGTGAAACTATTCCATGTTCCTTAAGGATCTCGTCAAACTCCGTACTCATATACTCGCCACCTCGGTCCGACCAAAGTGCTTTGATATGATTACCAGTTTGTTTCTCGACTAGGGCCTTGAATTCCTGGAATTTCTCAAAGGCCTCGGATTTATGTTTCATTAAGTATACATAACCATACCTAGTATGATCATCCATAAACAGAATGAAATATTGATATCTGTCACGTGCAGCTTCCAAAGCACCACATATGGATTAATACCAGTTTATCGGCGGCTCTTTCAAAAGATCCTGTGAAGGGGGACTTAGTCATTTTATCTTTAAGGCAAGATTCACAAGTAGGAAAGGGATCTGATCCCAATGGACCCATAAGTCCATCCTTTTCCATCTTGCAAACCTTGGTCTGACCAACATGATCAAGTCTAAGATGCCATTTCAAAACTTGATTGGTTTCATCCCTACCACGTTTTCTAGTCATAGTATTAACAACTACTTTGTTGCTGAGATTTAGATGATACAATCCATTCAACAATATAGCAGTACCCACTAGTTTATTTCTGAAATAAATTTTGCAGGAACCATCACCAATGAAAAATGAAAATCCATTTCGGTCTATGACCGGAATGGATACAATGTTTTTGTGCCCCTTGGGCAAAACAAGTACATCTTCTAAAGTCAAAACAAAGCCGGATTCTAAACCCAAAAGAAGTGATCCTATGTCGGTCGCCTCGACACAATGCCCACTTCCGACTGTGATCATAACTTCTCCAGCTCCAAGCTTCCTACTTTGTTCCAGATCCTGATTCACGGTACAAATATGAGAACTAGCACCAGAATCCAGTATCCAGGAAGTAGAAAATACAGTAGCAGAACAATTTGTTTTCAAAACTAAAAGTTCTGTACCTGAAGTGCCATGAAGAATCGAACAGTCTCTAGCCCAGTGGCCCAGCTCACCGCACATGAGACAAGCATCCTTCTTCTTCTTGTTCTTCGGAACCATAGGGGCCTTGCCCTTACCTTTAAGGCCCTTAACTTGTGGTCTAGTCTGCTTTTTGGTCTTTTTCTTCTTATTCTTAGACCTCCGAGGTCCAGAAGAAATCTCAAGAGCAGACTCCTTCATTCGTGGAGTCTTCATTTGAGACTGAGCGGTCACAAGTTTGTTCATTAGCCCAGCTAAATTACACGCAATCTCATTGCAATTGAAGTTCATAACAAACTGTGAGAAGGAATCAGGGAGAGACTGTAGGATGAGGTCTGTTTGGAGAGAAGTATCCATTTTAAAATCAAGAGCCTCCAATCTCTCGATCATGGATATCATTTTGAGGACGTGTTCCCCAACCTTCTCACCTTCTTTCATCCTTGCACCGAACAGTTGCTTGGATATCTCATATCTAGCAATTCTGCTTTGCTCACCATAAAGTTCGGTTAAGTGAGATAGAATCTGCCTAGCAGAAGTCATTTTCTCATGAGATCTCTGAAGCTTATTAGACATAGAAGCCATCATGTAAGCACGGACTTTTATGTCATCCTTAACCCACTTTTCGTGGTTTTCGATCTCTTCATGATTGGCTCTGGTCCGCACAGGAGGCGCCTAAATGTCCGTCTCCAAAACATATCCCAGTGCCTCTATACTGAGGACAATCATCAGATTGCGGAGCCAGTCCACAAATTTAGGTCCAATTAGGTTGTTCTTCTCGAGTAGAATTGCGAGTGGATTCATTATCATATTGAGAGTTATGTCTGCATTAAGTATAACAGATTAATTAGTGACTCGTTTAATTATGTTATGAGTATAGAATTAAGGTCTTTTCTATTCTTGTTACCCAGCTCCCACTATTTTTTTTATCGAAACAAGACACTCCCATGTGAAATCCGGAAGTATCGTCGCTCTACTTCATAGTGGTGATCGAGTTCTTTATAAATCTTAATAGAGGGCAACCGAACAGGTTTCTAGTCTATTACTTTTCATAAAGTGGAGTCCAACACCAACCCATCTAATGGATGATTCGATCTTCTTTTTCCCCTTGTTCACTCCCCTCAACCTATACGGTTTCTATGGTTCGTGAACAAGTTAAGTTTATACCATCGACGCAAATCAGTTTCACAATTGAATCTTATCCGGCAACCTATCAGGTTTCTAGGGATAAAATTTGCTCCAACCGAAGGCATCCAATGCGCTCTCGGTAATTTATCCATCCTCCCCGAACGACTACCCTGATAACTCGGAAGCATAGCATATCCGGTTTGGATTTCAATTTCCTGAAAACTCGATAGAGGGAAGGAAAACCTTGAAACCTTATAAACTTAATAATTTGTTGTGGGAGAATTTTCGCGATTAACGTTACACTTTGCACATTAATCATTTAAGCGCATTTGTGGCATTCATACAATATGAAACAACCATTCACAACTTAGTTGCTACCAACATGTGGTTCATGGACCGTTCCTAAAAAAACAAAAACTCATTAATCTAATTAGAAGTCTTCGTCTTGAATCTTCATCTTCTCAAAACGGATCTTCCTCCGGTCTTCGTCATTACATATAAATTTTACATTGAAAATTGCATCCTAGATACAAATATTTCTAGTAAAATAAATAAGCTCAAACCGGCCTTTACAACCCAATCGAATAAAACGAATGATTCAAAAACTAAGTCCACGAACCACATCCCCATTCAAAAGCATTAATCCAATAAATACTAAATAAATGGAAAGCGTAGAGATACATTGATCGAATCAACAATACGAACCGATCCAAACGATTCACACAATCGGTAATATGAAAACGTTCAAAATAATTCCGTCGATCACAAGTATTCGAATTAATAAATTTTCCCTTATAAAATGAAATACTATAAATCATTTTAATCATATTAAATCTAATTTAAAATGTGGAAAATTATTTTTAGGAATACACGAAGAAAACAAGCCCAAAACGGGTCCGAAAAGGGCTGAACCGCGCCCGAAAAACACCATTGGGATGCAGTTGGGCTGCCCAGCCGCCCTGGGCCGCGGCCCCCTGTGCCTGGGCCACAACCCACAGTACAGTCCCTTCCCATCCGGGCTACACGAGCCCTGGGCTGCGGCCCCCTGCTTCCGGACAACCCCGGACCGTCCAACGGCAATTCGGGGCTAGTTTTTCGATCGGATATCCAATATCTATATTTTCCAACATTCATATCATCAATATAAATCATATTTCCAAGAAATAGAAGATTTATATTTAGACATAAACTTACGAAAAATACAACTATAACGAACGAAAAACATATACCACGATTATGACTAAAATGATTCCAAATCATTCACCATCTAATCGAGCATTCCAAATGCCAATATCGTATATACAATCGCAAAACCAACGCTCTGATACCACTGTTGGGATTCGGTGCCTAAAACGAAGGCCCAGCGGAAGCGGTAAAACGAAAATTAATTCGATCTGAATCCCTACGAGGATCGATCGAGCTACATATATACGAATATATAAACGAAAAGCAAGAGTTGAAAGAAACTAACCTTTGAAGTCCGTTGATTAAATGGTAACCTTCTCTTGAGCTATTCCTCAAGCTTTGCTTGATCTCTACGAATCCAATCCGCTCCAAGCTCTTGAACGATCCAACGCCGAAAGCACCGCGTCTCTACTTGCCACCCGCATGAAAAACGACCGGAATGACAACATCTGATTAACCTCTAAGGTTACGGCTAGAATCAAGTGATGAAGCCTTTTATTATTACACTCTAAGTGTATAATATATATCTCTCAATATTTCTTGATGTTTCTCTAAGAACAATCAAGAACTAAGTTGATGAAGAAGATGACTATGAAGAAGAACTCCTTTCTCACTTTCTCTCACTACAACTCATGTAAGGAATAATGTCATGTGAATGAGAGATCAAAGTCCTCTTCTTATGCATTATCAACTCACAAGGATACAACCCATGTAATGAGAATCTAACCCCACCATATAATGTGTATGATACTTGTCCCCTCACATGATATTCCAAACATCATTATATGGACAAGTCAATACATACACATGTATATTAGTGGGGGGGTGGCCATAAGGATGAAACAGACGAGTTTAGTTCGTTTCGGACTTCCGAGAGTCCAAATAGATAAACTCCGATTCCATTTCGATGTATTTCTATCGATTAATTAATCCAATTAATTAAACATATCAAATACAAAATAATTTAATTAATTTCTCCAAGAAATAATTATATTCATGAATTAAATTAATCACCCAGTAATTTATTTATTTTATTAGGCCCTAAATCAATTTATCCAATAAATCAATTTAAAAATCCAATGTCCCAAATTTAGATATCCAATATCTAATATTCATAATGAGAGAATTAGCTTGATTCATTCCGTCGTCAATCCTATTGCGCGACTCGGTAGGTCCGTCTCAGTCAGCAATGGGAGGAACCAAAGAGTAGTAGCACCACCTAGCCAGCCTGGCGGCCTACACCGTACCCCAACTGAGAACGAATGATTGGGATCATTCAAGATCCATTCTGTCGTGAATACCAGTATACGTATAAACCCTTCTTTCAAATGTCCCGATCAAGTTATTGGGTCACGGTCAGTCAAACCCTATCTGTACTTGACGCCATGCATGCATTAATGCAAATCGAGATCATCGAGCTCTCATGTATCCAATACAACTAGCTCCAATGCTTTGGCCAAAGACTTACGATCTCATATGCCAATAACCGCATAGGACATATAACCTGCTCACTAACGGGAGAAAGAATTCTATCTTGGTATTCAGTAGGACCTGCTACTTGCCCGTTAAGATGCACGTCGAGGTTGACCCCCACCTCCCGATTAATAGGGTCGAACTACTCTAATGAAAATCTTAACATTACAAGCACATCCCTACTAAATCCTCACGTCGAAGGTTCACGAATACCTATCCCAACCTTTCGATTCCGTCATTGACTGTCCCGGAGTGAAATCCGTGTGACGAATCGAGGGCAGGTCGGTTCGAGTATACTAATCCAATTAGCATACCTATAACGTGTGCTCCCACTAACCATCAGTGTTCGACAGGCACTCTCCATGTCAAAGAACACGTCATATAAGTCTTCACATAAACTTAACGCCCAGTCAAGTTTCATCGACTTGCGAACGATTAATTATTTGAGCTATAAACCTTTCCAGTGCCGACCCCTGTAATACCACCAGTATTACATGCTTTTTACTTTGGGCGCTCACGTCTATTTTTCCTGTTTGATAAATAAATGTACTCCATTGCAATAAAACATATTTTGTACAATATGGTTGTACGACATCGTATCTATTATTCGTGTATTGTGATGGCATGATGATTGTGAACTTTGTTGACATACCTCGATGTCGTTAGGTAATTATCGGTGCGAATATGACGGTGGCCAACGTCTTGTTCCCGAGAGATTTCGGACGACATGGAGAGGGAGTCGTGTCATAATAAATTAATGAGATGATAATTTGACAAACAAAGCGTCTTTTACGTACGTTATACTCCGACCCATTACGTACGCTATGTACGAGCCATTACGTGCGTTATATGTTGGCCCTTACGTGCGTAACAACGGTCTTCGGTCTTGGACAGAATCTTCGTGCAGTAATGCAGCGTGCGACCAACTTTCGGCGTGATTGCGGCGGGCAAGTCAACGAAGTGTTACGTCGTAAACCCGTTTTAGTTAAATGCGTAACGATGTGGGTGAATCGTTCGGCGAGTTCCTTACGTGCGTTAAGTATTTTGCCATAACGTCGTAAAGCCTCTTACGTGCGTGTCGTGAGGCATAACGTACGTAAGGGCAACCTAAGTTTATAAAAGAACACCTTGCCTTTCATTTCTCCCGTCCCAAACATCATCCCTCTTCCTTGTACACTACTCTCCACCATATTTGAACCAATTCTAGCCTCCCAATTCAAGTGTTATCCTATTAGAGTGCGTTAATCCAGCTTCGGGGAAGGTCTTGAAGGTGTATCTTCTCGTTCTCCTTCGTCCACCGTCGTTCTTCATCATATTTTGTCAATTAAGGTAAGTTTATTCAATCTTGAACTCATATCAGTATTGTTTAGTAAGTTTTAGTAAACCTCGGATGCCTTGGGTAGCTTAGAACCCTCCGTAATAATCGAACCGGTATATAGCTATCGCAATTGTTAATCGATATCCATCAAAGCTTGAAATTGGAATGAATAATGGTAGAACTCATAATCATATTGCTAATCACCAACTTCTCGGAATCATCTTGAAGGATTTCATATATAACCGTACTATAATGTTGAATAAAACCGTTAATGAATCCTTGATGAAGTTACCAACAATTTCTAGCTAAATAGATACCGAAACATGTTAAAATGATGGATTAATCGCTCTAGACTTGCATATTAAGACAACGATGAAATCTTGGTGATTGTCGGTTATAATTAACTAGGAATGTTGTGTTAAAACACTATTGTTTAGCGGATGGATAACTTATAGAGAATGTTGCCGAACCTAAGAACTTAATGGCACGCATTATGGATAAAAAAATGGAGAAATTCGATTCCGACATCATAAACAACTAGGATAGGGTTTTAACATACGGGAGGAGGAGCGTCGTTGATCATTATTAATATCACGAGATGTTAATCGACAAACATGTAATAGGTCGGATTTCCAAGTGCGATCGTTCAAGCCGTTGCCTTGTCCGGAAATAACTCGCGTCGGATTTGAGGCAAGTGAATCTTGCTCAGACTTTACGTCTTATAATTTTAGACATAGTAAAAGTTACTATTGTGGAATGGTGCTATTACGATTATCTTGTCCGGAGTATTCCCGAGTAGATACTACCGTGACCCTTGGCCGCGGCCTTGGGAGTTTTCTTGATGGACCGTGTTGCGGGATAAAACCTGAATGGTACCCACGTCCGGAGTATTCCTGTGTAGATACTTCCGTGACCCTTGGTTGCGACCTTGGGAGTTTATGTCTTGATAAAAGGAATAACATGGAACATTCGGTGATAACTTTATTCTGGAAATTATTAGATTTTACTTTTGAGTTTGGTTGGGATTGTTTCGACCTAGATTATCGCACGACATGTCGTGCAGTAAATTTGTTGAATTTGTGCGAGACACCCCGAAGGTTACGGCCGGGCGTGAGTGTGTTGGAAGAAGGCACATTAATTTCTTAAATCAATTTGAACATTCCACGTTGTGTAATAACCGTATGTACGGACACTATTTGCATTTGTACCTTGGGATGCACAAATACTTTCTTAATTACTTCCGTATATTACCACTTTTAATAAAATATTTTAGAAAATATTTTCAAAACTTGCCTTGTGTGTCCCTCATGGGATCTACGGCCTTTGTGGCGTCCCGGTTCATTTTGGGGGCGTTACAGAAAATGGTATCGGAGCCTAAACACTCACGTGGAAAGTTTTACCAAAAATATTTTGAAAACGTTTTGCCTTCAAAATCCAACACTCCTGACGACCGTAACTCCTCGAGGGATGTCGAGGTAAAATACATGTAAATTCTTATGGATCAAGTATGATGTTTGGATTCAGTAAGGACTCACAGAATGTTTGCATTAAACTAACCTGTTAGATTGAGCGAACATCACCAATGGCACGTCGAGGAGCTAGAAGAAACGTAAATGACGCACAAGGTTCCGCTATGAACCGGCGGGAAGACGAAACACCGGAGAAACTAACCCACGGAAATCAACCTCCGCCTGTTATTCAGAACGAGCAGAAGCGGAAAACCGAACAACGGGGATTTGATCCACCTTTGTTCGACTCTCGCCCAGGCCATTGCTATGGGAATCGCTCAGTCAACGGCACAACAGTACGATCATTAACATAGAAGAAAACACCGGAAGGACCGTTGGGTGGGAGAAATCTTTGAAGGCCGGACCGCCATTATTCGGCGGGTCGGGGATAAGCACGTGGACGATTAGATCTCGGAAATGGAGGCGCCTTGAGATGATCGGCGCCAGAAACCGGAAAGTGCCACTGGAATCAACCCGGCTCAGTGACACGGCCGATGGTGGAGGACCTATAAGCGAGAGGATAGAATAGTCGGATGGCGAGTTTTCCAAACTATTGAGAGATGAGTACTGTCCCGATCGATTCGGTGCCTGAGCGCGGAGCTTCTTGTGCGAGGACCTCGAATTTGCAGTGCAGAAATCATTCGGGCATACGAGACCGAGCTAAGCTATGTCGCATGATGGTTCCATCCGAAGACCAGAATTTGTCACCTTGCTCAACGGTTGCCGGAGGATGTTCAACGCTACGCGGCGGGGTTTCATTGCACCACGCCGAGGGCATATGAGGCGTGGTCACGGCATACGCCAGTGCACGGTTGTCGATTCGGATGTCGGGCACAACCAAAAGAAGCGAAGACAGCAAATCAGTCAGGAGCACCAGCAGAGTGAATTTGGGAATTGGGTTCCCCCAAATCAGCCAGCCTTCGTCCCAATGAAAGGAACATCCGACGGGCCTTCTCGCGTAGTTGTTTCAATTGTGGCATAGCGAGGCATACCATGAGTCGGTGTCGTAAAGCATCGACAAAGTGTTTTCATGCGGAAGAGGCGGGCACATGTCTCGCTCTTGTTCTCGGATCAAACCTACTCCAAACCCGGCTCCTCGAGTCAACAAGGTTCGATGCAGACATCCGGGCGTCGCCATGTCCGACTACCGATCTCCACCTCACCGATCTCCTCTACACGGTGCGGAAGAGGACGTGGTCGCGGGGAGGTGCGCACCCTCCTCGGGGACACCGCCGTCCCGCATGTTCGAACTAAGGGCTACCGACGACCCGACCACTCCCTGTGTCTCGTACTCTCCTTATTAAATCTCGGCTGTGCATGTCTTGTTTGATCCGGAGCAACCCACTCGTTTATATCCGTAGAATGTGTTAACCGTTTACATCTCCCTTGTGTACCACTGTGAGTCCTTTCTTGTTAAACTACCCGAGGCGGCGGGGTGGAGGGTAACTTGGAAGTTCGCTGTCAGGTCGTATCAATAATGCAGACTGACCCGATCTCATGGTCTTTCCACTCCAAAGCGAAGATGTGATCTTAGGTATGGACTGGATGACGAAGCACAAGACGGTATTGGATACCTATCGCCTGACCGTTTCTATTACGACCCATGACGGTGCCACTCACACGATTAGAGGCCGAGAGCACTTCAAAGACACAAAGGGTCCCTCGGTCTCCTTCCAAGGTAGCACCTCGTGATGATCGGAGCGTATTCGTGCTATATTCTTCGAGAGGGCACGTCACAATTGTCGGTTGCTAATATTCCTGTAGTGAACGAATTTCCGGACATATTCCCGTGAACTACGGATTGCCACCACATAGGAGGTCGATCTCTCAATCGAACTTGAGCCAGAACGACGCCTATCTCCAAGGCACCATACAGATGGCACCAAATGAAATGAAGGAACCAAGTCACAACTCGAAGAATTGCTAAGGAAGGGGCTCATTCGTCAGTACTTCGCCATGGGGTGCGCCGATTCTTTTTGTGAAGAATAAGGACCGCTCTGCGCTGTGTATCGATTACAGGAACTTAATAAGGTCACTATTAAGAACCGTTACCCACTTCCAAGGATTGATGATTTCTTGGACCAACCGCAAGGGGCGTAGTGTTTTCAAAGATCGACTTACGTTCGGGATATCACCAATTAAGAATTCGAGAGGAGGATATTCCTAAGACCGCATTTCGATCGAGATATGGGCACTACGAGTACATGGTGGTGTCGTTTGGCACGACTAATGCTCACTGCTTTTATGGAATTGATGAACAGGGTTACAGTGAGTTTCTCGATAAATGTGTGGTGGTTTTCATTGACGATATTTTAATTTATTCCGAAGCCGATGGGAGCATGAGGAACACTTGAGGCAGTGTTGAGCGTTTTAAGGCAACATCAAGCGTATGCTAAACTTTCTAAATGCGAGTTACGGATGCAGGTGACCTTTTTGGGACATGTGATTTCAGCGGGAGGCGTTAAAGTAGACCCCGGAAGATCGAGAGGTTATGAATTGGGAACCACCTAGGAATGTCAAAGAGGTGAGAAGTTTCTGGGATTGGCGGGATATTATCGACGGTTTGTCGAGGCCTTCTCTGTGTCGCTCGGCCATTAACAAATCGCTTAGGAAGGACACCAAGTTTGTTTGGACAACGGATTGTCGGGAGAGCTTCGACAAGGCTCAAGAGGAAGCTTACTCTGCGCCGGTGTTGGTACTACCGCAGGTACGGAGGGATTCGTAATATGCACCGATGCGTCTAAGCACGGGTTAGGATGTGTGTTCATGCGGAATGACCGGGTTATCGCTTACGCCTCTCGTCAACTTAAACCTTATGAGGTGAACTACCCGACACATGACTTGGAACTAGGCTGCGGTGGTCCACGCTCTTAAGATCTGGAGACATTACCTATATGGGGTTACTGTAAGATCTTTACGGACCACAAGAGTTTAAAGTATATTTTCACGCAGAAAGAGTTAAATATGAGACAGGCGTTGGTGGAGCTAATCAAGGATTACGATGTAGAGATTCTATATCACCACAGTAAGGCCAACGTCGTAGCAGCCTTGAGTCGGAAAAATGCGCGAGAGGTGACACTATCTGGTTTGTGAAGATAGTGGAGTTGCAGCAAGATCTCGGAGAAATGACATTGAAGTGTGGATACAACACCGCCGAGGGCAGTTGAGCTCGATTGATATTCGCTCGTCCTTGCCGGGCGAGATACGCCTAGCACAGATGGAGGATCCAGGAACTTCGTGCGATCGGCGCAAAGGCCGAAGGAGGAGTTATTTCGGACTACGGGATCCAGGGGCTTAGTTAGATTCAAGAACCAGTTTGTATCCCACCTAATGACGAGCTTAAGCAAACTATACTTAAGGAAGCTCATTCTACTCCTATTCAATACATCCCGGGCGAGCAAAATGTACAAGGACTGCGAAAGAGTTTCGGTGGAAGAATATGAAGCAAGAGGTAGCAAGGTTTGTCGCTCGATGTATGGTATGTCAACAGTGAAGATTGAACACCGTAGACCGGCGGAATCATGCAGCCCTTACCCATTCCGAATGGAAATGGGAGAGCATATCAATGGACTTTGTCACCAAGTTACCAAGTGACGGCGGGGAAAAGACACGATATGGGTTATTGTAGACTGACCGACAAAGTCGGCACACTTCATTCAATTCGGGAGGCCATCGGAGCAGAGCAGTGGCTACCATCTTTGTTCGGGAAATCGTGAGATTACATGGCGTTCCCTCGGGATTATTTCGGATAGAGACACTAGATATGTGTCCCGCACGGAAGGTCATCCACTGTGCCATGGGTACTCAAGCGCATTTCAAGATCGCCTATCATCCTCAAACGGATGGACAAACAGAACGCACCATACAGACCCTGGAAGATATGTTGAGAGCATGTGTACTCGATTGGGGCAAGGACTGGGCTAAACACCTTTGCCTAGCAGAATTTTCGTACAACAACAGCTGGCATGCAAGCATAGGCGTGGCCCCCTTTGAGGCCCTGTATGGTAGAAAGTGCAAGTCTCCCCTATGTTGGGACGATGCATCCGATGTCATCGCCACCGAGTTGGATCTAATCCAGGAATCCATTAAGAAGATATCCATTGTTCGAAAACACATGTTGGCAGCATAGATTCGCCAAAAGTCTTACGCTATGGACCGGCAGCGACCGTTGGAATTTATGGTTGGGGATCATGTTTGGGTTAAAGTATCGCCAATGCGGGGCATTCGACGCTTCGGCCAGAAGGGCAAGCTAATCCCGAGATTTATTGGCCCGTTCGAAATACTGGACCGAGTCGGTAAACTCGCTTATCGGCTAGCATTACCGCCATCGTTAGACGGAGTGCATAATGTCTTCCACGTCTCCCAGCTGAGAAAGTATGTGTACGATCCTAGCCACAAGATCAACTTCGAGGAAGTAGAGATTTCCAATGATGCTACCTTTAGGGAAGTTCCAACAACGATTTTGGATCGACGCGTAAAGACACTAAGGAACAAGAACATACCCCTTGTGAAGGTTCAGTGGTCGCACCACGGTACGGAAGAAGCGACTTGGGAGACCGAGGCAAGCATGAGAGAGAATCATCCCGAGTTATTTTCTTAGTTTCGGGACGAAACTATTTTAAGGGGGGTGGTATGTAATACCACCAGTATTACATGCTTTTTACTTTGGGCGCTCACGTCTATTTTTCTGTTTGATAAATAAATGTACTCCATTGCAATAAAACATATTTTGTATAATATGGTTGTATGCGGCATCGTATCTATTATTCGTGTATTGTGATGGCATGATGATTGTGAACTTTCGTTGACATACCTCGATGTCGTTAGGTAATTATCGGTGCGAATATGACGGTGGCCAACGTCTTGTTCCCGAGAGATTTCCGGACGACATGGAGAGAGTCGTGTCATAATAAATTAATGAGATGATAATTTGACAAACAAAACTATCTTTTAAATGCGTTATACTCCGACCCATTAAATGCGCTATATGCGAGCCATTAAATGCGTTATATGTTGGCCCTTACGTGCGTAATAACGGTCTTGGTCTTGGACAGAATCTTCGTCCGGTGAAATGCAGCGTGCGACCAACTTTCGGCGTGATTGCGGCGGGCAAGTCAACGAGGTGTTACGTCGTAAACCCGTTTTCGTTACGTACGTAACGATGTGGGTGAATCGTTCCAGCGAGTTCCTTACGTACGTTAAGTATTTTGCCATAACGTACGTAAAGCCTCTTACGTACGTAATGCGTGAGGCATAACGTACGTAAGGGCAACCTAAGTTTATAAAAGAACACCTTTCCTTTCATTTCTCCCGTCCCAAACATCATCCCTCTTCCTTGTACACTACTCTCCACCATATTTGAACCAATTCTAGCCTCCCAATTCAAGTGCTATCCTATTAGAGTGCGTTAATCCAGCTTCGGGGAAGGTCTTGAAGGTGTATCTTCTCGTTCTCCTTCGTCCACCGTCGTTCTTCATCATCTTTTGTCAATTAAGGTAAGTTTATTCAATCTTGAACTCATATCAGTATTGTTTAGTAAGTTTTAGTAAACCTCGGATGCCTTGGGTAGCTTAGAACCCTCCGTAATAATCGAACCGGTATATAGCTATCGCAATTGTTAATCGATATCCATCAAAGCTTGAAATTGGAATGAATAATGGTAGAACTCATAATCATATTGCTAATCACCAACTTCTCGGAATCATCTTGAAGGATTTCATATATAACCGTACTATAATGTTGAATAAAACCGTTAATGAATCCTTGATGAAGTTACCAACAATTTCTAGCTAAATAGATACCGAAACATGTTAAAATGATGGATTAATCGCTCCAGACTTGCATATTAAGACAACGATGAAATCTTGGTGATTGTCGGTTATAATTAACTAGGAATGTTGTGTTAAAACACTATTGTTTAGCGGATGGATAACTTATAGAGAATGTTGCCGAACCTAAGAACTTAATGGCACGCATTATGGATAAAAAAATGGAGAAATTCGATTCGACATCATAAACAACTAGGATAGGGTTTTAACATACGGGAGGAGGAGCGTCGTTGATCATTATTAATATCACGAGATGTTAATCGACAAACATGTAATAGGTCAGATTTCCAAGTGCGATCGTTCAAGCCGTTGCCTTGTCCGGAAATAACTCGCGTCGGATTTGAGGCAAGTGAATCTTGCTCAGACTTTACGTCTTATAATTTTAGACATAGTAAATGTTACTATTGTGGAATGGTGCTATTACGATTATCTTGTCCGAGTATTCCCGAGTAGATACTACCGTGACCCTTGGCGCGGCCTTGGGAGTTTTCTTGATGGACCGTGTTGCGGATAAAACTGAATGGTACCCACGTCCGAGTATTCTGTGTAGATACTTCGTGACCCTTGGTTGCGACCTTGGGAGTTTATGTGCTGATAAAAGGAATAACATGGAACATTCGGTGATAACTTTATTCCTGGAAATTATTAGATTTTACTTTTGAGTTTGGTTGGGATTGTTTCGACCTAGATTCTTGCACGACATGTCGTGCAGTAAATTTGTTGAATTTGTGCGAGACACCCCGAAGGTTCTGACCGGGCGTGAGTGTGTTGGAAGAAGGCACATTAATTTCTTAAATCAATTTGAACATTCCACGTTGTGTAATAACCGTATGTACGGACACTATTTGCATTTGTACCTTGGGATGCACGAATACTTTCTTAATTACTTCCGTATATTACCACTTTTAATAAAATATTTTAGAAAATATTTTCAAAACTTGCCTTGTGGGTCCCTCATGGGATCTACGGCACTGTGGCGTCCCGGTTCATTTTGGGGGCGTTACAGAAAATGGTATCAGAGCCTAAACACTCACGTGGAAAGTTTTACCAAAAATATTTTGAAAACGTTTTGCCTTCAAAATCCAACACTCCTGACGACCGTAACTCCTCGAGGGATGTCGAGGTAAAATACATGTAAATTCTTATGGATCAAGTATGATGTTTGGATTCAGTAAGGACTCAAAGAATGTTTGCATTAAACTAACCTGTTAGATTGAACGAACATCACCAATGGCACGTCGAGGAGCTAGAAGAAACGTAAATGACGCACAAGGTTCCGCTATGAACCAGCAGGAAGACAGAAACACCGGAGAAACTAACCCAGCCGGAAATCAACCTCCGCTGTTAATCGAACGAGCAGAAGCGGAAAACCGTAACAACGGGGATTTGATCCGGCCTTTGTTCGAGACTCTCGCCAGTGCCATTGCTATGGGAATCGCTCGAGTCAGCCAAGGCGAGCAGTACAGTCATTAACATAGAAGAAAACAGGAAGGACCGTTGGGTGGGAGAAATCTTTGAAGGCCGGACCGCCATTATTCGACGGGTCGAGGATAAGCACGTGGACGATTGGATCTCGGAAATGGAGGCGCCTTGAGGTTATCGGCCGCCCAGAAACCGGAAAGTGCCACTCGGAATCAACCGGCTCCGTGACACGCGGCCCGATGGTGGAGGACCTATAAGCCGAGAGGGACGAGAATAGTCGGATGGCGAGTTTTCCAAACTATTGAGAGACGCAATCATCCCCGATCGATTCGTGCACGAGCGCGGAGCTTCTTGTGCGAGGACCTCGGGAATTTGCCAGTGCAGAAATCATTCGGGCATACGGGACCGAGCTAAGCTATGTCGCATAGATGGTTCCATCCGAAGACCGGCCAATTTGTCACCTTGCTCAACGGTTGCCGGAGGATGTTCAACGCTACGCGGCGGGGTTTCATTGCACCACGCCGAGGGCATATGAGGGCGTGGTCACGGCATACGCCGATGCGGTTGTCGGTTCGGATGCGGGCACAACCAAAAGAAGCGTAAGACAACAAATCGGTCAGGAGCACCACAGAGTGAATTTGGGGTGGGTTCCCCTCCAAATCAGCGGCTTCGTCCCAACGAAAGGAACATCCGACGGGCCTTCTCGCCGTAGTTGTTTCAATTGTGGCATAGCAGGCATACCATGAGTCGGTGTCGTAAAGCATCGACAAAGTGTTTTCATGCGGAAGAGGCGGGCACATGTCTCGCTCTTGTTCTCGGATCAAACCTACTCCAAACCCGGCTCCTCGTAGTCAACAAGGTTGATACGAGACATCCGGGCGTCTGCCATGTCCGACTACCGATCTCCACCTCACCAGTCTCCTCTACACGGTGCCGGAAGAGGACGTGGTCGCGGGGGAGGTACTGCACCCTCCTCGGGGACACTGCCGTCCCGCATGTTCAAACTAAGGGCTACCGACGACCCGACCACTCCTGCTGTCTCAGGTACTCTCCTTATTAAATCTCAGCCTGTGCATGTACTGTTTGATACTGGAGCAACCCACTCGTTTATATCCGTAGAATGTGTTAACCGTTTACATCTCCCTTGTGTACCCTGTGAGTCCTTTACTGTTAAACTACCCGAGGGCAGCAGGGTGGAGGGTAACTTGGAAGTTCGAAACTGTCAGGTCGTATCAATAATGGCCGATGGGCCCAATCTCATGGTCTTTCCACTCAAACGAAGATGTGATCTTAGGTATGGACTGGATGACGAAGCACAAGACGGTATTGGATACCTATCGCTTTGACCGTTTCTATTACGACCCATGACGGTGCCACTCACACGATTAGAGGCCGAGAGCACTTGACAAAAGGGTCCCTCGGTCTCCTTCCGGTAGCACCTCGTGATGATCGAGGAGCGTATTCGGTGCTATATTCTTCAGAGGGCACGTCACAATTGTCGGTTGCTAATATTCCTGTAGTGAGCGAATTTCCGGACATATTCCCGTGAACTACGGATTGCCACCACATAGGGAGGTCGATCTCTCAATCGAACTTGAGCCAGAACGACGCCTATCTCCAAGGCACCATACGAGATGGCACCGGCCGAAATGAAGGCTCAAGTCACAACTCGAAGAATTGCTAAGGAAGGGGCTCATTCATCCGAGTACTTCGCCATGGGGTGCGCAGTTCTTTTGTGAAGAAAAAGGACCGCTCTGCGCTGTGTACCGATTACGGGGAACTTAATAAGGTCACTATTAAGAACCGTTACCCACTTCCAAGGATTGATGATTTCTTGGACCAACCGCAAGGGCGACCGTGTTTTCAAAGATCGACTTACGTTCGGGATATCACCAATTAAGAATTCGAGAGGAGGATATTCCTAAGACCGCATTTCGATCGAGATATGGGCACTACGAGTACATGGTGGTGTCGTTTGGCACGACTAATGCTCCAGTGCTTTTATGGAATTGATGAAGCAGGGTTACAGCGAGTTTCTCGATAAATGTGTGGTGGTTTTCATTGACGATATTTTAATTTATTCCCGAAGCCGATGGGAGCATGAGGAACACTTGAGGCGGTGTTGAGCGTTTTAAGGCAACATCAAGCGTATGCTAAACTTTCTAAATGCGAGTTACGGATGCCGAGGTGACCTTTTTGGGACATGTGATTTCAGCGGAGGCGTTAAAGTAGACCCCGGAAGATCGAGACAGGTTATGAATTGGGAACCACCTAGGAATGTCAAAGAGGTGAGAAGTTTCTGGGATTGGCGGGATATTATCGACGGTTTGTCGAGGCCTTCTCTGTGTCGCTCGGCCATTAACAAATCGCTTAGGAAGGACACCAAGTTTGTTTGGACAACGGATTGTCGGGAGAGCTTCGACAAGTCAAGAGGAAGCTTACTCTGCGCCGGTGTTGGTACTACCGCGAGTACGGAGGGATTCGTAATATGCACCGATGCGTCTAAGCACGGGTTAGGATGTGTGTTCATGCGGAATGGCGGGTTATCGCTTCGCCTCTCGTCAACTTAAACCTTATGAGGTGAACTACCCGACACATGACTTGGAACTAGGCTGCGGTGGTCCACGCTCTTAAGATCTGGAGACATTACCTATATGGGGTTACAGCAAGATCTTTACGGACCACAAGAGTTTAAAGTATATTTTCACGCGAAAGAGTTAAATATGAGACGAGGCGTTGGTGGAGCTAATCAAGGATTACGATGTAGAGATTCTATATCACCACAGTAAGGCCAACGTCGTAGTGAGCCTTGAGTCGGAAAAATGCGCGAGAGGTGACACTATCTGGTTTGACAGTATAGGCCGGAGTTGCGGCAAGATCTCCGGAGAAATGACATTGAAGTGTGGATACAACGCCGCCGAGGGCAGTTGAGCTCGATTGATATTCGCTCGTCCTTGGCTGGGACGAGATACGCCTGCAGATGGAGGATCCGAACCGTGCGATCGGCGCAAAGGCCGAAGGAGGAGTTATTTCGGACTACGAGGATCGAGGGCTTAGTTAGATTCAAGAACCGGATTTGTATCCCACCTAATGACGAGCTTAAGCAAACTATACTTAAGGAAGCTCATTCTACTCCTATTCAATACATCCGGGCGAGCAAAATGTACAAGGACTGCGAAAGAGTTTCGGTGGAAGAATATGAAGCAAGAGGTAGCAAGGTTTGTCGCTCGATGTATGGTATGTCAACAGTGAAGATTGAACACCGTAGACCGGCCGGAATCATGCGGCCCTTACCCATTCCGGAATGGAAATGGGAGAGCATATCAATGGACTTTGTCACCAAGTTACCGGTGACGGCGGGGAAAAGACACGATATGGGTTATTGTAGACCGGTGACAAAGTCGGCACACTTCATTCAATTCGGGAGGCCATCGGAGCAGGCAGCTGGCTACCATCTTTGTTCGGGAAATCGTGAGATTACATGGCGTTCCCTCGGGGATTATTTTGGATAGAGACACTAGATATGTGTCCCGCTTCTGGAAGGCTGTCCACCAGGCCATGGGTACTCAACTGCATTTCAGCACTTCCTATCATCCTCAAACGGATGGACAAACAGAACGCACCATACAGACCCTGGAAGATATGTTGAGAGCATGTGTACTCGATTGGGGCAAGGACTGGGCTAAACACCTTTGCCTAGCAGAATTTTCGTACAACAACAGCTGGCATGCAAGCATAGGCATGGCCCCCTTTGAGGCCCTGTATGGTAGAAAGTGCAAGTCTCCCCTATGTTGGGACGATGCATCCGATGTCATCGCCACCGAGTTGGATCTAATCCAGGAATCCATTAAGAAGATATCCATTATTCGAAAACACATGTTGGCAGCACAGAGTCGCCAAAAGTCTTACGCTATGGACCGGCAGCGACCGTTGGAATTTATGGTTGGGGATCATGTTTGGGTTAAAGTATCGCCAATGCGGGGCATTCGACGCTTCGGCCAGAAGGGCAAGCTAAGCCCGAGATTTATTGGCCCGTTCGAAATACTGGACCGAGTCGGTAAACTCGCTTATCGGCTAGCATTACCGCCATCGTTAGACGGAGTGCATAATGTCTTCCACGTCTCCCAGCTGAGAAAGTACGTGTACGATCCTAGCCACAAGATCAACTTCGAGGAAGTAGAGATTTCCAATGATGCTACCTTTAGGGAAGTTCCAACAACGATTTTGGATCGACGCGTAAAGACACTAAGGAACAAGAACATACCCCTTGTGAAGGTTCAGTGGTCGCACCACGGTACGGAAGAAGCGACTTGGGAGACCGAGGCAAGCATGAGAGAGAATCATCCCGAGTTATTTTCTTAGTTTCGGGACGAAACTATTTTAAGGGGGGTGGTATGTAATACCACCAGTATTACATGCTTTTTACTTTGGGCGCTCACGTCTATTTTTCCTGTTTGATAAATAAATGTACTCCATTGCAATAAAACATATTTTGTATAATATGGTTGTACGGCATCGTATCTATTATTCGTGTATTGTGATGGCATGATGATTGACGAACTTTCAGTGACATACCTCGATGTCGTTAGGTAATTATCGGTGCGAATATGACGGTGGCCAACGTCTTGTTCCCCGAGAGATTTCCGGACGACATGGAGAGGGAGTCGTGTCATAATAAATTAATGAGATGATAATTTGACAAACAAAAGCGTCTTTTAAATGCGTTATACTCCGACCCATTACGTGCGCTATGTCCGAGCCATTACGTGCGTTATATGTTGGCCCCTTACGTCGTAACAACGGTCTTCGGTCTTCGGACAGAATCTTCGTCCGGTGAATGCAGCGTGCCGACCAACTTTCGGCGTGATTGCGACAGCAAGTCAACGAGGTGTTACGTCGTAAACCCGTTTTAAATTAAATGCGTAACGATGTGGATGAATCGTTCCAGCGAGTTCCTTACGTATGTTAAGTATTTTGCCATAACGTACGTAAAGCCTCTTACGTACGTAATGCGTGAGGCATAACGTACGTAAGGGCAACCTAAGTTTATAAAAGAACACCTTGCCTTTCATTTCTCCCATCCCAAACATCATCCCTCTTCCTTGTACACTACTCTCCACCATATTTGAACCAATTCTAGCCTCCCAATTCAAGTGCTATCCTATTAGAGTGCGTTAATACAGCTTCGGGGAAGGTCTTGAAGATGTATCTTCTCGTTCTCCTTCGTCCACCGTCGTTCTTCATCATCTTTTGTCAATTAAGGTAAGTTTATTCAATCTTGAACTCATATCAGTATTGTTTAGTAAGTTTTAGTAAACCTCGGATGCCTTGGGTAGCTTAGAACCCTCCGTAATAATCGAACCGGTATATAGCTATCGCAATTGTTAATCGATATCCATCAAAGCTTGAAATTGGAATGAATAATGGTAGAACTCATAATCATATTGCTAATCACCAACTTCTCGGAATCATCTTGAAGGATTTCATATGTAACCGTACTATAATGTTGAATAAAACCGTTAATGAATCCTTGATGAAGTTACCAACAATTTCTAGCTAAATAGATACCGAAACATGTTAAAATGATGGATTAATCGCTCTAGACTTGCATATTAAGACAACGATGAAATCTTGGTGATTGTCGGTTATAATTAACTAGGAATGTTGTGTTAAAACACTATTGTTTAGCGGATGGATAACTTATAGAGAATGTTGCCGAACCTAAGAACTTAATGGCACGCATTATGGATAAAAAATGGAGAAATTCGATTCCGACATCATAAACAACTAGGATAGGGTTTTAACATACGGGAGGGGGAGGAACGTCGTTGATCATTATTAATATCACGAGATGTTAATCGACAAACATGTAATAGGTCGGATTTCCAAGTGCGATCGTTCTTGCCGTTGCCTTGTCCGGAAATAACTCGCGTCGGATTTGAGGCAAGTGAATGTTGCTCAGACTTTACGTCTTATAATTTTAGACATAGTAAATGTTACTATTGTGGAATGGTGCTATTACGATTATCTTGTCCGGAGTATTCCCGAGTAGATACTACCGTGACCCTTGGCCGCGGCCTTGGGAGTTTTCTTGATGGACCGTGTTGCGGGATAAAACTGAATGGTACCCACGTCGGAGTATTCTGTGTAGATACTTCCGTGACCCTTGGTTGCGACCTTGGGAGTTTATGTGCTGATAAAAAGGAATAACATGGAACATTCGGTGATAACTTTATTCCTGGAAATTATTAGATTTTACTTTTGAGTTTGGTTGGGATTGTTTCTGACCTAGATTACTGGCACGACATGTCGTGCCAGGTAAATTTGTTGAATTTGTGCAGGACACCCCCGAAGGTTACGGCCAAGCGTGAGCTGTGTTGGAAGAAGGCCTGTTAATTTCTTAAATCAATTTGAACATTCCACGTTGTGTAATAACCGTATGTACGGACACTATTTGCATTTGTACCTTGGGATGCACGAATACTTTCTTAATTACTTCCGTATATTACCACTTTTAATAAAATATTTTAGAAAATATTTTCAAAACTTGCCTTGTGGGTCCCTCATGGGATCTACGGCACTGTGGCGTCCCGGTTCATTTTGTGGGCGTTACAACCCCCTTATCCAATAAGGAGTGGAACGTTTTGCTCTCTAATACACGGACTAGTTTTTATATGTATATTTATGAGCTAGGAATTCCAGTAACTACCAGTAAATAAAGAAACATACATTACCTTATATTAGTGATTTACATAATTACAAGTACAATGCCCTCACTCAATCATTCTCTGAGTGGCATTCGAGGGCATACTCCCAACAGTTTAGAGAGTTCTTCTTGTTCCTCATTTGTAAGTTCTCTCAATCTCTTGTTCTACAAGTGATTTTCGAGCATGATGATGTTGTTGTTTTCCTCGTATAATTGGTGATTGTTGGAGTATATCATGATTCTTGATGAGTTTCTATAACTTATGATGAAGAACATGATGATTGTGGTGAGTAGGAGTTGTTCTTGATATTTTAGGATGTTTGGAGGTTTTAATAATGTCTAGGTAGGATTATGTTAAGATTGTTATAAGATTAACATAGTCTTGATATGATTGATGTTGTTGTTTGTGTTTCTTGGGGAGATTATAACCATTTTGAGACAGGATTAGGAGGAATTATGTAATGATTATCATAATCTTGCAATGGTTGATTTAACCTTGTTGATTAATCTGAATTCATGATGAATTGGTGATTGATTATTGTTTAGACATCATGTTGTTGTGTTGATGATGTTCTTGAGGTGATAGTGATAATATTGATGATATTATCATTATACGAGGATCAATTTGATGTTGTTCTTAAGTGATTCTTGTTGAATTGTTTTCACAAGTGTTAAGAACATTTGATCATATCAACTATTGTAGTGTTGGAAGATGTTGGAGTTCATAGTTGAGAACTAGGATTTTCGTTTGGGGAGTTTAACCGATTCGGGATTGAATCGGGATTGTTTTTGGTGTTGCTTTCCATTGATTTTGCGTTATTGAATGAATCATATTTCATTCAAGGTTGTTTGAGTGCTTGTGATTATCGGAGGACGCCATTCGTCGTTTCGTGGGAGGACGTTGATCGTGGAAGGACTTTCTCGCCTTGGGTTTGAGGCAAGTTTTATACTTGTACTAGTCAATGAGATTAATGTTATCATATATGTGTATGAATGTGTGTATCATTTCAAGACTCATTCTCTTTATGATTTTGTTGATATCGGGGGATTGTTTGATACGACACTCTTAGGCAAATTACGCCAAGTGTTATTGTTGTTCAAATGGCCGGTTCAAGGCATTGCGATACTTGTTGGTAATATTGTTGTCGATAGCCGGTTCTCGGTATTGATGTATCGATTGTTATTGTTGATATTGATGTCGATTTAAGACATAGTTGTGATCATTGTTATTTATATTGGTGCTTCGTTATTGATGTTGTATTGGCCGATTGAAGGCATTGACGTATTCAATTATCATCTTCGTTATCGGTAACCGATTAAAGGTGCCGAGAAATCCATGGTATTGTTGTTATCGATTGACCGTTCTAAGGTAATCGATGTATTGAATTGGGAATGTCGAAGACATTTCCCATCCATTGTATCATTGTTATCAATTGACCGTTCTAAGGTAGTTGATGTATTGAATTAGGACTGTCGAAGACATTTCCCATCTATTGTATCGTTGTTATCGATTTATCGTTCGAAGGTAATCGATGTATTGAATTGGCACCGTCGAAGACATTTCCCATTCGTTGTATCGTTTTTATCGATTGGCCGTTCTAAGGTAATCAAGGTATTGAATTGGGATTATCAAGGATAGTTCCCATCTGTCGTGTCGTTGTTATCGATGAGCCATTCTAAGGTAATCGAGGTATTGAATTGGGATTATCAAAGAGAGTTCCCATTCGTCGTGTCGTTATCGATTGGCCATTCTAAGGCAGTCGAAGTATTTGAATTGGGATCGCCGAGGATGGTGCCCATCCGTGAGTTATCGTTTTTGTGTTGGCCCACTCAAGGCAGCACACTATCATTTCTGTAAACTCGGTAATTTTGTGATCGTTGAGGGTTGAGGATTCCAGTATTGTTGTGTTGTGATTGTTGATCGCGTTAATCAGTCCTTAGGGATTGTGATCCCATGATGGTTGTTTTGGATATTGTTGGTCGTGTAACACCCCCGATATATTCAGGAATATTACAGTGCCGTAAATCCTTTACATAAGAATTTACAAGGATGAATAAATGAAACGACAATGATAGATACCAACTTGTGAAATCACTTGAAATAAAATACGACAGTTCTGGTTCAATACCGAAAGTGCAAATGTCCAAATGGAGAATATTAATACATCACTGAAATCCAAACATCACAAATTACGATGTGCTCGAGTACTTATTAAATAACCAACAATAGGTAATAAACTCGACCGGAACATCACTCTGCACCCTCGTCGTCATGCAGCTCCAGTGGTTGTTTTCCCGCTCTCTTGGATCCTGAACATAAATAAATGTTCACCCCCGAAGGGGTTAGCACAACGAAGCTAGTACAAGTACCACAACATATTATTCAATATCTCACGAAGAATAATAATAACGTAAATGACAAAATACCAACGAGTCTTCTCCGACGAGAAACTCATAAATAACATACACAACTGATAATCACAACATGATATCATAACATACACATGGTAATTCCGACGATCCAGCGTTCACTGCCTAGAACCCATGATGATCCCGTCAGACCAACCAGTGGTGGAAAAACCCGTCTGATGATCCAGCGCACGTTAGCATAGATCCTCCGATGATCCCGTCGGACCAACACGAGGTGGACATACAACAACGACATATATGCACGACAATATGTACAACATCAATACGTAAAACAAATAAGGTACTTGCCTCGATTCGAAGACAAGAACAATACTTCCACGTAAAACGAAACACTCGAAGGTTGCCCCTTCGGTCAATCACGTAGCAAGCTCGAACCTCAACAAAATAAATAATATAGAATTTACCTCACGTCGTACGAATGTCTACCAATCCAATTTACGGCCAAAAGTTCATAAAACCCAATCTGCCTGAACTGCTTAGCGTACGCTAAGTATTCTATGTAGCGTGCGTTAAGCCTGCTCGTTAGCGTACGCAAACAACGAAGCCTAGCGTACGCTAACTATGCACGGTCAGTACCTCACTGATTAGCCGGCTGACTCACTTGATGACCTAACGTACGTTACGTACCAAACGTAGTGTACGTTATCTCATGCCCGATAGCGCACGTTAATCTACATAGCTTAGCGTGCGCTAAATGTGTAGGGCAGTACACTACTGGGCAGCAGACTTGATCTAATGGTGATGAAACTCATGAAATCTTCAGTGTTAATACATGTCATATCCATGCATATCATGCTCATACGATTTATGAATGATCTTACGGATAACAACAACTTCAAATTCAGGAATACGCATATCATCATAAAGCCATATTCCATTTCGATTACAATTCTTCATGCATAATTCGGAAGGCCTAACGGTCGATATTAATACCTTTATATCAATCAAAACTATCATCTTGTAGTTTGATTAACACTCCATCTTTACAAGATAAATCCTTCCATGATCAATCTCTTAGATTTGTCTAACAATAATGATGTTAAAGTCAAGTCCGTGATTACTATGAAGGCACTTTCTAAATTCGGATTATCAATGTCAGAAACTTCCTCTACTTGTTCATCGTAATAAGATTCAAATCATAATGTTCTTAACCAAGGTACTTAAAGCATAATCATCTCAAACCCCTAAACATAATGTGGTTTGGCTAAAATCACCAATGAAACTTAATATCTTGATAGCATAATCTTCATCTCCTTAAGAATACGAATTCTAGGTTGAAAGTAGTATAACATACCTTAAGATGAAGAAAAACACCGAGACAACAAGTAGAATCCGGCTCCGGTTGCTTGTTTGCCAAATCAAGACGTTCCTCCACTTCAATGATCAAACACTAGTGACATTTAATCTCCAATGATCAGCTAGATGTGTTCTAAGTATGTTTAAGGAAGATATAATGTTCTCTGGTCTCTCAAGAACGAAGGATGCTCGAAGGAAATGAGAAGAAAATGGAGTGTTGTCCCTTATATAAAGATTCTGTGCAATAGCTGATTAGCGCACGCTATTATACATCCCTTAGCGCACGCTAATAAGCGTTGACTCCAAATCTGTCCAGGTTCGTCCACCGGAATCTTATCCAGTCCTACGTCCGGCTGGCGCATGTGCTATCCGCCCAGCTCAATAATTGATTGCCTAGCGCACGCAATTCTTCATTCGTAGCGTGCACTAGTTGTAGCACGATAACGCACGTTAAGCTACATTCTTAGCGTGCGCTATCACGAGTTTGCATGAGAGATTTTGCATGTTGTTATACTTATGTACAAAGATACCAATGTGAGAAATATCATACTCCAATTATCGAGATCACAATTCCGAATAATATAGGGTTCAAATACAGATAAAATACAAAATAATAAATCCGGATATTACAGGTCATGTCGATCCTTCATTATCCGTGTGTCATTGTTCACTTTGGTGAGTCCTGTGATCCGTATTAGATGTGTTATCCTTTGAGTTTCGTTGTCATTTTGCATCATGACATATCTGGTATCATATCTGCATGCCGATTGGTAATGTGTAGGATTTTTAGCCAGGCACACGATGGTCATGCGTGGATGTTTCCGGATTGGACCGTGCACACGAGACGTAATTTATGAGGCTAATTAGGTACATTGTCCAATCCGTTGTATCGTTATTATCGATTGGCCGTTCTAAGGTAATCAAGGTATTGAATTGGGATTATCGAGGATAGTTTCCATCCGTCGTGTCGTTGTTATCGATGAGCCATTCTAAGGCAATCGAGGTATTGAATTGGGATTATCGAAGAGAGTTCCCATTCGTCGTGTCGTTATTGATTGGCCATTCTAAGGCAGTCGAGGTATTTGAATTGGGATCGTCGAGGATGGTGCCCATCTGTGAGTTATCGTTTTTGTGTTGGTCGACTCAAGGCAGCACACTATCATTTCTGTAAACTCGGTAATTTTGTGATCGTTTAGGGTTGAGGATTCCAATATTGTTGTGTTGTGATTGTTGATCGCGTTAATCAGTCCTTAGGGATTGTGATCCCATGATGGTTGTTTTGGATATTGTTGGTCGTGTAACACCCCCGATATATTCAGGAATATTACAATGCCGTAAATCCTTTACATAAGAATTTACAAGGCTGAATAAATGAAACGACAATGATAGATACCAACTTGTGAAATCACTTGAAATAAAATACGACAGTTCTGGTTCAATACCGAAAGTGCAAATGTCCAAATGGAGAATATTAATACATCACTGAAATCCAAACATCACAAATTACGACATACTCGAGTACTTATTAAATAACCAGCAACAGGTAATAAACTCGACTGGAACATCACTCTGCACCCTCGTCGTCATGCAGCTCCAGTGGTTGTTTTCCCGCTCTCCTGGATCCTCAACATAAACAAATGTTCACCCCCAAAGGGTTTAGCACAACGATGCTAGTACAAGTACCACAACATATTATTCAACATCTCACGAAGAATAATAATAACGTAAATGACAAAATACCAACGAGTCTTCTCCTACGAGAAACTCATAAATAACATACACAACTGATAATCACAACATGATATCATAACATACACATGGTAATTCCGACGATCCAGCAATCACTGCCTAGAACCCACGATGATCCCGTCAAACCAACCAGTGGTGGAAAAACCCGTCCGATAATCCAGCGTACGCTAGCATAGATCCTCCGATGATCCCGTCGGACCAACACGAGGTGGACATACAACAACGACATATATGCACGACAATATGTATAACATCAATACGTAAAACAAATAAGGTACTTGCCTCGATTAAAGACAAGAACAATACTTCCACGTAAAACGAAACACTCGAAGGTTGCCCCTTCGGTCAATCACGTAGCAAGCTCGAACCTCAACAAAAGAAATAATATAGAATTTATCTCACATCGTACGAATGTCTACCAATCCAATTTACGGCCAAAAGTTCATAAAATGCAATCTGACTGAACTGCTTAGCGTACGCTAAGTATTCTACGTAGCGTGCGTTAAGCCTGCTCGTTAGCGTATGCAAACAACGAAGCCTAGCGTACGCTAACTATGCACGGTCAGTACCTCACTGATTAGCCGGCTGACTCACTTGATGACCTAACGTACGTTACGTACCAAACGTATTGTACGTTAACTCATGCCTGATAGTGCACGTTAATCTACATAGCTTAGCGTGCGCTAAACGTGTAGGGCAGTACACTACTGGGCAGCAGACTTGATCTAATGGTGATGAAACTCATGAAATCTTCAGTGTTAATACATGTCATCTCCATGCATATCATGCTCATACGGTTTATGAATGATCTTACAGATAACAACAACTTCAAATTCAAGAATACGCATATCATCATAAAGCCATATTCCGTTTCGATTACAATTCTTCATGCGTAATTCGGAAGGCCTAACGGTCGATATTAATACCTTTATATCAATCAAAACTATCATCTTGTAGTTTGATTAACACTCCATCTTTACAAGATAAATCCTTCCATGATCAATCTCTTAGATTCGTCTAACAATAATGATGTTAAAGTCAAGTCCGTGATTACTATAAAGGCACCTTCTAAATTCGGATTATCAATGTCAGAAACTTCCTCTACTTGTTCATCGTAACAAGATTCAAATCATAATGTTCTTAACCAAGGTACTTAAAGCATAATCATATCAATCCCCTAAACATGATGTGGTTTGGCTAAAATCACCAATGAAACTTAATATCTTGATAGCATAATCTTCATCGCCTTAAGAACACGAATTCTAGGTTGAAAGTAGTATAACATACCTTAAGATGAAGAAAAACACCGAGACAACAAGTAGAATCCGGCTCCGGTTGCTTGTTTGCCAAATCAAGACATTCCTCCACTCCAATGATCAAACACAAGTGACATTCAATCTCCAATGATCAGGTAGATGTGTTCTAAGTGTGTTTAAGGCAGATATAATGTTCTCTGGTCTCTCAAGAACGAAGGATGCTCGAAGGAAATGAGAAGAAAAAGGAGTGTTGTCCCTTATATAAAGTTTCTGCACAATAGCTGATTAGCGCACGCTATTATACATCCCTTAGCGCATGCTAATAAGCGTTGACTCCAAATATGTCCAGGTTCGTCCGCGGGAATCTTATCCGGTCCTACGTCCGGCTGGCGCATGTGCTAACCGCCCAACTCAATAATTGATTGCCTAGCGCACGCAATTCTTCATTCGTAGCGTGCGCTAGTTGTAGCCCGATAACGCATGTTAAGCTACATTCTTAGCGTGCGCTATCACGAGTTTGCATGAGAGATTTTGCATGGTGTTATACTTATGTACAAAAATACCAATGTGAGAAATATCATACTCCAATTATCGAGAACACAATTCTGAATAATACAGGGTTCAAATACAGATGAAATACATAATAATAAATCCGGATATTACATACTCTCCTACTAAAAAGGAGTTTCATCCCGAAACTCAAGACGAAAATAACTCTGGATATCTGGACTTCATGCTATCTTCCGTTTCCCAAGTGGCTTCTTCCACCCCGTGGCGTGACCACTGAACTTTGACCAAAACGATTGGTTTGTTCCTCAACTTCTTAACTCGACTCTCGAGTATCCTGACCGATCTTTCTTCAAACGTCCCATCCTGAGCGACTTCGATCTCGCCGAAATCAATGACATGACTAGGATCCGGTATATATATCCGTAACTGGGATACGTGGAACACGTTATGAACATGGCTCAACAACGGAGGCAATGCCAATCTGTATGCCAACTCTCCAACTCTCTCAAGGATCTCAAATGGTCTGATATATCTCGGACTCGGATTTCCCTTCCTTCCAAAACAAAAGATTCCCCGAGTAGGAGAAACCTTCAAAAGTATGTGGTCTCCAGTACTGAACTCCAATGGGCGACGGTGTATGTCTGCATAAGATTTCTGGCAACTCTGGGCGGTCAATAGCCTTTCACGAATCAAGGCTATCTTCTCTCGTGTCTGTACGATCAACTCTGGTTCTGTCCCGATCAAGTCTGATGAATCGTCCCAACATAGGGGCGATCTGCATCTCCTCCCGTATAATGCCTCAAATGGTGCCATCTTAATGGAAGCATGCCAACTATTGTTGTAGGTAAATTCAATCAACGGTAGATGAACTTCCCAATCGTTTGACCAATCTAAGGCACAGGCCCTCAGCATGTCTTCCACCGTTTGAATGGCCCTCTTGAATTGTCCGTCCATCTGTGGGTGATAAGCTGTACTGAAGTTCAATTCGGTCCCCAAGGCCTTATGAACTGCTTTCCAAAAATGAGACACAAAACGGCCATCTCGATCAGAAATAATGGTCTTCGGCGTACCATGCAGTCGGACTATCTCTGAAATAAATACTCGTGCCAATCTCTCTGGTCCCCACGTGTCTTTAATGCTTAGAAAATGAGCTTATTTGGTTAAACGGTCAACTATTACCCAAATCATGTTCATTCCCGTCTGGGTTCTCGGCATACTAGTGATAAAGTCCATCGATATGTCCTCCCACTTCCATTCAGGAATCGGGAGCGGCTTCAACATCCCGTCAGGTCGTTGATGCTCGATATTAACCTGCTGACAAGTCAAGCATTTCGAAACATAGTCCGCTACATCTTTCTTCATGTTGCCCCACCAGAAATTCTGCTTCAAGTCCTTATACATCTTACTGGTGCCTGGGTGGATAGAATATGGAGAGCTATGAGCTTCCTTCATAATCGTCTATTTCAGAACATCGACATCGGGAACGCAGAGTTGGTTCTGAAATCTCAAAACTCCATCATCAATTCATCATGAATTACGAATCCGGGGGCCTTTCCCTTGATCACTTCATCACGTAACCGAATCATGAGAGGATCGTCTGTCTGCATAGATTTGATTTCTTCGATTAATGATGAAGTTATTTCCATCACACAGAATTGTCCTTGGACTCTTTGTAACCATACTTCAATTCCTTCTCGAATCATCTCTCGTTGAATGCTGAGATGGGAGGTCAGAGTCTCCAGCATTTGGATAGAAACAGGCTTGCGGCTGAGTGCACCGGCCACTACATTCGCTTTGCCTATATGATACAAAATTTCCAAGTCGTAGTCCTTAATCAGCTCTAACCATCTTCTTTGCCGCATGTTCAACTCTTTCTGACTGAATATGTATTTGAGACTCTTGTGATCCGTAAAGATCTAACAGTGAGTCCCGTACAGGTAATGCCTCCAGATTTTCAAAGCAAAAACTACTGCTACTAACTCCAAATCATGCGTTGGGTAATTCACTTCATAAGGTTTCAGCTGGCGTGACGCATAAGCGATCACCTTATTATTTTGCATCAATATGCATCTGAGTCCTTGGTTTGAAGCATCACTATAAACTATGAATCCTCCAGTTCCCTGTGGAAGTGTTAAAATCGGTGCTGTCGTCAATCTCCTCTTTAATTCATCAAAGCTGTTCTGACACAACTCGTTCCACTCAAACTTTTGAATTTTCTGCAGGAGTCGAGTAAGTGGGCGGTAAATTTTGGAGAACCCTTCCACGAACCGACGATAATATCCAGCAAGTCATAAGAAACTCCAGACTTATTTCACGTTCTTTGGAGGCTTCCAATCCATAACTGCTTCGATCTTCTGAGGATCTACTCGGACTCCTTCAGCTGATACCACATGGCCGAGGAACATTATTTCCTTTAGCCAGAATTCACACTTAGAGAGTTTGACGTACAGTTGCTCGCTTCTCAAAAGTTCTAATACAATCCGCAAATGATGTGCATGCTCTTTCGGGCTCTTAGAATACACTAGAATGTCATCAATGAACACAACCACAAATTTATCCAAATATTCAATGAACACTCGGTTCATCAATTGCATGAATACAGCAGGTGCGTTAGTGAGACCAAACGGCATCTGTAGCGAGTTCTGAACGCTAATTTCGGAATATCAGATTCCTTAATCCTCAGCTGATGATATCCTGATCTCAGATCGATTTTAGAAAATACCGTTGCTCCCTGTAATTGGTCAAACAAATCATCAATCCATGGCAACGGATCTTTGTTCTTAATCGTCATTTTGTTCAGCTCTAGATAGTCAATACACAGTCGAAGCGATCCATCCTTCTTCCGGACAAAAAGAACTGGCACTCCCCAAGGCAAAATGCTTGGCTGGATATAGCCTTTGTCCAGTAACTCCTCTAGCTGCTTTTTCAGTTCAAACATCTCAGTAGGTGCCATACGATACGGCGCCTTAGAAATTGATGTAGCTCCGGGTTCCAACTCAATGGTGAATTCTACATCCCGTCGTGGAGGTAGTCCAGGTAACTCATCAGGAATTACATCTGGAAATTCGTTCACAATAGGAATGGATGAAAGTTCTACAATTTCGTCTTCATTCTTCATTGCATAGCACCAGTATCCGGTACAGCCCTGTTTCAAAAATTTGACAGCTTTCATCGCCTTGATCAACTTTCTTGAGCTTCCTGGTTTCCATCCTTCAAACAATATTTCGGAACCATCATCAACGATCAGCGAGATATTCCTCCTTCGGTAGTTTACAATAGCTCCATATCGATTAAGCCAATCGTCTCTGAGTATCAGGTCATCTCCTTGCATTTCTATCACAATCAGATTTGAGAGCCACTCTATGCCGCCAAACGATACAAGGAAATCTCTAGTTTCTAAGTTTCCAACAATTCTCTCTCCACTCGGTAAACCAACAACATAAGGTTCACAATTATGAAAACCAGAAACATTCAAATGATTTACATAAGATAAGGATATAAATGAATGCGTAGCTCCTGTATCGAATAAAACGCTAACTGGCTGGGAAAGGATCTGAACAGTACCTGATGCGACAGCAGCATCCTCATCGTTTGTTCTCCTCATCTCATACAAACGTGGGGGAACAGATCCGGCACTCGATGTACCCTTTCGGCCCCACTATCCTCTACCTCGTCCGCGGCCAAAATTCTGAGGCATCTGTACACTTTGCTGCGTCTGTTGGATACTAGCTTCCTTCTGAACTGGATGCTATGTACGGGCTCTAAAAGACTTTGCAGCCTCTTCACAGAATACCACACGATGTCCCTCCCGTCCACAATCAAATCAAGTCACGGCAGGTAAGGGGCAATTCCGTCGATAGTGCCCTGTTTGGGCACAGTTAAAGCATTTCCTGGTAACATCTGTCATGGTTGATGCTGCTCCGAAGTTCTTTCCGCTCCTAGATGGGTGCGGAGGTTTCTTGAAAGAATTAAAATATGACTGGTCTTGCGGGGCCCGCTGTTCTTATGGTCTGTAAAAGTACTATAGACTTTCTGCTTCTTGGATTCCATAAACTTCTCCATTGGTGCTTCCTTGATCTCATACGCCAACGTCTTATCCTGGTATTGACGGAGAGTGGTACATTCAAAACCGGACATGTACCTCCGGATTTCTGGTTTCATCCTCATATCAAAATGGATCATCCTTTTTGCATCTGTTCTGACCAGATGTCGAACAAATGTTAGCTGCTGGTTAAACGTCTTAATTGTCTGGTATATGGGTTCATCTGATGGCTGTGCGGAGAAAAACTCCCGAACTTTGGCTTCCCTCACAGGACGAGGGCAGTACTGATCTTCCATAATCAATTTAAATTCTGTCCAATCAGCATCATGATCTGCAGGCCGGATGGCTTCCCACCACTCGGATGCTTCCCCTATCAGAAAGTACTGGGCAATAGAAACTCTTCAGTCATCCAAGCAATTAATTCCGGCAAAAATTTTCTCCAATTCCTTTAACCAATGGTCCCATGTGGGAGTCTCAGAAAAGCCGTCGAATTTGGGTGGTTGCATCTTCGCCACCTCTTGCAGCCATCCGTCACCTCGATTTCCCATGTCTGAGATCCCTTGCTGTCTATCTCCCTACTGTAATCCCACCGCCACCTGCATTCGGTCCATGACCTGAGCGAACTGAGTCATCTGGTTCACCACCTGACGAAGGATTTCTGGTACAGCAGGTTCCGGTTCGTTATTGATAGATCTTTGCGGTTCGCCTGATCTGTGGCTAGCCTGATTAGAAGGCGAAGCTTCTCTTTCTGCATTCCTTCGTCCGCGTCCGCGATCGCGACCATGTCCACGTCCGCCTCTCAACATACTGTAAGCATAAATACTCAATATACAGGAAACAATATCATTCAAATGCTCAAGTACAAAGAAATATAACATGTAAAGGACGAGATAGAGTTTAGGAACTTACAACCACCACCCACACGAAGCCGTAGGCAGTACAGTGATGTTATTCGCGGCCGGTTACCTCAAAAGACATATATGACCCCTATTTAACCCAATAGCCAAGATATTCATAATCTTATCTCTCATACCATATTCTGTAACACCCCCGATATATTCAGGAATATTACAGCGCCGTAAATCCTTTACATAAGAATTTGCAAGGCTGAATAAATGAAACGAAAATGACAGATACCAACTTGTGAAATCACTTGAAATAAAATACGACAGTTCTGGTTCAATACCGAAAGTGCAAATGTCCAAATGGAGAATATTAATACATCACTGAAATCCAAACATCACAAATTACGATGTCCTCGAGTACTTATTAAATAACCAACAACAGGTAATAAACTCGACCGGAACATCACTCTGCACCCTCGTCGTCATGCAGCTCCAGTGGTTGTTTCCCTGCTCTCCTGTATCCTGAACATAAACAAATGTTCACCCCCGAAGAGGTTAGCACAACGATGCTAGTGCAAGTACCACAACATATTATTCAACATCTCACGAAGAATAATAATAACGTAAATGACAAAATACCAAAGAGTCTTCTCATACGAGAAACTGATAAATAACATACACAACTGATAATCACAACATGATATCATAACATACACATGGTAATTCCGACGATCCAGCGTTCACTGCCTAGAACTCACGATGATCCCGTTAGACCAACCCGTGGTGGAAAAACCCGTCCGATGATCCAGCACACGCTAGCATAGATCCCCCGATGATCCCGTCGGACCAACACGAGGTGGACATACAACAACGACATATATGCACGACAATATGTATAACATCAATACGTAAACAAATAAGGTACTTACCTCGATTCGACGACAAGAACAATACTTCCACGTAAAACGAAACACTCAGAGGTCGCCCCTTCGGTCAATCACATAGCAAGCTCGAACCTTAACAAAATAAATAATATAGAATTTATCTCACGTCGTACGAATGTCTACCAATCCAATTTACGGCCGAAAGTTCATAAAACGCAATCTGCCTGAACTGCTTAGCGTAGGCTAAGTATTCTACGTAGCGTGCTTTAAGCCTGCTCGTTAGCGTACGCAAACAACGAAGCCTAGCGTACGCTAACTATGCACGGTCAGTACCTCACTGATCATTCGAATGACTCGCTGGATGACCTAACACACATTACGTACCAAACATAGCGTACATTAACTCATGCCCGATAGCGCACGTTAATCTACATAGCTTAGCGTGCGCTAAACATGTAGGGTGGTATACTACTGGGCAGCAGACTTGATCTAACGGTGATGAAACTCATGAAATCTTCAGTGTTAATACATGTCATCTCCATGCATATCATGCTCATACGCTTTATGGATGATCTTACGGATAACAACAACTTCAAATTCAAGAATACGTATATCATCATAAAACCATATTCCATTTCGATTACAATTCTTCATGCATAATTCGGAAGGCCTAACGGTCGATATCAATACCTTTATATCAATCAAAACTATCATCTTGTAGTTTGATTAACACTCCATCTATACAAGATAAATCCTTCCATGATCAATCTCTTAGATTCGTCTAACAATAATGATGTTAAAGTCAAGTCCGTGATTAATATGAAGGCACTTTCTAAATTCGGATTATCAATGTCAGAAACTTCCTCTACTTGTTCATCGTTCATATTGTTCCTAACCAAGGTACTTAAAGCATAATCATCTCAAACCCCTAAACATGATGTGGTTTGGCTAAAATCACCAATGAAACTTAATATCTTGATAGCATAATCTTCATCTCCTTAAGAACACGAATTCTAGGTTGAAAGTAGTATAACATACCTTAAGATGAAGAAAAACAGCGAGACAACAAGTAGAATCCGACTCCAGTTGCTTGTTTGCCAAATCAAGACGTTCCTCCACTTCAATGATCAAACACTAGTGACATTTAATCTCCAACGATCAGCTAGATGTGTTCTAAGTGTGTTTAAGGAAGATATAATGTTCTTTGGTCTCTCAAGAACGAAGGATGCTCGAATGAAATGAGAAGAAAATGGAGTGATGTCCCTTATATAAAGATTCTGCGCAATAGCTGATTAGCGCACGCTATTATACATCCCTTAGCGCACGGTAATAAGCGTTGACTCCAAATCTGTCCAGGTTCGTCCACCGGAATCTTATCTAGTCCTACGTCCGGCTGGCGCATGTGCTAGCCGCCCAGCTCAATAATTGATTGCCTAGCGCACGCAATTCTTCATTCGTAGCGTGCACTAGTTGTAGCACGATAACGCACGTTAAGCTACATTCTTAGCGTGCGCTATCATGAGTTTGCATGAGAGATTTTGCATGTTGTTATACGTATGTACAAAGATACCAATGTGAGAAATATCATACTCCAATTATCGAGATCACAATTCCGAATAATACAGGGTTCAAATACAGATGAAATACAAAATAATAAATCCGGATATTACAGGTGGTGTCGATCCTTCATTATCCGTGTGTCATTGTTCACTTTGAGTCCTTTGATCCGTATTGGATGTGTTATCCTTTGAGTTTCATTGTCATGTTGCATCGTGACATATCTGGTATCATATCTGCATGCCGATTGGTTATGTGTAGGATTTTTAGCCAGGCACACGATGGTCGTGCGTGGATGTTTCCGCATTGGACCGTGCACACGATACGTAATTCATGAGGCTAATTAGGTACATTGTCCCACGTATATTCTGGATTCGGTATACGGGGTGGACATGTGTACGAACACATTTTCGGATCGGGCGTACTGTGATGTCCCTCTTGAGCCTTGTTGGTTTGGTCGTTCATAGTCCATGTTTTATTGGATATGTCCGAGGGGTATCTCCGACAATCGGATTCATTTTTTTGAGATCTGTATTGTGATGACTTACAGCTTCGGGCTGTTTGGCTTTCAGCTGTATTTTGGTTTACCTTCGGGTAGTTCATTGTTGTGTTCTGTATTGATGGTTCGCCATTGGGCACTTGTGCTCTAACCTGTTGCACAGGTACCGATCGTATGCCGTGGGCATAGTGTTTCACGAGTGCTCGATTCTTACTTTGGTTTGTGAGCATCTCGTATTACCATTATTGTACCATTTTATTCTGCCTTTGGATGTATATCATGTTGTACATGTATTTGATATTCATTATCTGGATGACTGACCCCGTGGGGGCGGAACATGTTTTCATATTTTAGGTGCTTGCGAGGAGAGAGTTGAGACACAGGGGCATGATGATGGCGATGAGGCATTCGAGCGATACTAGTCCGAGTTGTTTTGGTGTTCATGTCGGTCAGACAGTTTGTAGTACTCTAGTTTGTTCAATCGTTGTCATTTTGTATTAATGTTGTTGTATTTTTATTTTGGCCATGTAGGCCCACTTTTGTCGTTGAAATTATATATCGGAATATTTAGTCGGATGACATAGTAGGGAATGTGATTCCCCTTTTGGTCAATTTGTTGTATTTTTGGTCGTGTTCGCCTGGTGGATCTCCTGGTGTGGGGTCCATGACACTGTAATGACCCAATGGGATTTGGGGGTGTTACAAAAGATGGTATCAGAGTATTGGGTTGTGAGATACCCTAATATGTGAGTTATGTAGCTCTACCGACGCGGTAGTAGTGGGACTGTCAGGTTATGACAATCTGGATAGTCGGGTTTTGTGAGTCGTGATAGTTGGACGACTGTATGAGTCATTCTTTCATCTAGTCGTCATCAGTGAAGACTAGTATCGTAAGACCTTGGAGCTTCATATGACTTGTATAAGTACTCTATTCTCTTTATGTTCATACATTCATTATGCCATTGATTATACATGTTTTGTTGAAACCTGTATATAACATTAGTGTTGCGATTGATTCATGAATATTTGTCTTCGAGCGTGTGGGCTCTGTGTTGGCTATGATTAGCATGATTAATGTGATTATTTATCTGTTGAGTATGTATACTCTTGTTTGGCTATTGGCTTAGCATTCTGGATTGGCTGGTAAGGCATATTTGAGCCTCGTTCATGATCGGACGTTATTTTTTCAGTATGGATAGAGGGATCCGAGGACGTGACAGAGTGGGTAAACGTTGTAGAGCGAGCCAGAACCCAAATCCTCATGTCTATGTGCGTGGGGATGCCGAGACGGATAAGAGTTCGACTGGTGGTGCTAACTACGTGACCGATTCTCCTTTGGGACATCATACTCGAGAAGTCGATCAGACTAAGAGTGGACACATCGACATTTTCTTGCCTATGAGGGGAATGATGGCCCAGATGGCTCAGATGACGCAGATAATGGAGACCATGCAGGCCTCGATGGTTCGTTGTCCACCACAGCAGGGATTCCAGGTGCCGTTCGTTGGGCAGACTGGGGGAGTGAGTTAGATTGTTGGCAATATCTCTCTTCAGAGGCCGCCTATTATTGAGGGTTCGTCGGAACCAGCTGACTTTGTTCATTGGCTTGAACATTTCGATAAACTCTTCGACGTGGTTCAGTATTCGGTGGAGAGTAAGGTGGCAGTGGCGGCTTACTATCTGAGTAAGGGCGCTTATTCTTGGTGGCTTTATGTGAAACCCACCGATCATGATTGTGTTTAGAGTGAGTTCAAAACTCTCATGTTAGAGAGGTATTATCCGGCTCCACTTTATGAAGCCAAGCTGTCAGAGGTTTTAAACCCCGAATCTGTCGAAGATGAGGGTGTTATTGTTATTGCTGAGAAGATTCAAGGACTTCTACAGTTTACTTCGTCTGTTATCCGTACTGAGGTGGATAAGATCAAGTATTTTAGCAAGAGACTAAACCTACAGTTGAGGATACAGTTTTTCAATCATAATTATAACTCACTTGGTGAATTCATCGAGAAGGCTCTTGGAGCAGAGCTTTTGATCAAGGAGCTTGCTCGGAAGCACCCTTCAGCTTCTTCTGGTGGGAGGACTAGGATTCCGGTTCGTTCAGAGGGACATCGGGATCCGACGTCCAAGAGGTCATGTTCTCGTCATCTTCATGCTGGGAAAGCATCTTCTTCTAAGGAAACGAGTTCGACCATTGTTTGCTTGCACCTTCAGAAATACTGCAGGAGGTTTAGTGCCAGTAGGTCTCGAGAGAGCTCACGGGCCTCGAGAGATTTTGTTACTCCAGTCCGTACTTCATCCAATGGGTCCTATCAGGCTTCTGGAGCCATGGGAAAGGACGGCCGAGGAGGAGGAGCGAGTTTAGGTTTGGGTCTTCCTCGTGTCGATGAGATCGAGGAGCTCGATGATCTGGAAGATGTTGATTTTGGGTATATTTAAGATGTAGCCTTGATTTGTACTTTTTCCTTGTTTTCGGATTGATGTTTGACTTGATTTGTATTATGGTATTGTGGTTGTGAATCATTTTGTTGATGTATCTTGTAACGATAGTATGTGATAATCTTGAGATTTGAGGTCGTTTGATGTGTTTTTCTTTCCTTTTGGTGTTGTACCCGAGATTTTGTGATAATCTGGGTAATTGTTCATTGTGATTCGAGATGTCAAGTTGTGAGGACTTTGGCGTGCGATTGATATGGTCCCGAGGACTATGTCTGTGTTGTAATTATCTTTGTGTGGCGTGAGTCAGTGTTTGCATGGGCGTCTGATGCTAACGAGAATGGGGAAGTGTACACCGATGATTGTAGACATGTTCAATGGGCGGCTCCCGCGAGGTGTGTACGCCGGTGTTATTAGTCATGTGGTTGTACGACTTTCTGGCTGGTCTCTGGCGGAGGAGTTATGATTCGATTGATCTCGCACTGGGTTGAGTGTTTTTATCACTTGGTTTTCGCCGTGTTCAAACAGGGGAGACGCGGGGACCCGAGGGGCTGGCCCATCTAGTCAGACAGAGTTGTTCGTATTGAGGAGTATTCCTGTAGATATTATTTTCAGATCCTGATGGGTAGTTCGTACCCCGAGTTGTGCACCCTGAGTTTCGGGGACGAAACTCTTTTTAAGGGGGGAGTATGTAATATCCAGGGGTAATTTTTTTTCTTTTCGTGTTACTGTTGTGTTGTACATATTCATTTGGAATTGTACAAGGGTTGTTGTATTTGACTGATGCAATGTATATTGTATTGGAATATTTCGGAATCGAAATATTTATACTTGTCGTTGGTTTAGTTTCGTCGTTTGGATGTTGCTTGAGGAGTTTGGATTTTTTAGCCAAGTATATAGTAGCCATAGCGTACGCTACATGTGTAGCATTGCGTACGGTATGAGATGGGTATTATGTACGTTAAACCTATATGGTTACGTACATGATGAGTGGTCGGTTGTAGGAACCTTCCTCGATGTCAACTTTCGGCTGGTAGGGCCGGGAATCTTTCGATCAGATCTCACTATTGCAGTCAGCGGGAGATAACGTACGTTCGGGGCTCAGGATTATGTACGTAACGCAGGTCGCATTTCGATTCAGTGACTTCTAACTGGGCGTAGCGTACGCTATGCAAGGAAGGTAGCGTACGTAAGGTGGCTTAACGTACGTTACACGTTGTGGTTAGCGGCCGTAATGTGCTTGTCAGATCTTATATTTTGGTTCCGTATTTGATCTCTTCATGAACCAAAACCTCCTTTCTCTCCCTAGAACCATCCCTCTGGACTTGTTCTTGATATTTAGCCTCTTCCAACATGTTTTTGATCATCATAACTTGATTTGGAGCATGGAGTTGGAAGCTAGTTGGTGCTCCTTTGGTGTTTGGAGAGTTCTTCTTGTTCCTTATTGGTAAGTTATCTCAATCTCTTGTTCTACAAGTGATTTTCGAGCATGATGATGATGTTGTTGTTGTTTTCCTCGTATAATTGGTGATTGTTGGAGTATATTGTGATTCTTGATGAGTTTCTATAACTTATGATGAAGAACATGATGATTGTGGTAAGGAGGAGTTGTTCTTGATGTTTTAGGATGTTTGGAGGTTTTAATCATGTGTAGGTAGGATTATGTTAAGATTGTTATATGATTAACATAGTCTTGATATGATTGATGTTGTTGTTTGTGTTTCTTGGGGAGATTATAACCATTTTGAGATAGGATTATGAGGAATTATGTAATGATTATCATAATCTTGCAATGGATGATTTAAACTTGTTGATTAATCTGAATTCATGATGAATTGGTGATTGATTATTGTTTAGACATCATGTTGTTGTGTTGATGATGTTCTTGAGGTGATAGTGATAACATTGATGATATTATCATTATAGGAGGATCAATTTGATGTTGTTCTTAAGTGATTCTTGTTGAATTGTTTTCACAAGTGTTAAGAACATTTGATCATATCAACTATTATAGTGTTGGAAGATGTTGGAATTCATAGTTGGGAACTATGATTTTCGTTTGAGGAGTTTAACCGATTCGGGATTGAATCGGGGTTGTTTTAGGTGTTGCTTTCCATTGATTTTATGTTATTGAATGAATCGTATTTCATTCAAGGTTGTTCGAGTGCTTGTGATTATCGGAGGACGCCATTCGTCGTTTCGTGGGAGGACGTTGATCGTGGAAGGACTTTCTCGCCTTCGGTTTGAGGCAAGTTTTATACTTGTACTAGTCAATGAGATTAATGTTATAATATATGTGTATGAATGTGTGTAATATTTCGAGACTCGATCTCTTTATGAATGTTTGATACGACACCCTTCGGCAAATTATGCCAAATGTTATTATTGTTCGTAAATGGCTGGTTCAAGGCATTGCAGTAAGTGTTGGTAATATTGTTGTCGATAGCCGGTTCGCGGTATCGATGTATCGATTGTTGTTGTTGATATTGATGTCGATTTAAGACATAGTTGTGATCATTGTTATTGATATTGGTGCTTCGTTATTGATGTTGTATTGGCCAATTGAAGGCATTGACGTATTCGATTATCATCTTTGTTATCGGTAACCGATTAAAGGTGTCGAGACATCCGTGGTATTGTTGTTATCGATTGACCGTTCTAAGGTAATTGATGTATTGAATTGGGACTATCGAAGACATTTCCCATCCGTTGTATCGTTGTTATCGATTGACCATTCTAAGGTAGTCGATGTATTGAATTGGGACTGTCGAAGACATTTCCCATCCGTTGTATCGTTGTTATCGATTGACCGTTCTAAGGTAATCGATGTATTGAATTGGGACCGTCGAAGATATTTCCCATCCGTTGTATCGTTGTTATCGATTGTCCGTTCTAAGGTAATCGAGGTATTGAATTGGGATTATCGAGGATAGTTCCCATCCATTGTGTCGTTGTTATCGATGAGCCATTCTAAGGCAATCGAGGTATTGAATTGGGATTATCGAAGAGCGTTCCCATCCGTCGTGTCGTTATCGATTGGCCATTCTGAGGCAGTCGAGGTATTTAAATTAGGATCGCCGAGGACGGTGCCCATCCGTGAGTTATTGTTGTCGTGTTGGCAGACTCAAGGCAGCACACTATCATTTCTATAAACTTGGTAATTTTGTGATCGTTGAGGGTTGAGGATTCCAAGATTGTTGTGTTGTGATTGTTGATCGCGTTAATCGGTCCTTAGGGATTGTGATCCCAGGATGGTTGTTTTAGATATTGTTTGTTGTGTCGATCTTTCATTATCCGTGTGTCATCATTCACTTTGGTGAGTCTTTTGCTCCGAATTGGATGTGTTACCCTTTGAGTTTCGTTGTCATGTTGCATCGTGACATATCTGGAATCATATCTGCGTGCCGATTGGTTATGTGTATGATTTTTAGCCAGGCACACGATGGTCATGCGTGGATGTTTCCGCATTGGACCGTGCACACGAGACGTAGTTCGTGAGGCTAATTAGGTACATTGTCCCACGTATATTCTGGATTCCGTATACGGAGTGGACATGTGCACGGACATTTTTCTAGATCGGGCGTACTGTGATGTCCCTCTTGAGCCTTGTTGGTTTGGTCATTCATAGTCCATGTTGTATTGGATATGTCCGACGGTTGGCGACTAGTTGTTCATACGCCGAGGGGTATGTCCGAAAGTCGGGTCTGTTTCTTTGATATCTGTATTGTGATGACTTACAGCTTCGGGCTGTTTGGATTTCAGGCCATCGTGATGATTGACAGCTTCGGCTGAGTGGTTTTCAGACCAACATGATAATTTGGCAGCTTCGGCCAAAGGCTTTCAGACCATTGTGATATTTTGGCAGCTTCGGCTGAGGGCTTTCAGGCCATTGTGACGTTTTGGTATTTCCGTTGGAGCCTTCGGGCATTGTGATTCATATTTATTTCAGCTCTGGTTTGGTTTACCTTCGGATAGTTCATTGTTGTGTTCTGTATTGATGATTCGCCGTTGGGCACTTATGTTCTAACCTGTTGAGCAGGTACTGATCGTATGTCATGGGCATAGTGTTTCACGAGTGCTCGATTCTTACTTTGGTTTGTGAGCATCTCGTATTACCATTATTATACCATTTTATTCTGCCTTTGGATGCATATCATGTTGTACATGTATTTGATATTCATTATCTGGATGACTGACCCCGTGGGGGCGGAACATGTTTTCATATTTTAGGTGCTTGCGAGGAGAGAGTTGAGACACAGGGGCATGACGATGGCGACGAGGCATTCGAGCGATACTTGTCCGAGTTGTTTTGGTGTTCATGTCGGTCAGACAGTTTGTAGTACTCTAGTTTGTTCAGTTGTTGTCATTTTGTATTAACCGAGCAAGGCTCGTGGATGTTGTTGTATTTTTATTTTGGCCATGTAGGCCCACTTTTGTCGTTGAAATTCCATATCGGAATATTATGTTGGATGTCATAGTAGGGACTGCGATTCCCCTTTTTGGTCAGTTTGTTGTATTTTGGTCGTGTTCGCCTGGTGGATCTCCTGGTGTGGGGTCCACGGCACTATAATGACCCGATGGGATTTGGGGGTGTTACAAGTAATTGCTCTTGTATACTTGTACGATGTAGTAAACTCTTGTGTGTATCTCAACACCTTGGAAGGCTTCTATTTAAAGCACTTTGGGGTCATTTTCCCGTTGGAATAAGAAACCTCCATTACGTCCGTTATGCAGCATTTGTTACGTCCGTAACGCTTATAACGTATGTTACACCTTATGCGTAACGGCCGTAATATTTTGTCCGAAATCCAGTAGTAGCTTCTGGCTCACTATTACGTACGTTAATTTTCCATGGATTACGGACGTTATGCTTCCTTCAAGTAGCCTTTGGATGATGACTTACTGGATGACGTCACTTGGAAAAATAGTGGTTAGATCACATATTCAAAATCAAAGCTCGTTACGTACGTTACGACATATACGTTACGTACGTTTATATGTAAATGACTGTTCAGATTTGTTGACCTTCTAGACTATGTTCAACAGTTAAAATTCATGTGTTACTTACGTTATTATAAACCGGTTATGTACGTTAAAGCATGTCATCTGTCATCAGTTGAGTTTAAATTACGTACGTTATACTGCAAGTGTTACGTACGTTAAGTGATGAAAAACATGTTAATTTTGACTTTCTAAACATCATCAAAATGTGTTATAGAAATAATGATCCAATACGAATAAAGATTCAATAAACTAAGTCCATGAAATACATCATCATTCAAATAATAATACAACAATTACATTAAAATTAATGGCTAAACTAATTAATCTAAATACTGTCACGCAACCGTTAATATTAATTTGTTCCGGATAATAATAAATATTTCATTAAATTAATTCCGTTAAAAATAAAATTACCATAATTATATTTTAGTCAAATTAAATCCAATATAATTTGTGGGAAACTAATTAACTAAACGAAATATAATAATGAGTCGAAAAACACAAGGCACAGGCCATGCACTTGACCGGCGTGCCCATCCTCGGCCTTTTAGCCCAAAGAAGCCGCTCGGCCCTTTGCTGTTGCTCTCGTGACGGCTTGCTGCCGGTAGTCCCGACAGCCCTAAGCTGCCGGGTCCGGCCACTTTTCTGGCTCATCTTTTCGTCCCGAATCCAAAAATAATATTTTTCTAATTTTTATAATACACATATAAATCAGTTTTTCAAAAAACAAAATAAATTTATATTATAACATAAATCATGAAAAAATTATGATTCTAAATCATAAAACATACAACCAATATCGAATACACGATCGCATAGACCTCGCTCCGATACAATTGTTGGGTTTTGGTGATTAAAAAGAAGTTACGCAGCGGAAAATAATACTGGTAAAACCGGATAAAAACCGAAACACTAAGTGGATCGATCAAGCATCGTATAAACGAATATAAATTGACGAAGATAAAATTAAAGAAGTCATATCCTCGTAGTCCTTTGATAATTTTATCTTGATGGAAAAAATCTTGAGCCAAGCGTTGATAGTTTCCGATCACCGAAAAACTCCGTTATTTTTCGTATCACGAATTTAATTCGTTAATGTTTGATGAATGATCAAACAATGAATATGTCGAGTGTATCTACATTATCACGCGACGGATATTGATCAGAAAAATTATATATCAACCCGTTCTCTAAGAACACGGCTAGTAATTGATATACTATTTTTCTTCTCTTCTCTTCTTCCTTTTCTCTCTCTAACATGAACAAGGAAAAATAAAATAAAATTTTCTCCCCTCCTTTTATAATGCTCACGGCAGCCTATAATGTGTGTGTGTGTGTGTGTGTTTTCAACTCTTGAAATGATGTGAAAGACTTATTATATATAATCAGGTAGACCCTAGTACTGTGCAGAGTCCCTCCCCAACTGACATTATAAATAATACTCTCCTCTAGGTTCAAATAGAGGAAGCATTCACACTCTTCAAAATCTGGAAGTCATATAGGGTCGCCCCGTATAACACCTTGTATCACTGGGCCGACTGGAAGGATGAGGAATTATTTCCCCTGGAGGTCACAGACACCCAGAACATTGAATTCCTGATCCGCTGGGAGGATCACTTTTGCCGCGAGCTAATCTCAAACTTCTACAAGGCAAAAGTGAAAGCTAGACTCAAAGGGAAATCACAGTCCAGTGACAAAGCTCCTACACCGATCCACCACTCCGACCCTGACTCGGAAGACGACGATGATGCCCTACAAGACGGTCTAAGGATCAGCCGCGAATAGGCCATGGAAGGTGAGATGGCCAAACTCCAAAACCAACAGGGTCAGGGGACTTCTGACAGACAACAGTCCCCTCCCCCGCAACAGGAAGCTGCTCAAGAACAAACACAGGAGGAATCAGTCCCTCCTGTCATCTCTGAAGAGCAAGTTGCTCCCGAACAGGACGCCCAGCCTGTCCACCAACCTGAATACGCCGCCTGCGCCACCCGCCAAGAGGATTCAGTCCCTCTTCCGAATCAGGGGAAAGCTTAGAGTTGTCAGGAGGATTCAGTCCCTCCTATACTTTCGACTACAGACGAGCAACTCAGACATGAGGAATCAGTCCCTTCTGTCTCTGAGACTGAAACTACAACACCACCTTCCGAAGCCCCTGCTTCTGAAGCTCCTGCTCCAGATGCCCCTGCATCTCCCACCTCTGTTAGCTCAACATCAGATTCTGATGATGGTTTTCTGCCCAAGGATAGACCATGAAGACCCCATCATCATGTGGTTCTTCGTCAACTTGGAGAACCTGAGGATTCCAAAAATGCACAACCTATCTCCCAATGCACCGAAGTCCGCATAGAGAAATTCCACGACATTGGTCGCCAAATAGTGTTCTTGCAGGACACCGTCAAGGAGCTGTATGACATTGTAAAAGAACTCGACTGGATGCGTGAGACTGCACAGGACGATCTCCCCACTCTGAAATCCGCTATTAATGCTGTGGAAGACGTGTTCCGCCTTATACCTACATTATTGTGGCAGGCACTCAACCAACTAAATAGCATCAAGAGTGAATCCTGCAATACGAACAAGAGCATCTCAGAGTTACCGAGGCCAAATAAGTTACCGCCCTACAGCATACTAGCAGCAGACTTAATGAGCAGAATCATAAGATCGATGATGTATGCTTATTGGTCGGTACTCTTGTTCAAAGCGTCAATGATCTGAAGACCAAACAGGACAAGTACATGAAGCTCCAACAGGAGATTCATACCAAGGTATCAGACACTGATGATTCCAAAAAGGGGGAAGAGTCCAGAGAGGCTGCCCGAAGATGGAGATTGAAGAGAGACAGAGGAGAGAGATGGATACATCACTGGAAAAGAAGGTTGCTGCTGCAATTGGTCGATTAGCCGCAACCAGGTGAAGTCAAGCTACAAAGGGATACAGGGTGACTAGCTCTCAACCTGAGTTCCAGGATCCCAACATCTCATGGAAGAACAATGTGCGAAAGCCATCCGATATTCTGCTACCCACTGACCGACAGCTTTCAACCGATAATCTGAAGAGTTGGAAGAAAAATGAACTGATGAGATATTTCTGTACTCTCATCATGGATTATGCTCTCTTCAACCGATTCAAGATGCTGGAGGATGCCGCAAATAAATTCTCAAGGCTGTTAGCGGAAGGAAGGCTCCCTCTGCAAATGCTGATGAAATCCAGGCACCATAAAGGTGAATGGCTCACCCATCCGGAAGACTGGATCCTTGCTTGCGATCAATCCCTTGAAGGAAGAAGCATTTATTGGGATCGAGGCAAGGACTCCCTAGTCAACTGGTAGAAAGGAACTGTAAATGATCCTGACCGGAGGCCTTAGATGCACTTTCAACATAGGAGCTAGCCTTTTTGCTGTATTTTCTTTCTTCGGTAGGCTTACCAATGCAGCATGCATCTGTCTGTATCTTTATTTTTCGAGATCTTGTGATTTTCCCATCATTATCAATAAAACTTGGTTTCTTCAAATATTACAACTCGTCATCTATGTTACAGTTTTTATTGCTTGATTATGTAGTTTTGCTCTATTTCAACAAGTACAATCTTGTCAATACTCAAAGCTGTAAGAACTTGTCAATGAACACTTCATAGATTAAGTTTTATTTAATTTAGATTTTATCCTATAATATTGTGCCTACACGCCAATCATAAGATCAGTTGTAATACACTTAAGTCATGTAGGATTTTCATTTTAGAACTTGCCTGTGAGGAGTTCAAATTTCTACACTAAGTTATGAAGATCAGATCAATCGACAGAAGACTTGAAGACAGCCTCTATATGTCCAGAAGAAGGTATCTAGAGGAAGTTTTGGCATTATCAAAAAGGGAGAAATTGTTAGGATAAATATTCCTGTTTTGATAATTGTTAACATACAGGAAAGAAGTCTTAAAGAAGTCAGAATATCATTAAGTATGAAAGTTGTTAGGATTATCCATACAGCCCGTCCATACAGCAAAGAGATCTTCTACAGTGTCCATCCTACAGAGCCTACTTCATACAACAAGAGAAATGGTACGTTGGATAAATCAGTAAGACTGTAGGTGTTTTACTTAGGAAAAGTAAAACACATCCAATAGGACAGAATTAGAAAAAGCATTAAACCGTTGTGAGATAAACATTATTTATTCATAAAGTATTCACGGTTAAAAGCAGTATTTATTGCTGATAGGACAACATTTAATGCGGCTGGAGAGTGACAAGTCTGAACGCTCTGAAGAGCGTTTAATGAAAAGATAGAAAGGATGTTTGAAGCATTAAATGTGATCTTCTTTAATTCAAACATTCAGCAGCATCTAATCAGAGAAGTCAACATCTCACCAACCAATAATGGCTACATTTATAAAGGATACATTTCTGAAGTTATAAATACCCCCAAGCAAGAGGAGTTTACATACTCAAGATAATTCATTCTCGCGCATACTCTGAAAGAATTACTCTAACAATCTAGCTATTGAAGAGCAGTATATTTCATGAGCATATAGCAGTATCCAGGCGAAGAAATATACTAAGTGCTCAACGCAAACGACACAACATACATCGATCGTTCATGAAAGATATAGCTGTTGTTTGGAATTATTCTACCCTTACCATTGAGATTATCATTAGCCCTGTGTGGGCTAAAGATCCTTGCATATTCCGACCTGTGTGAGAAAAAGCGAGTCGAAAGTGCTCAAGTCAATCTGTGTGAACGGCCTAAAGCTATAGTCCTAATATCAATCTGTGTGAACGATACAGACAGGTTTAGATAAAGTCAGTAGTTGTGTATGTAGTGATTTTAATAAACTCTTTACTCATGTGTGGAGGATCAGTGGACGTAGAGGGGTTTACCTAGAACCACTTTAAACTGTGTGTTATTTACCTTCTGTCTGTATTGTGTTCGTTCTACTGTGATTTATTAAGTATACATTGTTAAACCCTGTACGCATCAAGCAAACAGGATAACACACAGTTGCTGTATTTACAGCAACTCACTAAACAGACTTCCACTACGCAATTAACTTCGAAATTGTACAGCTTATTTTATCTTTACCATCTAAGTTGTTTAATGTATACTCTGTGGCCAACAGTGTACTTGATGAAGCACAAATATAAAGCCTTTGAGAAATTCAAGGAATTTAAGGCTCTAGTTGAAAATCAAACTCGTCATCATATTAAGGCACTTCGGTCAGATCGGGGAGGTGAATACATGAGTACCAAGTTTGATGAGTTCTTAAAAGAAGATGGGTAGTATCATAATTCACACCTCAATCAACTCCTCAATTAAATAGTGTTTCATAAAGAAGGAACCGAACCTTGTTGGACATGGCTCGATCTATGATTAACTATACTGATTGACCAATTTATCTGTAGGGACATGCACTACTTACTACCGTGCATATCTTTAACAGATGTCCTCCAAGTCCGTTCCTACAACAGCACATGAGATGTCGAGAGGTAGGAAACCAAGTCTTAATCATATCAAGATTTGGGAATGTCCCGCCTACATTAAGAAGACTAAGGTGGAGAAATTGGAAGCTATGTCTGTCAAAGTACATTTCATAGGATACCCATCTGAGTCAATGGGTTATCTATTCTACATGCCCAATGATCATAGGATCGTCGTTGCTTTACAAGCACACTTCATAGAAGACGAGTTCATTCAGGAAGGTGGATTATGTAGAAATGTTTCTTTGGAAGAACATATTGAAACTCCCGAGACCCGTGCAAGAAGAAAGAACCGAACCTACTGAAACACAACCGATACCACCGCATAGGTCAAGTAGGATATGTAAACTACCTGAGATGTATGGCTACATGAATATGGAGAAACTTGGTCTTCACCAAACACATGGTATCCAAGAGGATGATCCTATGTCATGTGAACAAGCAATGGTAAATGTAGAATCCGTGAAGTGGCATGAGGCCATGGAAGCAGAGATAGACTCGATGCACGCCGACCCAAGTTTGGACTTTAGTAGATCGACCATAGGGCATAGTGCCCATTGGGAATAAATGGATCTTTAACATAAAGATTGAAGGGGATGGATACCTAGAAGCCTACAAAGCTAGGCTTGTGGCTAAGTGTTATACCCAAAGAGAAGGAATCCATAATCAGCAAACCTTCTCACCAGTTGTCCTGATTAAGTCTGTTCGCATGATAGCCGCTCACTATGATTGTAAGATATGGAAAATAGATGTGAAGACGGCTTTTCTAAATGGATACCTCAAATAGGAAATCTATATGGAATAGCCTATAAGCTTCGTGTCCACTTTCGATATTCATAAATTTTGCAAACTTTAGCGTGCAATTTATAGGCTGAAGCAAGCTTTGCAAAGTTGGAATCATTGTTTTGACAAAGCAGTCAAAGAGTTTGACTTCGTGAAAAATGAAGATGAGCCTTGTGCTTACATGAAGGTTAGTGTGAGCAATATCGCGTTCTTAGTATTACATGTACATGACATTCTACTAATAGGAAACGATGTTGAACTGCTCAGTTATGTGAAAGCTTAGTTTTCAAACACATTCTCCATGAAAGACTTGGGAGAAGCTTTCTATATTCTGGGTATTCGCATCTGTAGAGATAGAGCGAAGAGAATATTTGGACTTTTCCAGACCCTCTATATAGAAAAGATCCTAAAGAGGTTTATGATGGAAGATTCTAAAAGAGTGTTCTTACCTGTGCGACATGGTTTAAAACTCTCTAAAACTATGTATCCACAAAGTGAGGAAGACATGATATAAATGAGACAGGTACCTTATGCCTCGGCTTGTGGGTAGCCTCATGTACGTAATGTTTTACACAAGACTGGACATTTCATACGCTATTAGCGTAGTCAGTCAGTTTCAAGCAAACCCAGGTAAACAACATTGGACAGCCATAAAGAACATTTTAAAGTACCTTAAGCAGACTAAAGAAATGGTTCTCACTTACGGTGGTGGAGAATTGATAGTATATGGGTTCACGTACTCGGACTTTGGTGGCGATACGGACAAAAAAAAGTACACTTCAGGCGCATATTTACTCTGAATGGTGGAGCAGTTTCTTGGATGAGTTCCAAGCAAACTGCAACTGCACATTCCACTCGCCAGGCCAAGTACCAGGCAGTCTCGGAGGAATCAAGGGAAGCATTTTGGATCAAGAAGTATCTTGAAGAACCTCAAGTGGTCACAAGCGCAAAGCTGATGGTGCCGCTTTACTGCGATATTGAAGGAGCTGTTGGACATGCTAAAAAACCCAGGTCTCATCATAAGACCAAGCATATTGAGAGAATGTATCACATCATCATAGAGATGGTGAAGAATAGATACATTGAACTGCAAAGGTAAACTCAATAAATAACCTTGCTGACCCGCTTAACAAGCCACTATCGCAGATTATCTTGGAGCGACATCTGGATAATATGGGTATTGAATATCACAATATGTGGCATTGAGTGAAAGTAGGAGATTTTTAGCGTATACCCTGGTACGCCACTCTGAGGATAAGAGAGTTAGGGGATTTATATATGATTATGAATTCATTAATAAAAGGCAGTAATTATTTCTTTATTTATTGTATATCATTGGCGTTCTTGATTTGGTAAATAAATAGAAATAATGTCCGTGCTTTTGAGTAGAAATATTCCACTCCTTATGTGATTAGGAGTCTTGTACTGGAAGTGTTATTGCTTAACTTGTCCGCAAGTTGATAAAACTTCATTGGGTGTTAAGTTTTAATAAAGACTTGTATATCTTATGCTTGGACATGTGTATGTCTTCACTCAGGAGTAGTCAGAGCATTCGGTATAGGTGTACTAATTGGATTAGTATACTTGGATATGACTCACCTTGATTCGGTCACATGGATTTCAATCTAGGATAGTCAATGACTGAATCGTAAGGTTATGATAGGTATGCATGAAGCTTTGACTTGAGGGTTCAATAGAAGATGTCTTTGTTTCATTAAGTTCGTTTAGAGTAGTTCGATCCAATCACCTATCGGTGGGGATCAACCTCGAAGTTCAGCTTAATGGGCAAGCAGTAATCTTTACTGAATACCAAGAAAGGATTTTTTCTCATGTATGTGAACAGGATAATGACCTATGCAGTTAGTGGCAAATAAGATCAAAAGTCTTTGGCCAAAGCGATTGAGCTAGTTGTATTTGATACACGCGAGCTCTATGGTATTGATTTACACTAACGCATGCATAGAGTCAAGTGTAGACATGGTTTGACTTAACCGTGACCCTAAAGCTTGATCGGGACATATCATTAAAGGGTTTATATGCATACGGTATTCATAATAGGTTTTGGAATGATTCCCATCATTCGTTCTCAGTTCGGTTTTGGTGTGAGCCACGGACTGGCTAAGTGTTCCTCACACTCTTTTGATCCTCCCATTACTAATTGAGATGAACCTACAAAGTCGCACATACAGGATTAATGGAGGATTAAATTATGCCTATTCTTTTTGATAAATATTGGACATTGGATGTATAATTGAATTGAATTTATTGGATACATTAAATCGGTTAGATGAATTAAATAATTATTGGAAAATTAGTTTAGTTCAAATATACAGTTTCTTTGAGAAATTAATCATATTGTATTTGATATAATTAATCAATTAGATTAATTAATTAATTCAAATTCAAAGTGACTGACAAAGGTTTATCTACCGGACTAGATACACGGGGTCCAGAACACAAATTAAATAGTTGGACGATTTAAAAGTCCATCATGGACGCCCCATATTATCCATCTCACATGCTGTAAAGTTTACTTTAGCATGTGAGACGATATATATTTATGTATAGGACACTTTTGACTAAGAAAAAAGGGTGGTGTGATATTTATATCACAAGATCACTCCTTTATTTCCTGACGTGCAAAAAAAATAAAAAAGAGAGACGAAAAGTTTAACTTGTTGTTTACTTTTGGGTTTGAGAATTTAAGGTATACACAATATTCTTCTTATAGCCATGTTCTTAGAGAATGAGAATAAAGAGTTTATTCCAGGCATTTTTCCGACGCGTGTATCATAGAGACGTTCAGCTTTTTCGGCATTGAAATTTCCAAAAGCTTCACGGATTAGATTCGTACTCTTCATCATCAACTTAAAGATGTCGGGTCTATGAGGGTATGATTTTGATTGTTTTATTTATTCATTTGTACGATCCTTGATCGATCTTCTTTAGGAGTCGGATGAGCACGGTTTGTGCGACTTTATTTTTCGCTGCATATTCGATTTATGGCCTGAACTCCAACACATAGATGATGAGCCTAGTACTATAGAGAAGAAGTTTCAGGACCAAAGTCCGAGTAATGGCTAGAGGCCATGAAGTCAGAGATGCAGTCTATGTACGACAATCAAGCTTGGAACTTGATAGATCCACTTGAAGGTGTAAAAACCATTAGGTGCAAATGGGTCTTCAAAAAGAAGAAATACATGAACGACAATTTCAAAGGCTGTATTTTGGCTTCCAGTATGGCATAATCGTTTGTCTTACTTTGGTTATGAGATTTTACCTCATTTATTTAATTTGTAAATTGACATTTGTTCTCCATAAGTTTTTCATGTGTGATTGCTATTTTCGCACTCCAAAGACATATCTCCATAATTAATTTTTAGCAAGTCATTTTCATCCTTCATCTCCAAGTTGGAAAGTGAGTGTTGTAGATTTTCTTGTCTTAAAGTTTAATGGGCTTATTGAATGATTCTAAACTCATTCATCATAAATCATATTTGCAAAAGTATACGATGCATTTACACAATTATTTAAGGTTGAGCTTACCTCATCATCACTTTCATCATCTTCTTCTTCTTGTGCCATAAACCACATGTATGATTTAACTTCAATCTCATCATCAGAGGAGTCCCTCCCCAGACCCTACTCAGAGCAGGATATACTGGGTATGTTTGGCCTGGTTTGGTTTTCATCATCAGAGGAGTCGTTGTCAGTAACAGCCCATAGACACTCCTCTATCTTGGTTGCTTTATGTGGTGCGTCTGACTCACCAATTCGTGCTTTCAGTTTGCTTCTCCAAACATGTCGTTTTTTATCCTTTTCTTGTCGCTCAGGATCAGGTAGATTTTGAATCTTAAGATGAGGACATCTATTTACATAGTGTCCAGGCTGCATGCAATTGTGGCATAAGTTAGTCTTCAGAGGATGGTGACTCGAAACTCTCTTTGTTGAAAGTTTTCGGTCTGTATGGAGCATTTTAGGATTTATTGATGAACTTCTGAAATTGATGCATGGCCAATTCCATCTCATCTTGTGACAGTACGTCATCATCATCATCTCCAACAGCCTTGGAGAGGTGCTGGGGTCAGAGATGTGTCTCTTGTCGGATACAGCGACAAGTGTTGTAGTCTTGGAAAGAGACCCTGCGGCCTTCTCTCTTCTATCTATATCATACTCAAATGCTTTGAGATCACAGAATATGTCAAAGGTAGATATCTCATTAATATTACAAGGCATACGCATAGTTGTGGTCCTAATATCCAATGGGACAGGGTCTGATCTAAAGATTTTAAGGTTTTTTCTTTTTAGTACACTTTGCCCAGTTCAAGTTGCTGAGTGGTTTTTGAAATTTTATTTTTCTTTGAGAGATCAGTTCCTCACAAATCTATTGGGTTTTACGTGCATCTAATACAATAAAATATGAGCAAAACGCAGCGAAATAAATTAATGAAAAACCCAAATGAGGATTTTCACGCAGTAATTTAATTAATTTAAAAGGAGTTCGTCGAATTAGCTTAATTCGAAGAACAGATCTGAACCCGAACCAGATGCTTATTAAAATCCTCTTCCACTTTTGGTGATCCACATACTAACAGCTCGTACAAGCCGGATTGCTAGATCCTTACGAGTAATATTGATAAACAGTACAACAAATAATTCCTTGCTCGAAGGATTTGTACTGTTGATCAAAATCAACTAAGGGAAGAAGAGAGAGATGACCGAATCGAATTCACAGATAGAAAAGCAGTTCGGCCGATTTATCTGAGGGAGGGACGATTTTTTGTGTGTCACAATTAGGGTTGTGAGATTTTTCTTATGAAAACTCCTTGTCCAAGACCCTTTATTTATACTAAGTAAACCCTAGAGTCAAACTCCAGTATTTGCTTAGTTGCCCCCGAACATATTAAATAATACAATATATATAACGTAATACCCGGTCGTAATTCAGTCATTATTATTCAGTAATTATCGTTCAGTAATTGTCACTCAGTAATTTTCACTCATTAATGATCATTTGTCACTCATATTCAATCATTGTATTCACCGTTCAGAGTAATTGTATCATGTATCAATCATCATTCATCATCAATCAAGTTGGAGAATCGTGCCGTGTTAATCATCATTGTCATCTTCATAGTGGGTTGTGTGTGAGGAGTAGCGCAGGCTATGAACTATCTTTAGCGCGCGCTAATTGAGTTCAGGTAGCGCACACTACCTCTCAACACTAACGCACGCTAATGTAGTTCAAGTAGGCAGTCCAGAAGGCACTGGATTGCAGTTGGGTTGTAAGTAGCGCACGCTACGAATGGTAAGTAGCGCGCGCTAGTAGGTCGGACTAGCGCACGCTATGCAGTCTGTGTAGCGGGCGCTAAGGTCGGATCATGCAGAGTTCAGTGGCTACTGGACTGATTAGGAATAACTCCTAGTGCACGCTACGAGTAGATATTAGCGTACAATAATCGGTTTCAGTAGCGCACGCTAAATCTTATGTGTAGCACGCGCTACCGCAATCAGATCAGAGAACTGGAGGTTCTGGACTTTCAGTACTGGGCACCAGATAAATTGTTAGCGCGCGCTAACATTTTGTGTTAACACACGCTAAGTACATGGTTGTAGCGCACGCTACAAGAGGTACGTAGCGCACGCTACCGTTGCGAACAGAGGATACTGGACTACCCAGTATACCCGTTAGCGCACGCTACACACAGGAGCTAGCACGCGCTAATCCGAGGATAGTATTTATTGGACAGTGCAGTCCATTTCGTCATTTCATCATCTCACTTCATTCCCTCGGCGGTTTTGGGCGATTCCGGGCGATTTGGAGAGTTTTCTTCGAGTTGAATCCACTAATCATCATCTTCAAGCTTACCATTCGGATTAATCATCATTAAATCATCCCCATCACATCAAATCAAGTTAATAATCTCTTGGATCTAGAATTTCTGATTTTGGGCATTTTCCTTCCAATTTCTTGGTGTGAGCTTGGATTGTTGTTGGAATATGTTAGATGTCTTCATTTTATTTCCGCTGCAGATTTCCGTTTGGATACTCATTTTCATTCAGTGTTGTATATTTTATCTTCATATAAAATATACATGTATTCTGTATTATCTTGGGTGTGTTGTACTTGGAACTCCTCATCGGAGTAATTAATGATATAATATGGTTCGGTACTACAATTATATTATTTAAGTCATTAATATTCATTCGCCTGGTGGGTCCCAGTTGGGGGTCCACGGCACTGTAATAGTCGCCTAGTTTGGGGTGTTACAGAGTTGGTATCGGAGAGTGGTTTTGAATACTGTCTTCTGAGTCGTGTCTCATTTGAAATCATCGTCATCAGACTAGTATCATTGGACTTTCGCGTCACGTATGACCTGTACAAATGCCGAGCCCCTCAGACCGAAAGAACTGTAAGATTTATAACGCCATGGTATAGTTTCTGGCAATAAGAATCACTCATTCATCATTCATCATCCAACAGTCAACAATACTCAGTCATCATTTCATTTTTGATCATGTCGATCATGTTAACTCATTAATCACTCAGTTCATTTCATTACTCAGTTGTTGATCGTAAGGACCGTATCATTAATCTTGCTAACTTGTTCAAGATAATCATTTCAAGAATTTCATCAGATAATCATGTCACCTCAGTTAATCATTCATGTAATCACTGTGTTAGAGCGCGTATGCTCATTTTTATCATTTCATAACGTAATCATAACGAGATACCCATGCGAGATCTATAATCATCATTTGGCCTTCCTACTCCAGTATGGAGAGAGCTGTCAAAGGACGCAGGTAGAGAGACCGCGGTGCGGGCCGAAACTCGGGGAATAATCATTCATAGTCATGAAGTCGTACCCGGGATACAGCTCAATTAGAAGGTGTTTGGGTTGATCCACTCGCTTTTATGCAAGGCATGATGAACCATATGCAATTGCTGTTGGTGATTTTAGTATCACCATTCATTTTGTGTAATTGGAACTAATATGTGAGCTAAGGGGTTTATAATTCGTATTCTAATATATGTTCGGGTATGTGTGGAGTGCACACATATATAAGATCGAATTATAAGTCGGTACGATTATGTCGGGGGTCCGGGGGCAGAGCCCCCGGCGGTGGTTTGGGGCAGCGCCCCAAAAGGTCTTCGGAAATTTAGATTTGGGATTTAGTGATATTTCCGAATTTTAGAGGGAGACTGTGGTAAAATTGATTAATTTCGTCAATTTTGTTAAGCCACCCGTCAACCCTAATTTCGGACCACTAATGACGGCGCCGCTCTCAAAACCCTAAAATTGACCTACTTGTAACCCTAATCCGACATGTATAAATAGGGCTCTCCTCATGAGTCTGAAACACACCCTTTTTCTGACCTCTCGATCTTTCTGATAAACACAAAATTTCTCTAGCAATTTGGCTTACATTTTTGTGCCTAGATTCGTAAGTGTTCCATTGGATTATCCTAGGCTGAATTTCTTGTAACCCGTGCATAGGGTAGAAATATCAGTTCGGAAAGTGTTTACACGATCCATTGGAAAATCCGTATCTCCATAAAAACCCTTATACCCCAACAATTGCTTAATCACCAAAGCGCTACTCTGACCGAGTTAATTGAGAAAGCTCTTACTGATGAGCTTACTGCTAAGGAAATTGCTGAGCAACAACCTTCATCTGCTAGTAAGAAATCAACGAAGTGTAATCAGTCCGAAGGCGGTCAGTCAACCTTCAAGAAGTCTCGTGTGGGATCTACTTTTTCTGAGCGACCTCCTACAACACACTGGCCCAGTTGTTCATCAAAGAGATAGTGAGACTGCACGGTACTCCTAAAAGTATCGTTTCTGATCGTGACGAACGATTCGTGTCTCATTTTTGGAAATCAGTTCATCGTGCTATCGGAACTCAGCTTAATCTCAGTATAGCTTTTCATCCTCAGTCCGACGAACAATCGGAACAAACTATCCAGACATTGGAGGACATGTTGAGGGCATGCGTCCTCGATTGGAAAGACGATTGGGAAGCCCAACTACCATGATTGAGTTCACATCCAATAATAGTTGGCATGCTTCGATTAAGATGGCACCTTATGAGGCCTTGTACAGTCGTCATTGTCGATCTCCTTTGTGTTGGGATGACTTATCAGAATAAATCGGCACCAATCCCGATATGCTTATAGCCGCCCGTGAGAAGGTAGCTTTGATCAAGAGTCGTTTGTTGACCGCTCAGAGTCGACAGGAATCACATGCAGATAATCGTCGTCGACCATTAGAGTTTGAGACAGGTGACCACGTTTTGGTCAAGGTATCCCATTAGAGTGGGGAAAGTTGAGTCCGAGATTCATTGGACCGTTAGGGATTTTGGATCGAGTAGGCGAGTTAGATTATCGATTGGCCTTACCTCCGGCGTTGAGCCGAATTCATAATGTTTTTCACGTCTCTCAGTTACGGAAGTATGTTGCCGACCCGAGTCACATACTTCAATTCGACGAAATCGAGATTGCTGATGATCATTCATATGAGGAGCGTCCTATACGAGTCTTAGAGCGGTGAATCAAACAGTTGAGGAACAAGACAATCCCTTTGGTTAAAATTCAGTGGTCTAGACACAGAGTCGAAGATGCTACTTGGTAAACCGAGGATAGTATGCGGGAGAGTCATCCCGAGTTGTTCGACCCTTAGTTTCGGGGACGAAACTCTTTTAAGGGGGGTGTATGTAATACCCGGTCGTAGTTCAGACATTATTATTCAGTAATTATCGTTCAGTAATTGTCACTCAGTAATTTTCACTCATTAATGATCATTTGTCACTCATATTCAATCATTGTATTCACCATTCAGAGTAATTGTATCGTGTATCAATCATCATTCATCATCAATCTAGTTGGAGAATCGTGCCGTGTTTATCATCATCATAGTGGGTTGTGTGTGAGGAGTAGTGCAGGCTATGAACTCTCTTTAGCGCGCGCTAATTGAGTTCAGGTAGCGCACGCTACCTCTCAACACTAACGCACGCTAATGTAGTTCAAGTAGGCTGTCCGGAAGGCACTGGACTCCAGTTGGGTTGTAAGTAGCGCACGCTACAAATGGTAAGTAGCGCGCGCTAGTAGGTCGGACTAGCGCATGCTATGCAGTCGGTGTAGCGCGCACCAAGGTCGGATTAGGCAGAGTCCAGTGGCTACTGGACTGATTAGGAATAACTCCTAGCGCACGCTACGAGTAGATATTAGCGTACGCTAATCGGTTTCAGTAGCGCATGCTAAATCTTGTGTGTAGCGCGCGCTACTGCGATCAGATCAGAGAACAGGAGGTTCTGGACCTTCAGTACTGGGCACCGGATAAATTGTTAGCGCGCGCTAACATTTTGTGTTAACGCACGCTAAGTACATGGTTGTAGCGCACGCTACAAGAGGTATGTAGCGCACGCTATCGTTGCGAACATAGGATACTGGACTACCCAGTATACCCGTTAGCGCACGCTATGCATAGGAGCTAGCGCGCGCTAATTCGAGGACAGTATTTATTGGACAGTGCAGTCTATTTCGTCATTTCATCATCTCACTTCATTCCCTCGACGGTTTTGGGCAATTCCGGGCAGTTTGGAGAGTTTTCTTCACGCTGAATCCACTAATCATCATCTTCAAGCTTATCATTCGGATTAATCATCATTAAATCATCCCCATCACATCAAATCAAGGTAATAATCTCTTGGATCTAGAATTTCGGATTTTGGGCATTTTCCTTCCGATTTCTTCGTGTGAGCTTGGATTGTTGTTGGAATATGTTAGATATGGATTATCTACCTTAGATAAATATATTCCTACGTATATATTGTCGTATATTTCGGATTTCATGAATATTGGGGTTGAATCAAGAACACTTTGGGGTTGACTTTGATATTTTTGGGGGTTTTCGATTAGATGTTGTCATTAACTCGAATTGTGGATTCCTATGGGATTATTGATATCATTGAAGTTGTTTTGTTGGTTTGAAATACTCATTTTGGAGTTGGTTTCGATATATTTGGGATTGGATATTATCAAAGGTTGTATGTTTGCTAGGTGTTCGCTAGAATGCCCAAATGAGTTTGGATATTGTTGTATCGACGTTTTGAGTTACTTATAATCGTGTTTGATTGGTATGTTGATCGGATTGTTGGTAATTATGTTATTTAAGGTTGTTCGAGCGACCGACACCTCATTTAGGACGTTTGTTCGTGGAAGGACATTCTTCACCGGTGTTGTGTAAGTTAATTCTTACTCGGTTAAAAGGATATTCATTCCTTTCGTTGTTGTTCATTCATAATCATAGTTCATTCATAATGTATTAACCGCATTAAGACTTGTAATTGTCAATTAATCACTTCAATCATGAGGAACGACAGTTCCAATCATTTCATTGAGCTATCATTCATTTCACTATCATTTCATCTTGGTGAGTCATTCTTGACTTTGTCGGATTGTATTTCATTATATTCATTGGTCACTTTTGATCGTGTGACCTTCTGGGTTCATATTGCATGGCCGGGTAGGGATGTGTGGAATTTTTAGTCGGGCACACGATACTCATGTGTTGGGTTCACCGACACATTGGACTGTGCACACGGTAATGTACCTTCGTGAGACTAATTAGGTACAAGGGTGAGTGTGTCCGGACACTCATATTGTGCACGTGCACATTCCATTACGGGCGTATTATGATGCTCCTCTTCAGCGTAAATTCATAACTAAGGATATTTCATGATTTTGTTTATTCAACTCTTGAGGATTGTTGTTCTGTATAACTGACTCCATTGGGGGACATTGTTTTCAGGTCATGGAAAGGCAAAAGCACGGGAAGAGAACGTTGACGGCGAGGAGTCCCAGTGATACTAGTAAAGGGGGCCCCAGTCCTTTCAGTCATTCATGTTGTCTTCATTTTATTTCCGCTGCAGATTTCCGTTTGGATACTGATTTTCATTCAGTGTTGTATGTTTTATCTTCATATAAAATATACATGTATTCTGTATTATCTTGAGTGTGTTGTACTTGGAACTCCTGATCGGAGTAATTAATGATATAATGTGGTTCGGTACTACAATTATATTATTTAAGTCATTAATTTTCATTCGCCTGGTGGGTCCCAGTTGGGGGTCCACGGCACTGTAATAGTCGCCTAGTTTGAGGTATTACATATAATATATTATATTATAGATTACTTATTATTTAATCTTTAAATAAATATAATATCTAATATTATATTTATCTTTCCCAGTTGATATAATTAAAATAATATAATATATAACATCTTATAATATATATTACTCGTTATTTAATTTATTTAATAAATATAATATCTAATATTATATCTTAATTATTCTTGCTTGTCTTTAGTTGCCATTATTTAATTTTTTTAATAAATATAATATCTAATGTTATATCTATTAATTATTCTTGCTTGTCTTTAGTTGTCGTATGTGTGACCCAAAAGACTTATATTATGTTGACAATTATTTAATACTTTATTGACTAATAAGTCATAAGCGGTCTCTAGCAAGACATTATGACTACCCAAATAATATAAGTTTATAATTCATTAAACCATTTAACGTGCCAAATCACTTTGTCACGCGATATCGTAGTTGAATTAAGTCATGGATATTGTCATCTTATTATGTTCAAATGCTTTCTTGATCTTAAGTAGACTGATTTAACCAAATCACTCTTCATTTGAGCATGGCCATGCATTTTCTTCAGTCCTACTTATCGAGGGGCCCAGCAGATATCTCTCTCCCTAAAGAGGGGGACAAATCCCCATCTTGATTATTCATTACCCTCTACATAACTCCCACTAATCCTGATGGCTATCCTTTATGATCACCATGTTTCGGATGACCTTGGATTACATCAAAGTGTAGCAATTATCATGTTGGACTCTATGAAAATCTCGGGCTCAAGAATTTATTGACCTACTATTATGAGATTCACTTATGACATTTCCATGCATTGATCTCAATGCGGGTCTGTCCAATATTGCGTTCTCCAACCAATACTCATAAGTTTGATTTGTACCATACGCATAATCATCCAATGATTATCAATCAAACTTATACTCGTATATTAATCACTTGAGTCTCTACTCTACGTGATCAAACCAGGGACATTTGAATAATCTTCTTATTCGCGAATAACCATTATTAGATTGTTATAATATTAAAACATGCACCTCATTATAATAATCAACGAGAAATAAATGACATCAAATAACCTTATTTAAATGTGACAATTACAAATCTAGGCACATCGAATGTCCTAGGGCTCTATTCTCAACAATCTCCCACTTGCATTAGGACCATTCATTCATGACTTTTAGTCATATCAATCTAGCATGATCTTCATGCTTTACTTGTGAGAGAGGCTTGGTAAGTGGATCAGCAACATTCTCTTTCGTTACTACTTTGCATATATTAAGTATATGTTTGGATCTCTAATTGGGCCTTAACTCTTTAGCTCGCACAATAGCACTATTATTGTTGCAGTAAAGACTTATAGGACCTAAAAGATCCACATTTTCTCCTCGGCTGCATCCAATGCTGCCAGGTACTCATCCTGTAGAATCTATGAGCATGCTTTACTTGAAACATTTCCAACTCACAGCACCTAAATTTAAACAAATACAGAAAACCATTTGCGATCTTAAATCTTCTCTATCAGTTTTGAAACTTGCATTGGCATTGTTGGAAATAAAACGCAGCGGAAGCGGAGTTGGTGAAAATTTGATAAAAACGTTTTACGCATCCACGAGCACAAAACCTATTTAGGCATGCTAATTAATTAACTACTAAAATTAAATAGTAATTTAAATATTATTTATTATTTATTAAATAAATATATTGGTAAATTCAATATCCTAATCTAGATCAAAGATCATAGTAAATTTACCTTTTGAAGCGAAGTGGTTGCTTTCTTGATCTCCTGCTCAAAATCTTCTAGAGTATGATCCCTCCTTAATCCGGACGTTGTCTGGGCAACGAGCTACCGAATCTTACTTGTAAAACAAAGAGGATCGTCCGAATATACTCCCCCTCACAACTATCGATTTTCTTTTCTTCAAGTAATTTCGATTTGTAGCAAAAATTAAAGTGTTATCTGAATTGTGGAATCAAAGACACAAGGCAAGATCTAAAATTAAACACTAAGAATAAAAATCGGAACCCTTGTGTATCAAGATGAAGTCACGGACGAAACCCCCCCCCCCCCCCCACGATGTCTAATTTATAGGCTTTGGACTACTCTAGGGATTTTTAGGAGGATTACGGTTAGGATCCCTAGTGCAACCCAACTTTCTATATTAAGCCCTTTCCTAATATGGTTGAGTTCACTAATATCAGTTCAATCCACTAAAAAATTAATATTACACTTCCAACCCAAATCCCAATTTACGAAATCGGGTTCCTTGTTTAAATATATTATTTTCGTATCTAAGATATTGAATGTCCATTAGTTAATTTAAGTTACTGACAGCTTTAATTTATTAGTATCTTATCCAAAAGTAGTACCACTCGAACCGTATTATTATATCGGAATTAAATCCTCCTGCAGGGTTTAACATAATAATAATTATCGGGCTCCTCAAGGAGACATCATCAACCCGCACGAGTAGGGACATGACTTCTAGTAATAATAATAATTATTATTATTATCGTATAAATAAAATTATTGCCCAAGATACGAAGCTTATTGAGTCAATTACTTTGACTCTCACACATGGTAAATCAAAGCAATAAATATTATAAATACATAATTAAATATTATATACTTAGAATCGAGATTTACGTTCTTCTTACAGTCAGTACAGAAGACACTATCTCACTTCGATCCAGTTCAACGTATGTAAATATGCTAATGCATGCTAATAGTCAAGACCAACTAATCTCAAGCATACACTACAACCTTTCATATAATTTGTCTAATAATTATATAGGTTGTGAATTATTGTATTATTTTATAAGGCATCGATAATGTGATCTTTCGTGTGATACCAACACACCACATTATCTACAATATAAAATATTTATACATTTCATTTGCATAACCATAACGTGAATAAATATGCAAAACATGTGATTAAATGTAATTAATATTCTCATAGGTAGTTACAGGGAAATAAGGCAATACAAGCATAAAGTATGCTTTATATTATACAACCCTAACAGGCATAACCATTTACAGCCAAATCATCTCCCACACCTCCATAAATTATGATCAAATCCTTAGTTCTTCTTGAGTATTTTAGGATTGTTTTCATTGCTGTCCAGTGATTTCCACATGGATTTGATTGGTATCGACTTGTCATGCTAAGGGAAAACGATACATCTGGTCGAGTACAAATCATGGTATATATGATCGATCCAATAGCCGAAGAATATGAAATATTGCTCATGCGGTCTCGCTCATCAGGAGTCAAATGACTCTGAGTCGTACTCAGATAAATGTCATGTGACATTGGCAAGTGTCCTCTCCTGTAGTCCTGCATATTGAACCTCTTCAATATTTTGTTAATGCAGGTACTTTAACTCAAACCAATAATTCTCTTTCACCTATCTCTATAGATTTTTATCCCGAGAATGTATGCAGCTTCTCCCAAGTCTTTCATTGAGAAGCAACTTCCCAACCAAGTCTTTACTGTCTGCAAGGTGGGTATGTCCTTTCCGATGAGTAATATGTCATCTACATATAAGACTAGGAAATTAACTATGCTACCACTAATCTTCTTGTATACACATGGTTCATCTTCATTTTGAATGAACCTAAACTCTTTGACAGTTTCATCAAGACGAAGATTACAGCTCCGAGTAGCCTAATTCAACCCATAAATGGACCTTTGAAGCTTGCTAACCTTTTTAGAATTGTTTGGATGAACAAAACCCTCAGGTTATGTCATGTACACATCTATTAGTCAGTTTTCATTAAGAAACTCTGTTTTGATATCCATTTGCTATATTTTATAATCATAGTATGCGGCAATGGCAAATAAAATTCTAATTGATTTAAGCATGACTACAGGCGAAAAAGTCTCATCATAGTCAACACAATGAATCTGTCTATAACATTTTGCCACTAGTCTAGCTTTATAGGGTTGCAGATTATCATCCATGTCTTTCTTCTTTTGAAGACCCATTTGCACCCAATGATTTTAACACCCTCATATGGATCTATCAAGTTCCAAACTTGATTGTCGTACATGGACTGGCATCTCTGACTTCATGGCTTCTAGCCATTCCTCAGACTCTGTTCCTGAAATAGCTTATGTATAGGTACTAGGCTCATCATCTATGAACGATGTGTCATCATCCTCTATTACGGGATACCCATATCTCTCAGTTTCATGTCGCACCTTATCAAATCTGCGAAGGACTTGTGTACTTTGAACTGTCTCTTCAATTGAATGTTGAGTCTGTTCAGTTTCCATCGGTGAATCGTTGTCTTCTTGTGGTTCTCGGGTTTACTCGAGAATTATTCTTCTCCCACTGTCTCTTTTTGGAAATAAATTCTCTTTTGGCAACAAACACTTTGTTCTCTACGGGCTTATAAAAGTAGTATCCTTTAGTTTTCTTAGGATATCCCACAAATAAACATCTTTCAGATCTGGCTGCCAGTTTGTCAAACACTTGGCGTCTTATGAATGCTTCACAACCCCAGATCTCTAAAAAAGATAAGTTCGGTCTTTTACTAGTCCATTTTTACAATGGTGTCTTTTCAACTGCTTCAGATAGAACACAGTTGAGGGTGAATGCTGCTGTTTGTAAGGCGTGGCCCCAAAATTGATAATGGAAGCACCGTTTAACTCATCATGGATCGAACTATATTTAATAAAGTTCGGTTCCTCTTCTCGGACACTCCGTTATGCTGAGGTGTTCCAGGAGGAGTAAGCTGTGAAACAATTCCACAACTCCTAAGATGATCATCGAATTCTTGGATCAAGTATTCGCCACATCGATCCGATCGAAGGGCTTTAATTTTCTTGCCAAGTTGATTATGTACTTCACTCTGGAATATTTTGAACATTTCAAAAGATTCATGTTTATGCTTCATAAGATAAACATATCTATACCGTCTAAAATCATCGATAAAAGTGATGAAGTACTGGTATCCGCCTCTGGCATGAGTGCTAAGAGGTCCGCATACATCAGTATGTACTAGGCCTAATAAATCACTAGCCCTTTCTCCATGACCGGTGAAAAGATTCTTCGTCATCTTACCCAATAAACAAGATTCGCATGTCCCATATAATTCGTAGTCAAAAGAGTCTAAAAGTCCATCGTTATGAAGTTTAGAAATGCGTTTCTCATTTATGTGACCAAGTCGAAAGTGCCATAAGTAAGTCGACTTAGAATCATTGAGCTTAGGTTTATTGGTTGCAATTTTATAGACTTCCAAAGTGTTGGACTCATCTAGATCAATATTGTAAAGTCCAGTATATAACTTTGCACTAACATAAATCAAGTCATCAAAGAAAATAAGAATAATCTTATTCTTAATAAGAAAACTGTAACCTTCACAATCTAATTTAGAAACTAAAATAATATTCCTATTCAGAGCAGGAACATAATAGCAATTGTTCAAAACTAACAAAATCCCATTGGGTGAAATGTAGCACCCCAAATTAGGCGGATATTACAGTGCCGTGGACCCCAATTGGGACCCACCAGGCGAATGAAAATTAATGAATTAAATAATATAATTGTAGTACCGAACCACATTATATCATTAATTACTCTGATGAGGAGTTTCAAGTACAACACACCCAGGAAATACAAAATACATGTATATTTTATATGAAGATAAAATATACAATACTGAATAAATATGAATATCCAAACGGAAATCTGCAGCGAAAATAAAAATGAAGAAACATGAATAACTGAAAAGGACTGGGGCCCCCTACTAGTATCACCGGGACTCCTCGCTGTCAATGTTATCTTCCCGTTCTTTTGCCTTGCCATGACCTGAAAACAACATCCCCCAACGGGGTCAGTTACACAGAACAACAATCCTCAAGAGTTGAACAAGCACAATCATGATATATCTCTTAGTTATGAAATTAAGCTGAAGAGGGGCATCATAGTACGCCCGTAATGGGATGTGCAAGTGCACAAGACGAGTGTCCAGACACACCCGAACTTGTACCTAATTAGTCTCACAGAGGCACGTTATTGTGTGCACAGTCCATTCTGTCGGTGAACCCGTACACATGACTATTGTGTGCCCGACTAAAAATTCCACACATAACCATCCAGCCATGCAATATGATCCCAGAAGGTCACATGAACAAAAATGACCATGATGAGTATTAATGAATAACAATCCGACAAGGGTCAAGGGTGACTCACCTAGATAAAATAATAATGAAATGAATGATAGCTCATTGAAATGATTGGAACCGTCGTTCCTCGTGAATTGAATGATTAGTTTGACAATTACAAGTCTCAACATGATTAATAAGTTATGAATGATTTATGAATATGAATGAGCGACAACGAAAGGAATGAGTATCCTTTTAACCGAGTAAGAATTAACTTACCTAAATATCGGTGATGAAATGTCCTCTCTCGAACAAATGTCCTAAGGAAAATACCGGTCCTTCGAACAACCTCGAATAACATGATTACCAACAAATGCTCAATATACGTATCAAGCACGATTATAACCTACTCAAAAGTCGATACAACAATAATCAAACTAATTGGGGTATTTTAACGAATACATTGTAAACATTCTTCCCTTTGGTTACAACCAACCCCAATAATATCGATACCAAACCTCCAAGGAATGATTCAACCCAACAAAACTTCATTAACGACATCAATAATCCAATAGGAAACCACAACTCAAGGTTACGACAACATCAATCGGAAACCCCCAAAATAACCAAAGTCAAACATCCATTGGTAGCGTGTGCTAACACCTCTTATTAGCGTGCGTTAACCTTGTGTTTGCACGCGCTACCTGATGGTTGATGTTGTAATATCCGCAATTTCGATTTTTCGGTAATTTTCGTTTTTGGTGGAAGTCCATATTAGCAACTCTATTATGACCCTTTCGTCATTTCGAGAATATTTAATTCTGCACTTTTTGTCATCCGAGTTCGTTTCGGTATCATTTTGTCGAGTTCCGTGTTCTTAAACGGCTTTTCCGCACTTGAATTTGATTCTTGCGAATCTCGTCCGAAACTGTTATTTCGAGTTTCTAGTAAGTTCATTTAATGTTATTATTCATGTTGTGAGCTTTGTATTGGTGTTTCGATCGTGTATCGTGTATTTCGGACGTTTTGGGCCATTTTCATAATTTCCCAAAGTTTGGGGTAATTACTTTCCGTTGTCGAATTTTGAGCCTTCGGGTGGTCGGAATCGTGTGCTCTCTTAGCGCTTGGATTCGTATTTGCAAGTAATTCGTAACCGTATCTTCGATTCATATTCAGGTTCGGGTTTCGGCGTCGTCCGGGCCGTCGGAGTGGCCACGGCCGAGTCACGACCGCACTTCTTGGAGCAGGGCCTGGCCTGGCGGAGTTACGGTCGTAAGGTGCCGGTTACGGCCATACGTGCTCGGCAGAAATGGCTAGACGAATGCCGGTTACGGCCGTAAGTGCCGAGTTACGGCCGTAAGGCCCTGTCGGTTACGGCCGTAAGCGATCGGTAGGCGCTGGGCAGATTTTGACGAATGCCGGTTATGGCCGTAAGGCCCTGCTGGTTACGGCCGTAACCCTGTCGGCCATATGTAGGCAGTGACCGGCCAGACCTCATTTTTTCATCATTTCTTCACCCGTGTGCGGCTGGCGACGGGAAAAATTGGGAAGTAGAGTTTTTGGTCGATTCCACTCGATTTATAAGCATTTTTGAGGATTCTTATCGATTATATAAACATCAAATCATTGTTCTTCGTCGGATCGAGGTAATTTCTTGAAATCTCCTAGAATTTGATTTTTTGAGATTTCTTCTTGATTTTCGTTGTTCGTCCGAATTTGATGAATCGGTTGATGTTAGTAAACATTATTGATCGTGTTCTATGGATTGTATATCCATATCTTCGATTCGTTCAACCCGATTGATGATTCTTAGGTTCTTGAGGAACTTTGAACATTTAGTGTTCGATTAAATGTCTCAAAGAGTTTCTTTCGATCATTGTGTTAATTTCGATTGATATTGTGTTATTGAGTGAATTGTATTTCATTCAAGGTTGTTCGAGTACTTGTGTTTATCGGAGGACGTCGTTCGTTGTTCGTGGAAGGAATTCATCGCCTTCGGTTGAGGCAAGTTTTATACTTGTACTAGTCAATGAGATTAATGTTATCATATATGTGTATGAATGTGTTGTATCATTCCGAGACTTAGTCTCTTCATAAGTTCATTGATATTAGGGGATCGTTCGATACGATACTCTTCGGCAATTATGCCAAATGTTTATTATCATTTATTAATGGCCGGTAAGGCATTCAGATATTCATTGTTAATGTTATTATTGATCACCAGTTCGTGGTATCGATGTATCGGTTGTTGTTGTTAATATTGATGTCGATCTAAGACGTTGTTGTAATCATTGTTATTAATGTTGGCGTCCTGCCATTCATGTTGTATTGGCCGATTGAAGGCATTGTCGTATTTGTTCTCATCTTCATCGTCGGTAGCCAATTAAAGGTGTTGAGGCATTCATTGTATCATTGTTATCGATTGGCCGTTCTAAGGAAATCGAGGAGTTCAATCATTCATTGTATCATTATTATCGATTGGCCGTTCTAAGGCAATCGAGGAGTTCAATCATTCATTGTATCATTGTCATCGATTAGTCATTCTAAGGCAATCGAGGTGCTCAATCATTCATTATATCATTGTCATCGATTAGCCGTTCTAAGGCAATCGAGGTGCTCAAGCATTCGTTGTATCATTGTTATCGATTGGCCGTTTTAAGGCAATCGAGGAATTGAATCATCCGCTGCATCATTGTTATCGGTTGGCCATTCTAAGGCAATCGAGGTATTGAATTGGGGCTGTCGAGGATAGTTCCCATCCATTGTGTTGTTGTTATCGATTGACCATTCTAAGGTAATCGAGGTATTGAATTGGGACCGTCGAGGGCGGTGCCCATCCGTGAGTTACTATCGTCGTGTTGGCCGACCCAAGGCAACACACTTTCTTTCTTGTGAATTTGGTAATCTTCGGATCGTTGCCGTTTGTGATTAATTATGTTTTGGAAGCTAGTCTCGGCTAGTGCTCATTATGGGTAAGTTTGGGGGTTGAACCTTCGCGGTTGGTTTCCCAACACCTACAATTCAGTAGGTCACGGCTATTGGATGGTCTCATTGTGATACGGCTTCGTGCCGTGGCTTCGGCCCTAATTGTGATATGGCTTTGTGTTGTGGCTTCGGCCCTAATTGTGATACGGCTTCGTGTTGTGGCTTCGGCCCTAATTATGATACGGCTTCGTGTCGTGGCTTCGGCCCTAATAGTGATACGGCTTCGTGCCGTGGCTTCGGCCCTAATTATGATACGGCTTCGTGTCGTGGCTTCGGACCTAATTGTGATATGGCTTCGTGTCGTGGCTTCGGCCCTAATTGTGATACGGCTTCATGTCGTGGCTTCGGCCCTGATTGTGATACGGCTTCGTGTCGTGGCTTCGGACCTGATTGTGATACGGCTTCGTGCCGTGTCTTCGGCCCTGATTGTGATACGGCTTCGTGCCGTGGCTTCGGCCCTAATTGTGATACGGCTTCGTGCCGTGGCCTCGGCCCTAATTGTGATACGGCTTCGTGCCGTGGCTTCGGCCCTAATTGTGATACGGCTTCTTGCCGTAGCTTTGGCCCTAATTGTGATACGACTTCGTGTCGTGGCTTCGGCCCTAATTGTGATACGGCTTCGTGTCGTGGCCACGACCCTAATTGTGATACGGCTTCGTGCCATGGCTTCGGCCCTAATCGATACAGCTTCGGGCTGTTTTGGCTTCATGTGATTGTGATATTTGACAGCTTCGGCTGAGTGGCTTTCAGGCCTTTGTGATTGTCTTGGTAATTTCATTGGAGCCTTCGGGCATTGTGATTCATAATTAATTCAGTTCTGGTTTGGTTCATGTCGTGTAATTCATTGTGGTACTCTATAATTATAATTCGTCGTTGGGCATTTACATTCTAACCTGTCGAACAGGTATTAATAGTATGCCTTGGGCATAGTGTTTCACGAATTCTCGGTTCTTACCTTGGTTTGTGATCATCTCATATTATTATGATCATTGTATCGTTTCATTCTGTCTTTGGATGCATATCATGTTATACATGTATTTGATGTTCATTATCTGGATGACTGATTCCGTGGGGGCGGAACGTGTTTTCATGTTTTAGGTGCTTGCGAGGAGATAGTTGAGACACAGGGGCATGATGATGGCGAAGAGGCATTCGAGCGATACTAGTCCGAGTTGTTCATGTTTGTCAGTTAGTTGGAGTGTTCTCGAGTTTGTCAGTCATTGTCATTATGTATTACCCGAGCAGATGCTCGTGGATGTTGTTGTATTTTTATTTTTGGCCATGTAGGCCCATCGTTGTCGTTGAAATTCCTTATCGGAATATTGTGTCGGATATCATAGTAGGGACTGTGATCTCCCTTGTTAGTTAATTTAATGTATTTTAGTCATGTTCGCCTGGTGGACCTCCGGCTGTGGGGTCCACAGCACTGTAATAACCCAATGGGATTTGGGGGTGTTACAGAAGATGGTATCAGAGAATTGGGTTATGAGATACCCTGATGTGTGAGTTATGTGGCTCTACCGACGCGGTAGTAGTGGGACTGTAAGGTTATGACAATCTAGTCAGTCGGGTTCTGTGAGTCGTAATATTAGTACGACTGCACGAGTCATTCATTCATCGAGTCGTCGTCAGTGAAGACTAGTATCGCGAGACCTCGAAGCTTCGTATGACCTGTGTAAGGACTCGATTCTCTTTATGTTCATACATTCATTATGTCATTAATTATACATGCTTTGTTGAGACCTATACGCGATATTATTGTTATGATTGATTCATGACTAATTATTTTAGAGCACGCGTGACTTGTGTAAGTGCTAAGGATCAACTCATTCATCAGTTAACAATCCTCAATCATCATTTTTATCTTGTCGATCATATTAATTCATTCATCACTCAACCAATCTCATTGTTTAGTTAATTCATTCATCACTCATTCAATCTCATTGTTCAGTTAATTCATTCATCACTCAGTCAATCTCATTGTTCAGTTAATTCATTCATCACTCAGTCAATCTCATTGCTCAGTTAATTCATTCATCACTCAGTCAATCTCATTACTCAGTTAATTCATTCATCACTCAGTCAATCTCATTGCTCAGTTAATTCATTCATCACTTAGTCAATCTCATTACTCAGTTAATTCATTCATCACTCGGTCAATCTCATTGCTCAGTTAATTCATTCATCACTCAGTCAATCTCATTGCTCAGTTAATTCATTCATCACTCAGTCAATCTCATTACTCAGTTAATTCATTCATCACTCAGTCAATCTCATTACTCAGTTAATTCATTCATCACTCGGTCAATCTCATTGCTCATTTAATTCATTAATCATCCAGTCCATCTCGCGGTTCATTTGTTGATCTTGTGGATCGAATTTTCAATTCGGTTAACTTGTTCAAGATAATCATTTCAGGAATTTCATCAGATAATCATGTTACCTCACTTGATCTTTCATGCGATCTTATCATATTCCGGCGTCATGTCGACGATCATTTTATTGCATTATTAATGCATTCATTGTGTTAGAGCGTGTATGCTCATTGTCATTATTCCGCCACGTAATCATAATGCGATCTTCATACGGGATCTATAATCATCATGTGACTTTCCTACCTCGGTATGGAAAGAGTTGTCAGAGGGGCATCGGACTCCGACGTCTAAGAGATCGTTTTCTAGTCGTCTTCATGCTGGGAGAGCATTTTCTTCTCAGACGATGAGTTCGACTGTTGGTTGCTTTAACAGTGATAATATAGGACATCGCAGTACCCGGTGCTCGATGCAGGTCGTTGTTTGCTTTCTGTGTGGGAGACAGGTACACCTTCAAAAATACTGTAGGAGTTCTAATGCCGGTAGATCTCGAGAGGGCTCACAAGCCTCGAGGTATTTTGTTACTCCAGCCCATGCATCATCTAAGGGGTCCTATCAGGCTTCGAGAGCCAGATATAAGGACATTCATCACCGGTTTTGAACAAGTTAAATTCTTTCTCGGTAATAGTACAATCATTCATTTCATTTGTCGTTCATTCATTCATATAATTCATTCATCATATATCAATCACGTTGAGACTTATAATTATCAAACTAATCATTCACTTCACGGGGAACAATGGTTCCAATCATTTTATTTGAGCTATCACTCATTACGTTATCATTTCACCCCGGTTAGTCATTCTTGATCCTTGTTGAATTTCGATTCATTATCATTCATTGTGATCATTCTTGTTCGTGTGTATCTCGTTGATTTTTCATGGTAGGATATTACTTCTCACTACTTGTTTTATGTTTCGGGACGAAACTTCTTTTAAGGGGGTAGTATGTAATATCCGCAATTTCGATTTTTCGGTAATTTTCTTTTTTGGCGGAAGTCCATCTTAGCGACTATGTTGTGACCGTTTCGTTATTTTGAGAATATTTAATTCTGCACTTTTTGTCATCCGAGTTCGTTTCAGTATCGTTTTGTTGAGTTCTGTGTTCTTAAGCGGCATTTCTGCACTTGAGTTCGATTCTTGCGAATCTCGTCCGAAACTGTTGTTTCGAGTTTTTTGTAAGTTCATTTAATGTTATTATTCATGTTGCGAGCTTTTTCTTGGTGTTTCAATCGTGTATCGTGTATTTCGGACATTTTGGGCAATTTTCGTAATTTCCCAAAGTTTGGGGTAATTACTTTCCGTTGTCGAATTTCGAGCCTTCGGGTGGTCTGAATCGTGTGTTCTTTTAGCGCTTGGATTCGTCTTTGCGAGTACTTCGTAACAGTATCTTCGGTTCATATTCAGGTTCGGGTTTCGGCGTCGTCCGGGCCGTCGGAGTGGCCATGGCCGAGTCTCGGCCGCACTTCTTGGAGCAGGGCCTGGCCTGGCCGAGTTACGGCCGTAAGGTGCCGGTTACGGCCATACATGCTCGGCAGACATGGCTGGACAAATGCCGGTTACGGTCGTAAGGGCTGTCACTTACGGTCGTACGGGTTCCAGGCAATATTCGGACGAATGCCGGTTACGGCCGTAAGGACCTGCCGGGTACGGCCGTAAGTGCCGAGTTACGGCCGTAAGGCCCTGTCAGTTACGGCCGTAAGCGATCGGCAGGCACTGGGCGGATTTTGACGAATGCCGGTTATGGCCGTAAGGCCCTGCCAGTTACGACCGTAACCCTGTCGGCCATATATAGGCAGTGACCGGCCAGAACTCATTTTTTCATCATTTCTTCACCCAGGTGCAGCTGTCGACGGGAAAAATCGGGAAGTGGAGTTTTTGGTCGATTCCACTCGATTTCTAAGCGTTTCTGAGGATTCTTATCGATTATATCAACATCAAATCATTGTTCTTCGTCGGATCGAGGTAATTTCTTGAAATCTCCTAGAAGTTGATTTTTCGAGATTTCTTCTTCATTTTCATTGTTCGTCCCAATTTGATGAATCGGTACATTATTAATCGTGTTCTATGGATTGTATATCCATATCTTCGATTCGTTCAACCCGATTGATGATTCTTAGGTTCTTGAGGAACTTTGAACATTTAGTGTTCAATTAAATGTCTCAAAGAGTTTCTCTAGATCATTGTGTTGATTTCGATTGATATCGTGTTATTGAATGAATTGTATTTCATTCAAGGTTGTTCGCGTATTTGTGTTTATCGGAGGACGCCGTTCGTTGTTCGTGGAAGGAATTCATCGCCTTCGGTTGAGGCAAGTTTTATACTTGTACTAGTCAATGAGATTAATGTTATCATATATGTGTATGAATGTGTTGTATCATTCCGAGACTTAGTCTCTTCATAATTTCATTGATATTAGGGGATCGTTCGATACGATACTCTTAGGCAATTATGCCAAATGTTTATTATCATTCATTAATGGCCGGTAAGGCATTGAGATATTCGTTGTTAATGTTATTATCGATCACCGGTTCGCGGTATCTATGGATGTCGATCTAAGACGTTGTTGTAATCATTGTTATTAATGTTGGCATCCTGTCATTCATGTTGTATTGGCCGATTGAAGGCATTGTCGTATTCGTTCTCATCTTCGTCGTTGGTATCCGATTAAAGTTGCCGAGGCATTCATTGTATCATTGTTATCGATTGGCCGTTCTAAAGCAATCAAGGAGTTCAATCATTCATTGTATCATTATTATCGATTGGCCGTTCTAAGGCAATCGCGGAGATTAATCATTCATTGTATCATTGTCATTTATTAGCCGTTCTAAGGCAATCGAGGTGCTCAATCATTCAGTGTATCATTGTCATCGTTTAGCCATTCTAAGGCAATCGAGGTGCTCAATCATTCGTTGTATCATTGTTATCGATTGGCCGTTTTATGGCAATCGAGGAATTGAATCATCCGCTGCATCATTGTTATCGGTTGGCCATTCTAAGGCAATCGAGGTATTGAATTGGGGCTGTCGAGGATAGTTCCCATCCATTGTGTTGTTGTTATCGATTGACCATTATAAGGTAATCGAGGTATTGAATTGGGACCGTCGAGGACGGTGCCCATCCGTGAGTTACTATCGTCGTGTTGGCCGACCCAAGGCAACACACTTTCTTTCTTGTGAATTTGGTAATCTTCAGATCGTTGCCGTTTGTGATTAATTATGTTTTGGAGGCTAGTCTCGGCCAGTGCTCATTATGGGTAAGTTTGGGGGTTGAACCTTCGCGGTTGGTTTCCAAACACCTACAATTCAGTAGGTCACGGCCATTGGATGGTCTAATTATGATACGGCTTCGTGCCGTGGCTTCGGCCTTTATTGTGATACGGCTTCGTGTCGTGGCTTCGGCCCTAATTGTGATACGGCTTCGTGCCATGGCGTCGGCCCTAATTATGATACGGCTTCATGTCGTGGCTTCGGCCCTAATTGTGATACGGCTTCGTGCCGTGGCTTCATCCTTAATTGTGATACGGCTCCGTGCTGTGGCTTCGGCCCTAATTGTGATACGGCTTCGTGCTGTGGCTTCGGCCCTAATTGTGATACGGATTCGTGTCATGGCTTCGGCCCTAATTGTGATACGGCTTCGTGCCGTGGCTTCGCCCCTAATTGTGATACGGCTTCCTGCCGTGGCTTTGGCCCTAATTGTGATACGGCTTCGTGCCGTGGCTTCGGCCCTAATTGTGATACGTCTTCATGCCGTGGCTTCGGCCCTAATTGTGATACGGATTCGTGCCGTGGCTTCGGCCCTAATTGTGATACGGCTTCGTGCCGTGGCTTCGGCCCTAAATGTGATACGGCTTCGTGCCGTGGCTTCGGCCCTAATTGTGATACGGCTTCGTGCCGTGGCTTCGGCCCTAATTGTGATACGGCTTCGTGCCATGGCTTCGGCCCTAATCGATACAGCTTCGGGCTGTTTTGGCTTCATGTGATTGTGATATTTGAGAGCTTCGGCTGAGTGGCTTTCAGGCCTTTGTGATTGTCTTGGTAATTTCATTGGAGCCTTCGGGCATTGTGATTTATAATTAATTCAGTTCTGGTTTGGTTCATGTCGTGTAATTCATTGTGGTACTCTATAATTATGATTCGTCGTTGGGCATTTACGTTCTAACCTGTCGAACAGGTATTAATAGTATGTCGTGGGCATAGTGTTTCACGAATGCTCGGTTCTTACCTTGGTTTGTGAGCATCTCATATTATTATTATCATTGTACTGTTTCATTCTGCCTTTGGATGCATATCATGTTATACATGTATTTGAAGTTCATTATCTGGATGACTGGCCCCGTGGGGGCGGAACGTGTTTTCATGTTTTAGGTGCTTGCGAGGAGACAGTTTAGATAAAGGGGCATGATGATGGCGATGAGGCATTCGAGCGATACTAGTCCGAGTTGTTCATGTTTGTCAGTTAGTTGGAGTGTTCTCCAATTTGTCAGTCATTGTCATTATGTATTACCCGAGCAGATGCTCGTGGATATTGTTGTATTTTTATTTTTGGCCATGTAGGCCCATCGTTGTCGTTGAAATTCCTTATAGGAATATTGTGTCGGATATCAATGTAGGGACTGTGATCTCCCTTGTTGGTTAATTTAATGTATTTTAGTCATATTCGCCTGGTGGACCTCCGGGTGTGGGGTCCACGGCACTGTAATAACCCAATGGGATTTGGGGGGTGTTACAAATGTCCAGAATACTGGAGTCCAGAACCTACTGTCCTCTTGCCTTGCTCGCTATAGCATGCGCTACACCAATTACTTAGCGTACGCTACTACACCATTAGCGTACGATAATATCCATTCATAGCGTGTGCTAAGAATTATTCCATTCCAGTCCAGTACCCACTGGACTCTGCCTGCTCGGACCTTAGCGCACGCTACACTGATTGCTTAGCGTGCGCTATCCACACAACTAGCATACAGTACTTACCATTCGTAGCGTGGGCTAATACAACTTAAATTCAGTCCAGTGCCTTCTGGACTGTCTGCCTGAACCACATTAGCGTGCGCTAATGCTTAGAGGTAGCGTGCGCTACCCGTACTCAGTTAGCGCGCGCTAAAGAGAGTATGTAGCGTGCACTACTCCTCACACACACACCACTACAATGATGCCAATTATGATATGCACGGCCCGATTCTCCAACCGGGTCGAAAGATGAATAATAACTGATACACGATACAAAATTACTCCGAACGGTGAATATAGTGAATGAATATGAATGATGACTGATTATTAATGAGTGAAAAATTACTGAGTGACAATATACTGAAAGATAATGAATGAATTTACAGCCGGGTATTACATGAAACTAGATCATAAGTTCCAACGGCTAGTGCAACAACTCTTGCTCCATTGTCGACTCTTAGATCCAATTCCCCTTTCTTCAATTCTCTACGTCTTCTCAACCCCTGCACATTTGTACAAATGTGAGATCCACATCCAGTATCTAATACCCAGGAGTTGGAAGTAGATAAGTTAACTTCTACAATAAATATACCTGTGGCAGTCTCACTACCCTTGGTGCGCTGTAGCTCTTCCAAGTAAACCTTGCAATTTCTTTTCCAGTGTCCTGATTTATTGCAATATTAGCAATTTCCATCTTTGGGATCCTTAGCCTTGATAACCGTCTTAGTTGGGTCTTTAGCTTTGGCAACTTTTGCCATACCTTTGCCCTTGCCTTTGTTTTTGAAAGACTTCCCTTTGCTGACCATCAGCACGTGGCTTGGTTTCTTCTTAATATTTTCTCAATCGTTTAAGCATCACATGCATCTCAGCAATGGAGTTCTCCATATCATTCATATTATAGTTCATAATAAACTGACTGAATCTATCGAGTAATGAGTTTATAATCACATCCGTGGAGTGCTCCTTGGAAAGTGGAGAACCAAGCCTATCAAGATGATCAATATATCATTTTATCTTGAGTACATGATCGCTGAAAGATGTCCCCTCAACCATCTTCCAAGCATAAAAGTCTTGAAAGGTCTCATACCCCTCTTGCCTAGCATGCTTCGAGAAAGTTTCCTTGAGGTGAGCATGAAGCTCGTAATCTTCCATTTCTTCCAGATTCTTCTGAAGTTTAGGACAAACGGTATCCAATATAAGACAACTGACATCAATGGAATCATCACAATATTTCTTCCATTGTCTTTTGGTGCTTTGTTAGCATTGTCAATAGGCTCATAGGGAATTTCTTCCTCAAGAACGTACAACTTTCTTTATTGCTTGAGAACTATTCTCAAGCTCTGGATCCGGTCCAGATAGTTGTTGTTTTCTTTGAGCTTGTCCTTCTGAAGGACGGATCACAGTGAAATGGTGGATGTGTTATTTGATGCCATTCTATTATCTATAAAATTCAATATGAAAAGTATTTAGTTACATTTTATTTCTCGAAAAATACTCCCACTAATACAAAATACCCTCAATTACAACATTTATAATTTTAGTGGGCTTAGACCCCATTTTGCACAATTCTAAACTCAGTTTGGCATGACGCCTAAAATTGAGCTATTTTGTGTGGATAACTCTTAATCAATTACATCATATGTAACTCTTAGATTATACTTATGGGATTTGACATCTTATGCCCAAACATGTTATAATCCCATCTTATGCCTTAAAGTTCAAAACTATTTTAAATTCTTAGTTCATTAAAACACATAGGTATCATCAATACCCATCCTACCTTACTAAGATAATCCGAGCACCCAGCTTTGGCATGACCTGCTCAAGATGATCAAAGTCTTGATAGGTGTTTTAATTGAACGGCATTAAAAAAATTTAACGAGGGATTTTCCCAATCTGCTAAAAACCAATAATGCACGATACATCTGTGAAACAGCTGCTCAACACAATGGCAATGAATCCCGAAACATCGACACAAAATCTAAACGCTCATATGATCACCGGCAATGATCATCCAATACCGATAATATCATCGACATGATAAACTCTAATACGACCAATCCAAAGGTCAAAACGCGATCAATAATACCATCAACATGATAAACTCCAACATAACCAACGAATGATCAACGATAATTAAGAATACCCTCACACGGTAAACTCCAACACGATCAACACAGAACCACAGAAACCGATATACGAACGAATAAAGTTCTCAAAACGACACACCAATCACATATTGTGGATCTCAATAAACATACCCGACTGGTGAACATATCCATTCATACATGGACTGGGAACGACCAATCATTACCCAAAACAACAGTCCTGTACATGAATCTACAACACGCAGTATATTTCTCTTATCCGATCCATCAACCGATCATCCCTGGATAATCAAACTACCATGCTAAAGTTTGAATCTCTTTTCATCGTACCATACTGATGTATTATTCAGTTCGCGAGTCTCTCTCAGAACTTTTCCATGATATGCACTATGCACTATATGCGTATGTATATCAATCGCATTTTCAAAACCAGTTCGAAATCATATACTCTTGTCACGAAGACAAATTTTCGAAAGTTCTTTCAAAAAATTTCAAAACTCAAAACATAAATTTTCGTAAGACCACGAAATCAATTTTTGAAAAATGAAATCGGCTAGCTAATGCCAAGTATTCGATAACAATTCTTTTCGAATACACATGATTTAATAAAATGAAATTATGCAAATGATTGACCACATCCATACTCCTGTATACCAATTCGGTTCGTCACCAATTCCACTGACATTCCATTGTAAAACCACACGATAGAGTTCCAAAATCTTAATGTATTGACTCCGACAAAAACTCCTTTTCCACACATGACTCGTAACGTCGACCATTAACCCATCCTAAATCACCTCAACTATGCTATGACAAAACATTGAAACAAATCAACACAGCGAAAGACTTCACGAGAAGTTTCATTTAAAGAAGTAAGCCAAAACTCCGAAAGGTAGAAACGGAATAGATAAATGATTGATGAAGTGTTTTATAAATCTCAGGAGTTTTAGGAAACAGAAAAGCCTTTTGAAATATTAGGGTCTCAGCCCGTATCTCGTTCCGCATTACAAGAAGTTTACAAAGTAGAAAACCCTTTTGGACCCCAAGTCCTGAGTTATAAAACTATTTCAAAATCGATTGAGTCTTGGCCCAAAATCATTTTCCGTAAAACATCCGTAAAACATTCATTTTAAAAAGTATCATTTTCAAATGCCCAAAAACAGTTCATATATCTCAAAATGAATTAACATAACTACATGTTCTTCTCAACCATCCACAACATTTCCCCAAATACATAACTCCATTTTCCAAGTTTCACCGACATATCGATTTTCCAAAATCTCAGTTTCTCAAGATCATCAATCCTGTCCCAACTCTGTCACCTTATACTGTAACGCATAATATCTTTCTGAATCTCAAAGCATATCAACTTGGAACGGCAATAAATCTCAATGCAATTCAAGAATCCAAATATTTACAGATCGTGAAGCCGATGATTCCCCGTGATACTGGCACATGTCTCAACTCTAGAAAATACTTGACACAGACATTTAAAAAACACACATTTTGCAAACTCAGCTCAACTCGAGAACACAACACAGCTCTATCTGAAGAAACACGTTAACACCATTTGGAAAAGTTTACAACAACCCCAGTACTACACTGGTAAATCACATAACGCACAAGACCGAGTGAACAAAAAAAAGCCAGAGCTCAAACACTTGTCAACCGACAACTCGAATGACACGACAAAAGTACGGCCCAACTCGACCTGACTGCCTAGGTTTTCACAACGTAAGCTCTGATACCATATTCTGTAACACCCCCAGAGCTATCCAGGAATATTACAGTGCCGTGGGCCCCGAGATGGAACCCACAAGGCTGAAGGAAATTTTCACAAACATTTACAAACGCCCAAGAGGCTAACGGCGGTATTATCTATTTAAAACATTCAAAGACTTTATAAACTCGTTTATCAAAACCGTCGTAAAAATCTCATTTGAAACCACAAGGCCCGAAATGCCAAAACTCAATAGTTTAAAAACATACGTTAAGCTATCGCTTACACGTACCAACAGAATAGTTTAGGAAACGATTGCCAAAGTAACCTAAGTTACCAGATGCCAAAAGGCCAATTAAAAATACTCACGCAACGGAAAAAGACAAACAATTAAAAATACCCTAGCAGTGGAATACAAGAACTGATCAAGAAACTCAATACACAAATACATGCTCTAGCTAGTATCCTCCGGAAGCTCATCTCTCCACGACCGCTACAAGCTTGATATTCCAAGAACCTAAAAAGATAGCCCACGACGGGGTCATCCATAATATCCAACAATGATAACCATCACATCACGTCAATAATTACATACCAATGAGATACTAAGTAAGAATACTACCGATGTAATATTACCACCATAACTTTACAAAAATCCACGATTTGTATCCTTAACAATCTAAAATCGAAATATTTGTACTATATTTCAACAATGCCCAAGGTTCTCAAAACATTATCCTAACTCACTGTTACGAAGTTCACTAACTCTGTCCAACCCAATCCATCGGGTAACATCATCACATATCAACACGATAATCGATTGTCCATCAAAGACAAATACCAAAGGAAATACGAAACATACCTCAAGATATGAAATGCCGCGATGAAATCACGTCACTCTAATCCAAGATAAGATCAACACAACATACAGACACGGTCCTAACACAATACCTACAAATGCATACTCATATGACAACGTTAATATGCTAAAATCAATAACAACAATGTATACTTATGGTAAACCCATAATATACATATGCACAATAACAACACATGGTAATCCAAGGATCCAGCGCACACAGCTATAGATTCCCATGATGATCCCGTCGGACCAACGCATGGTGGAAATACCTATCCAACGATCCAGCGCACACAGCTATAGATATCCCATGTTGATCCCATCGGACCGACGCATGGTGGACATATGACAACAATGCACAACTGCACAAAACAACCGTACACAATGCACGACAGCAATGTACAAATGCATGAAAACAACAATACACAAATGTATCACAACATGATCGACACAAATGATAAAAATGATTAGAATACTTGCCCCAAGTCCTTCGAGAGCAATCTCGATGTCTAAACCATCACGAACCATTATCCTCAATACTTGACGGTCCAAAATATCACGTATTGCAGATAGTTCATATCTTCGTCTTTATCACAATGTATCCTCGATACTCAAGTATACCAATAATAAAAGTAAATCATATACATTATGATTTAACTCCCAGAAATCGAAAAACCACATCAAGTCCAAATCTCCAGAGTTCACAATTATAATCATTGCTATACGAATTATAAACGAATGAAACTGAAACCATTCATTAAATATTATAAACTGTGCAAGTAATAACTTGCCTCGATATCGATGAGGCCGTTACCAATTCCTTGTCGTCGTCTACAAACTCCTCATCCCCGACCAAAGCAATCTAGGAACATTCTCGAGTACGACCACAAAGCATGGTTCTAATCAACGATTAATAATCTCAAACTATTACAATAATTGATAAACGACAAGTTCGATAACAATCAACAATCGATATAACCAATTCACAAACCCAACAGCTCAACAATATCTCGATTAACTATAAGTCTGAACAATCCAACTTAAACGATCACGAATTTATAACCACAACACTATATACTACACTGTCTGTTGACATAGCGCACGTTAATCACTTAACATAGCGTGCGCTAAGTCTCTTCCGTTAACGTGCGCTAGCCAGTAAGGTTAGCGTGTGCTAATGCTGTACAGATGCATGCCTTACAAGTACCGATCAACATATGGCGATTATCAAGAACACTAGGTGATTCGAAACCATGTTCATAGCTATCAAAACAACGAAATCTGATATCATTTAACATAAAAACAATCATCCAACTCATAATCCAAGTCATATATTCATAGATCATCTTCTTCCTCAATATCAACATATGAATACCAAGAACCATAACAACACTTCCATAATCTAACATTACAGAGAGTAATCATCAAAAATGACATCAACATCTGCAAAGGAGAAGAAGGATTAGCCAACTTATCTCAAGAAGACGAACAACACAATTCAAACAATAAGAATCATGTCAATATCCATATATCAACAACAACAACATCATCATAATCCGGTAATCCATCTGATAGTCATGCTTATCAACTTGGTTATATGATAATCATCAACTCAAGAACATCAACATTCAATCCAAAACGAAATTGAAAGGTGAAGAGTAATTACCTGTTTGAAGTAATGGATTAATTTCCAAGGTTGAATCCATCTCAATCACTTCCAAGCTTCAAAATGTTGTTATGAATGATCAACTCCACCATAATCCAGTGTTTGGAACTTCAAACATCTCTCTAAGAACTCTCTCTATCGATTACAAGGAAGGAATGGACGAAAATGAAGAATAATAGCCAACTACTCATATATATAATGTACATTACTATCGTACGCTAACATCTTCATTTACCATGCGTTACATGCTTAGCGTGCGCTAACTGTCTTTGTTAGCGTACGCTATCGCAGTCCAGAGGCTATTGCCTTACTTCGTACAATGATTTACGTACGCAATGCCCATGCAATAGCGTACGTAAATGCCTCTATCTAGCGTACGCAAGTGTCCGACCATAGCGTGCGCTACTCATAGTTGACTCGTTTGTCTGTATGCTCCGAAGACGGGTCCACACGCCGAAAGCATCTGACAAGGATAAGATTCCCTTTGCACCGATCTGATGTTAGCGTACGCTAACAATATACATTAGCATGCGCTAATCCTTCACAACAAACATCTGTTGGCCTCGTCGACACATGCGCCGAAAGTGGCCGGGTCCACACATAGATTCCTTCTGATCTGGTTTGTACTGGCGTGCGCTATCCTTTGCCTTTAGTGTGTGCTAACCCTGCACGATAGCATGCGCTATGCTTGAATATTAGCGTGCGCTAATAAGGCTATACTTAGCCATTTTCAGCTATTCTTGTCCAACGTCTCAACATACAGAACACGAACATACGGCAACCGAATACATATAATCCTTCCAACAATATTCTCATATGTTACGCTCGACACACAATATCTTCAAATACAACTGTCAACCAAATGCAGTAATTATACCAATACAGATGTCTCAGTCCTTCAATTATTTTATCCATACTGTACAGATTCCACGCTGTACAACATAACTTGGATCAAATAACATTAAACAATAGTAGTAGAAATTCTGGATATTACAATGGATATGGTAAATTTGATGATATGTTCATTAAAATGAAATGATTTAGTAAACATGGGTTTTTTATTGTAATACATGTGTGTTACTACATATATAGATGATGACAAGTGCAAAGGCATGATTTATCTTTTGGAAATATATTCACGGAGTATGTTGTACTCAACCCTGTATATCTTTTAAAATGTGCAGGTTGATCAGGGGATGTTAAGTAGGATGTTGAGTGAAAACCTTTTGTCTACAAATAATAAGCCTACATATCCTCATATATGTAACTAACAATAGTTTTTTGCTACAAGTACTTTTTCATAATTTTGCTTTCTATGTCCCATCATTTGTAATTAAAGCATTTTCTAAACTTCAAGGCTAATATTATTATTATGTATTTCTACCTTGGATCTAAGTCATTCCTGTGAGATTGATCCCCCTTGATGAGACCTTAATAGATTATTCATGGAAATCCAACCCTCTTTCTTATGAAACATATGTTTCCCCTTTTTTCCCAACTTCTTAATTCCTATCCTGGGTCATGCCCTGGTTGTACGGCCCTTAAGGATAAGGGGCCGTGACAGGATGGATGTTACTTAACTCTTTGGATTCTCTCACTACTAACTGATATTAGCCTATAGAGTCGTGCAACATGATAGACTACGGATTAATATGAGCTAGCTCTATCTTTATAAATAATAGACATTAGATTTCGAATTAACTTCATGGATTTCTGCAGATTTGGAGCTTAAGGGGGCGGTTTTCTTAAGGATTTAAGGAAGCCTTCAAGACCTAGGAGAATAGTATAAATACTATTTCACCTCCTCCCATAAGCAAGGTTTCTGCAAGCTAAACTCTATCCACCAAGAGAAAGGAAAGAAAACGTCCCCTCCTCCTTTGAGTATACTAGTCGCAACCAAACACGGTCCATCAAGGAGGAAGAGATTCTCCCGGTGAGTTTCTGAAGTGTGTGAAGTAGAGAATAATGGTTCTTGCATTATTAGACCTTGAACCCTTGGAATCATACCAGAGCATCAACATCCTCATCAACAAATCGTCCGGGCCCTTTTTGAATATGTAAGGGAATTATTTTTGGCTTCGTCCTTTATTTTTATTACTTAGTGTACGCGGATATTAGTCGATCCTGATAGGGATTCATATGATTTAATTGTCTTTCGATGCATTGTTTTATGGCCTGCATCTTAATAGTGAGGTCGTAAAGAAGTCACCCTTGAGGGGTTGTAGTTGTTCTTTCATCTCTACATCAAAACATTCTAGATAAAAATAGGAGAAAAAATAAAATAGGATGTAGGGCTTATAAATAGGGGACACATACGTTTCATAAGGAGTATGGGTGGAGTTACACAATTAACTTATCAAGACATCATGAAGGGGAATCAATCCCGTGGAAATGACTTAGAATTCAAGGTAAGAATACATAGTAATAATATTAACCATGAAGTTTAGGAAATGCTTCATAGTACATTACAAACGATGTGACTTAGAAAGCAAAATCATAAAGAGTGTTTGCAGCGGAAAAACATGGTTGGTTACATATATTAAGATATGTAACCAGGGCTTAACATCGTTTTTGGACAAAATAATTCCACTCAACACCCTCCATCACATCCCCTGCTCAGCCTGCACATTTTAAAATATATACAGGACTGAGTACAACGTACTCCGTAAACATATTGCCAAAAGATAAAATATGCTTTCGTATTTGTCATCATGCATACAAGTAGTAACACATGGGGGTTTTAAGAAAAAGTCCATGTTACTAAATCATTTTGTTTCATTGCACATATTATCATATTCACCATATCTATAATTATATCGGGGAAGGTGGCCACTTCCCGCGAATGTTAGTCCCCAAGATCGGCCACTCCGAAGAGAGCTCACAATCCCGAGTACTGTACACTAACCTTGGCCAACGACCTTTGTCTAGCTCAGGATCTGATCATTTTATAGGTTTTCAGACAACAGTGATAGGTTCATAATAATCCACATAAAAGTTTTTTTGCATCATAATTATCAAATCACAATTTGCTTGTAAAACATTTCATCAAACTAGAGCAAAGCTCAAATTATTTTCGTATAGAAAGCCCGCCATAATCATTTTCGTATAGAAAGCCCACATGGACAAGTAATAAATGCAAGCAAAATGATTCTTGGCTCTTCCTTACTCTTCAATATGGTGCTCTACCTTTCATCGGAAATAACTAAGTTTAGCGGTCGATCGAGCTTAACGAAGTATGATGGACAACGGACTCGATCTACATATTTGGACTTTAGGATTTTGTATTCGACTTAAGTTTAATAATAAAAGCTATGATTCTCTTAGAGAACCTGAGTCACCATATAACATATACAGATACTAACAATGGTAACCAACACTCAATTCCCTTACACATTCCTTGTTTCGAAAACCATCATCAAACACTTAACATAATAAAAAAACATAATGTGCACAAAGGATGGAATGATAAAGAATTATGTAATTGCATACTAAGAACTAGACAGTGTATCTTATACCACTGAAAAGTCACTGAAGTCTAGTTTTTTGTCCATTTTACGTATCTCAAACATATTAATCATGGAGAAAGTTATGGCTGTTTCCGTGAAGTGTGGCTAAACTGCCAATTTCCGGCGAAAATGGACAAAACGTCATATTAATCTAGAACTCGTTTCTAGCAATGAAAACCCTAAACATGTAAACTCTAATAATCCATATCATACTTATAACACATATATAAAAAGACATACAAGCATGCTTCTCGACACTACGAACTCCATTATATAATCTTTTCTTTTAAAAAGAATGACTACTAACACATTTTTATACATCAACAAATATCAAACATCATCAACATCAAGCATCATCAAACATCATCAGATATCTAGTAACACATTTAATCCACACTCATGTTGCTCCTAACATGAAAATGACCTAGACATGATTTAAAAATCCTCAATACATAACATCATCTTTAGTTACATCAACTAACATAATCAACTTTATAAATCTAACATCATTTCTTTGGATTCAAACAAATTCCTAAAACATTTTACAAAAATCTAACAAAAGCATATCATGTTTATCTTTCCTACATCATCACAAACATCAATTCACTTTGAATATATATCAACATATCAAGAACTAAGCACGATTCTTCCTTTCTTTCTAAAATACCATACATTTTATTAAAATCCCATAAATTCATCATAGTATCATATCATCAAGTAGAAACATATTGTGTAAGAAAATCATAAGAAAAACAACACATGCTTGAGCTACGAACACTAATAATTTCGGCCCAAATTCCAAAAATCAAAGAATGAATAAAACTTGTTTCAAACACCGCCAAGTACCTTAGAATCAACTTAGAAACAACATACAAAGGATTAAAACATCAAACCTAAGTTCCTTAATCAATTTCAAAATTTTAAAGTTGGCTAAAATCTATTTTTACAAAATTTGCAACACCAACGGAGCTTGTTTGTGGAGCTCCAATGGAAGAACAATGGAGGACTACACTTGAGGGGGGGGCAAGATGGAAAAATGTGAGGGAAGAAGGTGAAGTGGAGAGGAGAAAAGGTTATGTCCCTTTTATACTAGGTTAACCCTAGACGTTTAATAAAGCGGTCGAAGAATATTTTACGTTTCGCTCTTCCGCAGATAAAATTACTTGGGTATTGTATGTATGTCGTATACTTAAATTATCATGTCAAACTTACAGCTTAAAGTCGGAGAAAAGGTTCGCGATTTATGGAATGCGAATTATCCGAGAAAATGACTCGACATATAACAAACCCGAAAACTCAAAAAGTAAACTTTCGAAAATCATACTCGCGACATAAAATAGTGTATATAGAAGGCGACAGAATCACGATTTTGTCTATCGAAACATAAAATCAAATTCAAAAGAGAATCCCAAACAGATAACCGAACATCCAATTTCTAAATTAAAAACGTGTAAATAGATCTAAACTTATCCCATTTGTCAAAATTTTATTACTTACTGTTGGGATGACAATCCCTGTATCGAAATTGTCGGGATAAACAAACCCTGTATCGAAAGTTTTGACAAAATATTTTAACAATGTGCCAATCCAGCATACAACAAACAGCTGTATCGAAAAACTGATCAAAGGTGTTAATCTGTATCGAAGACTTCTCATAGCCCCAGCATATAGTGAACCAATCATACAGCAAAGGAGTCTCATAAAGACTAAGTATGGAAACAGTCTCGAATCGACAATACAGCTATCATTCCATACAGTATCCAAACAGGACAAGAAAGACTCTTTGTTATTCGCTAAAGTCAAAGTCCCGTTTAAGAAGATATATTTAAATACTAAAGGGCAAAGTATTTATATATTAAGCCGTCAGAAATCTTCAAACAAGCGCAAAATCTGGATCGTGTTTTATTCAAACACATCATCCCGTTGGAACGGAATCTTGCTCAACGGATCTATCTCAACGGATATATTCAAGAAGGCTTTATATATTCCCAGTCTTTGAAGATCGAATGACACAAAATCAACTACAACGAAGTTATCATCATATACATCTGAGCAAACATATCTCCCAAAGCATACTACTATTCTGAAAGAAGAGGTATACAAGTGCTCAAACTGTGAACAACACATCATCAGCTAAAAGCTCAGAAAGTCAAAGCTATTGTTCAATCATTGTTCTAACCTTGAACAAAACCTATCAGCCCTATGTGGACTGAGAAACCTTGCTATTCCTGAACTGTGTGTGAAGGACTTGCATTGAAGAGATGAAGATTCGGAACTGTGTCTGAAGAAGCCAATAAAGTGAAAGCTTAAACCAATCTGTGTGAACGGTTGAAGGCTAAGATGATTATATCAATCTGTGTGAACGATATACTAATTAGGTTTGATTATAAATACATAGTTGTGTACGTAGTATTTATAATAAACATTTTCACTCCTGTGTGGAGGACCAGTGGACGTAGAGGGGTTTACCTCGAACCACATTAATTACCGTGTCAGTTACCTTCTGCATTTACTGTTTTAATATTTGTGATAATCTTTAAGTATACACTTCATATCTAGTTGCTGTATTTACAGCAACTTATCTTAACAAGACTTCCGCTACACACTCAGATTTGAAAACCGTACAGCTTGTTGTTTAAAACACTTTCCAAGCTGTATCCTGTATACTTAGTGGCCAACAAGTGGTATCGGAGCGGTTGATTCTAGAAAGAATCAGTCGTATTTTTGATTGAATCAGATCCTTAAATCACTTATTTTTGAAAAATAGTCTTTTTCTTTGTTATACCCGCATATGGATTCATCATTGATCAATAAAGTTCCTATGTTTTCTATTAACAAATTTGATGATTGGAGAATTAGGATAGAGGCTCATCTTGCAGCAATGCACGAAGAGATGATTTTTGTCATACAGGATGGCCCCATAAAGATTATGAAGGTAAATACGGCCCCAAGGATTGAAGGCCAGGCTCATGCAGAGATGCTCGAGAAAGAGCACGAACAATGGACTTCTGACGAAAGAAAGCGCGCCAACCTCGACAATGTCGCGAAGAATGTGCTATTTGTCACTCTTGACAAAGGCACATTCTCTAGGGTAAAGAGTTGTAGCCAAGGATATCTGGGATAAACTCAAGTTAATTTGTGAGGGAACTGAGCTCTCAAAAGAAAATAAAATTTCAAAATTAACTCAGAAATTTGAATCTTTTGAAATGAAACCAACTGAAACACTTGAGGAACTTGACCTCAGATTCACTGGAATTGTTGGTGAACTTAGCATTAGGCAAAATTTATACCCAAAGGGAGAAAAACCTAAAAATTTTCCGATCTCTCCCTGCCCGATGGGACATTAAAACCACAGATATGCCTGTGTTATGCAATCTTAGTGAAATATCTACTTTTGATCTCCTTTCTGACCTCAAAGCATTTGAGTACGATATAGACAGGAGATAGAAAGCTGAAGAATCTCCCGCCAGGACTACAGCCTTAGCCATTGTATCCAACCGAAGGCACGCATGCCCAGTGTAATATCCGCGATTTTGATTTCCAATAATTTTTTTCTGGTGTAATTTCATCTTATAAACTCTATTTTGACCGTTTCCTCATTCCGAGAATGATTAATTCTACACTTTTTGTCATCCGAGTTCGTCTCGGTGTCGTTCTGTTGAATTCCGTGTTCTTAAGCGACTTTTCCACGTATGAGTTCGACTTTGTAAAATCACCATTAATTCTTGGAAACTCCAAAAATTCTGAATCTTTTCAATATTATATAGAATCAAGTTATCTTTCCAATGGTTCAAACGGTGAGTCAATCGGAGTCCGGACGAAGGAGTTATGGTCGAAATAGCTAAGGCTGCACCATGTGCCTTTTTGTGCTGGAGCGGGCTGTACCGCGGGCCGCGGCCCCTTCTGGCCGGGCCGCGGCACAAAGGCAGTGTGCTGGGCAATTTTTGGCCGTGGGCCGCGGCACACTCATCCTGTGCCGCGGCACACAGTACAGGTTTGCCTATATCAGGGTTTTCTTGTGGAATCATCCTCATTTCATCACTTTCCTTCTTCCTCTCCTCCTTGGGCGATTTGTGGACAATATTTTGGGCGATTTAGCATCATCAAACTCAAATAATTTCATCTTCTTCAAGTTGTTGTGTGGATTAACAACATTTTTGTGGATTCTTCATCCTAATCAAGGTAATTTCTTGAAATCTCCTAAAATTTGATTTTTGGGAGTTTTGGCTTTGATTTCATTTTCTGTCCGAATTTGATGAATCGGTTGATGTTTGTAAACATTATTAATCATGTTCTATGGATTGTATATCCATATCTTCGATTCGTTCAACCCGATTGATGATTCTTAAGTTCTTGAGGAACTTTGAACATTTAGTGTTCGATTAAATGTCTCAAAGAGTTTCCTTCGATCGTTGTGTTATTTTCATTCGATATTGTGTTATTGAATGAATTGTATTTCATTTAAGGTTGTTCGAGCGCTTATATTTATCGGAGGACGCCGTTCGTTGTTCGTGGAAGGATTTCATCGCCTTCGGTTGAGCCAAGTTTTATACTTGTACTAGTCAATGAGATTAATGTTATCATATATGTGTATGAATGTGTTGTATCATTCCGAGATTTAGTCTCTTCCTGAATTCATTGATATTAAGAGATCGTTCGATACGATACCTTTCGGCAATTATGCTAAATGTTTATTATTGTTCGCTAATGGCCGATTCAAGGCATTGTGATACTCGTTACTAATGTCATTGTCGATAGCCGGTTCGTGGTATCGATGTATCGATTGTTGTTGTTGATATTGATGTCAATCTAAGACGTTATTGAGATCATTGTTATTCATGTTGGGGTTTGTCATTAAAACTGTATTGGCCGATTAAAGGCATTGGCGTATTCATTTCTCATCCTTGTCGTCGGTAACCGATTAAAGGTGCCGAGACATCCTTCGTATCATTGTTATCGATTGGCCGTTCTCAGGCAAATCGAAGTGTTCAATCATTCATCATATCATTGTCATCGATTAGCCGCTCTCAGGCAAATCTAAATGTTAAATCATTCACTATATCATTGTTATCGATTGACCATTCTAAGGCAATCGAGGTATTCAATCATTCATCGTATCATTCGTATCGATTTGCCATTCTAAGGCAATCGAAGCGCTCAATCATACATTGAATCATCCGCTGCATCATTGTTATTGGTTGGCCATTCTAAGGCAATCGAGGTGTTGAATCGGGACTGTCGAAGACGGTGTCTATCAGTGTGTTACTGTCATCGTGTTGTCCGACTCAAGGCAGCACACTACCTAATTGCGATACGGCTTCACGTCGTGGCTTCGGCCCCAATGGTGTTACGGATTCGTGTTGTGGCTTCGGCCCTAATTGTGATACGGCTTCACGCCGTGGCTTTGGCCCTAATTGTGATACGGCTTCACGCCGTGGCTTCGGCCCTAATTTTGATACGGCTTCACGCCGTGGCTTCGGCCCTAATGGTGATATGGCTTCGTGTCGTGGCTTCGGCCCTAACTGTGATACGGCTTCGTGCCGTGGCTTCGGCCCTAATTGTGATACGGCTTCGTGCCGTGGCTTCGGCCCTAATGGTGATACGGCTTCGTGCCGTGGCTTCGACCCTAATCAATAACAGTTGCGGGCTGTTTTGGCTTCATGTGATTGTGATATTTGACAGCTTCGGTTGAGTGGCTTTCAAGCCTTTATTATTGTCCTGGTAATTTCATTGGAGCCTTCGGGCATTGTGATTCATAATTAATTCAGTTCTGGTTTGGTTCATGTCGTGTAATTCATTGTGGTACTCTATAATTATGATTCGCCGTTGGGCATTTACATTCTAACCTGTCGAACAGGTATTAATAGTATGCCGTGGGCATAGTATTTCACGAATGCTCGGTTCTTACATTGGTTTGTGAGCATCTCGTATTATTATTATCATTGTACCGTTTCAGTATGCCTTTGGATCCATATCATGTTATACAAGTATTTGATGTTCATTATCTGGATGACTGACCCCGTAGGGGCGGAACATGTTTTCATGTTTTAGGTGCTTGCGAGGAGAGAGTTGAGACACAGGGGCATGATGATGGCGACAAGGCATTCGAGCGATACTAGTCCGAGTTGTTCATGTTGGTCAGTCAGTTGGAGTGTTCTTCAGTCTGTCAGTCATTGTCATTATGTATTACCCGAGCAGATACTCGTGGATGTTGTTGTATTTTATTTTTGGCCATGTAGACCCATCGTTGTCGTTGAAATTCCTTATCGGAATATTGTGTCGGATATCATGGTAGGGACTATGATTTCCCCTTGTTGTTTAATTTAATGTATTTTAGTCATGTTCGCCTGGTGGATCTCCTGGCGTGGGGTCCACGGCACTGTAATAACCCAATAGAATTTGGGGGTGTTACACCGAGCTCATCAAAGCCCACTCATAAGAATTCTGACAGCAATGACGACATCCTGTCGCAAGATGAAATGGCGCTCCTCATGCATAAGTTCAAGAAGTTTATCAAGCAGTCGGGAAAGACTCCATACAGGCCCAAGCCTGTACACAAGGTAAGTACTGAAACTTCCTCTGGTGATGCTAACCTATGTTATAATTGCAGGAAACCAGGGCATTATGCAAATAAATGTCCTCATCCAAAAGTTCAAAGGTTGCCGGAAGCCGAGCAACAAGAAAAGGATGAAAGAAGTCGTGTTTGGAAAAACAAGCTCAAGGCCCTGATTGGCAAATTAGAAGCCGCCCCCGCTCCATAAAAATCCGAAGAATGTCTTTAGGTAGTAACTGACAGTGATTCATCTGATGATGATTTCGAAGATAAAGCCTATATATGCTTTATGGCCAAGGACATTCTGGAAGATGAAGATAGTGATGATGAGGTATGCTCAACCTCAGCTATTCCCACCAATGCATCTCATACTTTTGCAAACATGAAGAATGAGTTTAAGAACATTCAAATGGCCCATGAGACGTTGAAAAATGAAAATATACAGCTCCAACTTTCTAACTTAGAGCTGAAAGAATAAAACGACTTGCTGAAAGTAAATTATGAAAATATGTCTGTTGATTGTGAAAACAGCAAAGTCGAGTATGAAAAACTCATGGAGAGCAATCATCAACTTGCTCATGAACTAATTGAGACTAAATCTCATAGTGAAAGCAATACAAATGATTTTGTTCTGCTTCAAGCCAAAGTAAAAACTCTCGAAAAACGACAAGGAGAACTTGAGACCATTCTGAAATCTTTCGAGAAATCATCTAAAAGAATGGAAGAAATTCTAAGCACTGGGCAACATGCTCATGATAAAAGTGGCTTAGGATACAGCTCATTTTCTAATAAAGGGAAAACTAGTACTGTGTTCGTCAGGGGTGTGGAACCCATTCCTGTATCGTAAGAAGTTCCAAGTCATGTGAAGGAAACCGTTGCACCGCAAACAGCAAAAGCTGCCATTCCGCCACCTCAGTCATATTCCGGACAGCGGAATCACCAGTCATTCAGACCTGTAAGGTGCACCTAACCGGATGCTCCCCGAGCATATCAACAGCGTCAACAGCCGTTCAGTAGGAAGGCTGTATCCAAATATCAAAGGCCCGCCAGCACGCCTAGATATTGGATACAGGAGCCTCGTCATTCATCGCAACAGCAAGTTTCCGCACAGTATCAACAACACCATTGGGAATCCAACTGGAGACCCAGAAGGCAAGCTGTTAGGCCGAATAAAATGGCTCCACCTCAAAGACGACATTTGTACTGGACTAATAACCCAAAATTTTACATACATAATAATTATCATGGTTATAGCAACTACGTATATGCCCCACGTAGAAATCGCAATTACGGACCTAAACCATCCTACAGTAAACCTATTGCTGTCAAGAAAATCTGGGTACCTAAAGGCACTAACATCCATGGACCCAACAATCAAAGGGGACCTAAATCTACCTAATTTGTTTGCTACAGGACATTTTGGAGAAGGACATCTGGTACTTCGACAGCGGATGTTCCCGGCACATGACAGGAGATAAAAGCAAGTTATCATATTTCGTAGAAGGTCGTGGTCGAAAAGTGCACTTCGGTGATAAATCTAAAGGAAGAACAAGAGGGAAAGGAACCCTACTTGTCGGAAAATTCAAAGTCACCGATGTAGCTTATGTTGAAGGCTTACAGTATAGTCTACTTAGTATTAGCCAGTTCTGTGACAAACAGTTCTCGGTGAAGTTCTATATAGATCACTGTAGAGTCAAGAATATCCTAACCAAAGAAATTGTGCTCACAAAAAGTAAATCAGGTAATATGTATATTGCTGACTGGATGCCTACGAGCTCCACAATTCCATGTTTTGTTGCCAAAGGCACTGCAAATCTAAGCTGGATATGGAACAAAAGGATGTCACACGTCAACTTCAAGACTATCAACAAACTCTCCAGACAGGGAATGGTTAGAGGATTGCCAAAAGTTTCATTCCAAAAAGACACCGTATGTGGACCCTGTCAGAAAGGCAAGCAAATCAAGACCACCCTGAAGAGCAAATCCTACCTTTCAACCCACAGAGTTTTGGAAATGCTACATATAGATCTCTATGGTCCTGTAGAACCGGTAAGTTTGGGAGGTAAGAAATACTGTCTCGTTATTATTGATGATTATTCGAGGTATGCTTGGATAATTTTCCTAAGCAAGAAGAAGGAAACAACATAAAAGCTGTCCGAGCACCTGAAAAAGCTTCAGAATGAAAAAGGGTCGAGTATCGTGTCCATTCGTTCGGACAGAGGTACAGAATTCACTAACCGCTTTATAGAGCAATACTGTTCGGAAAATGGGATACAGCACGAATACGCAACTGCCCGAACACCTCAACAAAATGGTGTTGCCGAGCGAAAGAACATGACGCTGAAGGAAGCAACAAGGACAATGATTGCCGCAAGCAAATTGCCACAGCGTTTCTGGGGCGAAGCCACCAATATAGCGTGCTACACACAAAACCGCTGTATCATCAACAAGCATCACAACAAAACAGCATACGAGGTATGGAACAACAAAACTCCATTAGTTTCGTACTTTCATATTTTTGGATGCAGGTGTTATGTTTTGAACAACGGTAAGGATCAGCTTAGAACCTTCGATGAGAAATCGGATGAAGGGATATTTGTAGGATATTCTTCTATTATCAAAGCCTACAGGATATTCAATAAAAGGAAGCTAACAATTGAGGAATCAGTTCATGTAGTGTTCGATGAACCTCACCATGATTCTATAGGAGTAGAAGATCTTTCTCAGAACATCCAACAACTTTCCATCATAGATCCACCAACTCTTATAGAACCTGTCGTTGACCTAGAAATCAACCCCGCAGCTGTAAGAACTGACGTAGATGAAGCCGTCTTTGTCACCAAGCCGAAACTACAACAACTCAAGATACAGTACGGGACCCCAAATTAGAACCCAACTAAAGATGGTTGAGAGATCAACCACAAGAGTTAATAATAGGAAACATTGATGCTGGTGTTTCTACCCGTAAGAGAATACAGAGTACACAAGGAAATGTACTATGTGCACAAGAAGACCCCGAGTCAGAGAAATCTCCATTTCCTGATTGGAAATCTCTATCCGAGCTTAGAAGACTTAATATGTGCACTATTGCTGTATTCTTAGCCCAATCTGAACCTGTTTCTACCAAAGAAGCTCTCAACAATTCTCATTGGATCACATCTATGGAAAAAGAGATTAACGGTTGTGAAAGAAACAACGTATGGTATCTTGTACCCAGACCTACGCATTAATCAGTAATTGTAACCAAATTGGTATTTAGAAATAAGAAGGATAGAAATGGACTCATTATCAGAAATAAATCCCGACTAGTCGCCCAAGGCTACAGACAGGAAGAAGGCATAGACTACGATGAGACATTTGCTCCTGTAGCCAGACTAGAAGCCATTAGGATATTTTTAGCCTTTGCCACCCATAAGAGCTTCACTGTATACCAAATGGATGTCAAAAGTGCATTTCTGAATGGAGACCTTGCTGAAGAAGTATATGTTGAACAACCACCAGGGTTTGTCAATCCAGAAGGCGAAGACCTAGTATACAGGATAAGTAAAGCACTGTATGGACTTAAGCAAGCCCCTAGAGCATGGTATGAGACTCTGTCCCAGTATCTAACCGATAATGGATTCGAGAAAGGTGTTGTGGACAAGACTTTGTTCAAAATACAGGAAGGTGATGACCTCCTGATGGTTCAAATCTATGTAGATGATAAAATATTTGGTTCAACTAACCTTGCTTTATGTCAAAGGTTCTCTCACCTCATGCAAAGTAAATTTGAAATGAGTATGATAGGAGAACTTAGTTATTTCCTAGGTTTACAGGGATTTTCATCAACCAGGAAAAATACAGCAAGGAGCTTCTCAACAAATTTGGAATGAATACTTCCAAATCATCGTCAACCCCCATGAGCACTTCCGTGCAAATTAGTGCTGATTAAGCTGGAAAGTCGGTTGATCAATCACTCTACAGGAATCTTATTGGCTCACTCCTGTACCTAATGGCTAGCAGGCCTGATATCCAGTTTGTTGTAGGAGTGTGTGGGCGATATCAAGTATCACCTAAAGAATCACACTTCGCAATAGCCAAACGAATCCTGAAACATGTCAAAGGAATAGTCGATGTAGGACTGTGGTATCATAAAGAAGGTGGATTTGATTTAGTTGGCTACAGCGACTCGGATCTCGGAGGTTCCAAGCTAGATAAGAAGTGTACAAGTGGAACTTGTCACTTTCTTGGACCTAGACCTGTGTCCTGGTTTAGCAAGAAACAATTGGCAAACTCGTTTTCAACGGCTCAATCAGAATACTATGCTGTTGGTAGTTGCTGTATGCAGATCCTTTGGATGCAACAACAGCTATCAGATTATGGAATTGAAGCCAAAGAAATGACGATTATATGCGACAGGACGAGTGCAATTGCTATCACGCACAACCCTGTATTGCACTCACGTACCAAGCACATTCACATGAAACATCACTTCATTCGGAATCATGTTGAGAACAAGGATATTCGGCTGGAAAAAGTTCATACAGATATCCAGTTATCCGACATCTTTACCAAACCTCTCGACACAGCAAGATTCTGCATGCTTCGACATGAATTGGGATTGCTACAGCTTAACTTTCTATAAGTTTTTAATGCTTTTACTCAGCAAATTGAGGGGGAATGTTGTAAGACCCAAGAATACAGTATCCACCGTTAGTTATCTGTACACTCAGTCTATCAGAACATCACTGTAGGAACCAAGCGATATGAATTATCCTACAGCTGACGTGTGCAATAATTAAGGGGGAATACTGTACGACCCAAGAATACAAAGATTAATCAAAGTTCAGTATCAATTGAAACCCATATATACATTTTAAGGGGGAACGCTGTATTTTCGCGGATACAGCACATACTATGGGAAATCAATTATCATATTATTTATTTTAAACAATATTTTATGTCCACGTGCCTTGTTATTATTACAAGTCGTTTGCATAAAATGCTTTACACGACATCTGGACATTGGTATCTTCAAAGCCGCGATGTTTCAAATTTTTTATTAATTGTACACCGCCTTTTCGGGCAATAAGGGTAATTTGATAAGTCAGAAGTGGGACCCGCTCCTATTTTAAATTAGATGGATAAGTTGTACCGGTTACACTCAGTCCATCGTGATCGTTCATTCCAAACAACGGTTCCCATCCCTTAAATCTGACCGTTCATTCTCTGAAAACCCTTCTTCGCCGCCCACTATAAAAGGGCTATAAATTCCATTTGAGACTCTTTACGCTTTCTGCATATTGTAAGAGTTCTTGAGCATACAACCTACAAACCTTTTTGTGTTTACTGCATTCTCTTTGAATCCTTTTTAACTTTTCTTCGAGAATCATCATGGCATCTTCTCAGACCTCTTCCATTTCTCTCAAGAAATTCTCCAACATCATTGACGGATGGATCTTTTCTAGATCTGTCGTGCTTGAACGTGTTCGTTCCGAAGTAGATGATGTCGAATCAATGGAGTACATCATCACTAGGATTCATCAACAAGGCCTTTATCGCCTTGGAAGCCACACTGCTGAACGATTTGATGTTCATTTGGTTGAGGAGTTCTACCTCAATGCTGCTGTTAATTTTCTTTCGCTGGCTCAGGGAGGACATGTTGCTGACATCACAGCTGTCATTGGCGGAGTAGAGATCCGTGTTGACCAGGAGCTTCTCCAGAATCTCTACAGGCTTCCTGCTGATGGCCTGACAATGGAAGATCTTAAGACCTTTGGGTCCCAAGAACTCTTGACCGAATACTATGGCTTGTTAACCAGTTCAGCGTCGGTGGAAACGGTTCACACCTCTTGACATAAGAAAAACTTTTGCTTACCTTTTGTCTATTTACATGATTTTTGTTGCCATATTATTGAGAATAGAACAGGCGTTCGAGATGTGCACCAATCTTAGGTTCAGGATGATGGTTGCAATTATGGCCTGTGAGAAGGTCAACTAGTGTCAAATCATCCTCAAATGGTTGTAGGAAGATTATCTACCTTGGATAAATGTATTCCTACGGATTTATTGTCGTATATTTCGGATTTCATGAATATTGGGGTTGAATCAAGAACACTTTGGGGTTGACTTTGATATTTTGGGGGGTTTTCGATTAGATGTTGTCGTTAACTCGAATTGTGGATTCCTATGGGATTATTGATATCATTGAAGTTGTTTTGTCGGTTTGAAATACTCATTTTGGAGTTGGTTTCGATATATTCGGGATTAGATATTATCAAAGGTTGTATGCTTGCTAAGTATTCGCTAGAATGCCTAAATGAGTTTAGATATTGTTGTATCGACGTTTTGAGTTAGTTATAATCGTGTTTGATTGGTATGTTGATCGAATTGTTGGTAATTATGTTATTCAAGGTTGTTCGAGCGACCGAAACCTCATTTAGGACGTTTGTTCGTGGAAGGACATTCTTCACCGGTGTTGTGTAAGTTAATTCTTACTCGGTTAAAAGGATATTCATTCCTTTCGTTGTTGTTCATTCATAATCATAGTTCATTCATAATGTATTAACCGCATTGAGACTTGTAATTGTCAATTAATCACTTCATTCACGAGGAACGATGGTTCCAATCATTTCATTGAGCTATCATTCGTTTCACTATCATTTCATCTCGGTGAGTCATTATTTACTTTGTCGGATTGTATTTCATTATACTCATTGGTCACTTTTGATCGTGTGACCTTCTGGGTTCATATTGTGTGGCCGGGTAGGGATGTGTGGAATTTTTAGTTGGGCACATGATAGTCATGTGTTGGGTTCACCGACACATTAGACTGTGCACACGGTAATGTACCTCCGTGAGACTAATTAGGTATAAGGGCGGGTGTGTCCGGACACTCGTCTTGTGCACGTGCACATTCCATTACGGGCGTACTATGATGCTCCTCTTCAGCGTAAATTCATAACTAAGGATATTTCATGATTCTGTTTATTCAACTCTTGAGGATTGTTGTTCTGTGTAACTGACCCTATTGGGGGACATTGTTTTCAGGTCATGGCAAGGCAAAGGCACAGGAAGAGAACGTTAACGGCGAGGAGTCCCAGTGATACTAGTAAGGGGGGCCCAGTCCTTTCAGTCATTCTGCCTCACAGAAGAAATCCTTTGGTTTGCTTTTGAATTATATTCTGACCAAATAACGGTGTTCCGCAAGATGAAAAAGCAAAGAAGGTCACTTCTCGCATCTATATGGGAAGCATCCATTTTCAAGAAAGGACGCCTTATTGAAAACAGGACTTACGTCCGAAAATTGCCCCTTTCTGCTGACCCAAGGGACATATCTGTAACATCCCCAGATCGAACCGGGAATATTACACGCCGCAGACCCTCTCCGCGAGGATCCACCAGGCTAGACATCTAAGCAACACATTACATTACATACCGACGAATCAAAATAATGAACCAATACACCGATTTGGTCTTTCGACACTGACTTACAAATAAAAATACATAAGCTCATCCAGACTCATACCCACGCAAGGGTAAAATACTTGCAACAACGAACAATAGGACAGCGGAAAAGACAATACAATGGACTCACTAATCAACCCAAAAGCGGCCTTCGTGTGATTAGTATCATTCGTCTTTCATCATTCCTCGTGCCAATCTGTGTCTTGCTCCCGAAAACTGCATGTACCGGACACAATATGATATCCACCCCGATTACTCGGGGTTAGCAAAACTCCACTGTTTCGCTAGTGCAAGTATAAAGTGCAAATACGAGCCATACACAACACATTCCGAGAATACAACGAAAGACTTCCCGAGATATATTTAGTTAAAAATAGTTCAAGTCTTGAAGGCAGAAACGAAGCGAGTAAGCATTTTGAAAACATTTCCAAATCTCGAGAGTTTTTGAAAACATCAAAAATTGAAAATGTTCTTAAGTCCTCGAAAGCCATTTAGGGTCACAGCCCCAAAGTTCATTTTTCAAAATACAATCCGTTCAACAAAACACGGGGTCCACGACCCAACCATTCCGGTCACAAAACACAGGGTCCACGACCCGATCATCCACTTCAATTCACTTACAAGGACACATTACACATAACATATTATTCCTATGCCATTCTAGCCAAGCACCAAGACTCGTTATATAATGTCTCTCGACCCCAAGCACAAAGCATTGTGATACTCCGGACAATATCACAATTAACGAAAACATCAACGTCATCCTCAAGATGAAAACCACAACTGGTAACCCGCGGTCGTACCCCTTAGTATCGACCCCGCACATCCGTCGGACACTCGGGTGGGAAACCACTTCCGCGGCCGTACCCCTTAGTATCGACCCCCAGACATCCCGTCGGACACTCCGGGTGGAAGTTCATCCACACACGCACCCAAGTCCACTTCCGTGGCCGTACCCCTTAGTATCGACCCCCAGACATCCCGTCGGACACTCCGGGTGGAAGGAACAACACACACACGTTCCAAAATCACAGTTGCAAACCACAAGCCTCGAAGGTCAATCACAGTATATATAGTCGAGGTACCTTACTAGAATGGCCAATTCATCCAACACATGCTCACAACCCAGAACTAATACTATCAACAAGAAAGCACACTATTCCAACAGCACCGAACGGCACAACCAATAACACATAAATTCACATAATTCATCGATAACCACATGTCTCCACGTACAGCTTAAACAAAGGATTAAACTTTAAAACTTACCGACGACGTAATCACACACAAAGACATCACTCAAAAGTATTACGATCTTATACTCAACATTAATACATGTATTCAATTAAGCATATTAATTCTCGGAACACACGAGTCGTCTTTAAGAAAACCATGATGGTATATATATCGATACTTTTGAAAAAGATGGTTATGAATATTTATTTAGCACATATCGACGATTAACAACCATTATATCCACAAAACACGTAATGTATGGGCAAGATACTTGCCTCGATAATCGACACCGGACACTCATACGAACACGGCTCAGTCGGGACACCTCGAACACCTACAATTCTCCGGCGAAGACAAAGAATACGCCCACGATCGAAAAGCTTGAAGAAAACGACGAACGGAAGGGTTCCGACTCGAGTTCTTCGCAAGAATTCGACCCTAACAACATATAATCAATAAATCATCGATAATACGAGGAAGAATAATCGTAGAACGCCCGAAAACCCCTCTATGACATTTTACCGGACACCTTCAAGGCGTCGATCAAGAACTCGACCAAAACAACGAATCGATACGATCCAACCATGGAATAACAAGGGAAAAGATGTAATACATCTTAATAATCATCAATCTATCATAATACCAAGTTAAATCGTATTAATCGGACGAAAACAACCAAAATACCCAAAATCCCCAAAATTAGATTTCTAGGAAATCTTACCTGATTCGGTAGATCGGAGGATGTTATAGGAGGGATGATTAATGATATGAGCCTCAAAACTTCATGGATTAAATGTATAACAACATTGCTCCAAGATTCCCACGCCTCCATCCGCGGAAGAGAAGAGAAAGAGTGAGAGAATGCGTGAAAAAAAACGTCCGCAGGCCTTAAATAGGCCGACTGCCGGCCGGGTTACGTACGTAACCGGCCATGGCTTACGTACGTAACCGGCCATGGCCGAACACACTGCCTGGAAATGCCGGAAACGTTACGTACCTTACCGGCCAGGGCCTTACGTACGTAATGGCCGACCACTACCGTACGTTACTCGGCCAGGGCCGGCCTGGCTCGAGCATGCCCGGCCATGACTCGGCCGGGACCAACTCCGACGGCCCGAACGACCCCGAAACCCGAACCTGAGTACGAATCGAAGATACGGTTACGAAGTACTCGCAAAGACGAATCCGAGCACTAAGAGAACACATGATTCCGACCACCCGAAGGCTCGGAATTCGACAATGGAAGTAATTACCCAAAACTTTGGGAAATTACGAAAATGGCCCAAAACGTCCGAAAATCACGATACGCGATCGAAACACCAAACCAAAGCTCGCAACATGAATAATAACATGAAATGAAATTACGAGAAACTCGAAACAACAGTTTCGGATGAGATTCGCAAGAATCGAACTCAAGTGCGGAAAAGTCGCTAAAAAGCTCGGAACTCAACAAAACAATACCGAAACGAACTCGGATGACGAAAAGTGCAGAATTAATCATTCTCGAAATGACGAAACGGTCATGAGCGAGTCGTCAAAACGGACTCCGGCCGAAAAAAAATTTTACCGGAAATCGAAAATTGCGGATATTACATTCTACCCTCCTTAAAAGAAGTTTCGTCCCGAAACTTAAAACAAGTAGGGAGAAGCAATATCCCGCCAGGAAAACTCAACGAGATACGCAAGGAAACACGTAACTTACGCCCATCGGCGAAACGTTACAAGCAACGCAAAGGAATATACGGCGTGAAAACACGCTCCACGACGACCAACACAACGTCGCCGTTAGGGATATAACAAAACCAACAAGTAACAAGCGTCATCAAATGGATAATACAATCAAGTCAATTATCCGAACAATCACAAAACACAACGGACGAAAATCAATACGATTGACCAACCCAACGGTACATCAATCAAAACGCGAGCCAATCGCTGAACAAATACAGAATTCCACCGCCCAAGGGTTGGAAGATCGAAAGCGAGACTAATTTTCCGAACTTGGAAATGTCACAACGATATATAGATCAATTTGGGACAATATCAGAACTCGCTTGAATGACAAAGGTGAGAAACAACACCAGGTCAGAAGCGTCAACGAACACAGTCGAGTCGATACGGTTGGACGAAACAGAAGAGAAAGAAAGAAAAATGCGGTTATTACATCATATCACCTTTAAAAGAGGTTTCGTCCTGAAACCTAAACAACGAGAACGAAGTGCTGGAATAGCAACCTTCCCGACCATATCCTCTTGGTCCACATCCAATCTTCATGGCCATTAGTATCGTGGTCACGACTGTGTCCTCTGCCCATCGGCATACTAAGCGGATTCCCACTCAATACGATTGCACAACTTCGCAAAATATTATACTAAAGTACCAACTCAGCACGACATATCACATAAGGTAACCAATAACAACTCGAAAAGAAAATCCACGAGGTATCCTTTTAAAGGAAATCTTTTGAAAATCCTTGGATTTGTATATCTATTTAAAATAAACTTTAAAAGTACTTTTGGTACCTCGGGTTGTTTCATCAAAACTTGTAAAAAAAAAAAAACATACTTTAACCGTCTCATTTGAAATCATTTGAAGTCATCATGCCTCTACGTATCATCATCACCGTTAACAACTAACAAGTTAACCATGCAAGATCATCAAATAATTCTTACATACTCTAACATTTCCAATTCCGAGTTTGAACTTACATCGAGTGAGATTTTTCATCTTTCACTATATTTTTTTAAAATAAAAATCGCATTGGTTTTTGAAATAAAATATTTTTATGGTGTGAAAGATTTTTGAAAATCATTCACTCGAATTATTTGAAAATACAACAATACGTTAAAAATCATTTTCGAAAATTCTCCCAACACTTCACAAACATCAACGATGGTAATATTTTACAAAATGTCTACATGTACTTTAAAACAACTCTTTTAAATACCATCGAGGTTTTATTTGAGAATCCAAGGCCGGCTTGCCAATTCCAAATAATTTTCAAAGTATACACGGAGCCGCCGATTAATCGAACCGTCAAAACTTTGTGAAGTTTCCAGAAAGTGTTTTTGAACACACACAGCAGACATAATTTATCAATTCATCAAACACAATCAAATATCACCTAGCAATACGAAAAGTCTTAACACACATTCACGCACAACAGTTGTTATCACTAGACACCACGTAGAGAATACAACTACAGGTGATTGGCCGCAAAAGTTAGACCTGACGGCTATAACGCGGTTCCATAGCCTCTGCCCAGTTTGATTAGCGCGCGTTACAACAAAGATTAACGTGTGCTAAACACGCCACGTTAGCGCGCGTTAGGCTCGTATTAAGCCTGTGCTAACTGCTCTAATCACCAACACGATTGCAACCATATATGAGGTGATACTAGACTCGAAGGTTACAAATAAGCAACAACATACGAGTCTAAATGTCATCGATTCACATAATTATAACATCTCACAAGCAACCATCAAAAGAAAATCATCCTACAAAAATGAAAATTTTACTTCTCAATAAAGAGGACTATCACGACACATACATACCGATGGACTCAACATTCACGTCACTATTTTAATCATAAAACTGGCACCACTGCTCAACAACGAGAGCATCATCAATACGCATCTTCTGACCAACATTCATGAAACCGAAAAGTTACAAACGAGAGTCACGTCTTGAGTATATTTTGAAGACCTTATTTGAGTTAAAAACTCGGGTTTTGAAAACTTATAGTATGAGATGAGAATGAAATATCGGTAGTTTGAAGTCTAAAAATTTTTGACCTTGAGGTCATCATACAAAAATCAAAATTTTTCCTCCCTTGGAGAACATTTTAAAAATTTACGTGGCTCCCCGGAAGCCTTCGAAACTAAAAATTCCAAGGTTGTTGCTCTTGCAAGCAAAACAATTCATACAAGGATACATTTGGCCATGTCATTCTTCATTCTACCACAAAACGGGAATTAACAAATATATGTCACTTACTCACGATGCACCTTCAAATACTACTACATAACACAGAATCAAACAGGCTCGTATAGCTCGTGGTACAACATGTAGTAGGGAGACTTACATCCACAGATCGCACGAAGATGATGGCTGCACCTTGATACTAATCATGGCCGACATCCCAGACGACGCGTCGCGACACGACTCAGTGACAAAATCGACAATACAAGACTCAACAACACATAACTCGACCCGACACCTAGGTTTCCTCAACCTAAGCTCTGATACCATAAATGTAACATCCCCAGATCGAACCGGGAATATTACACGCCGCAGACCCTCTCCGCGAGGATCCACCAGGCTAGACATCTAAGCAACACATTACATTACATACCGACGAATCAAAATAACGAACCAATACACCGATTTGGTCTTTCGACACTGACTTACAAATAAAAATACATAAGCTCATCCAGACTCATACCCACGCAAGGGTAAAATACTTGTAACAACGAACAATAGGACAGCGGAAAAGACAATACAATGGACTCCGACTAATCGAACCCAAAAGCGCCTTCGTGTGATTAGTATCATTCGTCTTTCATCATTCCTCGTGCCGATCTCGTGTCTTGCTCCCGAAAACTGCATGTACCTGGACACAATACAGATATCCACCCCCCGATTACTCGGGGGTTAGCAAAACTCCACTGTTTCGCTAGTGCAAGTATAAAGTGCAAATACGAGCCATACACAACACATTCCGAGAATACAACGAAAGACTTCCCGAGATATATTTAGTTAAAAATAGTTCAAGTCTTGAAGGCAGAAACGAAGCGAGTAAGCATTTTGAAAACATTTCCAAATCTCGGGAGTTTTTGAAAACATCAAAAATTGAAAATGTTCTTAAGTCCTCGAAAGCCATTTAGGGTCACAGCCCCAAAGTTCATTTTTCAAAATACAATCCGTTCAACAAAACACGGGGTCCACGACCCAACCATTCCGGTCACAAAACACAGGGTCCACGACCCGATCATCCACTTCAATTCACTTACAAGGACACATTACACATAACATATTATTCCTATGCCATTCTAGCCAAGCACCAAGACTCGTTATATAATGTCTCTCGAAGCACAAAGCATTGTGATACTCCTGACAATATCACAATTAACGAAAACATCAACGTCATCCTCAAGATGAAAACCACAATCGGTAACCCGCGGTCGTACCCCTTAGTATCGACCCCGCACATCCCGTCGGACACTCGGGTGGGAAACCACTTCGCGGCCGTACCCCTTAGTATCGACCCCGGACATCCCGTCGGACACTCCGGGTGGAAGTTCATCCACACACGCACCCAAGTCCACTTCCGTGGCCGTACCCCTTAGTATCGACCCCCAGACATCCCGTCGGACACTCCGGGTGGAAGGAACAACACACACACACGTTCCAAAATCACAGTTGCAAACCACAAGCCTCGAAGGTCAATCACAGTATATATAGTCGAGGTACCTTACTAGAATGGCCAATTCATCCAACACATGCTCACAACCCAGAACTAATACTATCAACAAGAAAGCACACTATTCCAACAGCACCGAACGGCACAACCAATAACACATAAATTCACATAATTCATCGATAACCACATGTCTCCACGTACATCTTAAACAAAGGATTAAACTTCAAAACTTACCGACGACGTAATCACACACAAAGACATCACTCAAAAGTATTACGATCTTATACTCAACATTAATACATGTATTCAATTAAGCATATTAATTCTCGGAACACACGAGTCGTCTTTAAGAAAACCATGATGGTATATATATCGATACTTTTGAAAAAGATGGTTATGAATATTTATTTAGCACATATCGACGATTAACAACCATTATATCCACAAAACACGTAATGTATGGGCAAGATACTTGCCTCGATAATCGACACCGGACACTCATACGAACACGGCTCAGTCGAGACACCTCGAACACCTACAATTCTCCGGCGAAGACAAAGAATACGCCCACGATCGAAAAGCTTGAAGAAAACGACGAACGGAAGGGTTCCGACTCGAGTTCTTCGCAAGAATTCGACCCTAACAACATATAATCAATAAATCATCGATAATACGAGGAAGAATAATCGTAGAACGCCCGAAAACCCCTCTATGACATTTTACCGGACACCTTCAAGGCGTCGATCAAGAACTCGACCAAAACAACGAATCGATGCGATCCAACCATGGAATAACAAGGGAAAAGATGTAATACATCTTAATAATCATCAATCTATCATAATACCAAGTTAAATCGGATTAATCGGACGAAAACAACCAAAATACCCAAAATCCCCAAAATTAGATTTCTAGGAAATCTGACCTGATTCGGTAGATCGGAGGATGTTATAGGAGGGATGATTGATGATATGAGCCTCAAAACTTCATGGATTAAATGTATAACAACATTGCTCCAAGATTCCCACGCCTCCATCCGCGGAAGAGAAGAGAAAGAGTGAGAGAATGGGTGAAAAAAAACGTCCGCAGGCCTTAAATAGGCCGACTGCCGGCCGGGTTACGTACGTAACCGGCCATGGCTTACGTACGTAACCGGCCATGGCCGAACACACTGCCTGGAAATGCCGGAAACGTTACGTACGTTACCGGCCAGGGCCTTACGTACGTAACCGGCCTTACGTACGTAATGGCCGAGCACTACCGTACGTTACTCGGCCAGGGCCGGCCTGGCTCGAGCATGCCCGGCCATGACTCGGCCGGGACCAACTCCGACGGCCCGAACGACCCCGAAACCCGAACCTGAGTACGAATCAAAGATACGGTTACGAAGTACTCGCAAAGACGAATCCGAGCACTAAGAGACCACACGATTCCGACCACCCGAAGGCTCGGAATTCGACAACGGAAGTAATTACCCAAAACTTTGGGAAATTACGAAAATGGCCCAAAACGTCCGAAAATCACGATACGCGATCGAAACACCAAACCAAAGCTCGCAACATGAATAATAACATGAAATGAAATTACGAGAAACTCGAAACAACAGTTTCGGATGAGATTCGCAAGAATCGAACTCAAGTGCGGAAAAGTCGCTAAAAAGCTCGGAACTCAACAAAACGATACCGAAACAAACTCGGATGACGAAAAGTGCAGAATTAATCATTCTCGAAATGACGAAACGGTCATGAGCGAGTCGTCAAAACGGACTCCGGCCGAAAAAGAAATTTACCGGAAATCGAAAATTGCGGATATTACAATATCTTCGAAGTCTCAGAGAGAGGAGACTTCTCGGAAGAGAAAAAGATCTCACAGCAAAACTCCAGTTGCTGTTGAGAAGCCGAAAAGGAAGCTTAGGAGGCTTTCAAAAGTTAAGGCTACAGAAACCTCCAAGGATGCTCCTTCCGTGGCTCAACCCACTGAACAAATCCCCTAGGGCCCAACCCTTGTGGAAGAGATGCCTACTACTATCGATACAGTAGATCCCGAGCCCTTGGCGGCTATGATGGATGCTCATACATCTGCCAACATATAAGACTCTGGCGAGTCGGCTGCCACTTTGGAGCCTAAAGCTACTTCTCCTATACGGGATTCCACACCCGTTAAGGATCCATCTTCCATCAGGGTACCAACCCCTGTAAGGGATCCCTCTCCGATACAGGATCCCACACCTGTAGAGGAACCCATGCCTATAGAGGACTCAGGCGCTGTACGTAGACCCTCCCCGGACAGAATTATTACCAAAATCCTACTTTATGTGCAAATTGAACAGGCTTATGAATGGTTTGTCCAATGGAAGAATAACAGACTTGCTCCGTACGACACCCTGTACAACTGGAGCGAATGGAGCAATGAAGAAAATTTGTTTTGGAAGTGACAGACGCTCAAAATGTTGCTGTCCTGATCCAATGGGACAACCTATACGTTAAAGAACTTATTGAGAGCCATCTTTTTGAAAAAGCCGAAGCACGAAAGAAAGGAACAGCTAAGTCCGTGGAAGCTCCCAAAAGTCCAAAATCAGATCCCGACTCGGACGATGATGACGACGCCCTTCAGGCTGGTCTAAGAATGAGTCGCGAAGAATCTGAAAGTCAGATGGGTGCAAGAACTTCTAGTCAACATCAATCTCCTCCCCATCAACAAGACACTATTCCCAACAATGTGGATTCAATCCCTCATGTCGCAGAGGAACATCCGGCTACCCAACAGGCACCCGAGCTTGTCGCCGCCCAAGCCGAAAAAGAATCCAACGCCATCCCGCACGAGGAATCAGTCCCTCTGTAGGAGCAAGCGGAAGCTGAGAGACAGCAGGATGAATCAGTCCCTCCTGTACCTTTGTCTTCAGAACCCACGTCCGAACAAGAGAAATCATCAACCCATGTTGCCAAGCCACCCACTGATGCTCCCGAAACCTCAACTGTCTTGGAATCCGACGATGGTATTATACCTGAGGATGTCCAACTCAATTCACGTCCAAATGTGAACTTGAGACGGTTGAATGGAGTCGAAGATATCGCCCAGCCAGATTCTCCAAGGACTGCCACAAGGAAAGAGCGATTACATGCTCTTGGCCTTCAAACTGTTTTCATCCAGGATGCCGCCAATGCCCTGTATTCTGTCGAAAAAGCTCTTGATTGGATGCACCAATCAGCCGTTGAAGAGATGACAGGCCTTAGGCATGAAGTTTCCCGAGTGGAAGAAGCCTTCAGAGTATTGCCATCAGTCTTCAAGCATGCCCTAAGCATATTGCAAGAACGACAGGAGCAGATCCTGAGAGAAGAACAATCTAAGCTACGCATGTCCGAGGTAAAGACAACATTAGCTATGATTGAATTTGGATCCCAGCTTCGAGCCCACGACAAGAAAATTCAAGATATGTCGCAGGTTCTCACCTCCGAGATAGATCATTTTTTAAAGGAAGACTCAAAAGGACTTGGCAAATTATCAAAAATGGGAAAATTGTTGCGATAACAATCCCTGTATTGAAATTGTCGGGATAAATAAACCCTATATTGAAAGTTTTGACAGAATGTTTTGACAATGTGCCAATCCAACATACAACAAACAGCTGTATCGAGAAACTGATCAAAGGTGTTAACCTGTATTGAAGACTTCTCGTAGCCCCAGCATACAGTGAACCAATCATACAGCAAAGGAGTCTCATAAAGACTAAGTATGGAAGCAGGCTCGAATCGACAATACAACTATCATTCCATATAGTATCCAAATAGGACAAGAAAGAATCTTTGTTATTCGCTAAAGTCAAAGTCCCGTTTAAGAAGATATATTTAAATACTAAAGGATAAAGTATTTAAATATTAAGCCGTCAGAGATCTTCAAACAAGCGCAAAATCTGGATCGTGTTTTATTCAAACACATCATCCCGTTGGAACGGAATCTTGCTCAACGGATCTATCTCAATGGATATATTCAAGAAGGCTATATATATCCCCAGTCTTTGAAGATCGAATGACACGAAATCAACTACAACGAAGTTATCATCATATACATCTGAGCAAACATATCTCCCAAAGCATACTACTATTTTGAAAGAAGAGATATACAAGTGCTCAAACTGTGAACAACACATCATCAGCTAAAAGCTTAGAAAGTCAAAGCTGTTGTTCAATCATTTTTCTACCCTTGAACAAAACCCATCAGCCCTGTGTGGACTGAGAAACCTTGCTATTCCTGAACTGTGTGTGAAGGACTTGCATTGAAGATACGAAGCTTCGGAACTGTGTGTGAAGAGGCCAGTAAAGTGAAAGCTTAAACCAATCTGTGTGAACGGTTGAAGGCTAAGATCATTATATCAATCTGTGTGAACGATATACTGATTAGGTTTGATTATAAATACGTAGTTGTGTACGTAGTATTTATAATAAACGTTTTCACTCCTGTGTGGAGGACCAGTGGACGTAGAGGGGTTTACCTTGAACCACTTTAATTACCGTGTCACTTACCTTCTGCATTTACTGTTTTAATATTTGTGATAATCTTTAAGTATACACTTCATATCTAGTTGCTGTATTTACAGCAACTTATCTTAACAAGACTTCCGCTACGCACTCAGATTTGAAAACCGTACAGCTTGTTGTTTAAAACACTTTCCAAGCTATATCCTGTATACTTAGTAGCCAACACTTAGGAATGCAAAAGCCCTAATGTTGTACTTGAGGTTATAATAAATCAAGCATACAAAAGATCGAGGCATTGCAAAATGATCCGCGTTAATGGCGCAACTGATCCAAGGGATGAAGAAAAATGAAATCTACCATTTTCTGGAAATCAACCCCTCACAGCTGTTCAAGGAGGCTATTATCTATTTTTACAAGGATGCCCAAGTCACAGAGAGGGCATTCAGAGTTAGATTTTTGGAGAACCTATCTTCATAACTCAACAGACTATCACAAATGCCTTCAACATGGAGAATCGTGGCATAGCAGTTGAAGCCCTAAAGCAAAACCCGGTGGAAATCTGGTAGTGGATAAAGATGCCCGATCAGACGATGAAGATGAAATTTACTCCAAGAAAGTCAGACCTTCAGAAGGAATTTAGATATATGCTGGACATCACAAACAAAACCGCTATGGGAATGGGAGGAAAGCTTTGATCAATTGTCGTCCTCAAAGTATATTATCATGGGCGCCATGATTCAGAATCAAAGGATTAACTGGCCTGACTACATCAACTAGTCTGAGAGGTGAACAAAGTAAGTTGGGGCACAGAGAACAAGAAATTTGTTCACAAACTAGCTTTTGGAACTCAAATCATTTGGATTCTGGAGTTTCTTGGAAAGGCCAGAGGCAAAGCTGAGAACTTCTACAGCAGTAAGAGACTTGGTCACCTTGACCAAGCTGCCATGGAGAAGTTTGCAGACAAACAGCTCAGAGCGGAAGAATTACTAGAGAGGGTGAGGGCTAAAACTGTTGGGATTCGGTGCCTAAATCGAAGGCCCAACGGAAGCGGTAAAACGAAAATTAATTCGATCCGAATCCCTATGAGGATTGATCGAGCTACGTATATACGAATATAATACGAAACACAAGAGGATACGAGAAACATACCCTTTTAGTCTGTTGATTAAATGGTGTCCTTCTCTTGAGCGATTCCCCAAACTTTAGTTGCTCTCCACGAATCCAATCCGCTCCAAGCTCTTGGAAGATCCGACGCTGAAAGTACCGCGTCTACTTGCCACGCGCCGGAGAAAAGAATGGAATGAAGATCACCTTACTATCCTCCAAGGATATGGCTAGAGCTAGGATGATGAAGCTTTCAATTATGATTATAACACTCTAAGTGTATAACTCACTATCTCTCTATTAATCTCTCGCTTTTCTCCAAGAAAAACTCAAGATTTGAAATGAAGAAGATGAAGAACACTTTTGAGAAAACTCATTTCTCTCTCTCTTGCTTAAACTCATGGTTGGAATGAATGTAGTAGGAGAGATTGAGTCTTGACTTAAGTCTTCATTATATCCTCCCCAAATCAAGACCAAATCATCTATAAGGATAAAATAATAGATGTTGTCCCCTTGATACCTTATGTCATCCACCAATTAAGGTGGAGACAAGGACTAAGGAAAAGGGGAGGAAATAGGAGGCCATCTAGAAGGAACGGAACGAGTCCATCTCATTTCGGACTCCCGTGAGTCCAAATAGAAAAACTCTAATTCCTTTCCGATATATTTATATCAATTAATTAATCCAATTAATTAATCATATCAAATACAAAATAACATAATTAATTTCTCTAAGAAATAATTATATTTATGAATTAAATTAATCACCCAGTAATTTATTTAATTCATTAGGCCGTAAATCAATTTATCCATTAAATCGATTTAGACATCCAATTTCCCAAATTAGATATCCAATATCTAATTTACATTATGAGAGAATAAGATCGATTCATTCCATCGTCAATCCTATCGCGCGACTCGGCAGGTCCGTCTCAAACAGCAATGGGAGGAAGCAAAGCGTAGTAGCACCACCTAGCCAGCCTGGCAGCCTACACTGTACCCCAACTGAGAACGAATTATTGGGATCATTCAAGAACCATTCTGTCGTGAATACCAGTATATGTATAAACCCTTCTTTCAAATGTCCCAATCAAGTTATAGGATCACTGTCAGTCAAACCCTATCTGTACTTGACGTTATGCATGAGTTAATGCAAATCGAGATCATCGAGCTCTCGTGTATCCAATACAACTAGATCTAATGCTTTGGCCAAAGACTTATGATATCATCTGCCAATAACCGCATAGGACATATAACCCGTTCACGTACAGGAGAAAGAATTCTATCTTGGTATTTAGTAGGACCTGCTACTTGCCCGTAAAGACGCACGTCGAGGTTGACCCCCACCTTTCGGTTTTCTGGGTCGAACTACTCTAATGAAAATCTTAACATCACAAGCACATCCCTACCAAAACCTCAAGTCGAAGGTTCACGAATACCTATCACAACCTTTCGATTCCGTCATTGACTATCCTGTAGTGAAATCCGTGTGACGAATTGAGGGTGAGTCGGTTCGAGTATACTAATACAATTAGCATACCTATAACGTGTGCTCTCACTAACCATTAGAGTTCGATAGGCACTCACCATGTCAAAGAACACATCATACAAGTCTTCACATAAACTTAACGCCCAGTCAAGTTTCATCGACTTGCGAATGATTAAGTATTTGAGCTATAAACCTTTCAAGTGCCGATCCCGTTATCCAATAAGGAGTGGAACGTTTTGCTCTCAAATACACAGACTTGTTTTCATATGTATATTTACAAGTTAGGAATGCCAGTTACTACCAGTAAATAAAGAAACATCAATTTGCCTTATGATAATGATTTACATAATAACAAGTACAATGCCCTCACTCAACATCCTCTGAGTGGCATTCGAGGGCATACTCCTAACAATCTCCCACTTGCACTCAATGCCACACACTATGGTATCTAATACCCATGTTCTCCAGATGACGCTCCATGCTAGTCTGAGAAAGTGGCTTGGTCAGTGGATCAGCGATGTTGTCGGCTGAGTCTACTCTATGCAGTATAATATATCCTTTGCGAACAAATTCTCTTACGAGATGATACTTCCTCTCAATGTGTTTGGTACTATTGTGAAATCTTGGCTCCTTGGCCTGTGCTACAGCTCCGTTGTTGTCGCAGTATAGCGGAACAGGCAGCTCAGCACATGGTATCACTTGAAGTTCTCCCAGAAACTTCTTAATCCAGAACCCTTCCTTGGAAGCCCCCGAGGCTGCCTGAGAATCAGCCTGACAGGTGGAATCAGCAGTCGTGCTTTGCTTGGTACTATGCCAAGATACTGCTCCTCTATTAAGAGTAAATATATAGCCAGAAGTAGACATCAAATCGTCATTCTCTCCTTGGAAGTCCGAATTAGTGAACCCCACCACATCCAATTCTCCACCGCCATACATAAGAACCATATCTCTAGTCCTTCTCAAGTACTTGAGAATGTTCTTTACGGTAGTCCAATGTTCCCTTCCTGGGTTTGCCTGAAACCTACTTACCATGATCACAGCATGCACGATGTCAGGTATCATACACAACATAGCATACATAAGGCTACCCACGGCCGAAGCATATGGTATATTACTCATTTCCTTTCGTTGTTCCTCACTTTGAGGACACATCTTCTAGGAGAGTTTTATTCCATGTCGCATCGGAAGGAACCCTCTTTTAGAATTATCCATCTTAAATCGCTTTAAGATTTTATCTATATAGAGGGCTTGGGAAAGACCTATCGTTCTCTTCGCTCTATCCCGGTAGAGCCGAATACCAATAATATAGGTTGCTTCTCCCAAGTATTTCATTAGAAATTACTCGAAAGCCAAGCTTTCACAGAACTGAGCATTCCCACATCATTTTCTATTAGTAGAATGTCATCTACATATAGTAATAAGAATGCGATCTTGCTCCCACTAACCCTCTTGTATACACAAGGTTCCTCTTCATTTTGCACAAAGTCAAACTCTTTGACCGCCTCGTCAAAATGAAGGTTCCAACTACGCGACGCTTGCTTCACTCCATAAATGGAACGCTGAAGTTTGCACACTTTCTGTATATCGACCTCAGACACAAAGCCTTTAGGCTACTCCATATAGATTTCCTCCTCGAGGAATCCATTAGTAAAGTGGTCTTTAGGTCCATTTACCATATCTCATAATCGTGGTAGGCAGCTATAGCAAGCATCATGCGAATATACTTGATCATAGCTACGGACGAGAAGGTATTGTGATAATCGATCCCTTGTTTCTGGGTATAACCCTTTGCCACAAGCCTGGCCTTATAGGCGTCAACCTTGCCATCTCTACCAGTCTTTCTCTTGTAGATCCACTTGTTCCCAATAGGCACTATGCCCTTGGGGCGGTCTACTAGAGTCTCACTAGCAGAAAAATATCTTTAGGTAACACCTATAAAGTGTTCCCTAAAGGGCCTAAAGTGTTCCTATAGACCATAGGTAACACATTTTGGGTGTTCCCTCTGCCCGTGTTTCCTATGCTCTTAGGTAACACTTTTGATCAATTCTGGTAACACTTTAAAACGTGTTCCCCAAAGTCATCTTAAGAAAAACTTAGTAACAGTTTAGAAATTTCTTAAGTAACATCTTGGTAACACTTTCATATTGTTTAAGGAACACTATTGTAACCCCTTTGTAACAATTTTAAATGTATCTATTTTTTTAAGTAACACTTTAAATACCTTAAAGAATAGTTTCGATTATATGGGTGCTAGGTTAGGTAACACCTTATTCATTATTAAGTAACACCTGCAATTATTATTATTATTATTATTATTATTATTATTAATATTTATCAATATTATGAAAACTAGAAGAAACTATTTTTTCATATATAAATAATGAGAAAATATATTGATAAAACTCAAATAAATAATCCAATAACAATAAGACATAATTCATAGTATGTCAAACAAATATCCAATAACTAAAAAAACAATAACCTAATTGTTGTCTAATTTGTAACTTGTATAAAAAATAGCTCCCATATATCTTCAATTCGTGTTGATATTAATGATGCCATTGTTGTCTTGAACTTCCACATGCTTTCTTGAACGGGGTTGGCCTCTATGCATATGGCGTTCACAAGAGCAGGCAGCCCATCCAACAACTTTCTTGCTATATAATCGTTCGATCTGGCTTGCTTAAAGAAAGAAGAATGTTTGAGTAGTTTTTTGGCGGTAGGTCATTTTGAAGGATACTTAACCAAGCAGCTAGCAATCATATTCTTAAACGACTAAGAAAGAAAAACAAATATATGATTAATAACATGATCGTAAAACTAATATAGTTCAGCTTATTAGTGGCATACCTTTGAGAACTTGTTATCTCGCTCATAGTCAAGTCCAGAGGGTGTATTTTACAGAGTCATAAGCAACACCTACCAATATAAAAATAATTGGAGCTTAATAATAAGGGTCCATTTCAGATCAAAGTAAAACAACTTAGGATTATCTAAGTGCAATCGCAGTTAAAATCCCAAAAGAAAACAATCAAATATATAATGGCAGAACAAGTGGAGGAAATACAACAAAATAATGCATATCAAATACATAAATGGTTGCTTGAACTACAAGATAAATAATACGAAATCTAAATACGGCAAAGATGAAGGAAAAAAACCACACAACTCAAATTAGAGGTGGGGGGGAGGGGAGGACCAAAAGAGGAACAAGTGGTTTGGTTCCAAACACTCAACATCATCAGATTAAATAATGCATAACACAAGAAAACTGCAGTAAGAATTAAAATTCGACTTTCTAAAGCTGGTGAACTAGGATACAATTCACATTAAGTAATCATACTTGTCAACAGATCAACCACGACACAGTCGCACCATAATGAACATAACACTAAATGTAGAACAACAGATACATGTACATACGTCTATATGTATGTGTGGTTTCGGAGACCGTGGGACAAACAAAATTCAGTGTTCTCCCATATCTACATGATACAAGTGTACCACCGCCGAAACTTCCGCAACGAAACCCAGAAAAAATATGAGACATTACAGCTCAAATGTTACACATTAAAACATAAATAAAGTTCATAGCGATCTTCCTAAACACCGAATTAAGAGAACAATGAAGGCACATATATCATCATCAACTGCACCTTAATTCCAACTATGTTGGGTCGGTGGCATGAAAATTATGGTGCCAAATAATTGTCGAAAATTAGTTAACACTACAATTCATGCAAAAGACAAAGTGGCAAAGTTTTACACCGGATGCCCTTTCTGTCGCAACCTTCATATGAAGGAGAAATGAGGTGAAATTCCAAAACCATCAAAATCATAGGCTTTTCCTATTTATAATAACACAAAAAATACAACACATATAAGTACTTAACAGTTCCTCCGAACAACAAAGATCCAAAGACTCAGATAGCCTTACTTTTACTTTAGTACCTGTCCATATTGTAATACTACTACTGATATTTATTCTACTTAATAACCTTCCTGACATAATGGACTCAAAACCACAGAGTGTAACTAAGCTACACACACCATAATAGAGTGAAGTATGACAAACAACATTCCCAAAAATAGGGCGGGCAGATTCCTCATTACAAAATCAAACCAACCACATTCACGCTACCTTATTTTTTTCTTTATTTAGTTTCAAAACTAAATTTTCGTCACTATAATCACTTTCCAGGCCTAGCTAATTTGACACATCGTAACTAACTACATTGTAACTAGCTAGTTTCTTGAAAATGCTACCATTAAGAAAACAGTTTTCATTTGAAGATAAACACCTAACTAGGTTGAATCATAAAATTATATTTAGTTTTTAGAAGTATCCAGCAGGAGTAAAAAGGCAACCATTGACCCATTGTATGCCCCGCCCGCCTATTATAGCAAATTCATTGCTAGCTAGATTCAATGATTCTAACAATGAAGGACAACACTTTGTTTCTTCAGTTAACAAGAGATAGATGGACATAGTACTCTGTTGTTTTTCCCCTCAGTTAACAACAGATTGACACTGCACCCATAAATAAACACACAACATACATACATATATCCAAACTCCTTTCCAAAAACTTCTGTCAAATTAGAGCTAAAACTAAATGTCGTAGTCATAAGTCCCCACAAAAAACTCACATGTATGTAGAACGAAATTTAACCTTAAGTCTACTACAAACAGATAAAATAAGAGTTATGAGTGGATAAGAGTGATAATAAGACACTTCGTTTGAATTAGTGGTTAACCGGAATCCAACAAGTATTGACATTTCCCATGGACCCCAAATCCTTGATGCATTATATCTTCTAATTCAATTCCAGTAAAAAAATTGCAGGAGAGAGCATTTATCATTGTACAAATGTGAAATTTGTAAGTCTGGAAAAGAAGTAAAGGGGGACTAGAGTGAGGAGCACATGAACCTAAAACACCATGATAAATTAAGGGGGATGCAGGATGGAATTACCTGTATCAGTCATGCTTGATCTGAATTTCCTTAAACTGAATGATTATAGTTGGGAAGAGGGTAGGCACAGATATTTTTGTTTCAAAGATTTCAACGTTCTTTCTCTCATCACGCAGGGAGGCTTCAAAATTGACAAGGTAAGTAGTACCCTCCGCATCATGCTTCTTTCCCTTGACAACTTTCAGTGAGGGAGCATCATGTTTTATTGCCTTGATAACTTTCATTGAGGATATGACATGCACTGCATTTTCTTTACATGTGACTGCGTGCGCGTGTGTGTAGAGTGTAAAATGATCAAATAAAAGTATTTAAGAATATTTATTAAAAGAAAGATGAAGAATAGGAGACAGACCGTGAATATGTTATACATGGCAAGAGCATACTAGGAGATATAAGGGGCCACATCATTTAAAGAATCCTACAGTGCAGAAATGCAAAACAAATGATTCATATTAGTAAACATAACAAGCACCGGCACACACAAACACACATAAAAGAGTAAAGGCATGGCTAAAAAGGAAATAAGGAAACATACGTGAGAGAGTGTATGTTTTTGAGGGATAGTAGGGGGCAGACCTTCTTGAGAGTTTTTGCCATTGTGATTGGAATCAGAGTGTTTAATTTTAACAGACCTGATCTCGATTCTTTCATATGCATCGAGAAACTCAGTCACTTCTGCTATGAAAACTGAGGCAACCCCAGGATGAGAAAAGGCTTCAAAAGTGATATAATTGTCGATAGCCCCAGACAAAGATCTCACAACCTTAAGCACTTTGACTTCGCCAAAGTTTGTATGTTGTATGTATATATAGTAATTAGATAATTAATACTAATACTAACACATATATGGCATGATCAAAGTGAGAACGGTTTTTAACAGCAAGAATAATTGGTTTCTACGCTTTCTCAAGGTAAAAATTGTTCTCCACCAAGCGCGAGATGAGATATGATTTAAAGGAGAAAACGAAATCAATCCTCCTTGATATTAGAGAAGCGAATAGCCAACTGAGTGAGACTAACAATTTTATCCATTCTGTAGCCATGAATGTGATTGAGTCTTGATGAAGAATCGTAATATTTACGTGTAGACATACCATGGATAATCTACAATAAAAAGTTGCCATTAAACATACATACAAACACAAACACAAACACAGACGATTATAATTAAAAAACACGTACTCGTACTCGCTTTACCCCTTTTATACTACATGATGCCTACAATATAGATACATGAATATACATACAAACACAAACACAAACGATTATGATGAAGGAAGGACGTACCGACTTTGTTGATAGATTAAATGTCTTTGACACGCAAATCATTCAATACACGACCCTTTTTCATCGTCAATCACTAATAATAATTCTTCAATTTCGCAATTACAAGAAGGTATTTAAAGGGGAAATCAATAAAACTTTCTACCCTGACTCAAATTGGAATATACCCTAATTCTTGGATTTTGTTTTGTTTTGGTTTCTGATTTGATTTTTTTCCCTCAGTTAACAACAGATTGACACTGCACCCATAAATAAACACACAACATACATACATATATCTATCAGAAAAAAGATTAGGATCCCAATAAAACCATTACAGAACCCCTAATTAAGCCCGCATAGTTCACACGGAAGATATAAACGAAGGAACCAACATAGAACAGTAACGAAGAGATTCTCAAATACAGTAGAAAAAATAAACATTCCGAATAAAATTTAAGAAAAAAGGTACCCGAAGAAGGCTTGTGGCGTAACTGATATAGTTACGAACCGCACCCTGTGAATTAATACGGATCTCATTCTCATTCACCGAAGACTCAGGCTTTGGCTTCTCCACCTTCTTATGAAAGAATGATCACTCATTCTTGTAAAAATTATAAGACAAAAACAAAAATGCATGCATTAATTAATTGAATCAAACAGAATTTCAACAGCATAACACCACTATCCTAACCTACCTACCAAATGTTCGACTCAATGCAGCTATGTTAACCATAGTGTTTCTAATTGACTAGGTCTACCGCCCCAAAATTTAAAGCAAGACAATTATACTAACCTTGTAGCAGCAAATTTCAGCAAGGGAATGAAGAGAAGGACACGATGCAGCAGCAACGGGCAAAAAGAGAGAGGATGGACATAGCTGAGAGAGAAGGGAGAGAAGGTCAGAGACAGGGTCAGGTAGAGAGTGGAAACAGAGGGAGGAGGTCTTACCTTTAGGGCAGAGGCGTCGGAACGTCGGGACGACGGCGGTAGGTAGACACGGCAATTTATCACACGACACGAAAACACGACACGAAAACGACACGAAAATTTAGTGTTTGGGTTTGCATTTTGAGTACACGACACGAAAATACACGAACACGAAAGTACATGACCGAGATTTAGTGTCGATTTTGTGTTTACCCTTTGGGTACACGACACGACACGAGGTACACAAAATAAATAAATAAATATATAATATTTTATATTTAATTTAATAAAAATATATATTTTATGTATTCTGTTTATACTAAACATTAAAATTTGAAAATATAATGTGAACTTTCATAAATTTCGTGTAAACATTCGTGTTTTCATTGTCATTCGATTCATTTCGTCTACTAAAACCTACAAAAATAATATTATAATATTAAAATTATTATCTTTTATAATATTTTAATATTTATTTTATATTATGTGCCTGACACGAAAACACGACACGAAACGACATGAATTTGCGCAGTACACGACACGACATGACACGAATTCATTTAGTGTCGTGTATGGGTTTGGACTTTTGGTACACGAAACACGAAAGTACACGACACAAAAATACACGATACGAACGAATTGCCAGGTCTAGCGGCGGGGCGGGGAAACGGAGGCGCTCTGCCTCGCAATGAGGAAAAGCAAAAGGGAGTCGACTCGCCGTATAGAGAAAGAGAGAAAGCGAGAAACAAAGAGAGAGAGAATGTACCGAGGAGGAGGACGAGCGGAGGCGGTGAATGGTGGACGGCGGCGAGTTTTGCCGAAGAAGAACCGCCGAGGGGCGCGGTGGGTGGGTTTGTGGGTAGGGGGTTTCAATTTGGGGATTCAGTTTGGCATTTATTATGTATATTCAAGAGATAATAATTTATTTTCTTAATATTTATCAAGTTTTTTTTTTAAGAAGAGATTATAAATTTTAAATAGCAATAAATTACTACACAATTTATTTATTAAGATATAAAAATTTGTACAACAAATAGAGGAAAATATATTTATAAAAATTATCTCACTCTATTTTTCTAATAAACCAAATAAAATACGGAACGGTTTTTGAATAATTTAGTTCAGTTTTGAATTTTGAATAATTTAATTCAGTTTTTTTTTCTAATATGGGTCAGTTTGTATGAAATTTTTGTAAACTCGATTTTATTTTGCATTATCGGATTTAAAGTTTGAAATTTTGGATATAAACGCTCCGACCATATTTTATTTAATAATAATTAATAAATCATCAACCGTAAAATGCTAGGAGGCATTGTATTATATTTTAAATGTTTTATATTTTTAATTTGTTACATTTAGTGATATCTAAGATAAATCGAATTGTAATATATATCCTTATTGTTATATATTTTTAATGTGTAGTTACAATAATATTATTGTAACTCAAAAAAAGTGATAATATAACTTCACATAATTATACATATTCTCTAAGTGTTACATAAGTGTTACTTAAATTATGCAACACAAAAAAAATGTTACCTGAAAGTGTTACCTATTTTGAAAGTGTTACTTGGAGTGATACCTAAACTACGTAACACAAAAAAGTGTTACCTGAAGGTGTTACCTATTTTCAAAGTGTTACCGTGAGTGTTACCTAAACTAAGTAACACAAAAATATGTTACCTACAAGTGTTACCTATTTTGAAAGTGTTACCTTGAGTGTTACCTAATAAAAAAGTGTTACCTAGGTGTTACCTATGCACTCTCCAATTTCAATTATCAAAAGTGTTACCTGCAGGGTGTTACCTAAAGTCATTTTTCTACTAGTGTCCAGACCTGATTGACATGAATCGAGTCTATCTCAGCTTCCATAGCTTCACGCCATTTCGCGGAGTCCACATCCACCATCGCTTGGTCATAGGTCGTTGGGTCGGTCTTTTGGCTATCACTTGGATCCTCATGGAGACCCAACTCTTCCAAGTGCACAAGGCCATACCTCTCAGATAAATGAGATATCATACTAGACCTACGAGGTGGTTGTACTTGTTTTTCAGAAGGTTCGGTTCCAATTTCTTGCGCAGGTGTCTCCTGAGGAGTTTCATTGTATTCTTCCAAAGAAATACTTCTACCAGCTCCGCCTTCCAGAATGAACTCATCTTCCAGGAAGTGTGCTTGTAAAGCAACAACGATCTTTCGATATTCGGTCATGTAGAATAGATAACCCATCATCCCAGACGGGAATCCAATGAAATGTCCCTTTGCAGATCTCGCTTCCAACTTTTCTACCTTAGTCTTCTTGACATAGGCGGGACATCCCCAAATCCTAATGTGATTAAGACTTGGTTTCCTGCCCTCCCACATCTCATGTAGAGTTTTAAGAATAGATTTGGAAGGACATCTGTTCAAGATATAAGTGGCAATCAGGAATGCATACCCCCACAGGTAAATCGATAAGTCAGTATAGCCCAGCATGGAATGGATCATGTTCAACAAGGTCCGGTTCCTTCTTTCTGACACACCATTTAACTAAGGAGTACCTGGAGGTGTTAGTTGTGATACTATTCTATGTTCCTTAAGGAACTCATCAAACTCCGTACTCATATACTCGCCACCTCAGTCCGACCGAAGTGCTTAGATATGAATTCCAGTTTGTTTCTCGACTAGGGCCTTGAATTCCTAGAATTTCTCAAAGGCCTCGGATTTATGTTTCATTAAGTATACATAACCATACCTATTCATGTGTAAACGTAATGAAGTACTGATATCCGTCACGTACTACTTCCAAAGAACCACATACGTCGGTATGGATTAATCCTAGTTTATCAGCAGCTCTTTCAAAAGTCCCTGTGAAGGGGGATTTAGTCATTTTGCCTTTAAGGCAAGATTCACAAGTAGGAAAGGGATCTGATCCCAATGGACCCATAAGTACATCTTTTTCCATTTCCTAAACCTTGGTCTGACCAACATGACCAAGTCTAAGATGCCATTTTAAAACTTGATTAGTTTAATCCCTACCACGCTTTCTAGTCATAGTATTCACAACGACTTTGTTATTGAGGTTTAGATGATACAGTCCATTTAACAATGTAGCAGTGCCCACTAGTTTATTTCTAAAATAAATTTTGCAGGAACCATCACAACGAAAAGCCTTTCCGATCCATGACCATAATGGATACAATGTCTTTGTGCCCCTTGGGCAAAACAAGTACATCTTCTAAAGTCATAACAAAACCAGATTTTAAACCGAAAAGAAGTGAATCTATATCGGTTGCCTCGACACTATACCGGCTACTGACAGTAATCATCACTTCCCCAGCTCCAAGCTTCCTACTTTGTTCCAGATCCTGATTCACGGTACAAATATGAGAACTAGCACCAGAATCCAGTATCCAAGAAGTAGAGAATACAGTAGCAGAACAATTTGTTTCCAAAACTAAAAGTTTTGTACCTGAAGCGCCATGAAAAATTGGACAGTCTCTAGCCCAGTGGCCCAGCTCACCGCATTTGAGACAAGCGCCATTCTCCTTACTCTTCGGAACGATCGGGGCCTTGCCCTTACCTTTGAAGTCCTTAACTTGTGGTCCCGTCTGTTTCTTGGTCTTTTTCTTCTTATTCTTGGACCTCCGAGGTCCAGAAGAAATCACAAGGGCAGACTCCTTCATCCGCGGAGTCTTCATCTGAGACTGAGCGGTCACAAGTTTGTTCATTAGCCCAGCTAAGTTACATGCAATCTCATTGCAATTGAAGTTCATAACAAACTGTGAGAAGTAATCAGGGAGAGATTGCAGGATAAGGTCGGTTTGAAGAGAAGTATCCATCTTAAAATCAAGAGCCTCCAATCTCTCGATCATGGATATCATTTTGAGAACGTGGTCCCCAACCTTCTCACCTTCCTTCATCCTTGCACCGAACAGTTGCTTGGATATCTCATATCTAGCGGTTCGACTGTGATCACCATAAAGCTTGGTTAAGTGAGATAAAATCTGCCTAGCAGAAGTCATTTTATCATGAGCTCTCTGAAGGTCATTAGACATGGAAGCCATCATATAAGCACGGACTTTCACGTCATCCTTAACCCACTTTTCGTGGTTTTCAAGCTCTTCCTGATTGGCTCTTGTCCGCACTGGAGGCGCCGGAATGTCCGTCTCCAAGATGTATCACAGTGCCTCTACACTGAGGACTATCATCAGATTGCGGAGCCAATCCACAAAGTTAGGTCCGATCAAGGTGTTCTTTTCGAGCAGAATTGCGAGTGGGTTCATTGTCATATTGAGTATTATGTCTGCATTAAGTATGATAGATTAATTAGTGACTCGTTTAATTATGATCTGAGTATAGAATTAAGGTCTTTTCTATTCTTTAACCCAGCTCCCACTAGTTTTATCGGAACAACACACTACCATGTGAAATCTGGAAGTATCGTTCGCTCTACTTCATAGTGGTGATTGAGTTCTTTATAAATTTTAATAGAGGGCAACCGAATAGGTTTCTAGTCTATTAATTTTTATAAAGTGGTGTCCAACACCAACCCATCGAATGGATGATTCTATCTTCTTTTTCTCCTTGTTCACTCCCCTCAACATATACAGTTTCTATGGTTCGTGAAAAAGTTAAGTTTACACCATCGACGCAAATCAATTTCACAATTTAATCTTATCCGGCAACCTATCAGGTTTCTAGGGATAAAATTTGCTCCAACCGAAGGCATCCAATGTGCTCCCAGTAATTTATCCATCCTCCCCGAATTACTACCCCGATAACTCGGAAGCATAGCACATCCGGTTTGGATTTCAATTTCCCGAAATCTCGATGGAGGGAAGGAAAACCTTGAAACCTTATAAACTTAATAATTTGTCGTGGGAAAATTTTCGTGATTAATGTTACACTTTGCACGTTAATTCATTTAAGTGCGTTTGTGCATTCATACCATATGAATAAACATTCATAACCTAGTTGCTATCAACATGTAGTTCATGGACCGTTCCTAGAATCAAAAACTCCGTAATCTAATTACAAGTCTTCGGTCTTGAATCTTCGTCTTCTCGAAATGGATCTTCCTCCTATCTTCGTCATTACATATAATTTTTACATTGAAAAATTGCATCCTAGACACAAATATTTCTAGTAAAATAAATAGGCTCAAAACGGCCTTTACAACCCAATCGAAAAACCGAACGATTCAAAACTAAGTCCATGAACCACATCCACATTCAAAAGCATTCATCCAATAAATACTATATAAACGGATTTCGTAGAGATGCATTGATCCAATCAACATACAAACAATAAGTAGAATCGATCCAATCAATTCACACAATCAGTAATATGAAAAACGTTCGAAGTATTCGGTCACACACAAATATTCCAATTAATCAAAAATTCCCTTATAAAATGAAATACCATAAATCATTTTAATCATATTAAATCCAATTTAACATGAGGGAGATTAATTTTCTGGAATACACGAAAAAATCGAGCCGAGGCGAAACTGCCTGCTGGACATGGCCCGTGCCGATTGGCACGGTCGAGTCACCTTCGGCAGTCTGCCATCCAGACACGTCCCGTGCCGAATGGCATGGTCGGGTTATCTTGACAGCTTCTAAAGCTGGCCTGCCAGACACGGCCGTGTCAAATGACACTACGGTGGTCCTAATACCACGGCCCGGACATGGCCTGTGCCGAATGGAACGGTCGGGTTACCCCGACAATCTTCCGAGCCTGGCCTGCTGGCACGCCTGTGTCACCTGACACAGTCGGGTCAGCCCGGCAGTTTGCAACCCTTGTCCGAAAAGTCGTCCAACGACGATTCGGGGCTAGATTTTCGACCGGATATCCAATATCTATATTTTTCGTCTTTTATATCTACAATGTAAATCATATTTCCCAGAAATAAAATATTTATATTTAGATATAAACTTACGAAAAATACAACTACAACGAATGAAAAACATACACCACGATTATGGCTATAAATGATTCCAAATCTTTCACCATCTAATCAAGCATTCCAAATGCAAATATCATATATACGATCGCAAGACCTACGCTCCGATACCACTATTAGGATTCGGTGCCTAAATCGAAGGCCCAGCGGAAGCAGTAAAACGAAAATTAATTCGATCTGCATCCCTATAAGGATCGATCGAGCTACGTATATACGAATATAATACGAAACACAAGAGGATACGAGAAACATACCCTTGTAGTGCGTTGATTAAATGGTGTCCTTCTATTGAGATATTCCCTAAACTTTAGTTGCTCTCCACGAATCCAATCCACTCCAAGCTCTTTCATGATCCAATGCCAAAAGTACCGCGTCTCTACTTGCCACACGCCAGAGAAAAGAACGGAATGACGTTCACCTTGCTATCCTCCAAGGATACGGCTAGAGCTAGGATGATGAAGCTTTTAATTGTGATTATAACACTCTAAGTGTATAACTCACTATCTCTCTATTAATCTCTCGATTTTGGAATGAATGTAGTAGGAGAGATTGAGACTTCACTTAAGTCTTCATTATATCCTCCCCAAATCAAGACCAAATCATCTATAAGGATAAAATAATAGATGTTGTCCCCTTGATACATTATGTCATCCACCAATTAAGGTGGAGACAAGGACTAAGGAAAAAGGGAGGAAATGGGCGGCCATCTAGAAGGAATGGAACAAGTCCGACTCATTTCGGAACGAATGATTGGGATCATTCAAGAACCATTCTATCGTGAATACCAGTATATGTATAAACCCTTCTTTCAACTGTCCCAATCAAGTTATAGGGTCATGGTCAGTCAAACCCTGTCTATACTTGACGTTATGCATGAGTTAATGCAAATCGAGATCATCGAGCTCTCGTGGATCCAATACAACTAGCTCCAATGCTTTGGCCAAAGACTTATGATTTCATCTGCCAATAACCGCATAGGACATATAACCCGTTCACTTACAGGAGAAAGAATTCTATCTTGGTATTTACTAGGACCTACTACTTGCCCGTCAAGACGCACGTCGAGGTTGACCCCCACCTTCCGTTTTTCTGGGACGAACTACTCTAATAAAAATCTTAACATCACAAGCACATCCCTACCAAAACCTCAAGTCGAAGGTTCACGAATACCTATCACAACCTTTCGATTCCGTCATTAACTGTCCCGGAGTGAAATACGTGTAACGAATCGAGGGTGAGTCAGTTCGAGTATATTAATCCAATTAGCATACCTATAATGTGTGCTCCCACTAACCATTAGTGTTCGACAGGCACTCTCCATGTCAAAGAACACGTCAAACAAGTCATCACATAAACTTAACGCCCAGTCAAGTTTCATCGACTTGCGAACGATTAAGTATTTGAGCTATAAACCTTTCAAGTGCCGATCCCCTTATCCAATAAGGAGTGTAACGTTTTTCTCTCAAATACACGGACTAGTTTCTATATGTATATTTACGAGTTAGGAATGCCACTAACTACCAGTAAATAAAGAAACATCAATTTGCCTTATGATAATGATTTACATAATAACAAGTACAATGTCCTCACTCAACATCCTCTGAGTGGCATTCGAGGGCATACTCCTAACAGGAACATCCTCATACAAAGGAGTCACAGACTCGGAAAAAGAAAAAGTAGAATCAGTTGCAGCTGAGAAAACTACAGCTGAGAAAACCACCACTAAAATCCCTCCTGCACAGACCGCAGTTGAGAAAACTGCAGAGGAGATTCCACATGCCCTAACCACAGCTGAAGAAACTACAGATAACATACCAACAGAAAAGTTAGCTACAGATGAAGACATCTCACATGCTCTTGCTACTGCTGTAACACCCCCAAAACCATCCGGGATATTACAACACTGTGGGTCCCGCGCCAGAACCCACCAGGCTAAAAACCATTTCAAAAACATTTAAAGACGCCAAAAGGCCGATGACGGTAATATTTTAAATACCAAAAACATTTACCAAAATATAGTTCTCAAATACCGTCAGAAAATTATATTTGAAAATACAAGACGAAATGCCCAAACTCAACAGTTTACATTCTAACCTGTCGAACGGGTATTAATAGTATGCCGTGGACATAGTATTTCACGAATGCTCGGTTTTTACATTGGTTTGTGAGCATCTCATATTATTATTATCATTGTACCGTTTCATTATGCCTTTGGATCCATATCATGTTATACAAGTATTTGATGTTCATTATCTGGATGACTTACCCCGTAGGGGCGGAACATGTTTTCATGTTTTAGGTGCTTGCGAGGAGAGAGTTGAGACACAGGGGCATGATGATGGCGACAAGGCATTCGAGCTATACTAGTCCGAGTTGTTCATGTTGGTCAGTCAGTTGGAGTGTTCTTCAGTCTGTCAGTCATTGTCATTATGTATTACCCGAGCAAATGCTCGTGGATGTTGTTGTATTTTATTTTTGGCCATGTAGGCCCATCGTTGTCGTTGAAATTCCTTATCGGAATATTGTGTCGGATATCATGGTAGGGACTATGATTTCCCCTTGTTGTTGAATTTAATGTATTTTAGTCATGTTCGCCTGGTGGATCTCCTGGCGTGGGGTCCACGGCACTGTAATAACCCAATAGAATTTGGGGGTGTTACACCGAGCTCATCAAAGCCCACTCATAAGAATGCTGACAGCAATGACGACATCCTGTCGCAAGACGAAATGGCGCTCCTCATGCATAAGTTCAAGAAGTTTGTCAAGCAGTCGGGAAAGACTCCATACAGGCCCAAGCCTGTACACAAGGTAAGTACTGAAACTTCCTCTGGTGATGCTAACCTATGTTATAATTGCAGGAAACCAGGGCATTATGCAAATAAATGTCCTCATCCAAAAGTTCAAAGGTTGCCGGAAGCCGAGCAACAAGAAAAGGATGAAAGAAGTCGTGCTTGGAAAAACAAGCTCAAGGCCCTGATTGGCAAATTAGAAGCCGCCCCCGCTCCATCAAAATCCGAAGAATGTCTTTAGGTAGTAACTGACAGTGATTCATCTGATGATGATTTCGAAGATAAAGCCTATATATGCTTTATGGCCAAGGACATTCTGGAAGATGAAGATAGTGATGATGAGGTATGCTCAACCTCAGCTATTCCCACCAATGCATCTCATACTTTTGCAAACATGAAGAATGAGTTTAAGAACATTCAAATGGCCCATGAGACGTTGAAAAATGAAAATATACAGCTCCAACTTTCTAACTTAGAGCTGAAAGAATAAAACGACTTGCTGAAAGTAAATTACGAAAATATGTCTGTTGATTGTGAAAACAGCAAAGTCGAGTATGAAAAACTCATGGAGAGCAATCATCAACTTGCTCATGAACTAATTGAGACTAAATCTCATAGTGAAAGCAATACAAATGATTTTGTTCTGCTTCAAGCCAAAGTAAAAACTCTCGAAAAACGACAAGGAGAACTTGAGACCATTCTGAAATCTTTCAAGAAATCATCTAAAAGAATGGAAAAAATTCTAAGCACTGGGCAACATGCTCATGATAAAAGTGGCTTAGGATAGAGCTCATTTTCTAATAAAGGGAAAACTAGTACTGTGTTCGTCAGGGGTGTGGAACTCATTCCTGTATCGGAAGAAGTTCCAAGTCATGTGAAGGAAACCGTTGCACCGCGAACAGCAAAAGCTGCCATTCCGCCACCTTAGTCATATTCCGGACAGTGGAATCACCAGTCATTCAGACCTGTAAGGTGCACCTAACCGGATGCTCCCCGAGCATATCAACAGCGTCAACAGCCGTTCAGTAGGAAGGCTGTATCCAAATATCAAAGGCCCGCACGGCAATAGTTTCAGTACAGCACGCCTAGATATTGGATACAGGAGCCTCGTCATTCATCGCAACAGCAAGTTTCCGCACAGTATCAACAACACCATTGGGAATCCAACTGGAGACCCAGAAGGCAAGTTGTTGGGCCGAAGAAAATGGCTCCACCTCAAAGACGGCATTTGTACTGGACTAATAATAACCCAAAATTTTACATACATAATAATTATCATGGTTATAGCAACTACGTATATGCCCCACGTAGAAATCGCAATTACGGACCTAAACCATCCTACAATAAACCTATTGCTGTTAAGAAAATCTGGGTACCTAAAGGCACTAACATCCATGGACCCAACAATCAAAGGGGACCTAAATCTACCTAATTTGTTTGCTACATGACATTTTGGAGAAGGACATCTGGTACTTCGACAGCGGATGTTCCCGGTACATGACAGGAGATAAAAGCAAGTTATCATATTTCGTAGAAGGTCACGGTCGAAAAGTGCACTTCGGAGATAAATCTAAAGGAAGAACAAGAGGGAAGGGAACCCTACTTGTCGGAAAATTCAAAGTCACCGATGTAGCTTATGTTGAAGGCTTACAGTATAGTCTACTTAGTATTAGCCAGTTCTGTGACAAACAGTTCTCGGTGAAGTTCTATATAGATCACTGTAGAGTCAAGAACATCCTAACCAAAGAAATTGTGCTCACAAAAAGTAAATCAGGTAATATGTATATTGCTGAATGGATGCCTACGAGCTCCACAATTCCATGTTTTGTTGCCAAAGGCACTGCAAATCTAAGCTGGATATGGCACAAAAGGATGTCACACGTCAACTTCAAGACTATCAACAAACTCTCCAGACAGGGAATGGTTAGAGGATTGCCAAAAGTTTCATTCCAAAAAGACACCGTATGTGGACCCTGTCAGAAAGGCAAGCAAATCAAGACCACCCTGAAGAGCAAATCCTACCTTTCAACCCACAGAGTTTTGGAAATGCTACATATAGATCTCTATGGTCCTGTAGAACCGGTAAGTTTGGGAGGTAAGAAATAATGTCTCGTTATTGTTGATGATTATTCCAGGTATGCTTGGACAATTTTCCTAAGCAAGAAGAAGGAAACAACATAAAAGCTGTCCGAGCACCTGAAAAGGCTTCAGAATGAAAAAGGGTCGAGTATCGTGTCCATTCGTTCGGACAGAGGTACAGAATTCACTAACCGCTTTATAGAGCAATACTGTTCGGAAAATGGGATACAGCACGAATACTCAACTGCCTGAGCACCTCAACAAAATGGTGTTGCCGAGCGAAAGAACAGGACGTTGAAGGAAGCAACAAGGACAATGATTGCCGCAAGCAAATTGCCACAGCATTTCTGGGGCGAAGCCACCAATATAGCGTGCTACACACAAAATCGCTGTATCATCAACAAGCATCACAACAAAACAGCATACGAGGTATGGAACAACAAAACTCCATTAGTTTCGTACTTTCATATTTTTGGATGCAGGTGTTATGTTTTGAACAACGGTAAGGATCAGCTTAGAACCTTCGATGAGAAATCGGATGAAGGGATATTTGTAGGATATTCTTCTATTAGCAAAGCCTATAGGATATTCAATAAAAGGAAGCTAACAATTAAGGAATCAGTTCATGTAGTGTTCGATAAACCTCACCATGATTCTATAGGAGTAGAAGATCTTTCTCAGAACATCCAACAACTTTCCATCATAGATCCACCAACTCTTATAAAACCTGTCGTTGACCTAGAAATCAACCCCGCAGCTGTAAGAACTGACGTAGATGAAGCCGATGCTGTACAGCTGAAGCCGAAACTACAACAACTCAAGATACAGTACGGGACCCCAAATTAGAACCCAACTAAAGATGGTTGAGAGATCAACCACAAGAGTTAATAATAGGAAACATTGATGCTGGTGTTTCTACCCGTAAGAGAATACAGAGTACACAAGGAAATGTACTATGTGCACAAAAAGACCCCGAGTTAGAGAAATCTCCATTTCCTGATTGGAAATCTCTATCCGAGCTTAGAAGACTTAATATGTGCACTATTGTTCTATTCTTAGCCCAATCCGAACCTGTTTCTACCAAAGAATCTCTCAACAATTCTCATTGGATCACATCTATGGAAAAAGAGATTAACGGTTGTGAAAGAAACAACGTATGGTATCTTGTACCCAGACCTACGCATTAATCAGTAATTGGAACCAAATTGGTATTTAGAAATAAGAAGGATAGAAATGGACTCATTATCAGAAATAAATCCCGACTAGTCGCCCAAGGGTACAGACAGGAAGAAGGCATAGACTACGATGAGACATTTCCTCCTGTAGCCAGACTAGAAGCCATTAGGATATTTTTAGCCTTTGCCGCCCATAAGAGCTTCACTGTATACCAAATGGATGTCAAAAGTGCATTTCTGAATGGAGACCTTGCTGAAGAAGTATATGTTGAACAACCACTAGGGTTTGTCAATCCAGAAGGCGAAGACCTAGTATACAGGATAAGTAAAGTACTGTATGGACTTAAGCAAGCCCCTAGAGCATGGTATGAGACTCTGTCCCAGTATCTAACCGATAATGGATTCGAGAAAGGTGATGTGGACAAGACTTTGTTCAAAATACAGGAAGGTGATGACCTCCTTATGGTTCAAATCTATGCAGATGATAAAATATTTGGTTCAACTAACCTTGCTTTATGTCAAAGGTTCTCTCACCTCATGCAAAGTAAATTTGAAATGAGTATGATAGGAGAACTTAGTTATTTCCTAGGTTTGCAGGTAAACCAGTTGCCTACAGGGATTTTCATCAACCAGGAAAAATACAGCAAGGAGCTTCTCAACAAATTTGGAATGAATACTTCCAAATCATCGTCAACCCCTATGAGCACTTCCGTGCAAATTAGTGCTGATTAAGCTGGAAAGTCGGTTGATCAATCACTCTACAGGAATCTTATTGGCTCACTCCTGTACCTAATAGCTAGCAGTCCCGATATCCAGTTTGTTGTAGGAGTGTGTGGGCGATATTAAGTATCACCTAAAGAATCACACTTCGCAATAGCCAAACGAATCCTGAAACACGTCAAAGGAATAGTCGATGTAGGACTGTGGTATCATAAAGAAGGTGGATTTGATTTAGTTGGCTACAGCGACTCGGATCTCGGAGGTTGCAAGCTAGATAAGAAGTGTACAAGTGGAACTTGTCACTTTCTTGGACCTAGACTTGTGTCCTGGTTTAGCAAGAAACAATTGGCAAACTCGTTTTCAACGGCTCAATCAGAATACTATGCTGTTGGTAGTTGCTGTATGCAGATCCTTTGGATGCAACAACAGCTGTCAGATTATGGAATTGAAGCCAAAGAAATGACGATTATATGCGACAGGACGAGTGCAATTGCTATCACGCACAACCCTGTATTGCACTCACGTACCAAGCACATTCACATGAAACATCACTTCATTCGGAATCATGTTGAGAACAAGGATATTCGGCTGGAAAAAGTTCATACAGATATCCAGTTATCCGACATCTTTACCAAACCTCTCGACACAACAAGATTCTGCATGCTTCGACATGAATTGGGATTGCTACAGCTTAACTTTCTATAAGTTTTTAATGCTTTTACTCAGCAAATTGAGGGGGAATGTTGTAAGACCCAAGAATACAGTATCCACCGTTAGTTATCTGTACACTCAGTCTATCAGAACATCACTGTAGGAACTAAGCGATATGAATTATCCTACAGCTGACGTGTGCAATAATTAAGGGGGAATACAGTACGACCCAAGAATACAGCATTAATCTGAAAGTTGTTGTATCGAATTGAAACCCATATATACATTTTAAGGGGCAACGCTGTATTTTCGCGGATACAGCACATACTATGGGAAATCAATTATCATATTATTTATTTTAAACAATATTTTATGTCCACGTGCCTTGTTATTATTACAAGTCGTTTGCATTAAATGCTTTACACGACATATGGACATTGGTATCTTCAAAGCCGCGATGTTTCAAATTTTTTATTAATTGTACACCGCCTTTTCGGGCAATAAGGGTAATTTGATAAGTCAGAAGTGGGACCCGCTCCTATTTTAAATTAGATGGATAAGTTGTACCGGTTACACTCAGTCCATCGTGATCGTTCATTCCAAACAACGGTTCCCATCCCTTAAATCTGACCGTTCATTCTCTGAAAACCCTTCTTCGCCGCCCACTATAAAAGGCCTATAAATGCCATTTGAGACTCTTTACGCTTTCTGCATATTGTAAGAGTTCTTGAGCATACAGCCTACAAACCTTTTTGTGTTTACTGCATTCTCTTTGAATCCTTTTTAACTTTTCTTCGAGAATCATCATGGCATCTTCTCAGACCTCTTCCATTTCTCTCAAGAAATTCTCCAACATCGTCGACGGATGGATCATTTCTAGATCTGTCGTGCTTGAACGTGTTCGTTCCGAAGTGGATGACGTCGAATCAAGGAGTACATCATCACTAGGATTCATCAACAAGGCCTTTATCGCCTTGGAAGCCACACTGCTGAACGATTTGATGTTCATTTGGTTGAGGAGTTCTACCTCAATGCTGCTGTTCATTTTCTTTCGCTGGCTCAGGAAGGACATGTTGCTGACATCACAGCTGTCATTCGCGGAGTAGAGATCCGTATTGACCAGGAGCTTCTCCAGAATCTCTATAGGCTTCCTGCTGATGGCCTGACAATGGAAGATCTTGAGACCTTTGGGTCCCAAGAACTCTTGACCGAATACTATGGCTTGTTAACCGGTTCAGCGTCGGTGGAAACGGTTCACACCTCTTGACATAAGAAAAACTTTTGCTTACCTTTTGTCTATTTACATGATTTTTGTTGCCATATTATTGAGAATAGAACAGGCGTTCGAGATGTGCACCAATCTTAGGTTCAGGATGATGGTTGCAATTATGGCCTGTGAGAAGGTCAACTAGTGTCAAATCATCCTCAAACGGTTGTAGGAAGATTATCTACCTTGGATAAATGTATTCCTACGGATTTATTGTCGTATATTTCGGATTTCATGAATATTGGGGTTGAATCAAGAACACTTTGGGGTTGACTTTGATATTTTGGGGGGTTTTCGATTAGATGTTGTCGTTAACTCGAATTGTGGATTCCTATGGGATTATTGATATCATTGAAGTTGTTTTGTCGGTTTGAAATACTCATTTTGGAGTTGGTTTCGATATATTCGGGATTAGATATTATCAAAGGTTGTATGTTTGCTAAGTATTCGCTAGAATGCCTAAATGAGTTTAGATATTGTTGTATCGACATTTTGAGTTAGTTATAATCGTGTTTGATTGGTATGTTGATCGGATTGTTGGTAATTATGTTATTCAAGGTTGTTCGAGCGACCGAAACCTCATTTAGGACGTTTGTTCGTGGAAGGACATTCTTCACCAGTGTTGTGTAAGTTAATTCTTACTCGGTTAAAAGGATATTCATTCCTTTCGTTGTTGTTCATTCATAATCATAGTTCATTCATAATGTATTAACCGCATTGAGACTTGTAATTGTCAATTAATCACTTCATTCACGAGGAACGATGGTTCCAATCATTTCATTGAGCTATCATTCGTTTCACTATCATTTCATCTCGGTGAGTCATTCTTTACTTTGTCGGATTGTATTTCATTATATTCATTGGTCACTTTTGATCGTGTGACCTTCTGGGTTCATATTGCGTGGCCGGGTAGGGATGTGTGGAATTTTTAGTCGGGCACATGATAGTCATGTGTTGGGTTCACCGACACATTAGACTGTGCACACGGTAATGTACCTCCGTGAGACTAATTAGGTATAAGGGCGGGTGTGTCCGGACACTCGTCTTGTGCACGTGCACATTCCATTACGGGCGTACTATGATGCTCCTCTTCAGCGTAAAACCATAACTAAGGATATTTCATGATTCTGTTTATTCAACTCTTGAGGATTGTTGTTCTGTGTAACTGACCCCATTGGGGGACATTGTTTTCAGGTCATGGCAAGGCAAAGGCACGGGAAGAGAACGTTAACGGTGAGGAGTCCCAGTGATACTAGTAAGGGGGGCCCAGTCCTTTCAATCATTCTGCCTCACAGAAGAAATCCTTTGGTTTGCTTTTGAATTATATTCTGACCAAATAACGGTGTTCCGCAAGATGAAAAAGCAAAGAAGGTCACTTCTCGCATCTATATGGGAAGCATCCATTTTCAAGAAAGGACCCCTTATTGAAAACAGGCCTTACGTCCGAAAATTGCCCCTTTCTGCTGACCCAAGGGACATATCTTTGAAGTCTCAGAGAGAGGAGACTTCTCGGAAGAGAAAAAGATCTCACAGCAAAACTTCAGTTGCTGTTGAGAAGCCGAAAAGGAAGCTTAGGAGGCTTTCAAAAGTTAAGGCTACAGAAACCTACAAGGATGCTCCTTCCGTGGCTCAACCCACTGAACAAATCCCCCAGGGCCCAACCCTTGTGGAAGAGATGCCTACTACTATCGATACAGTAGATCCCGAGCCCTTGGCGGCTATGATGGATGCTCATACATCTGCCAACATATAAGACTCTGGCGAGTCGGCTGCCACTTTGGAGCCTAAAGCTACTTCTCCTATACGGGATTCCACACCCGTTAAGGATCCATCTTCCATCAGGGTACCAACCCCTGTAAGGGATCCCTCTCCGATACAGGATCCCACACCTGTAGAGGAACCCATGCCTACAGCGGACTCAGGCGCTGTACGTAGCCCCTCCCCGGACAGAATTATTACCAAAATCCTACTTTCTGTGCAAATTGAACAGGCTTATGAATGGTTTGTCCAATGGAAGAATAACAGACTTGCTCCGTACGACACCCTGTACAACTGGAGCGAATGGAGCAATGAAGAAAATTTGTTTTGGAAGTGACAGACGCTCAAAATGTTGTTGTCCTGATCCAATGGGACAACCTATGCATTAAAGAACTTATTGAGAGCCATATTTTTGAAAAAGCCGAAGCACGAAAGAAAGTAAAAGCTAAGTCCGTGGAAGCTCCCAAAAGTCCAAAATCAGATCCCGACTCGGACGATGATGACGACGCCCTTCAGGCTGGTCTAAGAATGAGTCGCAAAGAATCTGAAACTCAGATGGGTGCAAGAACTTCTAGTCAACATCAATCTCCTCCCCATCAACAAGACACTATTCCCGACAATGTGGATTCAATCCCTCATGTCGCATAGGAACAGCCGGCTACCCAACAGGCACCCGAGCCTGTCGCCGCCCAAGCCGAAGAAGAATCCAACGCCATCTCGCACGAGGAATCAGTCCCTCTGTAGGAGCAAGCGGAAGCTGAGAGACAGCAGGAGGAATCAGTCCCTCATGTACCTTTGTCTTCAGAACCCACGACCGAACAAGAGAAATCATCAACCCATGTTGCCAAGCCACCCACTGATGCTCCCGAAACCTCAACTGTCTTGGAATCCGACGACGGTATTATACCTGAGGATGTCCAACTCAATTCACGTCCAAATCTGAACTTGAGACGGTTGAATGGAGTCGAAGATATCGCCCAGCCAGATTCTCCAAGGACTGCCACAAGGAAAGAGCGATTACATGCTCTTGGCCTTTAAACTGTTTTCATCCAGGATGCCGCCAATGCCCTGTATTCTGTCGAAAAAGCTCTTGATTGGATGCACCAATCAGCCATTGAAGAGATGACAGGCCTTAGGCATGAAGTTTCCCGAGTGGAAGAAGCCTTCAGAGTATTGCCATCAGTCTTCAAGCATGCCCTAAGCATATTGCAAGAACGACAGGAGCAGATCCTGAGAGAAGAACAATCTAAGTTACGCATGTCCGAGGCAAAGACAGCATTAGCTATGATTGAATTTGGATCCCAGCTTTGAGCCCACGACAAGAAAATTCAAGATATGTCGCAGGTTCTCACCTCCGAGATAGATCATTTTTTAAAGGAAGACTCAAAAGGACTTGGCAAATTATCAAAAATGGGAAAATTGTTGCGATAACAATCCCTGTATTGAAATTGTCGGGATAAATAAACCCTATATTGAAAGTTTTGATAGAATGTTTTGACAATGTGCCAATCCAACATACAACAAACAGCTGTATCGAAAAACTGATCAAAGGTGTTAACCTGTATTGAAGACTTCTCGTAGCCCCAGCATACAGTGAACCAATCATACAGCAAAGGAGTCTCATAAAGACTAAGTATGGAAGCAGGCTCGAATCGACAATACAGCTATCATTCCATATAGTATCCAAATAGGACAAGAAAGAATCTTTGTTATTCGCTAAAGTCAAAGTCCCGTTTAAGAAGATATATTTAAATACTAAAGGATAAAGTATTTAAATATTAAGCCGTCAGAGATCGTCAAACAAGCGCAAAATCTGGCAAACACATCATCCCGTTGGAACGGAATCTTGCTCAACGGATCTATCTCAATGGATATATTCAAGAAGGCTATATATATCCCCAGTCTTTGAAGATCGAATGACACGAAATCAACTACAACGAAGTTATCATCATATACATCTGAGCAAACATATCTCTCAAAGCATACTACTATTCTGAAAGAAGAGATATACAAGTGCTCAAACTGTGAACAACACATCATCAGCTAAAAGCTTAGAAAGTCAAAGTTGTTGTTCAATCATTGTTCTACCCTTGAACAAAATCCATCAGCCCTGTGTGGACTGGGAAACCTTGCTATTCCTGAACTGTGTGTGAAGGACTTGCATTGAAGATACGAAGCTTCGGAACTGTATGTGAAGAAGCCAGTAAAGTGAAAGCTTAAACCAATCTGTGTGAACGGTTGAAGGCTAAGATCATTATATCAATCTGTGTGAATGATATACTGATTAGGTTTGATAATAAATACGTAGTTGTGTACGTAGTATTTATAATAAACGTTTTCACTCCTTTGTGGAGGACCAGTGGACGTAGAGGGGTTTACCTTGAACCACTTTAATTACCATGTCAGTTACCTTCTGCATTTACTATTTTAATATTTGTGATAATCTTTAAGTATACACTTCATATCTAGTTGCTGTATTTACAGCAACTTATCTTAACAAGACTTCCGCTACGCACTCAGATTTGAAAACCGTACAGCTTGTTGTTTAAAACACTTTCCAAGCTGTATCCTGTATACTTAGTAGCCAACACTTAGGAATGCAAAAGCCCTAATGTTGTACTTGAGGTTATAATAAATCAAGCATACAAAAGATCGAGGCATTGCAAAATGATCCGCGTTAATGGCGCAACTGATCCAAGGGATGAAGAAAAATGAAATCTACCATTTTCTGGACATCAACCCCTCAAAGCTGTTCAAGGAGGCTATTATCTGTTTTTACAAGGATGCCCAAGTCACAGAGAGGGCATTCAGAGTTAGATTTTTGGAGAACCTATCTTCATAACTCAACAGACTATCGCAAATGCCTTCAACATGGAGAATCGTGGCATAGCAGTTGAAGCCCTAAAGCAAAACCCGGTGGAAATCTGGTAGTGGATAAAGATGCCCGATCAGACGATGAAGATGAAATTTACTCCAAGAAAGTCAGACCTTCAGAAGGAATTTAGATATATGCTGGACATCACAAACAAAACCGTTATGGGAATGGGAGGAAAGCTTTGATCAATTGTCGTCCTCAAAGTATATTATCATGGGCGCCATGATTCAGAATCAAATGATTAACTGGCCTGACTACATCAACTAGTCCGAGAGGTGAACAAAGTAAGTTGGAGCACAGAGAACAAGAAATTTGTTCACAAACTAGCTTTTGGAACTCGAATCATTTGGATTCTGGAGTTTCTGGGAAAGGCCAGAGGCAAAGCTGAGAATTTCTACAGCAATAAGAGACTTGGTCACCTTGACCAAGCTGCCATGGAGAAGTTTGCAGACAAACAGCTCAGAGCGGAAGAATTACTAGAGAGGGTGAGGGCTAAAACTGTTGGGATTCGGTGCCTAAATCGAAGGCCCAGCGGAAGCGGTAAAACGAAAATTAATTCGATCCGAATCCCTATGAGGATTGATCGAGCTACGTATATACGAATATAATATGAAACACAAGAGGATATGAGAAACATACCCTTTTAGTCTGTTGATTAAATGGTGTCCTTCTCTTGAGAGATTCCCCAAACTTTAGTTGCTCTCCACGAATCCAATCCGCTCCAAGCTCTTGGAAGATCCGACGCTGAAAGTACCGCGTCTACTTGCCACGCGCCGGAGAAAAGAATGGAATGAAGATCACCTTACTATCCTCCAAGGATACGGCTAGAGCTAGGATGATGAAGCTTTCAATTATGATTATAACACTCTAAGTGTATAACTCACTATCTCTCTATTAATCTCTCGATTTTTCTCCAAGAAAAACTCAAGATTTGGAATGAAGAAGATGAAGAACACTTTTGAGAAAACTCATTTCTCTCTCTCTATTGCTTAAACTCACGGTTGGAATGAATGTAGTAGGAGAGATTGAGTCTTGACTTAAGTCTTCATTATATCCTCCCCAAATCAAGACCAAATCATCTATAAGGATAAAATAATAGATGTTGTCCCCTTGATACCTTATGTCATCCACCAATTAAGGTGGAGACAAGGACTAAGGAAAAGGGGAGGAAGTGGGAGGCCATCTAGAAGGAACGGAACGAGTCCATCTTGTTTCGGACTCCCGTGAGTCCAAATAGAAAAACTCTAATTCCTTTCCGATATATTTATATCAATTAATTAATCCAATTAATTAATCATATCAAATACAAAATAACATAATTAATTTCTCTAAGAAATAATTATATTTATGAATTAAATTAATCACCCAGTAATTTATTTAATTCATTATGCCGTAAATCAATTTATCCATTAAATCGATTTAGACATCCAATTTCCCAAATTAGATATCCAATATCTAATTTACATTATGAGAGAATAAGCTCGATTCATTCCATCGGCAATCCTATCGCGCGACTCGGCAGGTCCGTCTCAGTCAGCAATGGGAGGAAGCAAAGCGTAGTAGCACCACCTAGCCAGCCTGGCAACCTACACTGTACCCCAACTGAGAACGAATTATTGGGATCATTCAAGAACCATTCTGTCGTGAATACCAGTATACGTATAAACCCTTCTTTCAAATGTCCCGATCAAGTTATAGGATCACTGTCAGTCAAACCCTATCTGTACTTGACTCTATGCATGAGTTAATGCAAATCGAGATCATCGAGCTCTCGTGTATCCAGTACAACTAGATCTAATGCTTTGGCCAAAGACTTATGATATCATCTGCCAATAACCGCATAGGACATATAACCCGTTCACGTACAGTAGAAAGAATTCTATCTTGGTATTTAGTAGGACCTGCTACTTGCCCGTCAAGACGCACGTCGAGGTTGACCCCCACCTTTCGGTTTTCTGGGTCGAACTACTCTAATGAAAATCTTAACGTCACAAGCACATCCCTACCAAAACCTCAAGTCGAAGGTTCACGAATACCTATCACAACCTTTCGATTCTGTCATTGACTATCCTGTAGTGAAATCCGTGTGACGAATTGAGGGTGAGTCGGTTCGAGTATACTAATCCAATTAGCATACCTATAATGTGTGCTCTCACTAACCATTAGTGTTCGATAGGCACTCACCATGTCAAAGAACACATCATACAAGTCTTCACATAAACTTAACGCCCAGTCAAGTTTCATCGACTTGCGAATGATTAAGTATTTGAGCTATAAACCTTTCAATTGCCGATCCCGTTATCCAATAAGGAGTGGAACGTTTTGCTCTAAAATACACAGACTTGTTTCTATATGTATATTTACAAGTTAGGAATGCCAGTAACTACCAGTAAATAAAGAAACATCAATTTGCCTTATGATAATAATTTACATAATAACAAGTACAATGCCCTCACTCAACATCCTCTGAGTGGCATTCGAGGGCATACTCCTAACAATCTCCCACTTGCACTCAATGCCACACACTATGGTATTTAATACCCATGTTCTCCAGATGACGCTCCATGCTAGTCTGAGAAAGTGGCTTGGTCAGTGGATCAGCGACGTTGTCGGCTGAGTCTACTCTATGCAGTATAATATATCCTTTGCGAACAAATTCTCTTACGAGATGATACTTCCTCTCAATTTGTTTGGTACTATTGTGAAACCTTGGCTCCTTGGCCTGTGTGCTACAGCTCCGTTGTTGTCACAGTATAGCGGAACAGGCAGCTCAGCACATGGTATCACTTGAAGTTCTCCCAGAAACTTCTTAATCCAGAACCCTTCCTTGGAAGCCCCCGAGGCTGCCTGACAATCATCCTGACAGGTGGAATCAGCAGTCGTGCTTTGCTTGGTACTACGCCAAGATACTGCTCCTCTATTAAGAGTAAATATATAGCCAGAAGTAGACATCAAATCGTCATTCTCTCCTTGGAAGTCCGAATCAGTGAACCCCACCACATCCAATTCTCCACCGCCATACATAAGAACCATATCTCTAGTCCTTCTCAAGTACTTGAGAATGTTCTTTACGGTAGTCCAATGTTCCCTTCCTGGGTTTGCCTGAAACCTACTTACCATGATCACAGCATGCGCGATGTCAGGTATCGTACACAACATAGCATACATAAGGCTACCCACGGCCGAACCATATGGTATATTACTCATTTCCTTTCGTTGTTCCTCACTTTGAGGACACATCTTCTAGGAGAGTTTTATTCCATGTCGCATCGGAAGGAACCCTCTTTTAGAATTATCCATCTTAAATCGCTTTAAGATTTTATCTATATAGAGGGCTTGGGAAAGACCTATCGTTCTCTTCGATCTATCCCGGTAGAGCCGAATACCAAGAATATAGGTTGCTTCTTCCAAGTATTTCATGAGAAATTACTCGAAAGCCAAGCTTTCACAGAACTGAGCATTCCCACATCATTTCCTATTAGTAGAATGTCATCTACATATAGTAATAAGAATGCGATATTGCTCCCAATAACCCTCTTGTATACACAAGGTTCCTCTTCATTTTGCACAAAGTCAAACTCTTTGACCGCCTCGTCAAAACGAAGGTTCCAACTACGCGACGCTTGCTTCACTCCATAAATGGAACGCTGAAGTTTGCACACTTTCTGTATATCGACCTCAGACACAAAGCCTTTAGGCTGCTCCATATAGATTTACTCCTCGAGGAATCCATTAGTAAAGTCGTCTTTAGGTCCATTTACCATATCTCATAATCGTGGTAGGCAGCTATAGCAAGCATCATGCGAATATACTTGATCATAGCTACGGACGAGAAGGTATTGTGATAATCGATCCCTTGTTTCTGGGTATAACCCTTTGCCACAAGCCTGGCCTTATAGGCGTCAACCTTGCCATCTCTACCAGTCTTTCTCTTGTAGATCCACTTGTTCCCAATAGGCACTATGCCCTTGGGGCGGTCTACTAGAGTCTCACTAGTAGAAAAATATCTTTAGGTAAAACCTATAAAGTGTTCCCTAAAGGGCCTAAAGTGTTCCTATAGACCATAGGTAACACATTTTGGGTGTTCCCTCTGCCCGTGTTCCCTATGCTCTTAGGTAACACTTTTGATCAATTCTGGTAACACTTTAAAACGTGTTCCCCAAAGTCATCTTAAGGAACACCTTAGTAACAGTTTAGAAATTTCTTAAGTAACATCTTGGTAACACTTTCATATTGTTTAAGGAACACTATTGTAACACCTTTGTAACACTTTTAAATGTATCTATTTTTTTAAGTAACACTTTAAATACCTTAAAGAATAGTTTCGATTATATGGGTGCTAGCTTAGGTAACACCTTATTCATTATTAAGTAACACCTGCAATTATTATTATTATTATTATTATTATTATTATTAATAATATGAAAACTAGAAGAAACCATTTTTTCATATATAAATAATGAGAAAATATATTGATAAAACTCAAATAAATAATCCAATAACAATAAGCATAATTAATAGTATGTCAAACACATATCCAATAACTAAAAAAACAATAACCTAATTATTGTCTAATTTGTAACTTGTATAAAAAATAGCTCCCATATATCTTCAATTCGTGTTGATATTAATGATGCCATTGTTGTCTTGAACTTCCACATGCTTTCTTGAACGGGGTTGGCCTCTATGCATATGGCGTTCACAAGAGCAGGCAGCCCATCCAACAACTTTCTTGCTATATAATCGTTCGATCTGGCTTGCTTAAAGAAAGAAGAATGTTTGAGTAGTTTTTTGGCGGTAGGTCATTTTGAAGGATCCTTAACCAAGCAGCTAGCAATCATCTGCTTAAACGACTAAGAAAGAAAAACAAATATATGATTAATAACATGATCGTAAAACTAATATAGTTCAGCTTATTAGTGGCATATCTTTGAGAACTTGTTATCTCGCTCATAGTCAAGTCCAGAGGGTGTATTTTGCAGAGTAATAAGCAATACCTACCAATATAAAAATAATTGGAGCTTAATAATAAGGGTCCATTTCAGATCAAAGTAAAACAACTTAGGATTATCTAAGTGCAATCGCAGTTAAAATCCCAAAAGAAAACAATCAAATATATAATGGCAGAACAAGTGGAGGAAATACAAGAAAATATTGCATATCAAATACAGAAATGGTTGCTTGAACTACAAGATAAATAATACGAAATCAAAATACGGCAAAGATGAAGGAAAAAAACCACACAACTCAAATTAAAGGTGGGGGGGAGGGGAGGACCAAAAGAGGAACAAGTGGTTTGGTTCCAAACACTCAACATCATCAGATTAAATAATGCATAACACAAGAAAACTGCAGTAAGAATTAAAATTCGACTTTCTAAAGCTGGTGAACTAGGATACAATTCACATTAAGTAATCATACTTGTCAACAGATCAACCACGACACAGTCGCACCATAATGAACATAACACTAAATGTAGAACAACAGATACATGGGCATACGTCTATATGTATGTGTGGTTTCGGAGACCGTGGGACAAACAAAATTCAGTGTTCTCCCATATCTACATGATACAAGTGTACCACCGCCGAAACTTCCGCAACGAAACCCAGAAAAAATATGAGACATTACAGCTCAAATGTTACACATTAAAACATAAATAAAGTTCATAGCGATCTTCCTAAACATCGAATTAAGAGAACAATGAAGGCACATATATCATCATCAACTGCACCTTAATCCCAACTATGTTGGGTCGGTGGCATGAAAATTATGGTGCCAAATAATTGTCGAAAATTAGTTAACACTACAATTCATGCAAAAGACAAAGTGGCAAAGTTTTACGCCGGATGCCCTTTCTGTCGCAACCTTCATATGAAGGAGAAATGAGGTGAAATTCCAAAACCATCAAAATCATAGGCTTTTCCTATTTATAATAACACAAAAAATACAACACATATAAGTACTTAACAGTTCCTCCGAACAACAAAGATCCAAAGACTCAGATAGCCTTACTTTTACTTTAGTACCTGTCCATATTGTAATACTACTACTGATATTTATTCTACTTAATAACCTTCCTGACATAATGGACTCAAAACCACAGAGTGTAACTAAGCTACACACACCATAATAGAGTGAAGTATGACAAACAACATTCCCAAAAATAGGGCGGGCAGATTCCTCATTACAAAATCAAACCAACCACATTCACGCTACCTTATTTTTTTCTTTATTTAGTTTCAAAACTAAATTTTCGTCACTATAATCACTTTCCAGGCCAAGCTAATTTGACACATCGTAACTAACTACATTGTAACTAGCTAGTTTCTTGAAAATGCTACCATTAAGAAAACAGTTTTCATTTGAAGATAAACACCTAACTAGGTTGAATCATAAAATTATATTTAGTTTTTAGAAGTATCCAGCAGGAGTAAAAAGGCAACCATTGACCCATTGTATGCCCTGCCCGCCTATTATAGCAAATTCATTGCTAGCTAGATTCAATGATTCTAACAATGAAGGACAACACTTTGTTTCTTCAGTTAACAAGAGATAGATGGACATAGTACTCTGTTGTTTTTCCCCTCAGTTAACAACAGATTGACACTGCACCCATAAATAAACACACAACATACATACATATATCCAAACTCCTTTCCAAAAACGTCTGTCAAATTAGAGCTAAAACTAAATGTCGTGGTCATAAGTCCCCACAAAAAACTCACATGTATGTAGAACGAAATTTAACCTTAAGTCTGCTACAAACAGATAAAATAAGAGTTATGAGTGGATAAGAGTGATAATAAGACACTTCGTTTGAATCAGTGGTTAACCGGAATCCAACAAGTATTGACATTTCCCATGGACCCCAAATCCTTGATGCATTATATCTTCTAATTCAATTCCAGTAAAAAAATTGCAGGAGAGAGCATTTATCATTATACAAATGTGAAATTTGTAAGTCTGGAAAAGAAGTAAAGGGGGACTAGAGTGAGGAGCACATGAACCTAAAACACCATGATAAATTAAGGGGGATGCAGGATGGAATTACCTGTATCAGTCATGCTTGATCTAAATTTCCTTAAACTGAATGATTATAGTTGGGAAGAGGGTAGGCACAGATATTTTTGTTTCAAAGATTTCAACGTTCTTTCTCTCATCACGCAGGGAGGCTTCAAAATTGACAAGGTAAGTAGTACCCTCCGCATCATGCTTCTTTCCCTTGACAACTTTCAGTGAGGGAGCATCATGTTTTATTGCCTTCATAACTTTCATTGAGGATATGACATGCACTGCATTTTCTTTACATGTGACTGCGTGCGCGTGTGTGTAGAGTGTAAAATGATCAAATAAAAGTATTTAAGAATATTTATTAAAAGAAAGATGAAGAATAGGGGACAGACCGTGAATATGTTATACATGGCAAGAGCATACTGGGAGATATAAGGGGCCACATCATTTAAAGAATCCTACAGTGCAGAAATTCAAAACAAATGATTCATATGAGTAAACATAACAAGCACCGGCACACACACACATATAAAAGAGTAAAGGCATGGCTAAAAAGGAAATAAGGAAACATACGTGAGAGAGTGTATGTTTTTGAGGGATAGTAGGGGGCAGACCTTCTTGAGAGTTTTTGCCATTGTGATTGGAATCAGAGTGTTTAATTTTAACAGACCTGATCTCGATTCTTTCATATGCATCGAGAAACTCAGTCACTTCTGCTATGAAAACTGAGGCAACCCCAGGATGAGAAAAGGCTTCAAAAGTAATATAATTGTCGATATCCCCAGACAAAGATCTCACAACCTTAAGCACTTTGACTTCGCCAAAGTTTGTATGTTGTATGTATATATAGTAATTAGATAATTAATACTAATACTAACACATATATGGCATGATCAAAGTGAGAACGGTTTTTAACAGCAAGAATAATTGGTTTCTACGCTTTCTCAAGCTAAAAATTGTTCTCCACCAAGCGTGAGATGAGATATGATTTAAAGGAGAGAACGAAATCAATCCTCCTTGATATTAGAGAAGCGAATAGCCAACTGAGTGAGACTAACAATTTTATCCATTTTGTAGCCATGAATGTGATTGAGTCCTGATGAAGAATCGTAATATTTACGTGTAGGCATACCATGGATAATCTACAATAAAAAGTTGCCATTAAACATACATACAAACACAAACACAAACACAGACGATTATAATTAAAGAACACATACTCGTACTCGCTTTACCCCTTTTATACTACATGATGCCTGCAATATAGATACATGAATATACATACAAACACAATCACAAACGATTATGATGAAGGAAGGACGTACCGGCTTTGTTGATAGATTAAATGTCTTTGACACGCAAATCATTCAATACACGACCCTTTTTCATCGTCAATCACTAATAATAATTCTTCAATTTCGCAATTACAAGAAGGTATTTAAAGGGGAAATCAATAAAACTTTCTACCCTGACTCAAATTGGAATATACCCGAATTCTTGGATTTTGTTTTGTTTTGGTTTCTGATTTGATTTTTTTCCCTCAGTTAACAACAGATTGACACTGCACCCATAAATAAACACACAACATACATACATATATCTATCAGAAAAAAGATTAGGATCCCAATAAAACCATTACAGAACCCCTAATTAAGCCCGCATAGTTCACACGGAAGATATAAACGAAGGAACCAACATAGAACAGTAACGAAGAGATTCTCAAATACAGTAGAAAAAATAAACATTCCGAATAAAATTTAAGAAAAAAGGTACCCGGAGAAGGCTTGTGGTGTAACTGATATAGTTACGAACCGCACCCTGTGAATTAATACGGATCTCATTCTCATTCACCGAAGACTCAAGCTTTGGCTTCTCCACCTTCTGATGAAAGAATGATCACTCATTCTTGTAAAAATTATAAGAAAAAAACAAAAATGCATGCATTAATTAATTGAATCAAACAGAATTTCAACAGCATAACACCACTATCCTAACCTAACTACCAAATGTTCGAATCAATGCAGCTATGTTAACCATAGTGTTTCTAATTGACTAGGTCTACCGCCCCAAAATTTAAAGCAAGACAATTATACTAACCTTGTAGCAGCAAATTTCAGCAAGGGAATGAAGAGAAGGACACGATGCAGCAGCAACGGGCAAAAAGAGAGAGGATGGACATAGCTGAGAGAGAAGGGAGAGAAGGTCAGAGACAGGGTCAGGTAGAGAGTGGAAATAGAGGGAGGAGGGCTTACCTTTAGGGCAGAGGCGTCGGAACGTCGGGACGACGGCGGTAGGTAGACCCGGCAATTTATCACACGACACGAAAACGACACGAAAATTTAGTGTTTGGGTTTGCATTTTGAGTACACGAACACGAAAGTACACGACCGAGATTTAGTGTCGATTTTGTGTTTACCCTTTGGGTACACGACACGACACGAGGTACACGAAATAAATAAATAAATATATAATATTTTATATTTAATTTAATAAGAATATATATTTTATGTATTCTGTTTATACTAAACTTTAAAATTTGAAAATATAATGTGAACTTTCATAAATTTCGTGTAAACATTCGTGTTTTCATTGTCATTCGATTCATTTCGTCTACTAAAACCTACAAAAATAATATTATAATATTAAAATTATTATCTTTTATAATATTTTAATATTTATTTTATATTATGTGCCTGACACGAAAACACGACACGAAACGACATGAATTTGCGCAGTACACGACACGACATGACACGAATACATTTAGTGTCGTGTATGGGTTTGGACTTTTGGTACACGAAACACGAAAGTACACGACACGAAAATACACGATACGAACGAATTGCCAGGTCTAGCAGCGGGGCGGGGCAACGGAGGCGCTCTCGTCTGCAGCGGAGGAAAAGCAAAAGGGAGTCAGACCTGCTCAGATAGAGAAAGAGAGAAAGCGAGAAACAAAGAGAGAGAGAATGTACTGAGGAGGAGGAGGACGAGCGGAGGCGGTGAATGGTGGACGGCGGCGAGTTTTGCCGAAGAAGAATCGCCGAGGGGCGCGGTGGGTGGGTTTGTGGGTAGGGGGTTTCAATTTGGGGATTCAGTTTGGCATTTATTATGTATATTCAAGAGATTATAATTTATTTTCTTAATATTTATTATGTTTTTTTTTAAGAAGAGATTATAAATTTTAAATAGCAATAAATTACTACACAATTTATTTATTAAGATATAAAAATTTGTACAACAAAGAGAGGAAAATATATTTATAAAAATTATCTCACTCTATTTTTCTAATAAACCAAATAAAATACGGAACGGTTTTTGAATAATTTAGTTCAGTTTTAAATTTTGAATAATTTAATTCAGTTTTTTTTCTAATATGGGTCAGTTTGTATGAAATTTTTGTAAACTCGATTTTATTTTTCATTATCGGATTTAAAGTTTGAAATTTTGGATATAAACGCTCCGACCATATTTTATTTAATAATAATTAATAAATCATCAACCGTAAAATGCTAGGAGGCATTGTATTATATTTTAAATGTTTTATATTTTTAATTTGTTACATTTAGTGATATCTAAGATAAATCGAATTTTAATATATATCCTTATTGTTATATATTTTTAATGTGTAGTTACAATAATATTATTGTAACTAAAAAAAATTGATAATATAACTTCACATAATTATACATATTCTCTAAGTGTTACATAAGTGTTACTTAAATTATGCAACACAAAAAAAATGTTACCTGGAAGTGTTACCTATTTTGAAAGTGTTACTTGGAGTGATACCTAAACTACGTAACACAAAAAAGTGTTACCTGAAGGTGTTACCTATTTTCAAAGTGTTACCGTGAGTGTTACCTAAACTAAGTAACACAAAAATATGTTACCTACAGGTGTTACCTATTTTGAAAGTGTTACCTTGAGGGTTACCTAATAAAAAAGTGTTACCTAGGTGTTACCTATGCACTCTCCAATTTCAATTATCAAAAGTGTTACCTGCAGGGTGTTACCTAAAGTCATTTTTCTACTAGTGTCCAGACCTGATTGACATGAATCGAGTCTATCTCAGCTTCCATAGCTTCACGCCATTTCGCGGAGTCCACATCCACCATCGCTTGGTCATAGGTCGTTGGGTCGGTCTCTTGGCTATCACTTGGATCCTCATGGAGACCCAACTCTTCCAAGTGCACAAGGCCATACCTCTCAGATAAATGAGATATCCTACTAGACCTACGAGGTGGTTGTACTTGTTTTTCAGAAGGTTCGGTTCCAATTTCTTGCGCAGGTGTCTCCTGAGGAGTTTCATTGTATTCTTCCAAAGAAATACTTCTACCAGCTCCGCCTTCCAGAATGAACTCATCTTCCAGGAAGTGTGCTTGTAAAGCAACAATGATCTTTCGATCTTCGGTCATGTAGAATAGATAACCCATCATCGCAGACGGGAATCCAATGAAATGTCCCTTTGCAGATCTCGCTTCCAACTTTTCTACCTTAGTCTTCTTGACATAGGCGGGACATCCCCAAATCCTAATGTGATTAAGACTTGGTTTCCTGCCCTCCCACATCTCATGTAGAGTTTTAAGAATAGATTTGGAAGGACATCTGTTCAAGATATAAGTGGCAATCAGGAGTGCATACCCCCACAGGTAAATCGATAAGTCAGTATAGCCCAACATGGAACGGATCATGTTCAACAAGGTCCGGTTCCTTCTTTCTGACACACCATTTAACTGAGGAGTACCTGGAGGTGTTAGTTGTGATACTATTCTATGTTCCTTAAGGAACTCATCAAACTCCGTACTCATATACTCGCCACCTCAGTCCGACTGAAGTGCTTAGATATGAATTCCAATTTGTTTCTCGACTAGGGCCTTGAATTCCTAGAATTTCTCAAAGGCCTCGGATTTATGTTTCATTAAGTATACATAACCATACCTATTCATATGTAAACGCAATGAAGTACTGATATCCGTCACGTGCTACTTCCAAAGCACCACATACGTCGGTATGGATTAATCCTAGTTTATCAGCAGCTCTTTAAAAAGTCCCTGTGAAGGGGGATTTAGTCATTTTGCCTTTAAGGCAAGATTCACAAGTAGGAAAGGGATCTGATCCCAATGGACCCATAAGTACATCTTTTTCCATTTCCTAAACCTTGGTCTGACCAACATGACCAAGTCTAAGATGCCATTTTAAAACTTGATTAGTTTAATCCCTACCACGCTTTCTAGTCATAGTATTCACAACGACTTTGTTATTGAGGTTTAGATGATACAGTCCATTTAACAATGTAGCAGTGCCCACTAGTTTATTTCTAAAATAAATTTTGTAGGAACCATCACAACAAAAAGCCTTTCCGATCCATGACCATAATGGATACAATGTTTTTGTGCCCCTTGGGCAAAACAAGTACATCTTCTAAAGTCATAACAAAACTGGATTTTAAAGCGAAAAGAAGTGATCCTATATCGGTTGCCTCGACACTATACCGGCTACTGACAGTAATCATCACTTCCCCAGCTCCAAGCTTCCTACTTTGTTCCAGATCCTGATTCACGGTACAAATATGAGAACTAGCACCAGAATCCAGTATCCAAGAAGTAGAGAATACAGTAGCAGAACAATTTGTTTCCAAAACTAAAAGTTCTGTACCTGAAACGCCATGAAAAATTGGATAGTCTCTAGCCCAGTGGCCCAGCTCACCGCATTTGAGACAAGCGCCATTCTCCTTACTCTTCGGAACGATCGGGGCCTTGCCCTTACCTTTGAAGTCCTTAACTTGTGGTCCCGTCTGTTTCTTGGTCTTTTTCTTCTTATTCTTGGACCTCCGAGGTCCAGAAGAAATCACAAGGGCAGACTCCTTCATCCGCGGAGTCTTCATCTGAGACTGAGCGGTCACAAGTTTGTTCATTAGCCCAGCTAAGTTACATGTAATCTCATTGCAATTGAAGTTCATAACAAACTGTGAGAAGTAATCAGGGAGAGATTGCAGGATAAGGTCGGTTTGAAGAGAAGTATCCATCTTAAAATCAAGAGCCTCCAATCTCTCGATCATGGATATCATTTTGAGGACGTGGTCCCCAACCTTCTCACCTTCCTTCATCCTTGCACCGAACAGTTGCTTGGATATCTCATATCTAGCGGTTCGACTGTGATCACCATAAAGCTTGGTTAAGTGAGATAAAATCTGCCTAGCAGAAGTCATTTTATCATGAGCTCTCTGAAGGTCATTAGACATGGAATCCATCATATAAGCACGGACTTTCACGTCATCCTTAACCCACTTTTCGTGGTTTTCAAGCTCTTCCTGATTGGCTCTTGTCCGCACTGGAGGCGCCGGAATGTCCGTCTCCAAGACGTATCCCAGTGCCTCTACACTGAGGACTATCATCAGATTGCGGAGCCAATCCACAAAGTTAGGTCCGATCAAGGTGTTCTTTTCGAGTAGAATTGCGAGTGGGTTCATTATCATATTGAGAGTTATGTCTGCATTAAGTATGATAGATTAATTAGTGACTCGTTTAATTATGATCTGAGTATAGAATTAAGGTCTTTTCTATTCTTTAACCCAGCTCCCACTAGTTTTATCGGAACAACACACTACCATGTGAAATCTGGAAGTATCGTTCGCTCTACTTCATAGTGGTGATTGAGTTCTTTATAAATTTTAATAGAGGGCAACCGAATAGGTTTCTAGTCTATTAATTTTTATAAAGTGGTGTCCAACACCAACCCATCGAATGGATGATTCTATCTTCTTTTTCTCCTTGTTCACTCCCCTCAACCTATACAGTTTCTATGGTTCGTGAACAAGTTAAGTTTACACCATCGACGCAAATCAATTTCACAATTTAATCTTATCCGGCAACCTATCAGGTTTCTAGGGATAAAATTTGCTCCAACCGAAGGCATCCAATGTGCTCCCAGTAATTTATCCATCCTCCCTGAATTACTACCCCGATAACTCGGAAGCATAGCACATCCGGTTTGGATTTCAATTTCCCAAAATCTCGATGGAGGGAAGGAAAACCTTGAAACCTTATAAACTTAATAATTTGTCGTGGGAAAATTTTCGCGATTAATGTTACACTTTGCACGTTAATTCATTTAAGTGCGTTTGTGCATTCATACCATATGAATAGACATTCATAACCTAGTTGCTATCAACATGTAGTTCATGGACCGTTCCTAGAATCAAAAACTCCGTAATCTAATTACAAGTCTTCGGTCTTGCATCTTTGTCTTCACGAAACGGATCTTCCTCCTGTCTTCGTCATTACATATAATTTTTACATTGAAAAATTGCATCCTAGACACAAATATTTCTAGTAAAATAAATAGGCTCAAAACGGCCTTTACAACCCAATCGAAAAACCGAACGATTCAAAACTAAGTCCATGAACCACATCCACATTCAAAAGCATTCATCCAATAAATACTATATAAACGGATTGCGTAGAGATGCATTGATCCAATCAACATACAAACAATAAATAGAATCGATCCAATCAATTCACACAATCAGTAATATGAAAAACGTTCAAAGTATTCGGTCACACACAAATATTCCAATTAATCAAAAATTCCCTTATAAAATGAAATACCATAAATCATTTTAATCATATTAAATCCAATTTAACATGAGGGAGATTAATTTTCTGGAATACACGAAAAAATCGAGCCGAGGCAAAACTGCCTGCTGGACATGGCCCGTGCCGATTGGCACGGTCGAGTCACCTTCGGCAGTCTGCCATCCAGACACGTCCCGTGCCGAATGGCACGGTCGGGTTATCTTGACAGCTTCTAAAGCTGGCCTGCCAGACACGGCCGTGTCAAATGACACGGTCGGGTGGTCCCAACAGTCTGCCGGCCAGACATGGCCTGTGCCGAATGGAACGGTCGGGTTACCCCGACAATCTTCCGAGCCTGGCCTGCTGGCACGGCCCGTGTCACCTGACACAGTCGGGTCAGCCCGGCAGTTTGCAACCCTTGTCCGAAAAGTCGTCCAATGACGATTCGGGGCTAGATTTTCGACCGGATATCCAATATCTATATTTTCCGTCTTTTATATCTACAATGTAAATCATATTTCCCAGAAATAAAATATTTATATTTAGATATAAACTTACAAAAAATACAACTACAACGAATGAAAAACATACACCACGATTATGGCTATAAATGATTCCAAATCTTTCACCATCTAATCAAGCTTTCCAAATGCAAATATCATATATACGATCGCAAGACCTACGCTCCGATACCACTATTAGGATTCGGTGCCTAAATCGAAGGCCCAGCGGAAGCGGTAAAACGAAAATTAATTCGATCTGCATCCCTATAAGGATCGATCGAGCTACGTATATAGGAATATAATACGAAACACAAGAGGATACGAGAAACATACCCTTGTAGTGCGTTGATTAAATGGTGTCCTTCTATTGAGATATTCCCTAAACTTTAGTTGCTCTCCACGAATCCAATCCACTCCAAGCTCTTTCATGATCCAATGCCAAAAGTACCGCGTCTCTACTTGCCACACGCCAGAGAAAAGAACGGAATGACGTTCACCTTGCTATCCTCCAAGGATACGGCTTGAGCTAGGATGATGAAGCTTTTAATTGTGATTATAACATTCTAAGTGTATAACTCACTATCTCTCTATTAATCTCTCGATTTTGGAATGAATGTAGTAGGAGAGATTGAGACTTCACTTAAGTCTTCATTATATCCTCCCTAAATCAAGACCAAATCATCTATAAGGATAAAATAATAGATGTTGTCCCCTTGATACCTTATGTCATCCACCAATTAAGGTAGAGACAAGGACTAAGGAAAAAGGGAGGAAATGGGCGGCCATCTAGAAGGAATGGAACGAGTCCGGCTCATTTCGGACTCCCGTGAGTCCAAACAGAAAAACTCCAATTCCGTTCCGATGTATTTATATAAATTAATAAATCCAATTAATTAATCATATCAAATACAAAATAACATAATTAATTTCTCCAAGAAATAATTATATATATGAATTAAATTAATCACATAGTAATTTATTTAATTCATTAGGCCGTAAATCAATTTATCCATTAAATCGATTTAGACATCCAATGTCACACATTAGATATCCAATATCTAATATTCATTATGAGAGAATAAGCTCGATTCATTCCGTCGTCAATCCTATTGCATGACTCGGTAGCTCCGTCTCAGTCATCAATGGGAGGAACCAAAGAGTAGTAGCACCACCTAGCCAGCCTGGCGGCCTACACTGTACCCCAACTGAGAACGAATGATTGGGATCATTCAAGAACCATTCTATCGTGAATACCAGTATATGTATAAACCCTTCTTTCAACTGTCCCGATCAAGTTATAGGGTCATGGTCAGTCAAACCCTGTCTATACTTGACGTTATGCATGAATTAATGCAAATCGAGATCATCGAGCTCTCATGGATCCAATACAACTAGATCCAATGCTTTGGCCAAAGACTTATGATTTCATCTGCCAATAACCGCATAGGACATATAACCCGTTCACTTACAGGAGAAAGAATTCTATCTTGGTATTTACTAGGACCTACTACTTGCCCGTCAAGACGCACGTCGAGGTTGACCCCCACCTTCCGGTTTTCTGGGTCGAACTACTCTAATAAAAATCTTAACATCACAAGCACATCCCTACCAGAACCTCAAGTCGAAGGTTCACGAATACCTATCACAACCTTTCGATTCCGTCATTAACTGTCCTGGAGTGAAATACGTGTGACGAATCGAGGGTGAGTCAGTTCGAGTATATTAATCCAATTAGCATACCTATAATGTGTGCTCCCACTAACCATTAGTGTTCGACAGGCACTCTCCATGTCAAAGAACATGTCAAACAAGTCATCACATAAACTTAACGCCCAGTCAAGTTTCATCGACTTGCGAACGATTAAGTATTTGAGCTATAAACCTTTCAAGTGCCGATCCCCTTATCCAATAAGGAGTGTAACGTTTTTCTCTCAAATACACGGACTGGTTTCTATATGTATATTTACGAGTTAGGAATGCCACTAAATACCAGTAAATAAAGAAACATCAATTTGCCTTATGATAATGATTTACATAATAACAAGTACAATGTCCTCACTCAACATCCTCTGAGTGGCATTCGAGGGCATACTCCTAACAGGAGCATCCTCATACAAAGGAGTCACAGACTCGGAAAAAGAAGAAGTAGAATCAGTTGCAGCTGAGAAAACTACAGCTGAGAAAACCACCACTAAAATCCCTCCTGCACAGACCGCAGTTGAGAAAACTGCAGAGGAGATTCCACATGCCCTAACCACAGCTGAAGAAACTACAGCTAACATCCCAACAGAAAAGTTAGCTGCAGATGAAGACATCTCACATGCTCTTGCTACTGCTGTAACACCCCCAAAACCATCAGGGATATTACAACACCGTGGGTCCCGCGCCAGAACCCACCAAGCTAAAAACTATTTCAAAAATATTTAAAGACGCCAAAAGGCCGATGACGGTAATATTTTAAATACCAAAAACATTTACCAAAAGGGCAATTTGAAAGTTATACACGAGTTGGTAAAAATACCAGAAAGTCATTTTAAAATACACACGCAGTGGATATAAATACAGTTCAAAAATACACAATTGCAGCGGAATAAAACAACCAAAAAGAATACTCAATTCTCCGAAAACATGCCACAGCCAGTATCACCCGGGTAGCTCATCTCTTCACGACCGCTACTAGCTCGATCTCCGAGTACCAAAAAATAAAGCCCACGACGGGGTCAGCCACAATACTCAATAATGATATCGATCACATCATCATAAATAATTACATACCAATGTAATTACAAGTAAGAATACTACTGACGTAACTTACTATCATAACCTTACCAACACATCGCAATCCATACCAATTCAATCATTACCATAATCCACATTTCGCATTCTCAAATGACGAAATCAACTCAACAACAAACATCTGTACTGTAATCAAACAATACCAAAAATCCTCAAAACATCATCATAACTCACAAGTGCAGAATAATCCAATCTGTGCCAAATCATGTCCGTCGGATTACACAATCAAATCTCAACCTGGATAAACCAATAATACACAACATATCTATAGATCAACTACCACATGATAATGATAACAAATCCCAAAACATCGACGTACAGTCTGAATGCTCATGCGATCAATAATGATGACCAACCAATAAATCAACTGAGAATATCATCGACATTATAAACTCCAACACGATCAACCCAAGGTCAAAGTACAACCGAAAATATCATCAACATGATAAATTCCAGTACGATCGATAAAGGATCAACAATAACCGAGAATACCCTCAACAAGGTAAACTCCAAACACGATCAACAAAGGATCAACAATAACCGAGAATACCCTCAACAAGGTAAACTCCAAACACGATCAACATAGGATCAACAATAACCGAGAATACCATCAACAAGGTAAACTCCAAATGATCAACAATAATGGATCTCAAAGAAATAACTCCAACTGTCGGACATACCCCTCAGGCGTATGAACAACTAGTCGCAAACCGTCGAACATATCCAATCATACATGGACTATGAACGACCAAACAATATGGCTCAAAGATGGACGTCACAGTACGCCCGATCCGGAAATGTGTCCGTGCACATGTCCACTCTGTATACGGAATCCAGGATATACGTGGGACATGTACCTAATTAGCCTCACTGTAACACCCCCAATATATTCAGGAATATTACAGCGCCGTAAATCCTTTACATAATAATTCACAAGGCTGTGGAAATAAAATGACAATAACAAATATCAACTTACCAAATCATTGAAATAAAATACAACAGTCTGGTTCAATACTGAGAATACAAATATCCAATGAAGGGTTATTAATACATCACCAAAATCCAAACATCATAAACTGACGACGTACTCGAGTACTTATTGAAATAACCAACACACAACAGACAATAAAACCCAGCCGGAACATCACTCTGCACCCTCGTCGTCATGCATCTCCAGTGGTTGTTTCCCCACTCTCCTGGATCCTGAACATACACAAATGTTCACCCCCGAAGGGGTTAGCCCAACGATGCTAGTACAAGTACAATAATCGTACAACAGTGATATAACCAACAATTATATCATAACAAGTTTCTCCAACGAGAAATATCCACAATACATATCATATCATAACAGTTTCAACATACTGATGGTATTCCAACGATCCAGCGCATACAGCTATAGATTCCCATGATGATCCCGTCGGACCAACACATGGTGGAACTACCTGTCCAACGATCCAGCGAACACAGCTATAGATTCCCATGATGATTCCCGTCGGATCAACGCATGGTGGACATATAATCACGACACATTTACACAATACAATCACATCATAACTGTCATAATATAAACAATTCTAATTAGAGTACTTGCCTCGGTTCGTTGACAAGAATAAAACTTCCACGAATATCAAAATACTCGAAGGTCGTCCCCTTCGATCAATCACGTGTTAAGCTCCAACCTTAACAAAAGAAATAGCATAGAATTCATCTCATGCCGTACGAACGTCTAACAATTCAAAAATTATGGTAGGAAGTCCTTAATATGCAATCTGTCTGGATCGCTTAATGCACGCTACGAATCCTATGTAGCGTACGTTAATGCTACTCGGTAGCGCACGCAGTACACATAGTCTAGCATACGCTAACCAGGCATGGTCAGTGCCTCACTGATCAGCCGACTGACTCGCCTGATGACTTAACGCACGCTAAGCTCCAAACGTGGCGTACGTTAAACGTACTCGATAGCGCACGCTAATTCACGTAGCTTAGCGCACGCTAAGCGTGCATGGCAGTTTACTGGAGGGCAGCAGATTATACAATTGGTGATGAAGTAAGCAAATTCCTCATTGATTAATGTTTGTTATCCGACTTCATGTTATGTTCATAACCTTTATGAATGATCTCATGGATAATAACAACTTCGAGGTGCAAGTATACGTATAATCATCATAACACCATAATCCGTCTTGATTACAATTCTCATGCGAAGTTTGGTGATCTCCGATTGATGTATCAGATTCTACTATCATATACACATTCAGGCTTCATCTTGAGGTGAACTAACAATTCCAACTTATACGAAAGAATATTTCCTAAGATGATTCTTCCTTTAAGTTCTTATAACTGAAAATAATATCACCTCCAATTCATGATCACAAAGATAACATAAATCATACGGATAACCAACTTCAGAATATTTCTCTCATCATTTGAAGTATTAGGATTCCCACTACAAGGTTCCAACAATAATATCATAAGCATAGACATTCCCATCTTCTAAACATGATGTTTGTTGAATAATTCACTAATGAGATTCAATATCTCGTTAACATGATCATCTAATTCCTTAGAATCCAAATCTAAGGCTGGAGATAGATTGAGCACACCTTAATATGACGAAATTACTGAACCGCAAGGTAGAATCCGACTCCGGCTGGTTATATGCCACTCCAAGGTGTTACTTCTCTTAACGAGATATTGAATCTCATTAGTGAATTATTCAACAAACATCATGTTTAGAAGATGGGAATGTCTATGCTTATGATATTATTGTTGGAACCTTGTAGTGGAAATCCTAATACTTCAAATGATGAGAGGAACATTCTGAAGTTGGTTATCCGTATGATTTATGTTATCTTTGTGATCATGAATTGGAGGTGATATTATTTTCGGTTATAAAAACTTAAAGGAAGAATCATCTTAGGAAATATTCTTTCGTATAAGTTGGAATTGTTAGTTCACCTCAAGATGAAGAATGGACGAAGGAAATGTAAGCCAAAACGGGTTGTTGTCTCATTTATAATATTCTGGACTTTAGCTAATTAGCGCACGCTACAATACATACTTAGCGCACGCTAATAAGCGTTGACTCCAAATCTGTCCAGGTTCGTCCGCGGGAATCTTATCCGGACCCATGTGCCGGCTGGCGCATGTGCTAGCCGCCCAGCTCAATAATTCAGTGTCTAGCGCACGCAACTCCTACATACGTAGCGTGCGCTAGTAGTAGCCGATAGCGCGCGTTAAACTACATTCTTAGCGTGCGCTATCACGAGTTTGCATGAGAAAATTTGCATGTCGTTATACTTATGTACAAAGATGCCATTGCAAGAAATGTGATACTCCAATAATCAAGACTACAAATCCGAATAATACAGGGTTCGAATACAGATGAAATACACAGTAATAAATCCAGATATTACACTCACGAACTACGTCTCGTGTGCACGGTTCAATGCAGAAACATCCACGCATAACCATCGTGTGCCCGGCTAAAAATCCTACACAATAACCAATCGGCACGCAGATATGACTCCAGATATGTCATGATGCAACGTGACAACGAAACTCAAAGAATCACATAACCTAATAAGGATCAATATACTCACCGAAGTGAACAATGACACATGGATAATGAAAGATTGACACGACCGACAATATCGAAAATAAACATCCTGGGATCACAATCCCCAAAGAATGACCAATGAGAGCAACAATCCCAACACTACCGTCCTGGGATCAACATCCCTCATCGAACAACCAATACGAATCTCATTATACGAAACCTCAACATATACAACAACTCAACATACTAATTATCCGCATAACTGAACATACTTAAATTACCTCAAAGCCGAAGACAATATCCTTTCCACGAACAAACCATCATCCCGACAATTTACATTTATAGTATCATTGCTATTTGAATTATAAATGAAATGAAAGTGAAACCATTCATTAAATATTATAAACTGAACAAGTATAAACTTGCCTCGATACCGATACCACGAAGCCGTTACCAGAATCCATTGCCTTCGTCTCCGAGCTCCTCAGCCCCGACCAAAAGCAATCTATGAACTCTTCAACCTTGACCGCAACACAACGGCCATAATCAACGCTCAATTAACGCGACCTAATGCAATAATCAAATGACAACACATTCGATAATAATCAATAACCGGTATAACCAACCAATCAAACTCAGCGGCTCAAGAATACCTCGATCATTTACAAAACCGAACAATACAACTCAAACAATTATGAACTCATATCAACAATACAAGCCGAAATCCGATAAATCATAATTATCAATCAATAACCAATCAACAAACCCAACAGTTCCACAATATCTCGATTAAACACAGTCTTGAACAATCCAATTCAAACCATTATAAATTCATAACCACAACACGAAAATACTGCATTGTCTGCCTACTTAGCACGTTAAACACATACGTAGCGTGCACTAAGTCGCCCTCATTAGCGTGCACTAACCAGTAAGCTTAGCGTGCACCAATGCTGTACAGTTGCATGAATTCCAAGCATCAACTAACACCTTGCGACTACGAATCCGAATGTAAAGGAAATCATACTCCAAGATTAACAATAATTTTTCTAAATTCAATCTCATCACCATACTCGCAATCATATCCGTATTCTTATATGAATATTATATTAAAACACATAACTTAGTTTTAGATATGAATATTCTATATTCATATGCAAAACACCATCACCTCCTATACATAATCATCATATCATATAATTCAAGAGTTCTTCAAGAACATGAAATATCTGAAATCACGTTCAAAACGACATAATCCGATGTATATATCATCATGTTATCACTTTCTTCATCATGCAATTCATATAACCTCAAGAATCGCAACAAAACCATCATAACTATCATCCTATGAAGAAGATATCAATAACAACATCAACATTTGAAAACGAGGAGAAGGATTAACCAACGTATCTCAAGAAGACGAACAACACAATTCAAACCACAAGAATCATGATTAACATCCGAATTCTCTTATCACAATTCCAATAAATCTCATATAACATCGTCACATTATAATCCAACATGCTCCCTCACAAGTAATAATCCTTTATAAACGAACACTATCAAAGGGATACAAGAATTACCTTGTATGGACGAACCAAGAAGAAGAAGAATTGAACTTCATTCCAAGAATCATGAATAACTTCAAGAACAAGGCCTTAATCCATGCTCTCCATCTTAATATTGTTAAAGATCATCACCTCAGAGTGTTTAGGAACTTCAAATACCTCCCAAGGCTCTCTCTATCGACTGAAAGAAGGAGAATGGACAAAATGCATCTCAGTACCCATCAGTCCCCTTTTATAAAGTATATTACTAGCGTGCGCTAAACCTTATGTTTAGCGTGCGCTACAGCCTTAGCGTGCACTAACTGACTTTGTTAGCGTGCGCTATCGCGGCCCAGAGACTATTGTCTTGCTTCGTACATCAACTTACGTACGTAATATCCATGCATTAGCGTACGTAACCATTATGTCCAGCGCACGCAAGTCCTTAACCTTAGCGTACGCTATCCGCAGTTGACTTGCTACAGTTTGCACCTACCACCTGTGCCCCCACATGCCGACAGCATCTGACAAGGATAAGATTCCCTTTTACCGATCTACAATTAGCGTGCGTTAAGCCTCATGCTTAGCGTGCGCTAATCCTTCATAGCAGACATCCGTTGACTATCGGAATGTGTGCCGAAAGTAGCTAGGTCCACACCTAGATTCCCTCTGATCTGTTCTGCACTAGCATGCGCTATCCTTTGCCTTTAGCGTGCGCTAAACCTACACGATAGCGTGCGCTATCAAAATGCATTAGCGTGCACTAAATGCCGATAATACACAGTCTGGGCCTACCTGTCGGCCACCTTACGGACCTTATCCAAAATAGCTTACGTACGTTTGGGGTCCTCCTTAGCGTACGTAACACAAACCTCTTAACGTGCGCTAAGTATGCACCGTAGCGTGCGCTAAGTATACATCTTAGCGTGCCCTAGGCATACATTGTAGCATGCGCTAACGTGGCTGTACTTAGCCATTTTCAGCCATTCTTGTCCAATGTCTTGGCATACAAAATACGAACATACGGCATATTGAACACATATATCTATTCTAATAATATTCTCATATGATATACCCGATATCACAATTAAAACAATCTGATACACGATATCCTCAATTATAACTGACAACCAATCACGTCAATTGTACAAAGACAATGGTCTCAGTCTTCAAATTATTTTATCCATACTGTATAGACACCAAACTATCCAGTACATCTCATATAAAATAATGCGAAAAATTTATACTGAAAATATGGGTATTACAATTGCACCTGTCGTTGCACTTGAAGACACTGCAGACAGTGATAACCTTCCCATCTCCAAACTGTTAAAAAGAAATACATCAGCTGAGAAAGAGGAAATTGTTCACATCACATCTCAAGAATAATCCCCCAAAAGGCACAAGAGACTGGTGGAGGAGATACAGGAAGTCGCCACAATTGTTATAGGAGAAAAATCAATTGTATTTTAGTATTAGTAATTTGGTCGTCCCATATGGTGCTTATATAGGCATCATGGGCTACCTCATGGATCTTAAGGAGGGCTAAGGTAAGGACTCCTAGTATATATCAACTTCCCATAAAGCCTTTCTTAACATAATTCCACTAATATTAATTCGGTTCACAAAAGATTTAATATCGCACTTCCAGTTCAAATCCCAATTACCAAATTGAGCTCCTTTTTAAATAATTATTTCTCGTGTTTAAATTATTTAATGTACAACTCATTAATTTAAGATACTAATAATTTTAAATCAATTTCTTATCCAAGAGTAGTACCACCAAAATATTATTATTATATCGAAAATTAATTAACTTATAGGGTAATATAATAATTATTTTGAGCTTCTCAAGGGGACATCAACAACCGAAATAAGTTGGGACACGATTTCCAGCTATAATATTAATTATCATATAAATAATACTATTGCCGAAAATATCGAGCATATTGAGCAAACCAATGTGACTCACCCATGATAACCAAATCAATAAGTATTATAAATACATAATTAAATATTACACATTAGAACTAAGAGATAATAATTATCCAAGATCTTTTTCTCTAGTCATTATAGAAGAAACTATCTCATCGCGACCTAGTTCAACATATATAAATACGTTAATGTATAAGACAAACAATCTCAAGAATACACTACAACCTCTCATATAATTATTTAATATTATATATGTTGCGAATTATGTATAATTTTATATAAGACGCCGAAAAGTGATATTTCGTGTGACACCAACATACCATATTATCTACAATATAAAATATGTAGATGATATTTGCATAATCACAATGTGAATTAATATGTAAAATATGTGAGAAAAAATATAGTTACTAATCTCATAGATAAAACAAAGAATAAGGTAATACAAGCATAAAGTATGATTTGTCATATATAATCCTCACAATCGCCACTTAAACTCAAAACATATTTTTTAGTATTTACTTCATATAGTCCATCATATATGTCCCACTTATACTCAAAGCAGTGTTGCCATACATTGTACCTCATATACCCTCCACATGCCCATTGTAAAAGAATCAAGCAAATGCAACACCCCCAAAGTCAACTGAGGCGTTATAATACCATAGACCTCATGTGGGACCCACAAGGCTGTGTTGGTGTTGCTTAAAGTTATCGAAATAAGTTAAAAATGAGCATATCTAGAGTTAAATAATAATAAAGTTATTACACCACAAACTTCTCGGATCGATTTTACTTATTACAACACATGGAACATAATTTATTATATAAGAGAAATTATAAAAATGATTCAGTATTTGCGTGAAGCCCCAATCCCTCTGTAAAGCCCCAACTCCTTGCAAGCATGACCAAAACTCTCGGGAATGTCCTGCAAATAAGAAGTTATTTTGCCTCACACGATGAATCCTATCAGCCAAAACTAAGACCAAACGATGATAACCAATCGTATAATCAACAAACCGAGAAAACCCCAAAACATATAATTGTATCCGGTTCTGCAGATATACATTGTATAAATTATTACAATCACAACCCCAATATCAAAATATCACGAGGGTTGGGGCGACTGTGGTCTCAACCATCACTCCTCTTTTTAAATAAAAATTTTCTCGGATGTTTGCCCGATAATCGGGACATGGCTGGGTCCCTCAGCCATTCCCGCAACCACTTCCTCAATTCTCATTAATGACATTCAAAATTCAGAAACAAAATCGCATAACTATAATTTTATTTTATAAAATCAATTATCAATGTCCAAGCAAGTAGCGAACTTGCCTTAGGTTCGTTGGAGAAATTCCTGTCAGATCTACAAACATGGCATTCACGATACCATAAAACACAACGTAGTAAAATTATGATCATTCTATTAATCTTTATTTGAAACTATTATCAAATTATCGTCATCATCTGTCAATAACCAATAATCAAATAAACCCTTATCTCTATTAACTTAACCACTACCGAGTCGAATGCTTCAATCATTCGGGACATGATACTCACTTGATCAAAAATTCGCCGAAAATATAATCCAAGCAACAGGATAATTGTTCAATTCCTGTATTAGCATAGTTGATAGACTTGAGGGTTATTGTCAATATTGCGTATATAATTTAACATTACCCTTGAATCACTATCATTCATTCAACATGTCATCCTATATCATAAACAAGTTTTATCCCAACAATAATGAACATATATGATGTTTCAACAAGAATCATAACAAATCTTAATCTTCAATGATCGATAACCTATTCAATGTGCGTTTACTATTATAAATTTGTCTGAATGATGATAATATTCTTAGTTCAGTCAATACTCCTACATTATTTGAATTCGAATATTCATAATCATGACAAAATCAATATGTTCTTTTAGTGTCTAACATGGTACATTTTGATTATCATACTTATTCATCCACATTCATTCTTTATAACTCATGTAACCTCAAAAAACTGAGCTATGCCTTCTCCTAATTCCTATATACAAAATACTTCGATAAGAATTCATAGAATTCGAATAATGGACTGAGTTAAATTATACCTCGAAGAGGGATTCGATGGCGAAAGATGAAACTAAGCTTCAAGAATCCTTCCCAGACTTGAACAATCCAAGAGTGCTTCAAGTCATAATGTTAAAGACGCTTAGGAGTGGATGGAACACACTAGTATAGTAGGAGAGCTTAGAGTGGAGGGGGGTGAAAGGAATCGTACAAAAATAAAAAAGGGCAGTCCCATAGTTAAAATCTGCTCCTTTTTTAACGTATGTTAATTGTCCTTCGTAGTGTATGCTACAAAACATTCATATATTAAATACTTTCAGTAGCATACACAAGTGTCACAGGCAAACTTCAGTCCGTCGAGTTATGCCGTGCGCCCCTTAGCAACTCAGTCCTTCGGCCACTAAGGCAGGCTTTCCCAACCCTTGCCGGTTAAGTGCGGAAGATTGAAGTATTTTAGAGAGAGAAAGTTAGAGAGAGAAACTGCTCTTTAGAAAGGAACTTTTATTGCTCAACTTCGGATGATGTACAAATGAGGGGCTTGGAGCTCCTTATATAGGTCTCCATCTACATCTTCTAGAATGTACAAGAATCTACAAGTATCTAGAACATACAAGAGATTACAAGATCATCTACATCCTTCTAATCCTTTCTATGATCATTAGGAGGGCTTCCTAATGTTACAACATCTATCAAGTAAATACTAGAATTCTGGAGAAGAGTCTCGACCCTTCTAGAAGCTTCCATAGCCAAAGTGTGACAATTCTCCCCCACCTGAGTCTTGACGTCCCCGTCAAGGTTTTGCCTTGTATGCTTCAATTTTGGTTTTGAACTGCCACAAGTCTTGCTCCTTTTCCCACGAAGCTTCGCTGTCTGGTAAACCTCTCCAGCGTACTAAGTATTCCGTCCAGCGGGGTGTTCCCCGTTTTCCGACTTGTCGATCCGCCAGGATTTCTTCGATTTCCTTCTCAAAGGATACTGTGTGAGCAGGCGGGGCTCGATCTGACTTATTTCGAGTTGGGTCTTCCTCATCCTTGAAGTATGGTTTCAAAAGACTCACATGGAAGACCGGGTGAATTTTGAAGTCATTAGGAAGATTGAGCCGATAGGACCGCGTTCCGACCTTCTTCACTATCTCAAAGGGTCCTTCATACCGCCGCGTCAAGCCTTTGTGTACTTGACGGATCGCCTTAACATTTCTTCCGATCATTCGGACAAACACTTGGTCCCCTACTTGAAATTCCCTCGGACGGCGTTTGTCGTCCGCCCACTTTTTCATTCGTTTGGAAGCCTTAGTCAGATACGCCCTTGCTATGTCATGTTCCTCGTTCCAACCTTTAGCAAGTTTGTACGCTGCCGGACTCGCACCTTCGTATTTCCGAACTAGTTCCTGGGGTGTCGTCGGTTGTTGCCCCATCACCAGTTCAAATGGACTTCGTTGTGTGGACTCGTTCCGCTGCAAGTTGTAAGAAAATTGCGCAACATCAAGTAAACGAGCCCAGTCGGACTGGTTGGCACTTACAAAGTGTCGGAGATAAATCTCCAGCAAATGATTTACTCGTTCAGTTTGGCCATTAGTTTGGGGGTGAAAGCTCGTCGAGAAGTGGAGGTTTGACCCCATCAACTTGAATAGCTCCCTCCAAAACTTTCCTGTGAATCGCGGGTCTCGGTCGCTTATGATACTTCGAGGAACTCCCCAGTACTTTACCACATGTTTCAAGAATAGTCGGGCAGCTTCCTCAGCCTTACAATCCTTTGTTGCCGGTATAAATGTCCCATACTTGGAGAACCGATCAACTATCACCATAATGGACCCGCATCCTTCCGACCTCGGTAGTGCCGATATAAAGTCCATCGTAAGACTGTCCCACGGACGTTCGGCAGTAGGCAATGGCTCTAGCAGTCCTGCCGGTTTACTTTGTTCGACCTTATCTTGTTGGCAGACCAAGCAGGTCTTTACGTAGGCGTTCACGTCATCCTGCAAGTTAGGCCAGTAAAATGACTGCTCAACAAGCGCTTTAGTACGAAGAGTACCTGGGTGTCCCGCCCATTTCGAATCATGGCACTCCTTCAGCACTTCCCTTCTAAGGTTGTCCCACCGGGGTACATACAACCTATCTCCAACAGTAAAAATTAGGCCATTCTCTTGCCAGAACTTCCTCGTCTTGCCCTCCTTTGCCAGTTCCACCAGATTCTTGGCCAAGGGGTCTTGGGCAATACCGTCTCTTATCCGATCGGCAAGGTCGCACTGCACTTGGGTGATAGATGCCAGTGAGGCCTTCCGACTTAGAGCATCCGCAACAACGTTCGTTTTTCCTGGCTTATATTCCATAGAATAATCAAATTCAGCCAAGAAGTCTTGCCACCGGGCTTGCTTCGGGGTGATCTTCTTTTGATTTTGGAAATAGCTAGTCGCCACATTGTCCGTCTTGATCACGAAATGATTCCCGAGCAAGTAGTGTCTCCACGTACGAAGACAATGGATTATCGCCGTCATTTCCTTGTCATGAACCGGGTACTGCCGTTCCGTCTCGTTTAGCTTCCGGGACTCGTATGCAACAGGATGCCCATCCTGCATTAAGACTCCTCCAATGGCATAGTCGGAGGCATCCGAGTGTAACTCAAAAGGCTTTGTATAGTCCGGAAGTTTCAGCACCGGGTCATTCATTACCTTCAGATCTTCGAAGGATGCTTGGCACTCGTCAGTCCAATCCCACGCAACCTTCTTCTTGAGTAAGTTGGTTAATGGCGTAGCCCTCGCCGAATATCCATCAATAAATCGCCGATAGTAGTTTACCAAGCCTAAGAACGACCGAAGCTCGGAGACGTTCTGAGGAGGCTCCCACTCGGCAATGGCCTGCACTTTCTTTGTGTCCATTAAAATCATTCCATCTTTCACCTTGTGCCCCAAGAACATTACCTCCGTTTGGGCAAACGAGCATTTTTCCAGTTTTACGTATAGTTCGTTCTCCCTCAGGACTCGGAACACTTTCCGTAGATGTTCGGCGTGTTCATTCAAGGACTCGCTGTATATCACTATGTCATCCAGGTACACAACAACAAACTTGTCCAAGAATGGGTGAAATATCTTATTCATGAGAGTGCAGAAAGTCGCAGGAGCATTAGTCAAGCCAAAGGGCATAACCAGAAACTCAAATGAACCATACCTCGTCACGCAGGTTGTTTTCGGTTCGTCTCCTTCCGCGATACGGACTTGCCAATACCCCGACCGCAAGTCTAGTTTTGAGAACCACTTTGCCTTCCCCAAGCGGTCGAATAGGTCAGCCACCAAAGGTATTGGATATTTGTTCTTTACTGTAACCTTGTTAAGCGCCCGGTAGTCAATGCACATCCGCAAGCTACCGTCTTGTTTCTTCTGGAATAACACCGGGGCGCCATAAGGAGCTTTGGAAGGACGAATATAGCCAGCATCAAGTAAATCCTTCAACTGCCTTCGAAGTTCTTCCAACTCGGGCGGAGCCATCCGGTACGGCCCCATTGCAGGAGGTTTCGCCCCCTGTTCCAGCTCAATCTCGTGATCTACCTCCCGCCTCGGTGGTAACTTTTTGGGCAACTCGGGAGGCATCACGTCCTTAAATTCGGCCAGCACTTCACCGATTTCTGCCGGGACTTCCTTCCCGACAATTGGGTTGTCCGTCTTTAGGGCAGCAAGGTATGTTTCTTGCCCCTTCTTATACCCTTTTGAAACCTGCATAGCCGACAACATACGGGACTCTAGCTTTCCACGTAATAATGGAATATCGAATGTTACCTTGTTCGGAGTGATACTCATAATTTGGGCATCTTGTATGGTCACCGTCTTCATCCTTTCCAGGAATTCCATTCCTAGTACCATCCGATAATCATCCATTCGGACCACAGTCAAGTCAAGCTTGCCTTGCCAATCCGCCAGTTGGACCGGGACTTGCTTAGCCACGCCAATTATGGGTCTTGATGGAGTGTTTACTGTTTTCATCCATCCCATTTCCTTAGTAACTCTTACACCCAATCGGACTGCCTCGTCCTCGGCTAAGAAGTTGTGAGTGGCTCCCGTGTCTACTAAGGCCTTTGTGATTCCCTTATTTATCCTTGCCTCAACATACATGAGACCATTCCTGACCTTTTCCGCCTTGGGTACCATCACGGTTTCTTCCTTTGCCTTCATTGCATTAAGGAGTTGCATCGACCCCATCTGCATTTCTTCGGCCCGTTCCTCCTGTTGGCTTATTATTGCATTTAGTGCTTTCTTCTTCGGGCACTCCTGGACGAAGTGTGGACCCCCGCATAAGAAGCACTCTCTCTTCTTGACTTCATGGGTCTTTTCTTTCCCTTTGAAGGTTGGCTTATATCCCGTCTTGTGAGGCCTGTCTCCCCCACCTTTTTCCTTGCCTCCCTTCTTGTCCTTTCGCTGCGCGAAGTCCTTTCGTAACTCTACAATTTCCTCGGCCGCAGCAATTGCTTCCGACAGATCTTGGACCTTCTGCCTTCTCAGCTCAAGGGCTGCCCAGGACTGCAACCCGTCCAAGAAATAGAACAATCGATCCTTGTCCGACATTTCGGGAAGTTCCAACATGAGTGAGGAGAACTCATTGACATAATCCTTCACACTCCCCGATTGCTTCAGGCCACGCAGCTTCTTCATGGACAGACTCTCGGCATTCTCCGGATAGAACTGCTTCTTCAAGTCCGCCTTGAATTCTTCCCAAGTATCTATCCGGCATGTCCCTCGTGCAATGTCTTGATGGCGCCGTCTCCACCATAAGGCAGCGTCATCACTAAGGTACAAGATCGCCGACTTGATCTTGTCCTCGTCATCCCTTATACGTACCGCATCCATATAGGTTTCGAGAGACCAAAAGAAATTATCAAGTTCTTTGGCATTGCGCTTACCTGAGTACTTTGGAGGTTCTGGTGCCCGAATGCGCGGCACTTCCCTTGCCATGGTGCCACCTGCCACGGCTGCCTTGCACAATGCACAATCCTCCTCGGTCTTATCCATCCGTGCGGTCAATTCCTCCCGCAATTTGGCTACCTCGCCAAGAAGTGTGGACTTCAACTCGTTAAGAGCAAGCAACACCTTGTCCTCAATATTGCTGGCATTTTCTTCAAGGACATCCATCCGTTCGATGGTTTCACCAACAGCCACCTCGATCTTGGTCATCCTTACTTCCATCGAGGATGCAAAATCTCGGGACTTGTCCCTACCACCTTTCTTGGTCTTGCGAGCATCATCGCCAGCATTGTTCCCTTCGACCATGCTGCTGTTTCCGCTCATTATCTCACTTTACCAACAAACCGGGCTCCGATACCACGTGTCACGGGCAAACTTCAGTCCGTCGAGTTATGCCGTGCGCCCCTTAGCAACTCAATCCTTAGGCCACTAAGGCAGGCTTTCCCAACCCTTGCCGGTTAAGTGCGGAAGATTGAAGTATTTTAGAGAGAGAAAGTTAGAGAGAGAAACTGCTCTTTAGAAAGGAACTTTTATTGCTCAACTTCGGATGATGTACAAATGAGGGGCTTGGAGCTCCTTATATAGGTCTCCATCTACATCTTCTAGAATGTACAAGAATCTACAAGTATCTAGAACATACAAGAGATTACAAGATCATCTACATCCTTCTAATCCTTTCTATGATCATTCCGGAGGGCTTCCGGAATGTTACAACATCTATCAAGTAAATACTAGAATTCTGGAGAAGAGTCTCGACCCTTCTAGAAGCTTCCATAGCCAAAGTGTGACACAAGGCCCAATATAGAGGCTACTATCTTGCCCATTACGTACAATATTTTGATACAGTAACATAAGAAATCAAGACTTGACTCGTTTGTTTGTATCCTTACTAAAAGTTGGTTCACGAGGATTAAAATATTTTATGGGTGCTCCACTTAGGGTACCGTCCATGGTACAGCCCCATGTAGCACATCCCCTGTCGGATGCACTACACGTGGCGTGCATGGATGGTGCAGATCGATGCTCCATCTAGTGCATCAATCTACACCGTCCATGCACGCCACGTGTAGTGCATCCGGCAGGAGACGCACTACATGGGGTGTATCATGGACCCAACCCTCTACTTAGGGATACATAGTTTACGTTAATATCAACATGTTAATTATGCTACATTATGTTGACTCATCTTTCGGCGCATGCCTGATTGCGAGGCCCCACATATAGTATTCTGATTCCTTATAGTTTGATAGTAAACTAACATGTGCTATTTCATAAAAATAGTGTACGCAAAATCCAGTCGGTAACATACGCGAGCTCTTACAAATAGCGGCCGTTAACATATCATGTTTTGGCTAAAATTTCCACTTTCAATGTCAATTACCCAAGTCGATGTATGATAATTTATTGTTTAAGTAAAATCGACAATCATCATCATTAGTAATATAATCATACAACTGAATTGATACGGTACGTTTATTAGGAACTTAAATATTGGAAAAAATATATGATAAAAGTACATTGTAATGCCTGCAGTATTGCAACAAGGTTATCTTCCGATGCAACCTTGGATACCACCACGTCTCATCGCTTTATGAAGTCTTATGACTTGGTACTTATGTTTGATATAATTACTTACCTTATATGCCCTTGGTTCCTTTGAGTTTGTGATTGCACCATTATTATCACTACAAAGTGTAATGCTCCTAGGCAGAGTAGGGACCACATCTAAGACTAACCAGAACTTCTTGAGCTATATCGCCTCTCTGGCTGCCCCGGAGGCCTCAACGTAGTACTCAGATTCTATGTAAAGTCGGCTATGTATTTATAGTTCACATTCCTAAAACTAATGGCTCCACCTCCGAAAGTAAACATAGATATCGAGGTCATCTTGGACTTGTATTTGTCTGATTAGAACTCTGAGTCAGTGTAACCCAATGGATATATATTATCCGACTGATAAACCAGCATATGCTCCCTAGTCCTTCTTCTTAAGTGCTTGAGTATATGATTAACAAAAAACTAATGCCCTTGTCTAGTGTTAGACTGATATCTGGCGACCATGATTATGGCACGACACATATCAGATCTCATAAAAGGCATAACATATATGAGGCTTCCCCTTTCTAATGCATAACTGACCAGCTCCATGTCATCTAATCTCATTTTTGGTCTTTGGATACATATCATTCGATTGATGAAATCTATGTCTGTAACTTAAGAAACATTTCTTATAATTTTTCATGTTATATTACTATAGCATTGTGTCGATATAGGATGCATGAAATAAGCACATCATTTTCTTGTAATCATAGATATTCTTGATCCCAAAGATGTGGCCTGCTTCTCCCAATTCTTTCATATCAAACTTCTCAGATGTCATACTCATTGCCTAATAATATCTGCATGTTCTTTCTAGTCAGAAAGATGTTATCTACGTATAGTACAAGGAATACCATCATGTTTCTGTCGTACTTCTTATACATACAACACTCTCTAGGACAATGTTCAAATCCATAAGATTGAATAACCTCATCAATCAGTACTTTATAAAGTTGTGTCCAACACCAACACATCTCATGGATGATTCGATCTTCCTTTATCCCTAGTTCACTTGCCTCAATCCATACGGTTTATATGTCTAAGTTCGAACCACCAAATCCTATTAGTATGGCAACTGAATCTGTAACACCCCCGAGACATTCGAGGCATATTACAGCACCGTAATCCGTAAGGATTTATCAGGCTAATTGCAAAACAACTAAAGTAGAACCCTCTTCTTTGAAGATATACAAGATGAAACTTGTGCAACATAAAGATACATCGACAGACAAGGTCGAATATTGAAACTAATAAAAACACGTCGATCGGCAAGGTCGAATACAACACAATGACCAATCAGATCGACTCAATACCGATTACATTGACTCGAAGATTAAAATTAATACAACTCATAAACAATAACATGGTCGTCACACAAGCTCAGTATATACATCATAGACAGTGCTCTGCGGCCACTGGGAACAGCTCTCTGACTCTGGCTTGATTAGTATAATTGTGGCTCTTTGTCTCTATGCCAATCTTGTGGTTGCTCCTCTGTATTAAGTATCTGGACACATAAAATGTGTACACCCTCGAAGGGGTCAGCAATTGTCGTTGCAAGTAAAACAATCACATAAAATATACTCTGCGTCATTGAATCCAAGAAACAAATATCATCAATCAAGCAATGTGTCATGTAGAAAACTCTTTCCGGACTCCAAGTCCTAAGTTATAAAACTATTTCAAAAATCTATTGGGTCTCGGCCCAAACATCATTCCCCATAAAACATCCGTAAAACATTCATTTTGAAAAGTATCATTTTTAAATGCTCAAAAACAGTTCCATATATTTCAAAATGAACTAACATGACTACATGTTCTTCTCAATAATCCACATTTCTTCTCCTGAGTACACAACTCCGTTCCAAAACTTAACCGACATATTGATTTCCCAAAATCCTAACTTCTCAAGATCATCAATCCTGTCCCAATTCTGTCACCTCATACTGTAACACATAATATTCTACTGAATCCCAAAGCATATCAACTTAGCTCGGCAATAAATCTCAATGCAATTCAAAAATCCCAAAACTTATCAATCGTGAAGCCGACGATTCCCCGTGATACTGGCACATGTCTCGACTCAAGAAAATACTCGACACAGGTATTTTCAAAACACACATTTTGCAAATTCAGTTCAACTCGAGAACACAACACAGCTCTATCTGAAGAAACACGTTAACACCATTTGGAAAAATTTACAACACCCCAGTACTACACTGGTAAATCACATAACGCACAAGTAAATCACAACAAAAACTCACGGCTCTAATACTTGTCAATCGACAACTCGAATGACACGACAAAAGCACGACCCAACTCGACCCGACTGCCTAGGTTTTCACAACCAAAGCTCCGATACCATTTTCTGTAACACCCCCAGAGCCATCCTGGAATATTACAGCGCCGTGGGCCCCGAGATGGAACCCACAAGGCTGAAAGAAATTTTCGCAAACATTTACAAACGCCCAAGATGCTAACGACGGTACTATCTTTGAAAAACATTCGAAGACTTAATAAAATCCATTTATCAAAACCGTCATAAAATCTCATTTGAAATCACAAGGCCCGAAATGCCAAAACTCAACGGTTTAAAAACGTACGTTAAGCTATCGCTTACACGTACCAACAAAATAGTTTAGAAAACGATTGTCAAAGTAACCTAAGTTACCAGATACCAAAAGGCCATTTAAAAATACTCACGCAGCGGAAAAAGACAAACAAGTAAAATACTCTAGCAGCGGAATACAAGAACTGATCAGGAAACTCAATATAAAAATACATGCCCTAGCCAGTATCCTCCGGGAAGCTCATTTCTTCACGACCGCTACAAACTCGACATCCAAAAAACCTAAAAAGAAAACCCACGACGGGGTCAGCCATAATATCCAACAATGATAACCATCACATCTCATCAATAATAACATACCAATGAAAATACTAAGTAAGAATAAGACCAATGTAATCTTACCGCCATAACTTTACGAAAGTCCACGATTCGTATCCTCAACAATATAATAAACTAATACCAGAATATCCGTACTACATTTCAATAATGTCCAAGGTTCTCAAAACATTATCATAACTCACTGTTACGAAATTCACTAACTCTGTCAAACCCAATCCATCGGGTATCATTATCAAATCTCAACGCGAAAACTGATTGTCCATCAAAGACATATATCAAAGGAAATACGGCACATACCTCAAGATATGAACTGCCACAACGAAACCACGTCATTCTAATCTAAGATCAGATCAACACAACATACGGACACGGTCCTAACACAAGACCTACAAATGCATACCGATATGATAACGTCAATATGCTCACATCAATAACAACAATATATACTTATGGCAACCCATAATATACATATGCACAATAACAACACATATGGTAATCCAACAATCCAGCGCACACAGCTATAGATCCCCATGAAGATCCCGTCGGACCAACGCATGGTGGCATTACCTGTCCAACGATCCAGCGCACACAGCTATAGATATCCCATATTGATCCCGTCGGGCCAACGCATGGTAGACATATGACAACAATGCACAACTGCACAAAACAACAGTACACAATGCACGACAACAACCGTGCACAAATGCATGACAACAACGATACATGAATGTATCACAACATGATCGACACAAATGAAAAAATGATTAAAATACTTGCTCCGAGTCCTTCGAGAGCAATCTCATTTTCTAGACCATCACCAACCATTGTTCTGAATATTCGACGATCCAAAATATCACGGACGGTAGATAATTCACGTCTACGACTATAACACAATGTATCCTCGATACCAAGTATGCCAACAACAAATGTAAATTATATACATTATGATTTAATTCTCAAAACTCGAATACAATTTATAATCTCAAATCTCCTGTGATTACGATTATAAACATTGCTATACGAATTATAAATGAATGAAACTGAAACCATTCATTAAATATTATAAACTGAGCAAGTAATAACTTACCTCAGTACCGTTACGACTATGATGAAGCCATTACCAATCTCATTGCCTTCGTCTACGAACTTCTCGGTCCCACCCCATGCAATTCACGAACATACTCGAACACGACCGCAACATATGGTTATAATCACCGATCAATAATCTCAACCTATTGAAGTAATCAAATAGCAACGATTTGATAACAATCAATAACCGACATAGCCAACCAATCAATCACAACGGTTTAACGACTTCGATCACATACAAAACCAAATAATATAACTCAATCCATTATGAACTCATATCCACCATATGAACTGATATTCGATAATTACCAATCAATATAACCGATCGACAAACTCAACGATTTCACAATATCTCGATTAAACATGAGTCCGAACAATTCAACTCAACAATTACGAATTCATAACCAAAATACGATTACGGATACGAATGTAAAGGAAATCATATTCGGTGATCAATCATAATCTTTCCGGATTCCAAATTGATATCATGATTCGTATTTCATCAAGAACATACGAATTCTACCACTACAATCAACGAACATTCGATCTTCATATCTAAAGATACCGATAATTCAACCTACGATCATCTTGCTATGTTCAATTCATCAAGGAGTTCCTCAAGAACACTAAATGATTCGAAACCTTGTTCATAGCCATCAAAACAACGTAATTCGATATCCTCTAATATCTAAACAATCCTCATTCATAATTCAATGTGTATATTATCATATTTTCCAATATATGATTCTCCTAACATCAAGAATCGAAACAATCCTACCAAGAACACCAAGAACACTATGAATCTATAATCATAACCAACATAATCAAGACATAAACCATCATATCCTTCAACATATAGTTCATATAACCTCAAGAACCGTAACAACAACATCATAATCATCTTCATACGAATCATTCATCAGCAACAACATTAAAATCCGGATTGAAGGGGAGGATTATCCAACATACCTCTTAGAAGATGAAATACATAAGCAAACACTTGAAGAATCATCAATATCCTCATATCCAAGCTTCAATCCATGCTTCCCAAGCTCATAACCGAGTTAGAAGAAGTTTATTCTCACTAACACCCTCAGAAGGACGAACTTTGGAGGAAGAAATGATTTTCTCTCGTGAACAAATGAAAGAACGAACTTCATTTTATAAACTGCATCCCTTATTACGTACGTTATCCAACAGCACTAACGTACGTAATGCCACCTAACGTACGCTAAGTGTCCTTCGTAGCGTACGTAATATCAGTCCATAGCTCACTGACTTGTTTCGTTCACTCGCTTACGTACGTAATGTTTCCTTCATAACATATGTAATACGTACGTTGACTTGCTACAGTAATTTCTCAGTTAACGTACGTAATGCATTACCCGTAGCGTATGTTAACCAAGAGTTGAATCGACCAAGCACGTTCCTCGCCGAAAGCTGCCGACTGCGGGTCCCACCTGTCGGCCATAGCATGTACGTAATTCCTTATGCATAGCATACGTAACACTTAGCAACTTAACGTACGTTAACTCTACTCATTAACGTACGTAATCCTTGTACCTTAGCATCCGCTGGGTATACATCGTAGCGTGCGCTAATGTGGCTATACTTGAGCCATTTTCAGTTACTCTTGTCCAACGTCTCGACATGCAGAATACGAACATACGGCATACTGAATACGTATACTCAACACATAGTATCCTCAAATGTAATTGTCGACCAAATACGATAATTATACCAATACTGACATCTCAGTCCTTCATTTATTTTATCCATATTGTACAGATTCCATGTTGTACAACATAACTCGGATAAAATAATATTAAATAACCGTTGTAGAAATTCCGGATATTACATCGCATGCTTGTATTGTGGTACGTTAAGTTTCGTAGCCTGTTCGTTATTGTTTTAGATCATAGTCGATGCGTTCGCATGATCGAGACGTCGTCGAGTATCGATCCGGATGGTCGGGTGTGGGCTGGGTCGAGTTACGGCCGTAAGGCCTGGCCGATTACGGTCGTAAGACTTCCGAACACCTGGGCCTGGGACACTCGGTTACGGCCGTAAGGTCTATCCGGTTACGGCCGTAAGGCTTGTTACTGTAACACCCCCAAACCACTTGGGAATATTACAGCGCCGCAGACCCTCTCCATGAGGATCTACCAGGATAAATACGAAAACAATACATCACATTTGATGCCGATATGGCTAAATAATGAACCATTAGACCGATTTGGTATTTTACCACTAACAACACAATAAACATACAAAACTCATACCCATACAGGGGTTGAATTACATCAACGTTCCCATAAAACGGGAAAATTACACAATGGAGAACCAAACACTGAGACTCTAACAAAATACTCAATAGCTGGTCTTCATGTGATTAGTATCGTCGTCTTCCATCATCCTTCGTATCGATCCTATGATTTGCTCCCCAGCAACCTGCAAGTACCTGGACGCAATACAGACATCCACCCCCCGAATAATCGGGGGTTAGCAAAACTCCACTGTTTTGCTAGTGCAAGTATGAAAATTATGAATACAAGCCATACATATCATACTCCAATATCCGATAATTGAAAACATACTCCCCGAGATAAATCATTTAATCAAAACTGCTCGAATCATGACAGGTGGGAATAAACCTAATATGCATTTTACAAGATATCAAAGATCTCGGGAGTTTTGAAAACATTTGGAATATACGAATCCTCAACTTAACAGGACAACATAGGGATACGGGCCAAGTACTTGTTTAAGTTCAAAATACCAATCCAATCACAAAACACGGGGTCCATGACCCGATCATCCTCATCACATACTCGAGTGAAAGTCCAAAAGGTCACACCCGATAAACAACCAAATCACAATGTACGGAGACAATCACCAGGGCCCGCATCCTTATGCCAAAAACCTCACCATCAAGAAACAAATCATATACGACACTTATAATGATGCCATTCTAGCCAAGTACCAAGACCTTACGTAAGACATAACTCACACCGAGAATGGAAGCGTTATGATATTCCGGACATATCATAATTATCGAAACAACAACGTGCCATAATCATCACAAAACAACCTCCCGAGCTATACTGGCCATGTACCTCTCAGCAAGATACACACCCCAGAGACACCTCGTCAGGCCCTCCCTGGTGTATAGCCCAACCGAGTGATCCGTAGGGATACGCAGCCTACCGGACCCCAGGGGACCCTCACTGGTTTTACTCGGCTCACACAATCTCAAAAAGCACATGGCACAAATCACAATCATCAAAACCGCATTCTCCCGAAGTACATCAAACGTAATTCAAGGTACTTGTTAGGAATGGCCGCTATATCCGATACATACTCACAACCAAAACTACACAACAACATATGCTCATCAATAGACCCGCACATCCACACACGTATATTCTTCTTTTAAGAAGACATAACCTTAAGTCCACTTTGACACAATCACGCACAACAGTACCACACACAAGGAAGATATTTCCATGTACAAGACTAACACACATTTTCAAAACAACACATTCGTTCACAAATACACAAGTAGATTTAGAAGGAAACCTATATCGAGAACATACTGATCCTTTTTAACATTCATTAAGCATTCGTATTTCACATAAAATCATTTATCAACAATTGTGCTTACGAAACACGAAACGTATGGGCAAGATACTTGCCTCAAATCCGCGAGTGAACAAATACGACGAATCACAAGGCCTCGATACCACGAACCACCGGACAACGAACGGATGAGGTTGGGCAGCCCTCGAACTTCCAAAACCGACCAAGAACTCGACAACTCCACGAGAACTACGAAAATAACACTAACACGAATCAATAACACTAAACGGAATCCAAATCGATCCTAAAAACAACAAGGACCTAAGTGTGTCTCCAAGAAATCAAGAACTATGTTCCGAGTGATATAAAATCATGAATGAGTTCAAAAATCCGAAGATCATGGCCAAGACAACAAGAATTTCACCATCGATTCATCATCCTCAGATTAAATCGAAGAACTAAGGAGAAACCCCCAAAATTCAAGAACTATGGTTCTAAGAAGAGATTACCTTGATTTGGATCAAGAAGATGATTAGATGTTGTTAAACACCTACAAATCTGTTCCAAAATGAAGCTTGATGAAGAATATCGCTCAAAATCGCCTCATGAGCTCACTCCCGACGGCTGGGAACGAAAAGGAGAGAAAAAGGCAGGAAATGGGGAAAGAAAGCATGTTGTCCGGTATTTATACTGGACAGTTATTAGTGTGCGCTAACAATACAGTATTAGCGCGCGCTAACGGGGTCAACGCCCAGAACTGTCCGCATGTAACATTGTTGGCGTGCGCTAGCCCCATGAGCGTAGCGTGCGCTAACGAGTCACGGATCCAGTCCAGTAGCTCCTAGACAGATCTGCACCTACCAGGTAGCGTGCGCTAGAAAGAAGAAATAGCGTGCGCTAATCAGTCGATAGCGTGCGCTAGCTACCAACCTTAGCGTGCGCTAACGAGACTCCAGTCCCAGTCCAGTGGCTCCTGTACTGTCTCTGGACTGCCAGTTAGCGTGCGCTACACATTCAGTAGCGTGCACTAACTAAAACGCCATAGCGTGCGCTATGCCACAAGCATTAGCGTGCGCTACACCACAAAAACCCAGAAACTCACATAGTAATCCGAAACGCTTCCAAATACATGTCCCAACAAGGCACACATAAACATGGCACCAAATTCCAACGATGAGGACAATAACAATCTGACAAAACCCCAAAAACTCAACGAATCCGGAACAAGGATCTCGGGTATTACATTCTACCCCCCTTAAAAGAAGTTTCGGCCCCGAAACTTAAAACACAAAACGATCGGCGCAAAACAATATCCGACAATAAAAATCAGAACGATAACAAAACGCAAAATACATGCTAACTATTGCTGATGACCTGCAACGAATCACATGCAGCACGTGGCTGATAACATCCATATCATTATGCCAGAATGATAACAAAACGTAACGAACAAGATCAATATGGTTGGCCAGCCCGAACAGTATAACAATCAAGATGCGAGCTCAACGCTACACAAATACAAAATTCCACCATTCGAGGGTCGGAAGATCAACAATGAAGCTAATTTCCCGAAGTGAAGGAAAATACGACGTGATCTGAATGCTCAAAAATCACGATACGGAAGTAACAAAATCAAACAACAAATGATCGGACCACAACGATCGAGACAATAGCAATCGAACAGTCAAGTTCGAATCACGACGACCAACAAGAATCAAATAACAACTCTGAAGTTCACACCTCGGCTCGAGACAATAGGTGATATGGTAGAGCGACAAGATATGCATCCACAAAAATCCACAGGGATGGAATCGTAATCGAACAAAAAGTCACAACGACAAGTGGATTATTTCAAAAAATTACCACAACTCGTTCGATCAACAAAACAGAGGATATGGCAAGTTCAGAAAATATCAACGAACACAAATGAGTCGATAGAGTTGAAAACACAAAAGTTAGAAAATCCAATCCACTTCTAATAAAAGAAGTCTATCCCCGAAATTCGAAACAACGAGACAAGGAGATAACACAACATACAACTGGTAGACTGCGCTCTCAGGGACTCCTCAGAGTCAGCTCTGATATCAGTGCTCAAGTTCGGGCCTCGGAAGACTCGGTGACTAACTCGCAGAACTGAACCCGGTGTCCCACGAGTCCGTACTTGTAACACGTCACTGGAGGAGAAGGACAATGTGCGCAAACATGCCCTGACACATTGCAGTTGAAACACCTCTTGGCCTTACCAGGAGGCAATACCGACGATTTGGAACTCCTCAGTCCCAAGCATCGAGCGATGGAGCTTCACAGCGGAAAGGCTACTACGTTGCAATCGAGAAACACCAACTCCAGTACTAACCACAATATCATCCAGCTTCCTCTGCTTCCCACTTGGATCCAGATGAAATCAAGATTCCAGAAGTTCCCGGAACTCCGCCCACATGACAACATGATCCCGAGGTTTAACGGTTTCCCACCAATGAACAGCATCATCGCTAAGAAGGTACTGAGCAATAGGGACCTTCCGATCTTCAGGGCAATCAATGGCCTCGAATATCTTCTGCAACTGAAGAAGCCAACCATCCCAGCCTAGTGCATCTGTCGCACCAGCGAATCGAGGGGGATTCATACGAATTACCTCTCGGAGCCATAGATTTGTCCCGACCTTCTGAATCATATCAGCATTGCGTTCAATCGCCTTGGTCAACTGAGTCATCTGTGCTACTACTTGTTGCAATACAGTAGCAACATCCACACCAATATCGTTCCCAACAATATTCTCTCGATCCCGCGCCTGATCCCCGTGGTCATCCATACCACGGTTGCGACCAAGGTCTCTGCCTCTCGGCATAGTAATCAAGCAAATTTAACGCAACGAAAGTTACATAATCACACAACAATATTAATGCACACACGGAAACCACTCACAGGTGATCGACTGCAAAGGTTAGACGTAACGGCAAAATACAGTCAAAAACTTTTGCCCAGCCAGAAAGCACGTTCCACAACAGTAGATGGTGTGTGCTGACTGTGCAAGTTTGGCAACACAACCATACTCACCTACCAACGGTGCTAGATCAGAGGTTACAAACAAACAACAGCGTGCAAATCCAAATGCCAATGGTTCACATAATTATAACATCACACAATTAACCGTCAGAAGTTAAACAATGTGCCAAACCGAGTCTTCACCTCTCGGTCAAGAGAACTATCTCGATGAGTGCATACCGAACGACTCAGCGTTCACACCACCACTCTAATCACAACTCGGAGCATTACAGCTGAATAACAAAAACATCTTTATCACGTACCTTTTTAACGAAATACATGGAACCAAAAAGTTTAAAAGCGAGAGTCACGTTTCAAGTAAGTTTTTGGTAGACCTCAAATGAGTTTAAAATTAAATTTTTGAAAACTTGCAATATAACAATGGGAATAAAATGTAAGTAGTTTGAATTCTCAAAATGTTTGGCCTCGAGGTCATAACACGAAAATCAAGCTTTTCCTTTCTTGAAGGATGTTTTAAAATAAATTTTACGTGATTCCACAAGAACATTTAGAACATTTAAAATATCACATTGATGAACTTAGCTAGTGTAACCACACCAAGACATTACTTCTTGTAAAACAATTTATACAAGGATATATATACACATACACCGGCACATTACAAAAATCAAACAAACATGGAGGACATATTCATGATACACATTTAACTCCTCAACATAACACAAATATCACACAAGCCCGTATAATACGAGACATAACATTATAGTGGGGAGACTTACATCCACGGATCGCACGAAGATGATGGTTGCACCTTGATACTAATCACGACCGACCTCCAGACGACGCGTCGCGACACGACTTAGTCAGACAAAATCTGGCAGGACCCGACAACACACAACTCGACCCGACAGCCTAGGTTTCTGCAAACTTAAGCTCCGATACCATATTCTGTAACACCCCCAAACCACTTGGGAATATTACAGCGACGCAGACCCTCTCCATAAGGATCTACCAGGCTAAATACGAAAACAATACATCACATTTGATGCCGATATGGCTAAATAATGAACCATTAGACCGATTTGGTATTTTACCACTAACAACACAATAAACATACAAAACTCATACCCATACAGGGGTTGAATTACATCGACGTTCCCATAAAACGGGAAAATTACACAATGGAGAACCAAACACTGAGATTCTAACAAAATACTCAACAACTGGTCTTCATGTGATTAGTATCGTCGTCTTCCATCATCCTTCGTATCGATCCTATGATTTGCTCCCGGAACTTTGCAAGTACTGACGCAATCTGAGACATCCACCCCCCGAATAATCGGGGGTTAGCAAAACTCCACTGTTTTGCTAGTGCAAGTATGAAAATTATGAATACAAGCCATACGTATCATACTCCAATATTCGATAATTGAAAACATACTCCCCGAGATAAATCATTTAATCAAAACTACTCGAATCATGACAGGTGGGAATAAACCCAATATGCATTTTACAAGATATCAAAGATCTCGGGAGTTTTGAAAATATTTGGAATATATGAATCCTCAACTTAACAGAACCACATAGGGATACGGGCCAAGGACTTGTTTAAGTTCAAAATACCAATCTGATCACAAAACACGGGGTCCACGACCCGATCATCCTCATCACATACTCGAGTGAAAGCCCAAAAAGTCACACCCGATAAACAACCAAATCACAATGTACGGAGACAATCACCAGGGCCCGCATCCTTATGCCAAAAACCTCACCATCAAGAAACAAATCATATACGACACTTATAATGATGCCATTCTAGCCAAGTACCAAGACCTTACGTAAGACATAACTCACACCGAGAATGGAAGCGTTATGATATTCCGGACATATCATAATTATCGAAACAACAACGTGCCATAATCATCACAAAACAACCTCCCGAGCTATACTGGCCCTGTACCTCTCAGCAAGATACACACCCCAGAGACACCTCATCAGGCCCTCCCTGGTGTATAGCCCAACCGAGTGATCCGTAGGGATACGCAGCCTACCGGACCCCAGGGGACCCTCACTGGTTTTACTCGGCTCACACAATCTCAAAAACCACATGGCACAAATCACAATCATCAAAACCGCATTCTCCCGAAGTACATCAAACGTAATTCAAGGTACTTGTTAGAAATGGCCACTATATCCGATACATACTCACAACCAAAACTACATAACAACATATGCTCATCAATAGACCCGCACATCCACACACGTATATTCTTCTTTTAAGAAGGCATAACATTAAGTCCACTTTGACACAATCACGCACAACAGTACCACACACAAGGAAGATATTTCCATGTACAAGACTAACACACATTTTCAAAACAACACATTTGTTCACAAATACACAAGTAGATTTAGAAGGAAACCTTTATCGAGAACATACCGATCCTTTTTAACATTCATTAAACATTCGTATTTCACATAAAATCATTTATCAAAAATTGTGCTTACGAAACACGAAATGTATGGACAAGATACTTGCCTCAAATCCGCGAGTGAACAAATACAACGAATCACAAGGCCTCGATACCACGAACCACCGGACAATGAACGAATGAGGTTGGGCAGCCCTCGAACTTCCAAAACCGACCAAGAACTCAACAACTCCACGAGAACTACGAAAATAACACTAACACGAATCAATAACACTAAACGGAATCCAAATCGATCCTAATAACAACAAGGATCTAAGTTTGTCTCCAAGAAATCAAGAACTATGTTCCGAGTGATATAAAATCATGAATGAGTTCAAAAATCCGAAGATCATGGCCAAGACAACAAGAATTTCACCATCGATTCATCATCCTCGGATTAAATCGAAGAACTAAGGAGAAACCCCCAAAATTCAAGAACTAGGGTTCTAAGAAGAGATTACCTTGATTTGGATCAAGAAGATGATTAGATGTTGTTAAACACCTACAAATCCGTTCCAAAATGAAGCTTGATGAAGAAGATCGCTCAAAATCGCCTCATGAGCTCACTCCCGACGGCTGGGAACGAAAAGGAGAGAAAAAGGCAGGAAACGGGGAAAGAAAGCCTGATGTCCAGTATTTATAGTGGACAGTTATTAGCGTGCGCTAACAATACAGTATTAGCGCGCGCACCGGTCAACGCCGAAGCGTCGCATGTAACACTGTTAGCGTGCGCTAGCCCCATGAGCGTAGCGTGCGCTAACGAGTCACGGATCCAGTCCAGTAGCTCCTAGACAGATCTGCACCTACCAGGTAGCGTGCGCTAGAAAGAAGAAATAGCGTGCGCTAATCAGTCGATAGCGTGCGCTAGCTACCAACCTTAGCGTGCGCTAACGAGACTCCAGTCCCAGTCCAGTGGCTGCTGGACTGTCTCTGGACTGCCAGTTAGCGTGTGCTGCACATTCAGTGGCGTGTGCTAACCACAATGCCGTAGCGTGCGCTATGCTACAAGCATTAGCGTGCGCTACACCACAAAAACCCAGAAACTCACATAGTAATCCGAAACGCTTCCAAATACATGTCCCAACAAGGCACACATAAACATGGCACCAAATTCCAACGATGAGGACAATAACAATCCGACAAAACCCCAAAAACTCAACGAATCCGGAACAAGGATCTCGGGTATTACAGTTACGGCCGCTAGGCGCTGGCCGGTTACGGCCATAATGGTTCGGCAGATTTCGTTCAGTGGTCTGGGATGCTTGGTTACGGCCGTAAGGCTATGCCGATTACGGTCGTAAGGTGTGATCGTTGCATACGCAAAGTCTTCGGCCATTGCGTACGCTAACGCGCGTTGACCGAGTTACGGCCGTAAGGCACTGCCGGTTACGGCCGTAACCCTGTCAGCCATATATAGGCCTGGGCTTCGGCCAGACCTTATTTTCACCCTATTTCCTCATTTTTGTGGCGGCTGGCGACATGAGACTCGGGAACTCGAGTTCTTGGCCGGTTCTAATCAATTCCAAGGCATTTTGGAAGATTCTTGTTGATTATATCATCATCCAATCCGTGTTCCTCGTCGAATCAAGGTATTTTCTTATTTAGAACCCTAATTGTATGATTTTGGGGGGTTTCTTCGTGATTCTTTGATTTAATCCGTGGTTATGAATTGGTTATGGTATTCTTGTTATCTTGGCCATGATCTTCGGATTTTGTAACTCGTTTATCGATTTTTTACCAACCCAAAACTTGATTTCCAATTTCCTTGAAGAACCCTCGGATCCTTGTTGTTTTTCGGGTTTATTCGGATACCGTTTAGCGTTATTGATTCGTGGTGATATTATTTTCGTAGTTTCCGTGGAGTTGTCGGGTTTTTGGTCGATCTTGGAAGTTCGGAAGCTACTCGGCCATGTCCGTTCGTTGTTCCATTGATCGTGGTATCGAGGCAAGTATCTTGCCCATACGTTTCATGTTTCGTAGGCATAATTGTTGGTAAATGATTTTATGCAAAATCTGAATGTTTAATGAATGTTAAAAAGGATCGGTATGTTCTCGATAAATGTTGTCTTTCAACGATAACTCGTATGCTTCGTGAATAAGTGTTTTTTGGACTATGTGTGTTAACTTCGTTTGTTGAAAGACATGTTATCGCATTTAGTGAATATAATAAACTGTAATCATATACCGAGAATTATGTGTTGTTATGTGTGCTTGTTCGGCGAATATGTGACGGGTGATATCGGTTGTTACTCCTTTGAAAGGAGGTCGTGATGTTTAGTGTTGCTTGGCTTGATGTTTTGCTAATTGTTTTGTGATTTTTGAAAGTGACGTGCCTCCGGGTAAGATTGATGAATCTGCGGGATCCATACTTGCTAGTATGGGTCGGGCGTGACCGTAGGGTTATCTAATCGGGTATGTCTCGCGGGGACTCCGAGGTTCGGGACTTGCTAGCCCGATGTCGGGATAACTTGTGGGGTTATCCAATTCGGGTATGTCTTGCGGGGACTCCGAGGTTCGTGGCTTGTTAGCGCGATGCCGGGATAACTTATGGTTGTGGTTTGGTAATGGTTCTGTGACTGTTGTCAATAGGACATGTGATTTGGTATGGTTTCCTATTGGGTTATTCACTCGGGTATGTTCTGCGGGAGTATCTGAGGTTCGTGGATTGTTAGCATGGGACGCGAATAATCCTTAAGAATATGTGTTTTATGATTTGGGTCGTGGACCCTGTGTTTTATGATTTGGGTCATGGACCCTGTGTTTTATGATTTGGGTCGTGGACCCTGTGTTTCGTGATTTGGGTCTTGGACCCCGTGTTTTGTGAATTGGGTTGTGAACCCGTGTTTTATTATCGGAATTGTATTTTGGGAAAGATGGTTTTGGGCCGTGTCCCCAAGTGTTTTCGAAAGACTTGAAAATTCTTTAATCCCAAATGTTTTCAAAACTCCCGAGATCGTAAAATGTTTTGTAAGAGATACATTGGGTTTATTTTCCCACTTCCCATGATTCGAACTGTCTTGGTCAAATAATTTATCTCGGGAAGCGTGTTCATGATTATTATATTCTTGGAGTATGTTGTGTATGACTTGTATTTGTATTTTATACTTGCACTAGCAAAATAGTGGAGTTTTGCTAACCCCCGAGTATTCGGGGGGTGGATGTCTGTATTGCGTCCAGGTACTTGCAGGTTGCTGGGGAGCGAATTACAGGATCGATACGAAGGATGATGGAAGACGACGATACTAATCACATGAAGACCATTCGTTGAGTATTTTTGGTAGAGTCTCAGTGTTTGGCTCTCCGTTGTGTAGTCTTCCCATTGTATAGGTATATTGATGTATTACAACCCCTGTGTGGATATGAGTTATGAGTCGAGTTATGTATGTTTAATGCGTTGTATTATGGTAAAAGACCAAATCGGTCTAGCGGTTCATTATGTAGCCATGTCGGCATGTAATGCGAAGTATCGTTTTTATTTTTAGCCTGGTAGGTCCTCACGGAAAGGGTCTGCGGTGCTGTAATATTCCTGAGTGGTTTGGGGGTGTTACAATGCGTGCCTGATACCCTGAACTTTTAGGATCGTAAGTTTTGGGACGAAACTTCTTTTTAGAGGGTAAGGGTGTAATATCCGTGTATTTTATGTGTGTTATTTGGATGCATCTTCTAGTAATGTGGTTATTTGGAGATGAGTGTATTCATGAATTGATATTGGAATGTTAATGGTTGGTATTCGTTGAGTTTTGTGATTTTCGGTATGTGTTCGTTCTGGTCGGACTGTCGGATTTGTGGCATGATCGTTACGGTTGTAAGAATGCCGAGTTATGGCCGTAAGTGGGCGTTACGGCCGTAAGGCTTTGCGGGTTACGGCTGCAATGCACCCGCACAAATTGGGCAGTAGCTCGGCAGGACTCATTACGGCCGTAAGGGAGATGCTGGTTACGGCCGTAAGGAAAAGGCCGGTTATGGCCGTAAGGGAACGGCCTGTAATATCCTGAAATTCTGCTGCGATTGTTTAATGTTATTTTATCTGAGCTATATTGTACAGGATGGAATCTGTGCCGTATGGATAAAATAATAGAAAGACTGAGGCAACTGTAATTGTATAATTGTCGTATTTGGTAGACAATTACAATTGAGGATATCGTGCATCAGGTCATCGCACATTTGATATGAGGTATATCGTATGAGAATACTATTGGATTCAGTATATGTATTCAGTAAGTGTATATGTGTTTTCGGTATGTCGAGACAGGCAGTAACAGTTGAAATTGGCTAAGTATAGAATACTTAGCGTACGCTAATGTTGAAGACTTACGTACGCTAAATCACAAGAGTTACGTACGTTATGGCCGAGACATTACGTACATAACATGGGAATCAGACGATTGAGTCATGGTCGGTAGGTGGGACCCTGTGTCGGTAGCTTTCGGCGGAGGATGTGGACAGCGAGTCAACCTCGGCCATTACATACGTTATGCATGGCGTATTACGTACGTAATGTGGGTGGTACTGTAGCAAGTCAACGTACATGTTACGTACGTTATGAAGGAAACATTACGTACGTAAGCATGTTAACAAAAGCGATTCGATTAGTTCTGGGATGATGATTACGTACGCTATGTGGGACGAATAGCGTACGCTAAAGTGCATTACGTACGTTAATGATGAAGGATAACGTACGTAATGAGTTATGCAGTTTAATATAATGAAGTTCGTCTTTCATTTCACTTCAGCTTTCCTTTTCGTTTTTCGTCTCCAAACTTTGAGAGAGAGATGTTGGCCTTCCTAAGTCGATTTTGATCTTGAGGACTTGGACTTGAGGCTTGGATATGGAGCTATGGATGATTCTTGAAGTGTTTTCTAGTGTTTTTCATTATCTAAGAGGTATGTTGGATAATCCTCCTTTTCATTTCGGATTTTTGATGTTGTTATTGATAAATGATTCGTATGAAGAGGATTAAGATGTTGTTGTTTCGATTCTTGAGGTTATATGAATTATATGTTGAAGGAAGATGGTGATATGATGGTTTATACCTTGAATATGTTGATTATGATTATGAAATCATAGAGTTCTTGATGTTCTTGGTATTATTATCCGTATTTGATCCGTATGATGATGATTAGGGAGTTGTTGTTACAATCCTTGAGGTTATGTAGAGTGTATATTGAAGAATACGATGATTCATGACTTGGATTACGAATTAGAAGATTATCTTCATGTTAAAGGATATCGAGTTATGTTGTTTTAATGGTTATGAACATGAGTTCGAATCCCTTAGTGTTCTTGAGGAACTTTTGATGAATTTAACATAGCAAGACGATCGTATGTTGAATTAATCGGATTATGAATCGTGTTGTGGTTTTGAGTTCGTAATTGTTTGAGTTGGATTGTCCGGACTTGTGTCTAATCGAGATATTGTGGAACCGTTGGGGTTTATTGATCGGTTGTATTGATTGATTATGATCATCGAGTTGTAGTTTGTATTGTAGATATCGTTGAATCGTTGAGATGATTTAGTTGGTCTTGTCGGTTGTTAATTGTTATCGTATATGTGTTATTTGATTACTTCGATAGGTTGAGATTATTGATCGGTGATTAGAACCGTATGTTGCGGTCGTGTTCGAGTATGTTCGTGAATTGCATTGGTCAGGGCCGAGGAGCTCGTAGACAAAGACAATGTGACTGGTAGCAGCTTCATCATCATCGTATCAGTATCGAGGCAAGTTATTACTTGCTCAGTTATAATGTTTAATGAATGGTTTCAGTTTCATTTCGTTTATAATGCATATAGCAATGATTATTACTGCAAATTCTGGAGATTTGGATTTTCTGTTGTTTTTCCGATCATGGGAGTTAAATCATAAGGTATATGATTTATTTCGATTATTGGAATTTTGGGTATCAAGGATACATTATGATAAAGACGAGGATATGAGTATCTGTAGTCCATGGTACGTTTGGATCGCCGAGCATTGCGGATAATCGTCGGTGATGGTTTGATATCGATATTTCTCCCGAAGGACTCGGGGCAAGTATCTTATATCGATTCAATTAGTGTTAGTGATTTGATCATGCATATTGTCATTCATGTTGTCGAACATGAGGTCGTCTTAGTTGACTTGTCATATTGTCGTTCATGTTGCGTTGTTCATGTTGATGAACATATTATTTTGCATATAGTGTTGTTTATGTTGTGTTGATCCGATGGGATCGCGCGATCTATGCTGAGGGCGCTGGATCGGATGTCCACCTCGTGTTGGTCCGACGGGATCATCTTGGGATCTATGCTGAGGGCGCTGGATCATTGGAATACCCACGTTGTGTTGATAGAATCATGTGGATTCTTATCATTGATTTTATCATGTGTTGTTTCGCATATGTATATTATTGGTTATCCACCTCGTGTTGATCTAGTAGGATCATCTTGGGACCTATCTTTGAGAAATTGGGTCATGGGATTTCCATTGAGTATACACTGTTGATATTGTTTTGAGCATATTGACGTTGTCATATGAGTATACATTTGTAGGTCTTGTGTTAGGACCATGTCCGCGTGTGGTATTGATCCGACCTCGGATTTGACTGACATAATTTTCGTGGTATTGTGTATCTTGAGGTATGTTCCGTATTTCCTTTAGTATTCGTCTTTTGATGGACAATCGGTCATCGTCTTGGGATTTGATGATACTATCCGATGGATCGCATTGGTCAGAACTGGTATATTTCCGTATCGTGAGTTGGTTATGATAGTTTGAGAATCTTGAGTATTGTTTGAGGTACAATACAGACATTATGTTCGAGTTTAATGGTTAATCGAGTACGAGATTTGATGAGAATTATTTGAGTAAGTAAAGTTACTACGATAAGATTACATTGGTCGTATTTTTATTTTGTATTCTCATTGGTATGTAATTATTAATGTGATGTGATGATTATCATTGTTGGATATTATGGCTCACCCCGTCGTGGGATTTCTTTTTAGGTTCTTGAGATATCGAGCTTGTAGCGGTCGTGGAGGGATGAGCTTCCTGGAGAATACTGGCTAGGGCATGTTTTTATGAACTGAATTCCTGATCAGTTATTGTTTTCCGCTGCTAGAGTAATTTTACTTGGTTGTCCTTTCCGCTGCGTGAGTATTTAAAATGACTTTTTGATATCTAGTAACTTGAGTTACTTTGGAAATCGTTTTCTAAACTATTGAGTTCCGGCCATTGGGCCTTGCCCTTTTCAAAATGAGGTTTTACGGCGCTTTTGATAAATGGGTTTTATAAGTCTTTGTGCATTTTTAAGGATAGTATCGTCGTTGGCCTCTTGGGCATTTGTAAATGTTTGCGAAAATTCCTCTTAGCCTTGTGGGTTCCATCTCGGGACCCACGGCGCTGTAATATTCCCAGTTAATTCTGGGGGTGTTACACGGCCGAGTACGGTCGTAAGATGATGAACATTACGGCCGTAATGCCTGGCTGAGTAGCGGCCGTAATGCGCCCTATCATTTTGGGCAGTAGCCGATAGGAACCCGTTACGGCCGTAAGGCCCTGCCGGTTACGGCCGTAATGCACTCGACTATAAAAGGCCGAGTGACGGGTCTAGAAGCCATTCTTTTATTTTTCTTCCTCCTTCGCGATTCTTCGGTAGATTTTGAGAACTCTGACAGGAATATCCTCCACTTGAGTTCCGTCCGAATCAAGGTAAAATTCGTTTAAATCCCTAGTTCTTCATATTTTGGGGCTCTTGCTAAAATCTTCAATTTTAATCCGTTCTAGTTCCGATTGGTGTTAGATTACGATGTTGTAATCATAATCCTTCATTTTTTTTGCTCTGAAGTTCATGGATTAAATTTCAAGTTTTCTTCCGTAGTTTGAATCCGAACCATGTTGTCTTCGTAGTGTTCGATTAATTGTCCCTAAGGGTAAAATTTTGGGTGAATCCTTCCGTTACCATGGTGTGATAATTGATTCAGTATTTTGTTAAACTAAGATCAAATTCTTGAAGGAGTTCGAACCGTACGTCTTTCCGTTCGTTATTCTTGTGTTGTTTCCAATCGAGGTAAGTACTTTGATTTCGTTTATTGTACTTCGTGTGAATATGCGAAAAATGTGATTTTGTGAAAAGTGGTAATTTCAGAAAATGTGAAATGTGCCATGTGGTTACTGAGTGTGTGCGAGCCAAATAAAACCAGCGAGGGTCCCCTAGGATTCGTTAGACTGCGAGTATCTATGGATCACTCGGGTGGATTGCACAACCAGAGAGGGCCTGACGAGGACTCCTGGGGAGTTTATCTCGCGTGAGGTATAGGGCCAGTACAGCCCGGGAGGTTGTTTTGTGATGTTGCTGTGGTGTTGTATTCCGGAATATCTGTGATGGCACTGTGATTTCTGTTGTTTATTCACTTGTTGTACATATTCTAGAATCATTGTACGTGCACCGGCTTCTTGCTGACCCCTTTGGGGTGGATATACTCGTTGTGTATTCAGGTACATGTCCAGTGGGAGAGCCAGCACAGGGCGGACATGAGCTTGGTGGGCAACATTGATATCGTGCACTATTTTGAGTTGGTGGTTGTATTGTCATGGTCATAGTCGTTTTTGGTTTTGTACTCGCGCGGGTACTGTCATGTGATGTATATCGTGTCGTTGTTGATTGTTAAAGTTGTTGTTGTATCAGTTGTGAGCTGTTGTATCAGTTGCGATCCTACAGGATGATGTGTTGTTTGGTTTTTGTATTGTACGTCGTGTTTGAAGTCAGTTTATTTTTAAATAAGTGAATGTTGTGGTTTTTGTGAATTTTTAACGAGTTCTATGTTGATCTAACCCTGGTTGGTTCTCCAAAAAGAATCTACAGCGCTGTAGTATCTCCGTCAATCACGGGGGTGTTACAGTTAGTTTCACAATACATACAGTTCAGTAGGTCACGGTCGCTGAGTGATCTCATTATGGGTAAGTGTGGGCTTGAACTTATCGCAGTTGGTTTCCCAGCACCTGCAATTCAGCAGGTCACGATCATTAGATGATCTCATGCAGCTTTGGCTGAGGGCATTTATGCCATTGTGATTATTTGCAGCTTCAGCTGAGGGCTTTCGGGCCATTTGGTGATATATTGGTGTTTCGGTTGGAGCCTTCCAGCATAGTTGTTGTTATCTGTTTCAGCTTTGGGATGGTTTGCCTTCGAGAAATTCGTGTTTGTGTTCTATATTGATTATTCTCCACTGGGCACTTGTATTCTAACCTATTGAGCAGGTATTGACCGTATGTCGTGGGCATAGTGTTTCACGAATGCTCAGTTTTTACCATTGTTTGTGAGCATCTCGTATCATTGTTGTACGATTTGTTTTGCCTTTGGATGCATATCATGTTGTACATGTAGTTGATATTCATTATCTAAATGACTGGCCCCGTGGGGGCGGAACATATTTTCATATTTTTGGTATTTGCGAGGAGGGAGTTAAGACACATGGGCATGACGATGGCGATGAGGTATTCGAGCGATACTTGTCCCCAGTTGTTCGTGGTTCATGTTGTTCAGTCAGTTGTTAGAGTATTCTCCATCTTGTCAGTTGTTGTTATTTTGGGTTATCCGAGCAAGGCTCGTGGATGTTGTTGTATTTTTATTTTGGCCATGTAGGCCCATCATTGTCATTGAAATTCCATATCGTAATATTACATCAGATATTTATAGTAAGGACTGTGATTTTCCTTTTTGGTGAGTTTGATGTATTTTAGTCGTGTTCGCCTGGTGGATTTCCTGATGTGGGGTCCACGGTACTGTAATAACCCAATGAGATTTTAGGGGTGTTATAATTATATTAAGAGAATGTATTATTATGGGTGGACTTTGACTAAGTGTGAAACTGCACTTGAAAAAAAGGTAACTTACGTGAGAATACATAGAGAGAAAAAGAAACTAAGTTTCCAACTTAGCTTTCTTATTAGCAAGGTTTACTCTATCTTCTATAGCCGTGTTCTTGGATAACTAGAAGAGTAGAGTATTATTCCAGGTATTTTTTCGATGCATGAATCGTATAGACGTTCGACATTTTCGGCGTTGGAATCTATAGAAGCTTCACGAATTGGATTCATGCTCGTCATCATCAGATTAAAGAGGTTGGATTTACAAGGGTATATATCGATTCTTTTATTTATTCATTTATACAATCCTTGATTGATCCTCTTTAGGAGTTCGGATGAGCACGGTTTTGTGCAATTCTTATTTCCGTTGCATATTCAATTTATAGCCTGAATTCCAACAAATATGCCTTTAAATATTATGAATCATAACATGAATTTGAGTCAATCTCTGTGGATTGCTGTTGAGTATTATGAATACAACGGCATCGAGCGCCTGATGAGGATTTAGCTTCGTGAGGTCGTTTATATGACTAATTCCCTTGGACTCCTTATAATGTCTTAGACCGTTATAAGTGTTTGGCCTTTGACCATTGCCACGACATTTGATTCGATGATTGTTGCCTTAGGCATTTGGTCGGCTCGTCACTATAAGATTGGCCTTGGAGCTTTATCACTCTCATGCTTGGTGACGTGCTTCCTTATCTCTTATTTGGACTTGCTATGTCCTTAGCTGTGGGTCTATCTCCGGATCATATCATAATTATGAATATGCCCGAAACTATGATCCAGTCACCTTAGGATCACTCTATCCTTCAGTTTTAAGGAAATTGGAAACAACCGTAGCTTTGCCTAGAACCACGGTCACGCTGCTCGATTCATGAATTAGACTAACTGTCCCTCAATGTGTATACTTATAAAAAGGAACTCTAGATGTACCCATACAGATTGTAGAGGTGATTTATACTCGAAGGTTGTACCACTTAGTTCCATATAACACTTACTCTTGAATTCCATTTAAATAGAATTATTGACTCATTTCATGTATATAATGTAGATGTTGATCATAGTTTATCTGATAATGATGGACTTGAGTGATTAGAAAAATTAATTCAACCAGTTTGGTGGTCAGATGACTAATTAGATAATTGTAACTAATATTTTTGTGGTATTAAGTCTTTGATTATTTGGGTATTTTACGACGTGTATATATAACTTCTATAATTTAGAACATTTGAAAAGTATACTTTTTTTTTAATATTTCCATTGATATGTTCCAACATTTTCAAATTTTGAATGAAATTAGGCCCTAAATTCTTCTAAAAAATTATCTTGAGAGAAATGTTTTTAAAATATTCGGTATGGACTTATTATAACTTCAAAAATTATGAACTTTATTGCTAAACATTCATTATGGTATGAAGTATCCAAGTCTAGAGCTGTATGAGAGTTTCCTCTTGTTGGAAACGTGTATTGGATCTACACCAAATACAATGATATATATAAAAAAAACAAACGCAACACTCTTTTATTTCATACAAACAAAGCTGGAAATTTTCTTTTGATACAGCAAGGCTACAGCCTTAATTCTCTCTGAGCTACAACTCTTGATCTCTCTCTCTCTAACTTAACTTGTTTTTCACTTTTTGTTATATTTAGTACAAACGTAGAAGCCTTATTTATAGGCATGAGAAACTTACTGCTACATCATGTCATACATCATTCTATTTTCAAAGTCCAACCTGCAGTCTACAAACTATGACCATGCAGCCTACCTTTGATTCACCTAACCTTGCTAATTTTATTGACTCAACAACTCCCTTCCAAGAGGGTTGAATTCTAACACTCCCCCTCAAACCCGACTTTGCATTCCGAGCTTTTCTTTCATTTTCGGAAATATCTCCGGCTTTAATGGCTTCGTGAAAATATCCGTCAAATTTTTTTCGGTCCTGCAGTGTACCAACTCCACAATTTTGTTGTTCACCTGTTCTCGAATAAATTGATATTTAATGTTGATGTGCTTGCTTCGACTGTGTGACACTAGATTTTTCGCAAGTGAAATAGCGGATTTATTATCCACGTAAATGGTAATCGGATCTTCCTTTGCAAGATTTAACTCGCTTAATATGTAGCCTAGCCACATATCTTGACATGTGCACGCTGCTGCTGCCATGTATTCTGCCTCACATGTTGAGAGAGCAACTGTCTGTTGCTTCTTTGATGACCACGAAAATATCGCCGAACCGATGTGAAAAGCATATCCCGAAGTGCTTTTCCCATCATCCAAATCACCACCATAATCACTGTCTGAGTAGCCAACTAATTTTGAATCTTGAGAGTGCGTGTAGAATAAACCATGATCAAGTGTACCTTTAATGTATCTCAAAATTCTTTTAGCTGCCATGAAGTGATCTTGCTTCGGCTTCTCCATGTACCTACTAACCAGCCCAACTGCGTACATAATATCGGGACGAGTGAAAGTTAGGTACCTCAAACTTCCAACCAAACTTTTGAATAATGTCGGATTTACCGACTCTCTGGTTGAGTCAACTCTCAGCTTTATGCTAGTGTCTGCTGGTGTGCTCACCGGCTTGCATTCTTTCATTCTGAATTTCTTTAAAATCTGCTCCGCATATTTTTTCTGTGACATAAAGATCCCATCTTTACTTTGCTTCACCTCGACTCCCAAAAAGTAAGACATTTGACCAATATCTGTCATCTCAAATTCGTTAGTCATAACTTTCTTAAAATCATTGAACATACCGGGATTGTTGCCAGTGAAAATCATATCATCCACGTACAAGCATACTATCATGATATCTCCCCCTGAATTTGTTTTTGTGTAGAGTGCATGCTCGTATGGACTTTTCACAAAACCATTCTTCTGAAAATACTCATCAACCCTTGTGTTCCAAGCTCTCGGAGCTTGCTTCAATCCGTACAAAGCTTTCTTCAATTTGTAGACTTTATCTTCCTGGACTCTTTGGACATATCCAGGTGGTTGGTCAATATAGACTTCTTCTTCGAGATAACCATTTAGGAATGCTGACTTGACATCCATCTGATAAATTTTCCACCGATTCTGTGCTGCAATTGCTGTAAGAAGTCGTATAGTATCAACTCTTGCAACCGGAGCAAATACCTCATCATAGTCAATTCCTTATCTCTGCTTGTAGCCTTTAGCAACTAGCCTTGCCTTGTATTTCTCCACTTCTCCGTCTTGATTGGTCTTTGTCTTGTAGACCCATTGGACACCAATTGCTTTGTGTCCGTCTGGAAGATCTGTGAGCTCCCAAGTATCATTCTTCTTGATTGCAACGATTTCTTCATCCATGGCTTTATTCCACCTACCTTCTTCAGAAGCTTCCTCAAATGTTACTGGATCACACTCAGCCATCAAACAAAATAATGAATAATCAAATGTTGTTTATACTGGACTTGTTGCATCGTAGATATCATCGAGACTCCGCATTTTTCTTGGTGCTCCCCCTGAATTGTTGCTTCCTGACGTCGATGGTGTCGATGCAGTAGTTTGTTGATTTGGACTTGGTGGAGGAGTTGGATCATCATTTTCATCACCTTCATTATTTGAGTCATCACCATCGTCTTCTTCAAAAAATAAACCTGCAACTTTTCTTTCTTCCGCGCTCCATCTCCAGTAATCTGTTTCATCAAATTCAACATCTCGTGAAATGATTACCTTCTTTGTCAATGGATTGTAGAGTCTGTAGGCCTTGCTGCTTTTGTCATATCCGATGAAGAGACACTTTTCACCTTTGTCATCTAGCTTCTTTCTCTTTTGATCAGGAACATGAGCATATGCAATGCATCCAAAAATTCTGAGATGTCCAACTGCTGGTTTGATACCACTCCATGCTTCATTTGGTGTTTTGAATCTGACACTCTTTGTTGGACAACGATTTAGCAAATAAACAGCACATAGCACGGTTTCAGCCCAAAAACTTCTTGGCATGTGCTTTCCCTTCACCATACTTCTTGCCATATCAAGAATTGTACGATTCTTTCTTTCAGCAATGCCGTTTTGTTTTGGAGTATATGATGCTGTCAACTGGTGATTGATTCCATGTGCTATGCAGAAATCATTGAACAAATTTGAAGTATACTCGCCTCTTCTGTCTGATCTGAGTATCTTCAAGTACTGACCATTTTGTATTTCCGCCATTGCTTTGAACTCCTTGAATTTATCAAGAGCCTCTGCCTTTTCTTTAAGAATATATACCCAACTCTTTCTGCTAAAATCATCAATAAATGTTAGGTAGTACCTGTTCTCGCCAAGTGATGCGATATCAAACGGACCAGCTATGTCAGTGTGAACAATCTCCAATGGCCTCCTAGCTCTCCATGACTTTCCAACAGGAAAACTCTGTCTGTGTTGCTTTCCTTTGATACATGCTTCACATAATTGATTTGGTTGGTTGATTTCTGGCAAGCCGTCCACCATCTTTGTTTCTGATAATAATTTCAGGCCAGTAAATCCAAGATGACCAAATCTTAAATGCCATAACCATGAGTCATTTTTAATGACGGACTTTAAGCACTTGTGCACCTCTGTCTGCATATCAAGTATAAACAGACGGTTCTTTGTCATCTTCACATTAGCAATCAATTCCTGAACTCGATTTCTGAGTACGAGAGAGTTGTCCCTCATTCGTATGTCATATCCTTTCTCCATAAGTTGACCAAGGCTGATGATATTACTTTTCAAAGCAGGTATATAATAGACATCATTGATATATTTTTTATCACCATTCTTTGAGATGATCATAATAATACCTTTCCCTTTGATTGGAGCCTTGGACGAGTCACCAAAAGTAACTTCTCCGTAGACGGTATCGTCTATCTCTGTAAATAGCTCTTTTTGGCCGGACATGTGATTACTGGCGCCTGAGTCAAGATACCAGGTATTTTTCTTGTCTTCTTCATTTTCTTTGTATGTGAGGAATACAGCAGTCCCCACATCCTCGTCTTCTTTTGCGGCAGCAAAGTGATTCTTTTCTTCCGCATTTGGAGCTCTACACTCGTAACTGAAATGGCCATACTTGTTGCAATTATAACATTGAAAATGAGACTTGTCACCTCGTTGTTGAAACTTGCCTCTTCCTCGGCCTCTAAGATTTTGACCACGACCAAATGGCTGATAGCCTTCATTTTTCTGGTCTCTGTTGAAAGATTGTCTTCCTCGTCCTCGTCCACCTCGGTAGCCACCTCTACAGCCACCTCTTCCACGTACATAATTACTACTGCCTGGACTGTCATCAATAGTCGCCTTGCTTTGCAACGCTTTTTCTAAATGGCTTGTATCATCGTACTGATTCATTCGTTGCTCATGTGCTTGTAGTGAACCCACGAGCTCATCAATAGAAATTGTGGACAAATCTTTTGACTCTTCGATTGACGTAACATAGTCAAATTTTCTTACCAACGAGCTAAGGAGTTTTTCCATGACCCGAACATCATCGAGACTTTCGCCGTTTCTTTTCATCTCATTTGTTACCGTTTTCAAACGCGTAACATATTCACCGATATTTTCTGAACTTTTCATTTTGATATTTTCAAACTCACCACGGAGTACTTGGAGCCGCACCCTTTTGACTTTCTCAACACTTTGGAATGATTTTTGCAAAATCTCCCACGCATCTTTTGCTGTTTTTGCTTCCGAAATTTTTTCAAAGGTTGATTCGTCAACACCTTGAAAAATAGTAAACAAAGCTTTTTTATCTTTTTTCCGGGACTCTTTTAACGCCGTCTTCTCGGCATTCGAAAGTGTTGCTTCTGCAGTTGCATCTACGGGCTCGTCATACCCATTTTCGATAATATCCCAATTATCGTAGGAACCGAGTAACACCTTCATTTGGGTACTCCAATTTCCGTAATTTGTACTCGTCAATTTCGGAATTTGTGGTTGCATCATATTCGCCATTTTTATTTCGCGAACGGAACCTTGGCTCCGATGCCACTTGTTGGAAATGTGTATTGGATCTACACCAAATACAATGATATATATAAAAAAACAAACGCAACACTCTTTTATTTCATACAAACAAAGCTAGAAATTTTCTTTTGATATAGCAAGGCTACAGCCTTAATTCTCTCTGAGCTACAGCTCTTGATCTCTCTCTCTCTAACTTAACTTGTTTTTCACTTTTTGTTATATTTAGTACAAACGTAGAAGCCTTATTTATAGGCATGAAAAACTTACTACTACATCATGTCATACATCATTCTATTTTCAAAGTTCAACCTGCAGCCTACAAACTATGATCATGCAGCCTACCTTTGATTCACCTAACCTTACTCAACAACTCCGTTCCAGGAGGGTTGAATTCTAACACCTCTTTCAAAAATTACACTCTCCGAGCTTTAAGAATTATTGTTATTATGACATTTATTTAACTTATAATTTTGAATAGTTATGTATGAGCGTATTATAACTTCAATTATTATGAGGCAGTTTCGATTTACTCTTAGTGATCTGACCTTTTGTGTGCAAAAGCAGTTTCGAATTGTACCTTTTGAAGGTGTCCAACATGGAGCAATCATTTTGGGGACGACTTCTTGTGCATGGTACTTGAGTATATTTGAGAACTTGAAAACCGGATAGACATCTCGTAATTTTACTGATAACAGAATTACTACTTTTGTTCCGAGAACTTGTCAGGGGTAAGTGCGAATAGGGTTGTCATTCGAGCCAGGCTAGCTCGAGCTCGAGATAAACGAGCTAGAGCTCGAGCTTTTTTTTACGAGTCGAGCCGGCCCGTTTAGGTAAACGAGCTCAAATTACTGATCGAACTCGACTCGTTTAATTCGCGAGTCGAGTCGAGCCGACTCGTTTAGCTAAATGAGCCGAGCTGGTCGAGCAGCTCGTTTAAAATTATGCTTAAACGAGTTTAATCTTGTGTCCTAAATCGACTCGTATTATAAACGAGTTTGAGCCGAGCTGGCTCATTTAGCTAAACGATCCCTATTCTATATTCGAGCTCGAGTCAAGCCGAGTCTTGATAAATGAGTACGAGCTCGAGCTGCTCGCAAGCAACTCGGCTCGAATTACAGCCCTAACTGCGGAGATCGGTAATGGAACAAAAAAAAGGGGAAGTGATATCCAGGCCAAGCCCAATATTTCCGATCAATGGAGCCAGCCCAAATTTATACACAATTAATATCCACCAAAATATTAGGTACACGATTGCAGCAATTGCTACAGAATTTGCTGGAAGCATCTGGCCCTATACAATTCAAGCACAAGAAAAAGGAGAAAAAAAGCCAAAGATGCAAAGGGTAATGTCATGAATTGTGGAGAGGCCGATATGATGGAGGCGGAGGCTACACCGCCAGCGCCTCTTCCGCGGCAGGCGCTGGGCTCGATTACTGATCATAACGATGTCAGAAATTTGCTCACAATGGCTCGCCAACTAGTTGATCAAGGGAAACCATCACAGGCCCTCCAAGCGGTAATTTTTTTTTTTTTTCGCTAGAATTTGATTTAAATGTCGTTTGTTCTTTTCTTGGTTATTTCCGAATGCTAGCATTTATGTCTCGGTGTGTTTGATTGTAGCTTGATTTTAACTGTTTTTTGTTTAGCATTTTAATTTTGGTATGACCTTGTCTAGCATCTTGAATATGAGTTCTTCTACCATTTCTTGGCTTTCGCGGTGGTTGTAAATTGAACGTTTTATGCTGGAGTCCAATTTCATGCAGCATATACTGAACTTATGAGGCATCATTTTTCTTATGGACTTATTTTCTACGTTTTCTGAGATTGTCTGAGTTTTTTTTTTTTTTTTAATTTATTATTATGCAGAATAGTTTACTGACTGGTGGACTGGTGTTTTACCACTTTTCTTTTGACAATGTTGTGATTGATTATTGTATTTGTGAAAGGGTTTAGATATATTTGTCACGGCTTTGAGTTTTCTTTCCGTGCTTACAGTTAACCAACGTGTTAACTAATCCATTATGGCAAGTTTGGATTGATACTTCCTCTTTTCTTTTCCTTCTATCATTTTAAGAATCATTTTAGTTATTAAGCTTGGTATGTAATGATATTGTAGCAAACTTGGATCAATCTTTTTTCTGTTTCTCTTTTCCTTTTACAGCACATAAGCGTGAACGAAGTTTATGAATCACTTTAACATTATGGTCGGTATGCAGTGGCCTTGATCTGTAACTACAAACAGATTATGATATTGATGAACCCTTGTTTCAAAATGTTTCCTTTTTAAATTCACATGAAACCCATGAAAGTTAGTTTCTAAGAAAAAAGGTGTAGTATAATGATGACATACTATCCGGTTAGTTTCTTTTGTATCTCAAATAAAAACAAAAAAAATTCTATTATTCTGAATACATTGACTGGGCTTTTTTTCCTTCTTTTCTTGTAAATGCACCTTATCGGATTTGAACCAATGACTACCATGGCGTTAAGATTGGCTAATGCAACTTATACGTGTCAACCGACATGTCTAATATCTTAGATATATCCCAGTGGAATCCCGTAACTATAACTTATAAGATAAATTTTGCATGAATTTGATTGCATAGGTAATAACTTATAGATGTCATGTAAATTGAGGTTTAACACTTTTCTGTTTCTGTCAAATGTTCTTTTAGTGGTGATGGATGGAATAGAGGTCAAGATGAGGTAAGCACACGTGAGGTAGCTGAATGATGCATCTAGAAATCATACTAAAATTTGGAGCTTGATCCAGCACCAAAGCACCCTGATTCTTTTTTAAGTTGTTTCAGGGACGGCTTTCTTTATACCTTCTAGGTCTTGGTCCGTCGGGAGAATGGCAGTTATTGCGCCAACAATTTGTTGGCAGTAAGTCTAACAGATGTTTACTTTCTTGGACAGGGAAAGTAGTCTGTTGCATGACTTGATTAGTAATCTTAAGATTGTAATTCTTGTGGAAAACACATGTGGAACAAGGTAATTTGCCAGTGACATACTATTTAGTAATGTAAGCAGTAAAAGTATTCATGCAAGTGCAACAGTATCTATATTTTGACACTTACAAGTCCATTAGACATGAAAATACCAGTTTCTAGAGAAAAATAAGGGGTTTATTTACTGACAGAGGAGCTCTGATGCAGGTAGTTAAAATTTATTAGTGATTCCATTCACAAGTATTTTGTGGTAAAGAAGTTTATGTACTAGTCAATGCTTCAAAAAAAAGGCTAGGTAGTAAATTTCTTGATATTTTATGCTTCAATATTGCTGGGATATAACTTCTGTGAAATGTTTGAAGTTGATGTGTAAATCATCTTAAACCGTACAAATGTACTGTTAATATTGGCAGCACTTTCAGAATTACAGCGCCCAAACATTGGAGGATGAGTGACAGAGATTTATGTTTTGCGGTTTAATGTTTATCTATTGGCAGACTTGTATTGGTAGTGCCAATAGATCTAAAAATTCTTCTTGTCGATTAGTGGTGTTGAGTTTGTACCGCCACTAGTAAAGGGGGTTGAATAGTGTAGTTAAGAGTATTGAACTCTTTTGCGATTGCGGAAGCGTAGATAAGTGCGGAAATAGATGACACAGATCTATAGAGGTTCGGTCAATATGCCTACGTCCTCTCTTGTTATCATTTTCTATAGGTTCATCTTTGCGCCCTGTCTTCTATCGGTCCGAGGTAAACCATTACAATCTTGCCTTCAGTCAGTCCAAGATAAACCATAACAATCTTGTCCTTTCGTCGGTCCAACATAAACCATTTTCCTTTTCTATCGGATAAGGAATCAACCTCTCTAGCTCTCTATTGGTACTAGAAAAACCTCACTTGGATTTAAATTATAATTCTAACAATGCCGGGTCCACGATCCTAAAAACACCGAATCAAATATACGATCCTTTCTTTTCTCTCGTGTATGGGTGAGCGAATTAAACACTCGAACTCTTATCAATTAAGCTCCATTACAACAACAATGATGTATATAATGATATCTGACGTATATAAATTTTGCTTGAAGTTGTTGTACTAAACAATACCAAAGGCTTTAGTATTTATAGGCTCCAAAGCCTAACTAGCCGTTGCTCCATGTTCTTCTTTAGCGTGCGCTATATACATGGTGTAGCATACGTTAAGGCATCTAGCGTGCGTAAGGCTTGTCTGTAGCGTATGTTATTGCATGTCTTTTTCAGTCCAGTAGCTACTGCATCTTTCATAGCCTGCGCTATATCTTCATGTAGCGTACGTTAACTGTTTATCTATCCGTTACATTTAGTTGACCTTCTAGAATCAATCTAACGGATTGATTATTTGAATTTGAACATTCGTTGCGTACGTTGATGATCTACTGTAGCGCACGTTAACTTTGAATATTGCGTACGTTATATCTTCCTCTTAGCGTGGTTTAACCACATGTGACCGTTGTATTTGTTGACCTTCTAGAATCAATCAACGGGTTCAAACTCAGCGTACGTTAACGTCTTGGTATTACGTGGGTTAAACCGTCTACACTGTGTGCCCTAGTTTTCATACTAGCGTGCGTTATCTGCTTGTCCGACATCGTCCAGTTCATTCTGACTTGATTACTAGCATGCGCTAATATAGCTTGTCAGCGTGCGCTAACTTCGTTTTTCTGTCTAGCTTTTCATCTTCGACTCTTGATGTTGAATTGTTATTTTTCTTTATTCGACAACACATCATCAAAATCTTTTTATAATTATGTGGAATACAATATTCCAACAATCTCCCCCTTTTTGATGATGACAAAACAACTTTACTTGATGGGATATATACCTGTAAAAAATATACTAAAAATGTATAGATCAAAATTTTCGGCTTTGTCCGTTTTTGTTGGTTTTCTTTTTCCAACATTCTTTCTTTTCTTCCCATCATTTCTCCCATCACCTCATTTCTCCATCAACCCATCAAGCCTTCTCCCCCTTTTTGTCATTAGCAAAAAGCGTATTTAACCATTAAATCGATGAAATATTTTGACATTAAATGGGTAAAAACTCCCCCTGAATTTAATGTCCCCATAAAAACTCCCCCCGAATTTAATATCTCCCCATGAAAATAATAACTATTTGTTTGAATTAATTTTGAATTTCTGGGGATCCAACCGACTCTTGGTCGTTTTCATTTGGTAAATAGACGATATTTGGTATTATGTTTTCTTTAGAAATTCATATTTTCTTTATTTTTATCATTCGTTTTGGGTTCTTACAATTCGAAATATATGATTCTCGATTTTCAAACATTTACCACATTGGGGTATTTTAAAATTTAGGGATTCATTTTTATCACTTTGTTTGAATCCTAATCCTTGTTTATTTAACAAATTCTTTTTAACATAAAGTAATTTTTCAAATTTCACATTTCCGAGTAAAAATTTATTTGTTAAATCTTTTAGTTCATTTTGAACTTTTAATAAATCATCCTTTAATTTAGTTTCTTTTTCTAAGCATGAGGAATGATCATTTTCAATTAATTTCCCTTTCTTTCGAATTTTGTAGATTTCATCTTCCAATAATTGATTTTTTATTTTAAGGGATTTATTATCTTTCAGCGAATTTTGAAAATCCGTATGTAATTGTTCCAAAGCATTAAAAGTTCGTCGTGAGACGAGGTACTTACCTGGTGTTCGTCGTCGAATGAGCTCCTTGCCATGAGTGCGCATCTTCTTCGTCTTCGTCACTTCAGGTGGCTATATACACTTCCTTCTTGGAAGTCGAGCTATAACAAGTCTTCGCAAAGTGGTCGGGTTTTCCACAATTTCGACAATTATTGTCGGATCTTTTTGACTCGTTCCGGGCTTGTGTGTTGATGTCTTTTCTTCTTCGGTTTAATAAATTTTGGTACTTTTTGATGTTTTTGGCATAGAATGTCGATTCTTCATCGTTATCATCTACCGGGATATCTTCTTCATTGTGAGATTTAAGCTATTGACTTCTCTTTGGGCTTCGGTTTGGCATTCCGAGATTTAAGCACTATCTCGTAATTTATTAGCGAACTGACAAGGGCGTTAAAATCAAGTGTGTTGAGATCTTTAGACTCCATGATAGCCATGGCCGTCTCGTCCCATTCACGAAGTAGTGATCGTAGTATTTTCTGGATTTTTCACTACTCGATAATGGTTTCCCAAAACAAGCTAGTCCATTTGTGATGACCGAAAATCGGTCGAGCATATTTGTTATGGACTCGTCCTCTTTCATCATGAAAAGCTCGTAGTCGTGGAGAAACATATTGATCTTCGTCTCCTTAACTTGATTCGTTCCTTCGTGAGTTACCTCTAGTATTTTTCAAATTTCTTTGGCACTATCACACGAGGAAATATGATTATGCTCTTCCGGATTAAGAGCACAATAAAGCAATTGCGTTGGTTTACAATTGTAATGGTCATTTTTCCAATCCGTATCATCATATTCTTCGAAGCGTTTTAGAGCGTTGGATTTTGTTGGAACTTTGGGACCAATACAAATAAACTTTTAAAGCTCGATATCATAAGTTCGGATGAATATTGACATTTTTTTTTCATGTCATAAAATTGGATCCATCAGAAAATGGAGGTCGATTTATAGCGAGGCCTTCGACAGGGGTAAAATGAAGCACCATTGAATATTTTTCTCCTCGGATGTTAAGCCGACTATTAGGGATACCCGCTCCGATATCAATTGTTGAGTTTGTACCGCCGCTTTTACAGGGGGTTATAGTGCAATTAAGAGTATGGAACTCTTTTGCGATTGCAGAAGCGTAGATAAGTGCGGAAATAGATGACACAAAGATTTATAGAGGTTCGGCCAATATGCCTACGTTCTCTCTTGTTATTTTTTTCTATAGGTTCAAGATCAACCTTTCCGTCTTGTCTTCTATCAGTCCGAGATAAATCGTTACAATCTTGTCTTCAATCGGTCCAAGATAAATCGTTACAATCTTGTCTTTTTGTCGATCCAAGATAAATCATTTTCCTTTTCTACCGGATAACGAATCAACCTTTTTAGTCTTCTATCGGTGCTAGAAAAACCTCACTTGGATTTAGATTATGCTTCTAACAATGCCGGATTTACGATCCTAATAACACCGAATCAAATTTACAATCCTTTCTTTTCTCTCGTGTATGGTCGAGTGGATTAAACACTCGACTACTCTTATCAATTAAGCTCGATTACAACAACAATGATGTATATAATGATATCTGACGTATATAAACTTTGCTTGAAGTTGTACTAAACAATACCAAATGCTTTGGTATTTATAGGCTCCAAAGCCTAACTAGCCGTTGCTCCCTGTTCTTCTTTAGCGTATGCTATATACATGGTGTAGCATACGTGAAGACATCTAGCATGCGTAAGGCTTGTTTGTAGCATATGTTATTCCATGTCTGTTTCAGCATCTTTCATAGCGTGCGCTATATCTTCATGTAGCGTACGCCACTGTTCTAAAAATTCCCGCCTAGGCCGATTAATCCTCCGATTAATCCCAGAAGGTCCTCTACCATTCCGATTATGGCCTAGGCGCTTGTACTGGGCGTTTTGAGTGATTAATCGGTCTTCTAGGCTGGTTAGGCGGGGCCTATAAAGGCAAGCTAAGATACTATAGATACTATGGACTATTTTATACCTATATCAATATTTCAAATTTTCTAGCTACATGGGCGACTAGGCGAATGCCTAGGCGATTATACTTTTTTTTTTTTGTTCTAATAATACTATAAATTCCTATTGAGATATTATGGATATTATGGACTCCTTTATATCTTATCAAGTTTAATATATAATGGATTATATATATGTTTGAATAGTTAAATTTTAACTATTTTTAATTATTTTATATATATATATAATTTTTTATATATAAAAATAATTAAAATAATAAAAAAAATATCCGCCTAATCCCCGATTAATTCCCAATTAATCCTCTGGGCGCTAGGCATTAGTAATTCTAACGCCTAGCGCCTAGCGTTTTTTAGAACCATTGCGTACGTTAACTGTTATGTATCCGTTGAATTCAGTTGACCTTCTAGAATCAATCCAACGGATTGATTATTTGAATTTGAACATTCGTTGCGTACGTTAATGATCTCCTGTAGCGTACGCTAACTTTGAATATTGTGTACGTTATATCTTCCTCTTAGCGTGCGTTAACCACATGTGACCATTGTATTTGTTGACCTTCTAGAATCAATCAATGGGCTGATATTTCAAACTTAGCGTACGTCAACGTCTTGGTATTACGCGCGTTAAACCTTCTACATTGTGTGCCCAAGTCTTCGTACTAGCGTGCGTTATCTGCTTGTCTCACATCGTCCAGTTTATTCTGACTTGATTACTAGCGTGCCCTAATATAGCTTGTTAGCGTGCTCTAATTTCATTCTTCTCTCAAGCTGACTCTTGATGTTGAGTAATTGTTTTTTTCTTTGTTCGACAACGCATCATCAGAACCTTTTTATAATCATGTGGAATAGAATATTTCAACAATGGCACTTTAGTAACACTCATATTAATTGATTGCAAACTTATTGTAGTGCAATCCTCCTTGTATCCGCGTACTACTCACAAAATCACCACTTGCTTTCGTATTGTAACCGAGATGGTGCGACTTTGGATCGGGAACCAGGACTTTTTGTTACACCATGTGAAAAGGAAAATTAATAAGTAGAATTCTTACTGCAGCGGTATTAATGTGCATTGCTCTATATCAGCTTATCACATAAAGAGTACTTGAACTTCTCCAGCATGTACATTCAACAGTCCCCATATTTTGCAGCGGAAAGTGAATAATTGACCACTTAACAGAACTTGTCAAGCTTCCATTGGAAACATTATATATAGACAAGTATTTGAAAAACTTTTGTTTTTTTAATGTATGTGTGTGTGGCCTTACTGTATGTCTATGTAGAAAGGATTGATATCTCTCCTATGCCCGCCAGTCGATGCACACAATGATTGTTCTAGTCTTCACGCTTGCTGTTTACTCGTCGCTAGTAGATTGAGACAAAAGCGGCTTTTGGTCCTGTAACATTCTACATTTTCGCAAGTGGGCCCAAAATTGTTAAAATATTCAATTTAGTCCTGTAATTTTTCAAATTGCTCAATTTGTGTCCCATTTTAAAAACTGGCCTGAATTTGCCACGTGTAAATCACATGCTTATTAAATTTGGGGGAATCCGGATGCATTGGTGGGACAAGAATGGCGACTTGTTTGAATTTCCGACGAAAATGGGGATGAAATTGAGCAATGTCGAAAGTTACGGGACTAAATTGAATATTTTTACAATTTTGGGACCATTTGCGTGGAACCAAAAGTGCTTTTATCTCCTATTTGATCAATGGTATTTGTCATTTTTTGAAGATCACTTCGCTTATGTCCACGACTAATTTACCATCGTTCACTTGAAGGTGGTGATGGCAATGAAAATACAAGGCGGAGATGAAGCTGTATCTCAAGCTCTAAACCGCGCTAATGAGCTGTACAGGAACAAAGCCAAAGCGAGTGCCGCTGCGGACGAATTAGCTTCACTGTTTGCCGAATGCGCGATCGCCGAGGCCACTCCTCTACGTAATATAGACGACGATGACCGTTCGATCCAACCAGATCCTCAAGGAACCTCGATCCTCGCAGAGACAGGAAGAAAACAGGTCGTGCTTGACGCCTTCTCGGATGGAAGCAGCTTTGTGTGCTTGCAGTGTGGGGGTCTTGTTAGCAATCAACGCAAGGAGGAACATTTTGCCTTTTGGTGTTGTAATGCCTGAGCATTTTACCGAGTATTTTCGTTTATATAGTTCGTAACCTTTGTGTTGTATATTAAGGGGCTGTTTGTTTGGCTCTTAATGGTTACATTAAGAGCCTACCTCTGAATCGCTAAGATACGTGACTGTTTAAGAAAAATATTTAATTCTTAAATTGCTACAATAATCTCTTAACCATTAAGCATACATACCCTCTCTCGACCATTAAGAGGCAAACAATTTCCAGATTTACCTCTCTTCTTACATTAAGAATTATTATTCATAATTATTATTATTATTTTTTAAATGAATTTAAATAAAAAATATTAGATATAATTATTATTATAATTTTCTAAATGAATTAAATTAAAAAATATTATGCATAATAATTATTATTTTAAATGAATTAAATTAAAAAATATTATGCATAATTATTATTATTATTTCAAATGAATTAAATTTAAAAATATTATACATAATAATAATAATTATTATTATTATTTTAAATGAATTAAATTTAAAAATATTATACATAATAATAATTATTATTATTTTAAATGAATTAAATTTAAAAATATTACACAATTATTTATAAAAATTAGGGTTCTTATTTATAAAAAGGAGAGGTTTTGGTAAGCAATGGGAGGAAAAATGGGATTTTTAATCGCTACTTTTATACAGAAGGGTAAAATAGTAATTTGTTACCATTCAGAGTTACCGTTCAGAACAATTATCAAACAAGCAAATTTCATTCTGCACTCAACTATACAGAGCCTCTCAACTATTCTGGCCTCTCAACCATTTTGTACTAAATCATTCAGCAACTGTCAAACAGCCCCTAACTTTACCTGGCTTTTGCATGGTTTCTTACTAATGGTGATCCAGTGGATTTGGGACGCCATGTGTGAGAGTGAGTGATCAATTCTTCCTTGTATCTTTGGACTTGTATCAATCACCATGTAATTCCGGGTTATAGAATAATATACCCAGTGCAAAAATTTTAGCCTTCTTTTTTTATTAGGTTTAGGCAGAGCAGAACGATTTAGTGGTTCGAGACAGTGTTGTGAACCTTGGCTCCCAGATTGATGTGATATTTCCCGTCCAACATAATCACCATCCACGTTAATGCCAACTATCTTAAGATTGTGGTTGGAGGCGCAAAGATTATGGTATCGATTAATCATATTGCTAAGCCAAACATGGATTTGTAAGGCTACATTTTCTTCATCCAATTTTTACTAAATTGAAATTAATTTTATTGAATAAAATTGATTTTGATCGATTAATACTAATTGAAGCTAGTTTTCACTATTTTTACTGTGTATTTTATTATATAGAAACTGTTGATTTTTATCGATCAAAATTATATTTTACTGATTTAAATTTACTTTTACTAAATATTATTTGTTTAAGTTGAAGATAATAGGGTCTAACAAATTTATCTTACTTTTGCCAGGAAAAAGAAATGAACGTAAACATGGGTAAAGGGTGAAGGCACAAAAAAAATACAAGATGATAGAATTATTTTTCATACCCTTTTACACAACAAATACCGTGTACACACAATATACAGCAAAAGGTTGATTAGCCACAAAATCAGAAAGAGAGCCCCCCAAAAAAGGGAAGAAGGAAGGAAATAATTAATATCCAAAAATGAAGGGAAAAAACAGGAAAACAACTCCAAAGAAGCTATACCGTACATTTCAATGACACTGGCATAATTCGATGTTGCAAAGGTAGTCTATATACAATAATGGAGAGACTACCACTCATCTTCAATGTATCAAAATCCCACCACTGACTGACGAGGAAGGCCAAGTATTCGTCTTCACCAAATCTCCGTAGGTCGAAAAAAAAAAAACCTTTATATTCCATGTTCATCATCTCTAATAATACTGCTATAGGCAAACATTCACTTCTTCCATTTATACCTCATTATTTTGATGCACTTCCATATGCCACGTATCGGAAGCTCAAACGGGGTAAAGAATATACAAAAAAGGCTGAAATGTATAAAGCTTAGTGACTATTTCTATACACAACACTGGGAAGAGCATGTGGACGTGGCCTAGCAGCCCTCATGATTGCTTCATCACTGTGTCTAATCAATTCCGAGAGTCTCCACGGTTTTTGCCATTTCCATTTGAATTGTAGCAGCCATTGATGATGACTCCTCTTCCATCTCCATAGTCTCCCACCATGTCCTACAACTGCTAATTTCTTCATTGGCAACTGACCAATAGGCACCATCTGCAATTAATTACCAGAAATTTTATTATGACCCGGGCGAACGAGGGGAGACAAAGTGGGCTTCAGCATGGTGGAACGAGGGGGAGACAGCGGGCTTTAGCATAGGGGATTTTTTTTAAAAGAACCTACTATTACCTGTAAAAAAAAGGAAAATTAGTTCAACTCCACCCATATCCTATGTATTACTATGTTAGCCCACCCTTTAGTGGAATCCTGGGTCCGCCTCTGCCTCTGATTATAACTGTAGCCAACCACAAAGTTTTCTTTTTTCTTTTCGAAATTATAGGGAATATTTTGTCGGATGAGCCGATTTTGCCACACCCCTATAGTTCACACAACAAATATTTGCAATTTTACCCAACACAGTACAAATAGTTAGTAAACGAACCTTTCGCGTGTGATCCATGAAGGCTGGCGACTCTCTTTCCGATCCATTAGCAATTCCCGCTGTATATTTGAGTTGTTTCTGTGCTGGAACCGGAATTGGAGAGAAGGGACCACTCATGTTATCAGCAATGTGTTTGAAAGAGCATCCCTATAATAATAACAGACATAAATAGGAAGTTAAAAAAAAAGGAACTTTTAGAAAAAAAGATACATAGATTTAAACAAAAACGAAAGCAGTCATACTGGAGGGGTAGCCAATCCAGCGGCAACAGCTTGCTCTCTTGATTTTATATCCCTTTCGATTTCCTTTCTCCGGACTTCACTTTGTCGCAATAAGCTTACAAGCTCTTTCATCTGCTCTTTCATCTCTTTGATTTCAATTTCCTTTTCCCATAATTGGCACCTATCGGTGACAGAAATCCATAAAGAGGTTTGTTTTTGAGTAATGCAAACTTACATTACTGTATAGTGTAGAACCAGCCGAATTTCCAGGTTCTGGTTATCGCTCTCTCAATTGTCTTCTATTAATATTGATTCTTATATCCTTTAAAACCTATTCTACCTACTCCTTGTTCTGTAAATGAAAAGACAGTTTGAAAAGTTCTTTTTATAATGCTCTTACACTTTCATTTTCCTTGAAGTTTTCGGTGAGAGCCCCGAGATCATGAATTACAACAGGTAGCAGATGGTATCTTAAATTACACAGCTTGAAAGATAAATTGTATTTTTATCATTATAAATCAGTAGTACTATGTTTTGCTTCGGGCTCTCGGTTTTGCATGGAACCCCCCCCCCCCCCTCCCACCCCCCCAAAAAAAAACGAACTGAACCGATTAGTGTTACAATTCATAATATTATAATTTCGTAACTAAAGTAATTTATTTTTTAAAGTGAGACATTAGTTTTCTTGTACTTTTTGTAGTTTAAGTGATTTGCTTCTCATAGTACATTCGTTGGCATTATTACAATTTTTAGAATTATAGTGATTTTTACCTCGGTTATAAAATCAATTTTTGTGATCTCGTATTTTTACATTTTAAGTGATTAATTCATCTATCGGACTATTACAAAAATATTCAATTGGACCAAGTATTTTAGTTTCTTTTAACAAAAAAACGCGCAAAACTGAGACCGAAAACACCGAAAAGTTCCGGGCTTAATTTTTGTGGAACCGGACATTGCGGGTTTGGTTTGGTTTTAGTAATGCAAAACCAACATTACCAGATCAACCACTTTCTCCAAGTTCTTGTTTCCTTAAAGCTCTATACAAATTCCTATATATATCAAACGAGAATGACTTTTTGAGTAAGAAATAAGAATAAATCTGAACCATCGAACTTTGTGTGATCTACGGTCCAGATTAGATTGTGCATAAAAAATAGTCATTTCATGCAATAAAATGCCAAGCATTAATTATGCATTACAACAACATCAGAGCCTTAGTCCCAAAATGCTTTGGGGTCGGCTAATATGAATCAATCTCTGAAAACGTCAAGTCGTCTCCAATAAATAGTCCTATGAAAAGGCAAAAGTTTTCATGTGGGTAAATCTTGGTCATCCATTTAATCAACATCTATGTACCAAATTCATTCTTATTTCTTAACTTAAAACGTATTCTCACCAGAATCACCATATATATATATATATATATATATATATATATAGAGAGAGAGAGAGAGAGAGAGAGATCATGTGTGAACCATGTCCTGGTGTGAAAACTAAGAATCACTCTTGACCATTAGATAAATCAATATGGATTGCTAAGATTTGGTCGCTGGTCAATGTTAATTTTATGCATGAGATGTGCCGGAAGTTATATAAGGGTAATCTTGTCACCACATAATTAAATTATCTCCATTTAAAATACAAAAACTCAATCATTTTTTACTCGTTTTTATAAAAAAATATATCAAATTAATCGTCTTTTCATGACCTACAATTTAAGATGCATATTGCATAACTATAAATAGTAAATTAAAAACATTATTTTTTTAGTTTAAAAAAATAAATGGTGTGTGTATTAGCATCATACTTGTACTATAATAGCATTGTACTAAGTATATATTAGCAGTACAATCAAAGTATCATAACACCTAATATCTGCGAACGTCAAGTGAGAAAATTAAGATTTTGATGGCCGAACTAATTCAGAACAATGTAAAATTATTAGAAAACATTAAACATAATACAAAATAGCATTATACATGTAGAAGTTAGCATTAGTGCTCAATTTTTGTTTTTAATATTTACTTTTTACTATAAATTATTAGACTGCTATTATGCGCCGAGTATAATGCTTGTATAGATTCATTATAATGTTAAAATAGATTCCAACAATGTTTTTTTTTTTGGGAGAATATGTGTAGTGCTAATATTTTCAGTACTACTATTATACAAATGTACTGGTTATTAATATATTACACTGCTGTTATTGTATAAATATATTGCTGTCATTATCTATTTCTACAATCGAACACTACTTTGTGCTTCCAAATATTTTGGGGCATCATAGTCGTACATCATGAGCAGAATATAAGATAATCAAAAAAGCAGCACAACGAGCAGCAGTTTATTGCAAACTACTTTTATTTTTTACATTGCTTTTATTATTATAACACACTGTTTTTTTTCTTTTTTATATTTTTAGGTATGCAATATGCATCTTAAATTGTAGATTATAAAAACACGATTAATATGATATATTTTTTCCTAAAACGGATAACAAACGAGTAAGTTATTTGTACTTTAAAAAAAGACAATTTGATATAAAATGACAAAAAAGACCCTTGTAGCTTAAAAGGGTATGTTCCTAACAAAAGAGCACCTTTCTCACGCCTGAAAATTGATGATGTGGCACAATCTACACCATCCTTATTTTTTTATATGATGGCCATTATGGGTTCCTAATTCTCACACCAAGGATGGTTCTCACTGAAACCGTACCCTATATATATGTATGTATATATGAGAGGAATTTTCAATTTTTAATTGCCGGTCCAAGGTGTGTACCTTGCATCTCCAAGATAATTAAACATATATTGAAGTAGGTTTTTTGCATCCCCCATAGAACGTAACTGATTCCAGCGTCCCCGACTGCTCACACCACGCTCTCTTTCTTCAGCTTCTGAAAGCTGTGAAGCCATGGAAACAAGTGCATTTGATGAAATACTAAGCATGCTTTCCAGAGAAGCAATTCTCGACATTCTTGCATTTGGCGACATTGAACACGCCCTGAAAAATAAATAAATTCATCAGTGATGCTCAATTAACTAAATCACCCGACTGCAGCGAAATAAGCTTACCTAGAAAACCCATTTTTTCCTCTAGGAGGAGTAACACCCTTTAAAGCAAATTCATCAACTTGCCTCAAAACAGCCAACTCTTCTGCTAATGCAGCTCGTCTGGAGATCAGATATTATAGAGTTTTAATAAGTAATAACAGGATTTGTATTTGAATGTGGGGCAACTCCGAATTCTAGTGATAGCAAAAAACACGACAATTACATAAAAGAACTACCCCTAAGATGTGTGGTAATTGAAGAAAAAAACAAGGGAAGTTTCAATAAAAAACATGAGGTTTAATTCCATTTTTTTTTTTAATTTTTCCCATTTTATAAGAAGAAAAAGTTACAAAACCCCTCCTCACATTTTTATAAATATTGCAGTTACATCCTAACAATTATGACCGAATCAAACTTTGGAGTCTTTTCCGCAATTTTAAAACTTAAAACTTTTTTTCTCAAATACTCCAAACCTCAGGATAATTATTACTTGACATATTAATTGAGAGAACGAGAAAAAAAAAAGCTGAATACTACATACACTTCACTCTGCTTCTCATACTCGTACCGAACTTCATGAACATTCACCATAACTTCTAATTCATGACCAAGCCAACACTGCCAGGACTTTTCATTGCTCTGGAAATGAAAATTGGGGGTTTACGTGGTTAAATAAATAGGTGAAAGTGAAAGATAATGAAATCTTATGCAAGAAGATGAATAAAAGGAATGTTACCTGGCCGTTTACTCCATTTCCATTGCTAACCACTGGGAAGAGATGAAATATAAGTATCTAAATATAAATGTGAAACAGTGAAAGTGAATATTCATAAAACTTCCCCTTGAGATAAAGCAGTGATATGAATGATCGAGTTCCATATCAAACATTACCAAAAACATGTTTCATCATTGAAATGTGGGTTTTTCTAAACTTACCTATCTACAGCTATGTTTTTTTGTTCATTGGATCATGAACAAATCGATCATGATCGTCGAGATTTAATACTACAATTCAATAATCGTACATTTACAAAAACAATGTCTTAGTATTTAATTTTGAATTAAATTTAATATCGAAAATTCAAAAATAAAAATCGATTAAAAATACCCCTATAATATTAATTTATAGGGACAATTAATAAGGACAAATATAGAGTAGCACTTAGACCACCACCACCCCGCCGAACCTCGGACGGCCGTCTTTTTTCTTTTCGGCCGCCAGCCGGCCAGTTTTTTCTATCAGAGTAATTTGGTGATGATAACTCTTTTTAGGGAGAGTGTCCGCGTCCAGTTCGTTTTGGACTCGGACTCGCCGCCGACGCGGTCGGACCACGTCCTGCTGACGTGGCATTGTGGACGCGCGAGCGGGACGCGACTTCGGACGCGGGTGCCCCCCCCCCTTTTTTCTTGGTTAAAACAGGACAGGAATAAAAATAAAGAAAAGAAAAGAAAACGGGAAAATGGGACAGGAAAAGAAAACGGGACATAAAAAAGAAAAGAAGAGGGCGACAGAAGAGGCGACGCACCGTAACGAAACCCTAGGTCGCGCGCGCACCTCCAACCGCGACGGCACCGACGCGACTCACCTCCATCCGCGAGAACCGACGGCGAAGAACCTAACTCTCATCACGACTTTCCAGCCGGTAAAGTCGAATCCCTTCCTTATTTGATTTCTCTTCTTTTTTTTTCGCAAAAAAGAAGTGCTGATTTCTCTGCACCTAACTCGACTCACTTAACTCTTCTTTTTATTCAAATCCCGCCCTTATTTCTCTGCTGCAGTGCTGATTTATCTAATTAGTAATTACTAATTAGTTTTTTTAATTAATTTTTAGAATGAATCAAGATGAAGGAACAAATAAACCGCCCCTGTGGAAGTATGTAACAGTGCAAGAAAAAAGTGGGAAGGGAGGAAATGTGAAGTTTGTGTGTAACTATTGTGGATTGTGTGTTACTGGATCATATTCAAGAGTTAAGGGACATTTGCTGAAAATTGCTAACACGGGTGTTTCAAAGTGCTCTAAGGTGACTTCAACCGATTTAATGAACATGAAAGAGAATCTGATGGTTATGATTTAATGGTGCAAAATTCAAAAGCTCGCCAGGTTTCATTACCACCATCAAATAGAAGCAACAGCTGTTCATCCAGTGCTTCAACTCCAAGCACAATGAGACAATCGGCATTTGAGCCTCTTTTATCAAAAAGGAAAAAAGTCTCAGGTGACTCCCCTTTAGAGAAAGCATTCAATCTTGAAGCTCGGCATGAGTTGGATAGTGAGATTGCTAGGATGTTTTATTCAGGTGGTGGTGCATTTATTTCTATCAGAGAATCCATACTATATGAGTTCGTACACAAAAGCCGCCAATAGCAAACATCTTTCAGGTTATGTCCCTCCCGGTTACAACTAACTGAGAAATTCATTGTTGGTTAAAGAGAGCACACATTGAGAGCTGTCTAAATCCTCTTAAGAATTCATGGAAGGAGAAAGGCGTGAGTCTCGTCAGTGATGGGTGGACGGATTCTCAAAGGAGGTCGATTATTAATTTGATGGTTGCCTGTGAAAGTGGTCCTATGTTCTTGAAAGCAATTAATTGTGAAGGCGAATATAAAGACAAGTTCTTCATTGCTAAGTTACTGAAGGAGTGCATTGATTCCGTTGGACACTAGAGTGTCGTCCAAAGTAATAGTTATTACTGATAATGCACCAGTGTGCAGAGGAGCTGGCTTGTTGATTTATAGTCAGTCGACTCCATGTGTTGTGCACACCCTCAACCTTGCTCTTAAAAATATATGTGCAGCAAAGAATTCCGAAGCAAATGCAGAAACATTTCAAGAATGTCACTGGATTACAGACATTATAGGAGATGCGATGTCAGTTAAGATCTTCATAGTGAATCATAATATTAGATTGTCAATGTTCAATGAACATTCTGCATCGAAGATGCTTTCAGTGGCGGAGCCCCGATTTGCTTCGAGTATTATCATGCTTAAGAGATTTAGGACAATCAAGCAGAGTCTCTTAAGTATGGTGATAAGCAAATTACACAGAAGATGATGTTCTTAAAGCCGCACAAGTCAGAGAAGATTTTGGATGATTTGTGGTGGGATAAGATAGATTATATTCTTGCTTACACGGAGCCTATCTATGACATGCTAAGAAAAGCGGATACCGACAAGCCTTGTCTTCATTTGATTTATGATATGTGGGATACTATGATTGAGAGGGTGAAGGTTGTTATCTACCGCCATGAAGGAAAGTCTAATCACGAGTTTTCTGATTTTTACGACGTTGTGCACCGAATATTAGTAGATCGATGGACAAAAAGTAACACACATCTACATTGCTTGGCACACTCTTTGAATCCAAGGTGAAAAATTCTTTGCTTTCTCAATTTCATTTTTTAATTCACATCGTTATTTTTAGTAGTTAGTTTAATTTAATAATCCAATGTATAATTATATAGGTACTATAGAGTTCAATGGCTTGATGAATCTCCCCTACATGTTCCCCCCACAAAGATGATGAGATTTCTGCTATGAGATTGAAGTGTCTGGAAAGATATTTCCCTAATGAAATTGAACGTAGGCAAGTCAATACGGGGTTTGTCAAATTTTCTGCGGTTCTAAGAGAGTTTGCCAATTCTGATTCTGTTAGTGATAGAGGATTGATGGATCCAGATTTATGGTGGGTGACACATGGTTCTTCAACACCTTTACTCCAGAATGTGGCTTTGAAATTGCTTGGGCAACCATCTTCGTCATCAAGTTGTGAGAGGAATTGGAGCACATATAGTTTCATCAACTCTTTAATTAGAAACAAGATCACCCCACAACGAGGAGAGCACTTGGTATTTGCTCATTCAAATTTACGACTTTTGTCGAGGAAATCTCCAAAATATTCTACGGGTGAAAATAGAATGTGGGATGTTGGTGGTGATGCATTTGATACTATGGATGGTGATGGAATACTTGAGGCGGCAAATCTCTCACTTGATGAACCGGAAATGGAAGCAATGTTATTTACAAGAGATGAGGTCGAAAACATGGATGAAAACCTTGAAGTTGATGAAGATTGAGAATTTATTTTCTTGTAGAACAATATGTCATTATCTTTGTTTCATTGTTTTTGTTTTAAATTATGGCTATCTTTTTCAGTTTGATGGATGTATTATGGTTGTTTGAACCTTTTTTTTGTGTGATGAACTCGTGGTTTATGAAAGTCTTGTTATTGTGATGATTTTTTATTGATTCTACTATTATATATATTTTTTATATTATTTAAATTGCCGAGTCCTATGCGGTGTCCGAGTCCTACTTTTTAGATTTTTTCCGTATCCCAGTGTCCGTGTCCGTGTCCGTGCTATATAGCTTACCGAATGAGCTACCAGTGAATAGAAAAACCCTTGAAAAGTAACCTAGAATAGATCAAGTGCCAGAGTTCCCACCATATGATATAACAAAAGGTGGTATACTATTCAACAAAAACACCTACCAGAGTTCTCACGAGCTGAAGATTTACGTGCTTCTAACAATTCTTTCAGTCTCTTGGTAGCCATTGCAGCTTCCCCGGTCTTTCTTTGAAGAACCTGAATTGCGGTCCAGAAGGCATAAAAAACAAGAATGAAAAGTAAAATCGAAGTATGAAAGAAAGCTGAAATTTTTCTTATTTAATTTTGAAAAGTAAAAATATAAGGACAGAACTACCTTGTGACAAAATGGAACAGCATATTAGAGATTTTCAATAATTTCGTAAAATGAGAGGTAACACGGGTAACTGTTCTAATAGTTTTTTCCGACATGTTGTAAAATGCCACATTTCATGTCTCTGAATTTGAAAAACGAATACAGTAGGTACAGTGTTTAGCTAGAAAAATGAGGAAGACGCGGTAGGAGCCTTAGCAAGCAACACAGTGTTCATATAACTGCAAAAGGATGACTTAGAAACCAAGAAATTGCAAAACTTGGTAACTGATTATTACGGACGATACTTTAGTTTCTCGAAGACTAGTAAGAAAAAAACGATTGATCATATCTAAGGAGCCTCTCTGTTAATCTTAGTCATATTAAGTAAAAAGTTGGATATAAAAAGGGATGTAATCATGTAACAGTGCAACTCCGCCTGTGATTGTTGTTATGACATTCACTGCCGGTCCCAAACCCGGATAAAGGAGGAGGGTTGCGGTAGGTCTGTGGCAGCCAGCATAAAATACAGTCACATTTGATGGATATAAATCATAATTTGAATATCATTGGGGCGTTTCCTCAGAAGCGACGCGCTACACTTTCTAGGCCCGGGTGTAGTGAAAAATTTGTGAGGGTTGCTAGATCGTCGTCCAGAAGCGGCGCACCAGGGTATGGTGTCAAATAAGCAAGGATGCGCTACACTTCTTAGACCCGGGTGTGGTGAAAAATTTGCAAGGGTTGCTAGGTCATCGCCCGAAAGGGGTGCGCCACCTCGAAGTATGGGTGTGTGGTGTCAAATATGCAAGGATCATCGCAATGTGGACAGAGGCGTGCAAAGAAGATAGTCCACAAGCCTAGTAAGGGTAGTAAGATGCGATTTAGAACTTGGAACATTGGCTCTTTGACAGGAAGATCAGCGGAAGTGGTGGAAGTTATGAAAAGGAGAAGGATTCACATTATGTGCCTACAAGAGACTAAGTGGGTTGGGGAAAAAGCAAAGGTCTTGGCTCCGTGGGGTTATAAACTATGGTATTCGAGAAAAGAGAGAGGGAAAAATGGAGTGGGTATCGTCATGGAAAAGGACTTCATAGACGACGTGGTAGAGGTGTTTAGAAAGAGTGATAGGATTATGAGTATTAAGCTTGTGGTGGGGGATGAGATTCTAACTATCATAAGTGCTTACGCACCTCAAGTAGGATTGAGTGAATTGGTGAGACAAGAATTTTGGCAGCACTTAGAGGAGGTTATCGAACGAGTCCCTATTGGGGAGAAATTGATCATTGGTGGGGACCTCAATGGTCATGTGGGGATTGGACGAGACGGGTTCGAAAGTGTTCATGGTAGTTTTGGTTTTGGGGATCGAAATGAAGCGGGATGTGGTATATTGGATTTTGCGCAAGCTTATGACTTGAGTATCATGAACACGCGGTTCGAAAAAAGGGAATCTCACTTAGTGACATATGGAAGTGGAGGAAATGCAAGTCAAATTGACTTCTTTTTAGTGAGAAATGTGTGGAGAAAGAGGTATACGGATCAAGGTGATACCCGGAGAGAGTACCGCGACTCAACATAGACTTGTTGTGCTTGAATTTCAAGGTAAGAGGTTTTATAAAAAAAGAAGTCCGCAAGTGGACCCTCGAATTAGATGGTGGAAGCTTCAAGGGGAGAGTCGGCAAACTTTTGTGGATAAGGTTGTCGCTAGATGTAATGATTTCGAGTGCTTGGAGATGGATGTAGATTCAACTTCGGCTATGTTGGAACATAACATTAAGGAAGCGGTAAAAGAAGTTTTTGGGGAATCTAAAGGACACAAGCCATCAGGTAAGGACACATCGTGGTGGAATGAAGAGGTAAAGCAGGCGATAAAAACTAAACGTGAATGCTACAAAGGCATTAGGAAAATGCGCGAGTGAAAAGAACTTTGAGAAATATAAAGAGGCTAAAAGAGAAGCCAAGAAAGCCGTCCGTGATGTTAGGGCAAAGATTAATCAAGAATTGTATACGAAATTAGATATTAAGGAAGGGGAAAGGGATATTTATAAAATTGCTCTTATTAGAGATAGGAGGACACGAGATATTGGGAGAGTTAAATGTGTGAAGGATGTGGATCATATGATCTTAGTCGGAGATCAGGAGATAAAAGAAAGATGGAGGGCATACTTTGATAACCTATTTAATGGACAACGTGAGGAAGATATTGGGGATGTAAGTATTGCTTCAAATTTGGTTAATCGGCATTTTATGCGACGAATTCAAAAGGGTGAAGTACGGATGGCATTAAAGAAAATGGGTTCGAAAAAGGCAGAAGGGCCAGATGGTATACCTATTGAAGGATGGAGGTGTTTGGGAGAGAGGGGAATCGAATGGTTGACTATACTTTTCAACAAGATTTGGAAATACAACAAGATGCCACTGGCATGGAGGAAAAGCACTTTAGTCCCTTTATATAAGAACAAAGGCGATGTCCAAGAGTGCTCTAATTATCGGGGGATTAAGTTGATGAGTCATACCATGAAATTATGGGAACGAGTGATTGAGCAACGTCTTAGAAAGTGTGTGGAGATATCAGAAAACCAATTTAGATTTATGCCTGGGAGATCGAATGTGGAAGCAATATTTCTGATGAGACAGATGATGAAACACTATCGTGATAAGAAGAAAGACTTGCATATGGTTTTTATTCATTTAGAGAAGGCTTATGATAAGGTACCAAGAGAGGTACTTTGGTGGGCATTAGCCAAAAAGGGCGTGTCTAAGAAGTATATTGACATCATTAGAGACATGTATGAAGGAGCTAGTACAAGTGTACGTACTACCGTAGGAAGGACTGAGGAATTCCCTATTATGATTGGGGTGCATTAAGGCTCGGCTCTTAGTCATTTCCTCTTTGCCATAGTCATGGACGAATTGACAAGGTCAATTCAAGATGATATCCCTTGGTGCATGATGTTTGCAGATGATATAGTATTGGTTGGTGAAACGAAAGACGGAGTTGAAAGAAAGTTGGAACTCTGGAGAAATACGCTCGAAACTCGTGGTTTTAGGCTGAGCAGAAGTAAGACTGAATATTTGGAGTGTAGCTTTAGTGGAAATGGAAGTAGAGAGGCGGGTACAATCACTTTTGATGGGAATGTTATACGAGGAGAATAGACGGTGACGTGGCCCATAGGATTAAGGCAGGATGGTTGAAATGGAAGAGCGCAGACGGTGACATTGTGAGTACCTAGTCATGCCTTTCGGCCTTATGAATGCTCCTGCTACCTTCCAAGTTGTTATGAATAATGTTTTTCGCCCTTTTCTGCGTAAAATGGTGGTGGTCTTCTTTGATGACATTTACAGCTCTTCTTGGCAAGAACACTTAATTGATGTCGCAACAGCCTTGCACACCTTGGTTCAACATCAGTTTGTGGTTAACAAGACGAAGTGTTCTTTCGGTCGATCTTCCATAGAATATTTGGGTCACATTATAAATGGAGAAGGTGTCGCTATGGATCCCAACAAAATTGAGGCGGTTTTAGCATGGCCTATTCCCAAAAATGTTAAAGGTTTACGAGGGTTTCTTGGTCTTACGGGTTACTACAGTAAGTTCATCAAGAACTATGGAAGCATGGCCAAACCCCTTACAGAGCTAACAAAAAAAGAAGCTTTCTCATGGCATAATGGAGCTCAGGTAGCTTTTGAAGGACTGAAAACAGCCATGGTGTCGGCTCCAGTTTTGGTATTACCAGATTTTTCACTTCCTTTCGTGGTGGAATGTGACGCATCGGGAAGAGGTATTGGATCTGTCCTTATGCAACAAAACAGGCCCATTGCATACTATAGCAAAGCGCTTAGTGACCGGAATTTAGCCAAGTTGGCGTATGAACAAAAGATTATGGCGTTAGCTCTTTCAGTTCAACATTGGAGAGCTTATCTGTTGGGAACTACCTTCATTGTTTACACAGATCAAAAAAGTTTAAAATTTTTATTACAACAGAGAATCACAACTCCAGATCAACAGAACTGGTTGGCAAAACTCTTAGGGTATGAAATCTGCTACAAACCAGGCCGGGAAAACAGGGCAGGTGATGCTTTGTCACGCTGTGCCGAGGAAGGGTCTGCATTGATGTTGATGTCAGAACCGCTTTGGGTCCAAGGGGCAAAATTGGTAGAAGAATGTCGTGCAGATGAGGATCTCAAGGAGTTGATTAAAAAGGTGGAACTGGATCCTCTTAAATATGGGGGCTATTCAGTAAAACATGGATTGTTATATTACAAAAACAGGTTGGTGATTTCAAAAACATCTCAATTTATTATCCCTCTATTAAGAGAATTTCATCACTCGGCATCCGGAGGCCATTCAGGTTATTACAGGACGTACAGAAGATTAGCGGCTAATTTATATTGGCCCGGGATGATTAATCGGGTGAAACAGTTTGTTCGGGAATGTGTGGTTTGCCAACGATATAAAGCCAGCTCTACTGTGCCGGGTGGTCTACTTCAGCCTCTTGACATACCATACCAGAAGCCATCTGGGAACACTTGTCTATGGATTTCATATTGGGCCTGCCTAAATCTAAGGGATTTGATGCTTAGTTAGTTGTGGTGGATAGACTATCAAAGTACAGTCACTTCATTTTGTTAAAACATCCGTACACCGCCAAGTCAATAGCAGATATTTTTGTCAAAGAAGTGATTCGTCACGGAATCCCAAAATCCATTGTTAGTGATCGTGACCCTTTGTTTCTAAGCCGTTTTTGGCAAGAAATTTTCAAGGCACGGAGTTGCATATGAGTTCAGCTTATCACCCGGAGTCTGATGGGCAAACCGAAGTGATAAATCGTTGCCTTGAGTCATACCTCAGATGTTTCGCTGTGGATCAACCCAAATCATGGTCAAATTGGGTCCCGTGGGCAGAGTTTTGGTACAACTCCACATTTCATGGGTCCACTGGGAAATCTCCTTTTGAGATTGTTTATGGCAGGCAACCTCCGAATGTGACTCATTTTGTTTCTGGGGAGGTTAGAGTACAAGCAGTTGCTAACGAATTAATGGACAGGGATGAGGCTCTCAAACAATTAAAAGCCCACTTAATTCGTGCTCAGGCGGTGATGAAAGAGAATGCTGACAGGAAACGGCGAGAAGTAGAGTTTATCGTTGGTGAATGGGTATATGTCAAGCTAAAACCTTACCGAAAAATGTCGGTGTCAAGGCGAATCCATCAGAAGTTATCTGCACGTTTCTTTGGACCTTTTCAAGTGGTGGACAAGGTTGGACCGGTAGCTTATAAATTGGCATTTCCTCCATCTTCTAAAATACATCCGGTATTTCATGTTTCGTTACTAAAGAAAGCGGTTCATGCTCCTACTGATTCCATTTTACCCTCGGAACTGGAAATCAATGAGGAAATTGCACGACCTATAGCCATTCTAGCATCAAGAAACATCATTCGATATCAGGAACCGGTGGATCAGTGGTTGATACAATGGGAAAACAGCTCTGAAGACGAGGCTACATGGGAAGATGTCTTGACTATTCAAGGTCAATTTGCAGACACAAGTCTTGAGGACAAGACTTCTTTGGAAGGCGGGAGTAGTGATGCGAATCCAACACTGTTAAGCCCAAATGTGCCTAGGCCCAGGATATGACAGGTTTACTCTAGAAGGGCAAAAGGGTCCAACTCTAAAAGTGGCTAGAGCATCGTCAAGTGAGAGAAGTTAATAAAAGGGAAGGAAGATTGTTAGTGGGGAATCATTCGGTTATTACGTATTTTGTTTCTTATTGGCTCATAGCCATCGTGCTGTTGAGAGAGGGAATCATTCCCTGGTGTTGGTTACTGCTTATCTCTTTACAATCATTTCAGAAATAGAATTTATCATCTTCTTCCTTTCATTTCTGTGTTATTACTGTTACATTGCATCTACATTTCTGAGGGACTAAGGCTCTAATGTTGTTGTTGTTGTTGTAATCATGTAACAGTGCACAAGTTATAGGCAAGATTCTCACCAATTTCTGACGCTGGTTCAGTGCTTGCAGTTTATGTCTTTCATACTCGTTTCTTCTACCCTCCTTCCTTAACTGTAAATGAATTATCAAAGTAAAAACTTAATAAAGTAAGAGGTTTAATTTAAGTGGTAACATCCTGCCTCGAGTTGATTCTAAATTTTATGTGAAAAGGTGAAATATACTCGCAATAATGATTGGTTAACAAGCACACGAAATGACAAAAATACAAGTGTCATTATACAATTCATAAAATTAGCAGCAAAACTACCTGCAGCAATTCCTTTTCTCGAGATGCCTTCCATTGTCGAAATTGTTCGGCTTCTTGTTTGATCTTCTGTTGCAATTGCACCTGCAAAAAAAAAAAAAAGAATCCGACAAAAAACACATTTGAAACTTGTATGTAAACAAAGAAGGATAAAACTGTTACCTTTTGTGCTTTAATGAATTGTATTTCATCTTGTAATTTCTTAGCTGCCTCATCACTCTTCTGTTTCTGTTTTAAGAGTTGAACCTGATTTTCTTGTTTCTTCTTAAGATCCTGTATCTGATGAGTAAATAATACGAAATTTCAATTGTAATAATAGAAGCAACCTAAAATGAGTTGTTCATTCATGAAAATGGAACATAGAAAAACAAACCTTAGATTCAAGAAGTTTTAGTTTCTGAGAGTGGACGTCTGGCAGTTTTTGTGCTTGTCCATCAGAATTAGCAGAAAGGTTTTCAACTTCTGCTAACAGTCTATCCCTGTCTTGCTGCATTATTTGGGTCGATGAATATAAGATTTTAAGGATAAAAAAAATTGCAATATTTTCTTAATTTAATTATTCTGTTAGTATGAAACCTGAACAGTCCTTTTTTCCTCCTCAAGTTCTAATATTTTCTTTCCGAAATGTTGCTTAAGAGCCGTGGTGTCATATCCTCCGACTAATTTCATTTCCGACTGCAAGACAAGAGACTCGTCAAAAATGAAAAAAAAAAAAGCATTCACTTCATACGAAGAAAGCAAGACTTTTCGGAGCACAACTTTATGGTGTTCTTCATGGCTTATTTGGTTGTTTAATTTGCTATTAGATCAGTCAAGAATGAAAAAGAGAATCAGTAAATGTTTTTCCAATTACGTGATGATTTACAAATTTATAATCATGACAAAGAAATCAATTTTACTTTTCATGATTTGAATAAGAAAATAACAAGATACTATCCCAACAATGTAAAAGATTGCATTTTGAGCATGGTGACAAATCTCGAATTCGAGGAAAATTTAATAGCTCAAAAAATTTGTTATCATTCAGGATAATTTGAGAATAATTCAGCAAAGTCTCAGTTATAGGGCAAACTTATGCGACCAATTCGGGAATATAGCGACACAAATATCCAATTATTCAGATAATATAATACTTCCTCTGTCCCACTTGAAGAGGGTACTTCAAAACATGATTTTGTCCTGATAGAAGAGCTATTAAAATAAAATCTTAATATCTAATTAGAAGTTATATAATATTCCTCAAAATTAAAGTTGTTTGTAATATAAATTACAATAGTAGCTAATTGAAAAAATAATTAAAAAATAAGTGAGAAAAGATGGTTTAGAACGAATTGTAACTTCGTTGAAATGACTAAAATTAAGAGTTGTACCTTAACCAAAATACCCTCTCGAAGTGGGACGGAGGGAGTACATTTTAGGGCAAACATTCTCAATAAATTATCTTATAATATTATTGTAAATAATGAATTAGTACAATTTCATTAAAGTGGAAAAAAAAGAGAATAAATAGCTTTACTAAAGGTAAAACTCAGGAGACTTTATCACATTATTATTAGTAGTATTGAAGAGATTTTTTATTCCATATGAAGGTGATATATTTATTCTGAGTATTTTTAAAAAATCAAGATCTTTGTTACAGTGCATTTGAAAATTTGAATTATACTGTACCTCTTTCCTTTCCAACTGTCGAATTAATTCATTCAATTCTTTATCCATGCTACTCTGCAAGTAGGTATGCTCCAACTCCTTAGCTGTATCCTCATCAATATCTCCAGAATCACCTGATCGAAAATTAAATAACATTAACAAGCAGTCCTAGATTATGCAATGAATTAATATTGTTTGGTAAAATAAGTCCATTTTGCAGATTAATTATAGCACAAGATAACTCTGATTACTCATGATACGAATTATCCCGGAAAGGTGTGGATACATATCGTTCGGAGTATACGTAAGAATATCGTAGCAGAAGTCTTTTTACGATTAGGGTGTTTTTGGATGTATTTTGTGGGAGTAATATCGAATATGACAATGAAAATTCGAACAAATGGAAAATAGAAGTAATATCGGGAAAAGTGATGATATCGATCAAGAAGACTTGAACGATCAAGAACAAGGGTTTATCGAATTAGACCTATAACTCGATAAGGTGATTTCTTCCCAAGACCTATTGAGAATCAATCGGATTAATATTCGAAAACGCGTCGAATAAAAATCAAGTTTCGGTAAAAATCATTTACCAAGGATAGAAACACAAAGTGTTTTCTTTCACATTCAAATTCATAATACAATATATATCATTACAAATGATAATCAACTCCTACTTATAGGAGGTGAAGTCCTAGTCTAAGGAATCAAACAAAAAAAAAGAAAATAATTCAAAGATTTATAAAATCTTTGAATAATCAAAACAAATCAAATAAAATACATACAAGAAACATAAATCACAAAATGGGGGAAGCATAATCTCTAAAACAAGTAAAAAGGAAAAGAGAAGTCAAAATTACACAAAAGTGTATAAAATAAGGGGGCTGTCGGCAAGGACTCGACCGTGTCCCGTGACACGGCCGCGGCGCGGTCGACAGGCGCCGGCAGGGACTCGACACGGGCGCGGCGCTGACAAGGACGTCAGCAGTGACTCGACCGTGTCCGCTTGACACGGGCGCGGCGCGACAGGGACGTCTGACAGTGACTCGGCACGGGCGCGGCGCGACAGGGACCGGCAGTGACTCGACCGTGCGGCGTGACAAGGACGTTTGGCAAGACTCGACCGTGTCGCCTGGCTCGGTCGGGTTGGTCGGACAGCGAGATCTCCTTATCCGGAAGAGTGTGACTCGACCGTGTCGGACGACACGGTCGGGTTCGGCCGACGCCGCCACACTGCAGGACATCTCAAGACGGGCCGTGTCGGACGACACGGCCGAGTTCGGCCGGCAGTGCTCGGCATTTTCCGGCAGGTGCGATATTTTCCGGCAGGCACGACATTTTTCGGCAGGCGACGACATTTTCCGGCAGGTTGTGTCATTTTCCGGCTTGTGTCCGTTTTCTCGCCTAAAAATGTTGCCGTACGTGCATGACGCGTTGTAAGGCCATTTACGTCGATCCTTGCTTCGTTTTCTTTATTCGGACTAGTCAATTCCGTATCATCCCCTCCCCCTTTAAAGGGAATTGTCCTCAATTCCGAACTTCCTTCGTCATCAAGATAATTAATTAAAGCCTCTAAGTACTTGATCTCGAAAATGTCCGCGGTACGTACATGGCCCAAAATCTTGAGACGATAGGTAGTGGGGGCCCCTCGAGAATCACCAACAAAATAACTATCATTATTAATAAAATAATAATAATTACTCCGCCAGGTAATACCGATATCATGACATGAGTGGACATCTGAAATGGGAAGCACGGATAATTTCACATCGGGTTCATCATCCAGAATTGGAAACACTGATAATTCCACATCGGGTTCACCATCAAAAATGGGAAACGCGGAATCAATTATGGGTTCGTCTCCGTCAACTGGTTCGGTATCAAATACTGGTGGCCCTTCATAATCCGGCCCAATTTTCATGACACCAACCGGCTCCTCATCATTAAAATAATTTGACCCGTTTTGATCAATTTGGTCAACACAACTAAATGGATCATGCTCATAATAGTAATATCCAAGTTCGTCAATTAGGGAAATACGGCTCAACTCATCTTCTTCGTTGTATGGCGCCGTTGAAACATGTGTCTCGTCTACTTCATTAAAAATGACAGTAGGGACATTATCTTCATCGAGAAAGGACTCTGTTGGGAATTCCTTGTTTGGGAAAAACTTTTGATCGAATGTCGGCGGTGGGGCGTCGAAGGACTGGTGGTGGGGGAACAATGAGTGGTGGTATGGTTTGAACCTTCGATTGAAATATTTTATGAATTTTTGCCAATCTCTGATTTTTGGCTTACGTTGTTGTGAACGGGACTCCTTCAGTTTTTGCCACCAGACGGCGGCGCTACCGCGGAGGCGCCTTGCCACCAACGAAACGCGGCGGTTGATCGGGGTAGCCTTGAAGTCCGAGTGCTCCTCACATGCACGGAGCCAATCTATGCACGCATCTGGATTACTATCTCCGTGAAATTCCGGTATGCTGCGGAATTTGGCCAAGAAATCAATATCATTGGCAACGTCTCTGCGTCTTTCTTGCATACGTTGCTCCGGTAAGCCGTTTAGTGCGTCACGGAGTTTCATCAAGAAATCGAGATCGGAGAAATCCATAACAAGAATCAAGAGATAGTTCTTCACAAGAAATCGTTGAAGAAATCGCCCAAGGAGATGACCCTGGGCTCCGATACCACTTATGATACGAATTATCCCGAAAAGGTGTGGATACGTATCGTTCGGAGTATACGTAAGAATATCGTAGCGGAAGTCTTTTTACGATTAGGGTGTTTTTGGATGTATTTTGTGGGAGTAATATCGAATATGACAATGAAAATTCGAACAAATGGAAAATGGAAGTAATATCGGGAAAAGTGATAATATCGATCAAGAAGACTTGAACGATCAAGAACAAGGGTTTATCGAATTAGACCTATAACTCGATAAGGTGATTTCTTCCTAAGACCTATTGAGAATCAATCGGATTAATATTCGAAAACGCGTCGAATAAAAATCAAGTTTCGGTAAAAATCATTTACCAAGGATAGAAACACAAAGTGTTTTCTTTCACATTCAAATTCATAATACAATATATAACATTACAAATGATAATCAACTCCTACTTATAGGAGGTGAAGTCCTAGTCTAAGGAATCAAACAAAAAAAAGAAAATAATTCAAAGATTTATAAAATCTTTGAATAATCAAAACAAATCAAATAAAATACATACAAGAAACATAAATCACAAAATGGGGGAAGCATAATCCCTAAAATAAGTAAAAAGGAAAAGAGAAGTCAAAAATACACACAAGTGTATAAAATAAGGGGGCTGTCGGCAGGGACTCGACCGTGTCCCGTGACACGGCCGCGGCACGGTCGACAGGCGCCGGCAGGGACTCGACACGGGCGCGGCGCTGACAAGGACGTCGACAGTGACTCGACCGTGTCCGCTTGACACGGGCGCGGCGCGACAGGGACGTCTGACAGTGACTCGGCACGGGCGCGGCGCGACAGGGACCGGCAGTGACTCGACCGTGCGGCGTGACAAGGACGTTTGGCAGGACTCGACCGTGTCGCCTGGCACGGTTGGGTTGGTCGGACAGCAAGATCTCCTTATCCGGAAGAGTGTGACTCGACCGTGTCGGACGACACGGTCGGGTTCGGCCGACAGTCAGTTTCACAATTCTGGGACATCTCGGCACGGGCCGTGCCGGATGACACGGCCGAGTTCGGCCGGCAGTGCTCGGCATTTTCCGGCAGGTGCGATATTTTCCGGCAGGCTCGACATTTTCCGGCAGGCGACGACATTTTCCGGCAGGTTGTGTCATTTTCCGGCTTGTGTCCGTTTTCTCGCCTAAAAATATTGTCGTACGTGCATGACGCGTTGTAAGGCCATTTACGTCGATCCTTGCTTCGTTTTCTTTATTCGGACTAGTCAATTCCGTATCAACTCACTCAAAAAAAAATGGAAAATCAAGTTCGACACTATTTTGGATATAGAGAAACTTACTGCTTTCACTCATTAGATAATCACATGACTCCATACTTTGCAATCCTCTTTTAAGCCCCTCACTTTTTGTGGTACCATTTTCGCCAACCTGCAAAACGATAGTTCCTTTTACCTAAGAATATGGTATTATACATTTGTTTGTACTCCCCTACATTTATGGTTGATAATGTTGGCTGTTAAAAGATAAGTACTTACTTTATTATTAGCTTCATATTGCTCGATGACACCACCTCTATTGCGAAACTCGTTAAGTTCCCGACAAAGCTCCTCGTTAGTAGCCTCAAGCCAAACAATTCTTTCCTTAAGAAGCTGCACAATTTAACTCCAGTTAAAGCTCGAAATGAAAGTCTCACAAATATCTTTAGGCAGATTTTTAGTGGGTATTGAGCAGGAAAAAGGCTTCAAATGAAAATTCGGTTTGAGGGGTAGCTACAATTTTTGGAAAATAATGGTATAAAATTTCGAAAGAGAAATATGAAAGAACGTTTAACCATTTGTTGGTAATGTTATATCTATGGATGGAGCAACACCAGTGAAACGTTTTTGAAAGGAAATATCAAATTGTAACTCTTTTAAGTCCAGGCTCAACCATCAAATCTTCCCTATGATATTGGAATTTAATTATGGAAATTGTTGTACTCCCCTCTGTCCCAATATGATAGCCTATGGTTACTTCAGACAGATTAAGAAAATGTGTTAATAATTAATAACAGTTAAATTACTCTATTTTCACATTTTGCCGTTTATGCCTAGATAATTGTCCAGTTATCAAGGTTCTGAAAACCAGATCAGTCATCAAATTGGTGAAGCTACAGGTTCAATGGTTCATAAGTTCGGTTACGCTCGAATCGGGGTAATTAATTATTCTTTTAATTTATATAATATATTAAGTAATAAATAAATATAAGAACATCAATGTATTCAATACAACAACAACATCTAAGCCTTAGTCCCAAAATGATTTGGGGTCGGCTAACATGAATCAAACTTTGAAACCGTCAATGATCGTTACATAAATAACATAAAAGGAAAAAAAGAGGAAAAAAAGTAGAGAAAAAAGCAAATAAAAAAAAGAGAATGAATGTTAAAAAAAAGGAAGAAAAAATGAAAAATCCTGAAAAATAAATTAAAAGATAACACGAAATAAAAGAAAATATGAATAAAAATACAGATAAAAAAAAAGGAATCAGATTCCATCCACCATCCGTATTCTTTCCCGCCACATTTACCTCTCCATCGCCATACTTTCTCCAATTCCAAGAAACCGCATATCATTTTCAATCACATTTATCCAAGTTTTCTTGGGTCTTCCTCTACCTTTCACAATATTACTTTGTTCCCCAACTTTCTAGCCTCGTCACAGGGGCATCAACAGGTCTTCTCACATGACCAAACCATCGTAATCGATTCTCCATTATCTTGTCTTCTATAGACGCAACTCTTACCTTCTCTCTAATCACCTCATTTCTGAGCCGAGCTTTTTTTGTATGACCACACATCCATCGTAGCATACACATCTCCGCCACATTCATCTTTTGAACGTGACACTGTTTTACAGCCCAACACTCGGTGCCATATAACAGTGCAGGCCTAATTGTCGTGCGGTAAAATTTACCCTTTAATCTATGAGGCATGTCAGGATCACATAAAATCCCTGTGACACTCTTCCACTTCAACCACCCTGCCTTTATTCCGTGAGCCACATCGTCATCTAGCTCTCCATCCTTTTGGATAATAGATCCAAGATACCGAAAGAAAGTGGATCCATGAACAACTTTCCCATCAAATGTGATCATCCCCGCCTCTGTATCACTGTTTTCGCTAAACCTACACTCCATATATTCAGTCTTACTTCTGCTCAGCCTAAAATCTCGAGCTTCCAAAGTATCCCTCCAAAGTTCCAATTCCTGTTGCACTCCAACCTTCGTTTCATCAATCAACACAATATCATCTGTGAACATCATACACCACGGAACGTCATTTTGAATTTCTCTTGTCAATTCGTCCATGACTATGGCAAAGAGAAAAGGACTAAGAGCAGATCCTTGATGCACCCCAATCGTAATAGGGATTCTTCTGTCCTCCCAACATTAGTGCGTACACTTGTACTAGCTCCCTCATACATGTCCTTTATAATGTCAATATATTTCCGCGATACACCCTTCTTTGCTAAGGCCCACCAAAGTACTTCCCTTGGTACTTTATCATATGCCTTCTCTAAATCAATAAAAACCATATGTAGATCTTTCTTTTTATCTCGATAATGTTCCATCAACTGCCGGATAAGATAAATTGCTTCCATGGTCGATCTTCCAGGCATAAATCCAAACTGATTTTCTGTTACCTTCGCACATTTCCTGATCCTTTGTTCAATCACTCGTTCCCACAACTTCATGGTATGACTCATTAGTTTAATTCCGCGATAATTAGAACAATCTTTGGCAGCCAATTTTTGGAGGGAGAACCGGACCAGCGAGGTGACCGAATTCTGGTCCAACTGGTCGAGCCGGCCGGGCCGGGTGGACTCTCAGAACTATGCTAGTTATAGTCCCAAGAATAAATTATTGAAAGTGGAATGCATTCATCACTTTGGGACCCAAGAATTTATAATGCATAAATTATTAGAATGTACCATTCAGAACTTCATGCTGTTTCATTTACAAAAGACAAGACTTTTCCCACCTCAAGGGATTGAAAATAAGAAGAAATTGAGGTTACCTGTATTTCATCAAATGAAACACCACCAGCACGGGCACACAGTTCAGCTTGCAAAAACTCCAATTGTTGACGCATCTTGACCATTTCATTGAATATGGGATCTCTGTTAATCTGCTCAAGTAGCCAAAATGATCTTAATACAAAAACTTTATGAGACAAGTAATCCCATTTTAATTGTGGTGAAAAACTGAAAAATTGGGAAAAATACTTCACTAACTTACAATGGGTTTGTTTTGAATATTCCGAGCACGGTTGGCATATTTAAGAGTGTTGAGTGTTTCTTCGGCGTTTATATCGGCAGGACTAATGCACGCTGGGAAAACACGAGTCAAATTATAGGCAAAATGTAGTCTTCTAGGTGCAATTGGAACTTTTCAAATCGTATTTTTGAAGAATGAATAACAAAAAAGACTATTAAGGAGGATATGAATAATTTTATGAAATAAAATAAATCATCCCCACGAATAATCTACAGAAAAAAGTACTATATGTTACCTATCATTACGGTTCTGCTGTTGCCACCAAGAGAATCCTGCCATCATATGATAATAGTGTGGTAAGCAAATATGAGTAGAAAGGTTCTGAATATAGAATCTATGGTAATAAATGATACCCTAAAATCAGCTTGTAGTTTGTATAACACACAAAATAGTGGTGAGAAGTATGATAGAAAAACGTATTATATAACTTGATTTTGACAATGATTAGAGTTAAACAGTCCTTATTTGCAAAAAGTTTTCATGCTTAAACTACTTTTTCTAGCTTAAAGCTAATGACAGGAATATTCAAAAAAAGCTAATGTCAGGAATATTCAAAAAATATATTCAATATCAGAGATAACACAAATATAACATGAATATTGAGAAAATAGAACCCAAGCCGGTTCATGAGTGTAATGTTTGGACTCGATTACGCTTGCTTTTTTAATGTGATATCAGAATATAATTTGAGCATTCTAAAGCCGTTAGCGAGCAAGATGGATGGCCCGACCCCAAACACTGACGAGTCGTGTGTGAGAAAATACGAAAAAAGGCGAAAAAATGGACTAAACAGGACAGACATGACATAGGACACGTCCAGTGTGGGACTTCTAATGTAACTCTTGATTGAATTACAAATTGATCAAAATTTAAATACATGTAATGCATAACAGAAAAAACAAATGTCAAACCTGCAATAGCCGAGTGAGTTTACTATCCCGATATGGTACATGAACACCTTCTTTTCGCTTTTTTTCATCACCAAGTGCACTTATAACGTTGCCAAGTGCCAGAAGGCCCTTATTAATGTGAACTCCTGTGTAAACACCATTGTTTCAAAAAACATATTTGGAACGAGATGAAGCATCTTAAGATCGACAGCCAAAATATGTTCTCTTTTTAATTTACCTTCCTTAAAACGTAGACCGCCGGATCCTGTTCTCTTGGCACGCTCTGATCCAGCTAGATCCACTAAGTGCAATTTGGCACAAAGATACTCTTCGGTCATACAATCGTGTAGATTGCCATCATTTAAATTACTTGGATGAAGCCTCCGCATTTTCTCCATAGTGATTGTGAAAATGGCATGCGAACGGCTGCAGGAGCAGAATTAATTTTATTCTCATCAGGGCCAAAAAATGTAAAAACTTATAAATGCAATTATGCAAGTGAAATTAGTTACTAAGAGGTTGTATAAAGATGAAAGGGAATTGATGTAATGGCTTAAGATGAAAGAACATTAAGGCAAGAAAGACAAGAAAAAGACGAGTTAAGTTGAGGATATCTCTTGTTTTCTTGTTAATTAAAGTACAAGGACGTACAAGGTTTTTTATAACTAAAGATTATTTCTGCAATTATGCTTAAAAGTTTTATGGGTTAATTACAAAAACTTTCCCTCAGCCTTCGTCTGTAATAAATGGTCCAAAAACTAAAATCATTTTGCTAAATATTTGGTTTCCATGGAAAATTATAAAAAAATAATAATGTACATTGGATTATCAACCTTGACTGGTTATTCATGTTTGTGCTTCCAGTTGCCCTGCTTAGCGATCCTTGCTCCAAGCAACGAGCCATTTCTTTGAGTGTTTTGACACTGCACTCTGTGGAGCCTGCAAGTGTTATTACACCGTTGGATGTTTCACGAATTTGTATCGGAGGTTTCCCGGGGATGGTTATTTTTGAAGCATGCCCATTGGCCATATCTTGTCTGTTAGCCAAACTGGAATCCAGCAGATCTCTTACTTCTTCTTTATGAATCTTCGAACAAGAATACACGTTAATAAGTTCAATACTTGTCACCAGCAGAACATGATTCCAAATACATTAGAGGTTCAGCTTTTATACATCAATGTTCGTTTAAGACAGCAGCATAGTAGTAACAAAACATGTCCTCGTAAGTTGAGATTCAACCTTCTGAAGACAAAGAGAACCTAAAGTCCAGTTTGAATGCAAAAATAACTAACAAAATTGGATTTGGATTTGGATTTGAGGTAATGGTTTTTCAAAAGGATTTCAATTGACTTTATATTTGATGGATTTGAAATCCACCAAATTAACTAAAATAGGAGCTAATGACAAAAAAAAAAAAGAAAAAAAGAAAAGATGAAGTATGGGCTAATGATTTTGAAATCCATTGAATAATGTATCTGTTATCATGGATTTGAAATCCTTAGGTTCAAATCCTTTCCATTTCCAAATACAACCTAAGAGTATAATGGCTTTTTTTAAGATGATCCCCGCAACGAATCTTGACTATCTCTAGTGATGCCATTTTGAGACAAACGCTTTTCAATAAAACCTGTATATCAACAGAAAAAACTTATGCCATCCGGAAAAATGGAGAATCTTCACGACATATTAACTTTTCCTTTCTTACCATTACGTACGTACATACATACATACATACATACATACACGGAAGACAAGCATTATATACATCACGTTCCAGATAAATTTAGTTTATCCGTGTCTTCGAACGCAAGGACTGTGTAACAAATGACAGTCTACAGATTCAGGAAAAACATCAAAGTACGACAGCAAAAAACCTCAATGAATGAAACGTGTAGTTGGAATTCAATTTCATGCTTCATGGATTCAATCTTGCTGAATAAAGCATTCATAACTTTGGGAATAAGTCCAGCTTGCCATCCATCGTCTTTAAGACTCGTACCCATGGTGTATGTTTTTCCGGAACCCGTCTGCACCATATTGGAAACTCTTATTTCAGATAAAAAGTCAGTAACTTCCGTGCTTCGCACAATCTTTTTTTTTTAAAAAGTAAATTTTAAACTTTACCTGCCCATAGGCAAGAACAGTAGCATTATATCCTTGAAACAAGCCGTCTACTAGAGGTGAAACACACTCGTCATACATGGCGGTTGAAGGAGAGGCATTGTTACCATAAACATGATCGTATGTAAACGAATGTGTACCAATTTGCACCTGGAGCACAAGAATAACCAAATACCGATAAGGTAAGAAGAAGAAGAAGAAGAAGAAGAAGAAGAAGAAGAAAAAAAAAAAAAAAGAGAAAGAACTTGTGACGATAAATTGTTAGACAATAAGTATTTGTCTAACAATTACAAACTAGTGCATATCAAATAACTGGAATTGCATATCTTACAGAAAATTCAATCCTTACTTTGCAAGCCATCACAAATTTATTTACTTTATAAATGCCATAAAAGACAATCAAATTACCAATAAATCAGTATATTTTTTGAAAACCCAACTCTGCGTTGTTGTGCAATACATCGAAAATTTAGATCATGAGAACAAATTAAAAATCAAATTTCAACATGCATGGCTCCCAAGATTCACTTATTAAAAGATCTTGGGAAAACAAAGCAGATCTTCTCAAAAACCATCAGTGCCAAAAAAAAAAAAAAAAACCTTTTTAGCATTCCGCATCAAAAACCCAGATCACATTATGAAATTTACAAGTACCTGAGGCTTCCCAGATACAATAGTAACACAATCTTTACAGCCCTGAAGCTTTTCATCTCCAAGCAGAGGCCTGACATGAACCACGACTTTTACACAACAATCCTCCTCAGAGGAATTAGCTTCCATTGTGAGCCAGCCAATACACTATTTGGCCAGAAAATAGAAAATAATAAAATTCAGCTCCAAGAAGAAAACCCAGAAGAAAGAAAAGGCAAATGTGTTTCTGACGAACAGTTAAGCAGAAAAATACACAGAGGTGAAGGGTGAAAGACAGAAAGAAAGTTCTTTGGAACAAAAAACGATGCAGCAACAAGAGAGAGAGAGAGAGAAGTAAAGGCTAGTTGGGGGTAAGAAGAAGTCTGAAGCATCCTCTGTCATGTGCGTGTGTGCAACCGGCAACGGCAAGGACAACCACTTTCACTTTATGATGCTCATTAGTAGTATATTACTACTAATTTATGCGTAATTTTTAGTAGTATATTAGTAGTATATCACTTTATGACAACCACTTCCATCTTCGACGGGGCATAATTATTTTGTTTAATTAAGAGTGAAATACAAAAAATAAATCTACATAAAACTAAATACAATATATGCGTAATATTATAAATAATATCAATAATATCACCACACATAAACTATCAAAAGTCCAAGATAACTAAATATAGATATTTGTCCGCGCAATCTTAGATATTGTAAAAAGTTTATTATCTAACGGCATATTTAATTTTAAAAATAACTCACATGGTATCGATTTTTTAGACTACATACTCGTCCAATTCTGTGTCTAATTCTGTATTTCTATTAGATTTCATTAAATAATAGTTATATATAGATACATAGATTAGTACTTATAGATAGAGGTATTAAACTGGCTCGGGCACGGACTGACCCCCTTTAACCCGTCAAAAACACTATAAAAAAAACAGTTTTTATCGACGCAATTTACCGACGCCCGTACCCACCATTGTTAAACTTATAATTTACCGACGCCATTACCGACGCCTGTTATTTAATTGATTTACTGACGCCATTGCCGACGACCGGTTCGCATACTTATTTTTTTTCTTTTTTTCACAATTAACGACGCCGTTTACCGACGCCATTTACCGACGACCTTACCGACGCCACTTCGGCGTTGGTAAATTTTTATTATTATCTTTTTTTCTTTTTTCACAATTAACGACGCCGTTTACCGACGCCATTTTTTTTTAATTTAACGACGCCGTTTACGCCATTACCGACGCCATTTCGGCGTCGGTAAATTTTTTACACTATCCCACATCGAAAAAACAGTAGTGTTTTATGTGGTTTATAAACCAAAATCTTTCTCAACCATTTGAAATTGAATGGAGCCCGAACCTGACCCGCCCGGACCCGGACCCGACCCGCCCGGACCTGGACCTGACCGAACCTGACCCGCCTGAGCCCGGACCTAACCCGCCTGAGTCCTGACCTGACTTTTTTAGATTTTTTTTAATTTAACGACGCCAAAAATGGCGGCGTCGGTAATGGCGTCGGTAAAAAATTACCGTCGAGCGTTTTTCCAACGGCGAATTGCCGTCGGTAATTTTTTTACCGACGTCATTTTCTGTTTTACCAACGGCGTTTGGCGTCGGTAAAAACTGTTTTTTTGTAGTGAAAATCGGGTTAGGGCCGATATTTCGCAACCCGTTTAACTCCGGGCTTATTTGGCCCGGACCGGTTAGCCCGCGGGCTTAATGGCGGGCTGCCCGGCTGGCGGGCTGCCCGGCTGGCGGGCTGGCCCGCGGGCCAAAAAAAAACATTTAGAATCCAGATTATTCTGCACTCAAGCAGCAAGCTTATAGCTGCTAAACCGGAGACGACCTAATAACTTATGTGAGAAGAGCATCTTACCTTCTAATTCGCCTTCCCCTTCCTCAGTTTCTTGTCGGTCATATATAATATATATTGTTAAGGGTGATTTACATCGTTTTTTGTTACAAGTCAAAGTGAACTCAGGGACTGGTAATGACAACTTCCAAAGCTGAAGGACTTAAAGTGAAAACTGCTTCAAAACAGTTTTCAGTTAATTAGAGTTTGGGGCGCCCAAACTCTCCTATCCCCTCTATAAATAGTTTTACCTTTCATTTTCTCATTTTCAATCATGATTTGTAATTGTTTTCCTCTCTAGAACTTTCTCAGTCTTCCACTGTAACAAATACACATCTATCCAATAACAATCACTTTTTCGAATTCTGTTTCTTCAGCTATGAATTCCTAATTGTGTTGTTGCCGATTGAATAGTGATTTCATTTCTTAATTGATTTCTAATCACGCATTTCAATTGGTATCGGAGCACTTTCCTAGTGCTCAGATTACGATTCCGGCGAGTTTATTACGATTCCGGCGAGTGTAACACCCCCGATATATTCGGGAATATTACAGCGCCGTAAATCTTTTACATAAGGATTTACAAGGCTGAAGAATTGAACAAGCATAAAAAGGTACTAACGAATGGAAATAACGGAATTACAGTACATCAGTTCTGACCAAATACAGAAATAGTACAATTGTTCAACAGAACTCAATAATACATCACTAAATTCAAATCCATCACAAATGACTTCGTACTCGAGTACTTATTGAAATAACGAATAAACAACAGATAAACCCGGTCGGGACATCACTCTGCACCCTCGTCGTCATACAGTTCCAGTGGTTGTTTCCCCGCTCTCCTGGATCCTGAACACAAACAAAATGTTCACCCCCGAAGGGGTTAGCACAACGATGCTAGTACAAGTACCACAACATATTATTCATATCTCACGAAGAATAATAATAACGTAAACGACAAAATACCAACGAGTCTTCTCCTACGAGAAACTCAAACATAACATTCACAATTGATAATCACAACATGATATCAATACATACACATGGTAATTCCATCGATCCAGCGTTCACTGCCTAGAACCCACGATGATCCCGTCAGACCAACCCGTGGTGGAAAAACCCGTCCGATGATCCAAGACGCTAGCATAGATCCCCCGATGATCCCGTCGGACCAACACGAGGTGGACATACAATAACGACATACATGCACGACAATATGTATAACAACAATACATAAAACAATTAAGGTACTTGCCTCGATTTGAAGACAATAACAATACTTCCACGAAAATGAACACTCGAAGGTCATCCTCCTCAATCAATCACGTAACGAGACCAAACCTTAACAAAAGAAATGATATATGATTTATCTCACGTCATATGAATGTTTAACAATTCGATTCACGGCCAAAAGTTCATAAAATGCAATCTGCCCGAACTGCTTAGCGCACGCTAAGTACTCTGTGTAGCGTGCGTTAAGTCTGCCCGATAGCGCACGCAAACAACAAAGACTAGCGTACGCTAACTATGCATGGTCGATTTCACCGACCGGCCAATGACTTCGTCTGATGGTCTAGCGTACGTTACGTACCAAACGTAGCGCACGCTAACTCGTGCTTGATAGCGCACGTTAAACTTCATAGCATAGCGTGCGCTATCTATGCATGGCAGTTTACTGCTGAGCAGTAAACTGTTCTTGCCATGATCGAAACAATGAAATCTTGCGTGATAATTCATGTTACTTCCATGAATACCATGTTCATACCCTTATGAATGATTTTACGGATAAAGACAACTTCGGATTCAAGGATATGCATACCAATTTAAAACCATATTCCATTCCGACTTCAAATCTTCATACGACAATTCGAAAAGCTTAACGGTTGATATCAACACCTCTATATCAATCCATAATATCATGTGAAGTTGTTAAACGTTCTATCTATACTAGATAAATCCTTCCATGATCAAACCTTTAGATTTATCTAACAATAAGGATGTTAACGTCTAGTCCAAGATTACTATGAAATCATCTATTAGATTCGGTTTACCAATGATAGAAGCTTCTCTTCACATATTCAGTGTAATAAGATTCGAATCATGATGATTATAATCAAGGTATTTAAGGCTTATTCATCTCACTATTCCAAACATGATATACTTGGATAATTCATCTATGAAAATCCATATCTTGCTAACATGATCATCCAAATCGTTAGAATCCAATTTTAAGTCTTGAGATAGATTGAACATACCTTAATATGATGAAAATTACTGAACCGTAAGGTAGAATCCAACTCCGGTTGGTTGTATGCCACTCCAAGGTGCTATTCCACTTCAATGAATATTCCCAAGTGATAACCAATATACAAACACCAACAAGATGTGTTCTAAGTGTATAGGAGTATTACTACAGCTCTCTGAACTCTCAAGGATGAAGAAAGGGCGAAAGAAATGAAAGCCAAAACGGTTGTTGTCCCATTTATAATATTCTGCATTTAAACAAGTTAGCGCACGCTACTAAGCATTCCTTAGCGTGCGCTAATAATGGTTGACTTCAGAATTGTCCGGGTGCGTCATGGAATCTTATCCGACCCATGTATCCCGGCGCATGTGCTAGCCGTCCGCTCAATAATTGAGTCCTTAGCGCACGTTACTCCTTCCCGCATAGCGTGCGCTAATAATGGCCCGATAAGCGCGTTAAGATACATTCTTAGCGTGCGCTATCACGAGGTTGTTTGAGCAATTTTGCATGTTCCTATACTTATGTACAATGATATCAATGCACGAAATATCATACTCCAATAATCAAAACTACCAATCCGAATAATACATGGTTTGAATACAGATGAAATACACCGTAATAAATCCGGATATTACATACTCTCCTACTAAAAAGGAGTTTCGTCCCGAAACTCAAGATGAAAATAACTCGGGATATCTAGACTTCATATCAGCTTCCGTTTCCCAGGTGGCTTCTTCCATTCCGTGACGTGACCACTAAACTTTGACCAAAACGATTGGTTTGTTCCTCAGTTGTTTAACTCGACTCTCGAGTATCTTGACCGGTCTTTCTTCAAATGTCCCATCCTGCGCGACTTCGATCTCGCCGAAATCAATGATATGACTGGGATCTGGTATATACCTCCGTAACTGGGATACGTGGAACACGTTATGAACATGGCACAATGACGGCGGCAATGCCAATCTGTATGCCAACTCCCCAACTCTCTCGAGGATCTCAAATGGTCCGATATATCTCGGACTCAGCTTTCCTTTCCTTCCGAAACGAAAGATTCCCCGAGTAGGAGAAACCTTCAAAAGTACGTGATCTCGATCGAACTCCAATGGGCGGCGGCGACGTCCGCGTAGATTTCGCGACTGCAGGCGGCCAACCTTTTCACGAATTAAGGCTATCTTCTCTCGAGTCCGCTCGATCAACTCGGGTTCTGTTAGATCAAGTCCGATGAATCGTCCCCAAAGATAGGGGCGATCTGCATCTCCTTCCGTATAATGCCTCAAACGGTGCCATCTTAATGGAAGCATGCCAACTATTGTTGTAGGTAAATTCAATCAACGGTAGATGAACTTCCCAATCGTTTGACCAATCTAAGGCACAGGCCCTTAGCATGTCTTCCACCGTTTGTATAGTTCTCTCAGATTGTCCGTCAGTCTGCGGGTGATAAGCTGTACTGAAGTTCAATTCGGTTCCCAAGGCCTTATGAACTGCTTTCCAAAAGTGAGACACAAAACGGCCGTCTCGATCAGAAACAATGGTCTTCGGCGTACCATGCAATCGAACTATCTCCGAAATAAATACTCGTGCCAACCTCTCTGGTCCCCACGTATCCTTAATGCCTAGAAAATGAGCCGATTTGGTTAAACGATCAACTATCACCCAAATCATGTTCATTCCTGTCCTGGTTTTCGGCATATTAGTGATAAAGTCCATCGATATGTCCTCCCACTTCCATTCAGGAATCGGGAGCGGCTTCAACATTCCAGCAGGCCGTTGATGCTCGATCTTAACCTGCTGACAAGTCAAGCATTTCGAAACATAGTCCGCTACGTCTTTCTTCATGTTGCCCCACCAGAAATTCTGCTTCAAGTCCTTATACATTTTACTGGTGCCCGGGTGGATAGAATAGGGCGAACTATGAGCTTCCTTCATAATCGTCTGTTTCAGAACATCAACATCGGGAACGCAGAGTCGGTTCTGAAATCTCAAAACTCCATCGTCATGAATTATGAATCCGGGGGCCTTTCCTTTGATCACTTCATCATGTAACCGAATCATCAGAGGATCATCTGCCTGTCTAGATTTGATTTCTTCGGTTAAAGATGAAGTTATCTCCATCACGCACAGTTGTCCTTGGACTCTTTGTAACCATACCTCAATTCCTTCACGAATCATCTCTCGCTGAAGGCTAAGTTGGGAGGTCAGCGTCTCCAGCATCTGAATAGAGACAGGCTTGCGGCTAAGTGCATCGGCCACTACATTCGCTTTGCCTGGATGATATAAAATCTCCAAGTCATAGTCCTTAATCAGTTCCAACCATCTTCTTTGCCGCATGTTCAACTCTTTCTGACTAAATATGTACTTGAGACTCTTATGATCCGTAAAGATCTGACAGTGAGTCCCGTACAGATAATGCCTCCAGATCTTCAAGGCAAAAACCACAGCTGCTAGCTCCAAATCATGTGTCGGGTAATTCACTTCATAAGGTTTCAGTTGTCGCGACGCATAAGCGATCACCTTATCATTCTGCATCAACACGCACCCAAGTCCTTGGTTGAAGCATCATCAGAACTATGAATCCTCCAGTTCCCTGCGGAAGTGATAGAATCGGTGCCGTCGTCAATCTCTTCTTCAATTCATCAAAGCTAATCTGACACAATTCATTCCACTCAAACTTTTGAGTTTTCTGCAGGAGTCGAGTAAGTGGGCGGGAGATTTTAGAAAACCCTTCCACGAATCGACGATAGTATCCAGCAAGCCCCAAGAAGCTTCGGACCTCTTTCACGTTCTTTGGAGGCTTCCAATCCAATATTGCTTCGATCTTCTGAGGATCTACTCGGACTCCTTTAGCTGACACCACATGGCCGAGGAACATTACTTCCTTTAGCCAGAATTCACACTTAGAAAGTTTGGCGTACAATTGCTCATTTCTCAAAAGTTCCAATACAATCCGCAAATGCTGCGCATGTTCTCCCGGGCTCTTAGAATACACCAGAATGTCATCAATGAACACGACCACAAATTTGTCCAAAAATTCAATGAACACTTTGTTCATCAATTGCATAAATACAGCAGGTGCGTTAGTGAGACCAAACGGCATCACTACAAACTCATAATGTCCGTAGCGAGTTCTGAACGCTGACTTCGGAACATCAGATTTCTTAATCCTCAGCTGATGATATCCTGATCTCAGATCGATTTTAGAAAATACTGTTGCCCCTTGCAGCTGGTCAAACAGATCATCAATCCGTGGCAACGGATATTTGTTCTTAATCGTCATCTTGTTCAGCTCTCGATAATCAATACACAGTCGGAGCGATCCATCCTTCTTTCGGACGAAAAGAACTAGCGCTCCCCAGGGTGAAACGCTTGGCTGAATATAGCCCTTGTCCAGTAACTCCTCCAGCTGCTTCTTCAGTTCGTACATCTCAGTAGGTGCCATACGATACGGCGCCTTGGAAATCGGTGTAGCTCCGGGTTCCAGCTCAATGGTAAATTCCACATCCCTTCGTGGAGGTAGTCCAGGTAACTCGTCAGGAAACACATCTGGAAATTCGTTCACAACAGGAATGGATGAAAGTTCCACAATTTCGTCCTCTTTCTTCATTGCGTATCACCAGTACCCGGTACAGCCCTATTTCAACAATTTTACAGCTTTCATCGCCTTGATCAATTTCCCCGAGCTTCCTGGTTTCCACCCCTCGAACAATATTTCGGAACCATCGTCAGCGATCAGCGAGATATTCCTCCTTCGGTAGTTCACAATTGCTCCATATCGATCAAGCCAATCGTCTCCGAGTATCAGGTCGTCTCCTTGCATTTCTATCACGATCAGATTTGAGAGCCACTCTCTGCCTCCAAATGATATAGGGAAATTTCTAGTTTCTAAATTTCCGACAATCCTCTCTCCACTCGGTAAACCAACAACATAGGGTTCACAAGCATGAAAACCGGAAATATTCAAACGATTTACACAAGACAAAGATATGAAAGAATGCGTAGCTCCTGTATCGAATAAAACGCTAACTGGCTGGGAAAGGATCTGGACAGTACCTGATGCGACAGCAGCATCTTGATCGTCTGTCCTCCTCATCTTGTACAGACGTGGGGGAGCAGATCCGGCACTCGATGTCCCCTTTCGGTCCCATTGTCCTCTGCCTCGCCCGCGGCCAAAATTCTGAGGCATCTGAACACTTTGCTGCGTCTGTGGAATACTGGCCTCCTTCTGGACTGGCTGTGGTATACGGGCTCTAAAAGACTTTGCAGCCTCTTCACAAAACACCGCCCGATGTCCCTCTCGTCCACAATCAAAACAAGTCACGGCAGGAAGGGGGCAATTCCGTCGATAGTGCCCCGTCTGGGCGCAGTTAAAGCATTTCCTGGTAACATCAGTAATAGTTGATGTCGCTCCGAAGTTCTTTCCGCTCCTAGCTGGGTGTGGGGGTTTCTTGAAAGAGTGAAAGGATGACTGGGCCTTACGGGCCCCGCTGTTCTTGTGCTCTGTAAAAGTACCAGAGACTTTCTGTTTCTTGGTTTCCGCAAATTTCTCCAGGGCTGCTTCCTTGATCTCATATGCTAACGCCTTATCCTGGTATTGGCGGAGTGTGGTACATTCGAATCCGGACATGTACCTCTGAACTTCTGGTTTCATCCTCATATCGAAATGGATCATCATTTCTGCATCTGTTCTGACCAGATGTCGAACAAATGCCAGCTGCTGGTTAAACGTCTTGATCGCCTCGGATACTGGCACATCAGAAGGCTGAGCGGAGAAAAACTCCCGAACTTTGGCTTCCCTCACAGGACGAGGGCAATACTGAGCTTCCATCATCAATCTAAACTCTGTCCAATCGGAATCATGGTCTACAGTAGGATGGCTTCCCACCATTCGGACGCTTCCCTATCGAGAAAATATTGAGCGATAGAGGCTCTCCGGTCGTCTGGCGGTTGATTAGGCAAAGATTTTCTCCGATTCTTTCAACCAATGATCCTGTGGGAGTCTCAAAAATGCGTCGAATTTGGGTGGTTGCATCTTCGCCACCTCTTGCGACCACCGGTCACCTCGATTTCCCATGTGGGATCCCTGCATCTCTCTCCTGCCGTAGTCCCACCGCCACTTACATTCGGTCCACGACACAGGCGAACCGAGTCATCTGGTTCACCACTTGACGAAGGATCTCTGCAGCAGGATCTGTTCATTATTAATAGATGGTTGCGGCTACTTTGAGCTATGGCCCGGCCTGGTTAGAAGGCGACGCTTCCCTTCGGCATTTCTCGTCGCGTCCACGACCGCGACCACGTCACGTCCGCCTCTCAACATCAGTAAGCATAAATACTCAATATACGGGAAACAACATCGTTCTAATATTCGAGTATAAAGAGACACAACATGTAAAGAACAAGATAGAGTTTAGGAACTTACAACCACCGTTCGCATGACGTAGGCGGTGCGGTGATGTCATTCACGGCGGTTACTCCAAAAGACATAAATGACCCCTATTTTGCCAAGATATCCATAATCTTAGCTCGATACCATATTCGTAACACCCCGATATATTCGGGAATATTCTGTGCCGTAAATCCTTTACATAAGGATTTACAAGGTCAAGAATTGAACAAGCATAAAAAGGTACTAACGAATGGAAATAACGGAATTACTGATTACATCGATTCGACCAAATACGAAATAGTACAATTGTTCAACAACTCAATAATACATCACCAAATTCAAATCCATCACAAATGACTTCGTACTCGAGTACTTATTGAAATAACGAATAAACAACAGATAAACCCTGGTGGGACATCACTCTGCACCCTCGTCGTCATACGGTTCCGGTGGTTGTTTCCCGCTCTCCTGGATCCTGAACACAAACAAAATGTTCACCCCCGAAGGGGTTAGCACAACGATGCTAGTACAAGTACCACAACATATTATTCATATCTCACGAAGAATAATAATAACGTAAACGACAAAATACCAACGAGTCTTCTCCTACGAGAAACTCAAACATAACATTCACAATTGATAATCACAACATGATATCAATACATACACATGGTAATTCCATCGATCCAGCGTTCACTGCCTAGAACCCACGATGATCCCGTCAGACCAACCCGTGGTGGAAAAACCCGTCCGATGATCCAGCGCACGCTAGCATAGATCCCCCGATGATCCCGTCGGACCAACACGAGGTGGACATACAATAACGACATACATGCACGACAATATGTATAACAACAATACATTAAACAATTAAGGTACTTGCCTCGATTTGAAGACAATAACAATACTTCCACGAAAATGAACACTCGAAGGTCGTCCTCCTCAATCAATCACGTAACGAGAACAAACCTTAACAAAAGAAATGATATAGGATTTATCTCACGTCGTATGAATGTTTAATAATTCGCTTCACGGCCAAAAGTTCATAAAATGCAATCTGCCCGAACTGCTTAGCGCACGCTAAGCACTCTGTGTAGCATGCGTTAAGTCTGCCCGATAGCGCACGCAAACAACAAAGACTAGCGTACGCTAACTATGCATGGTCAGTACTTCACTGACCAGCCAACTGACTCGTCTGATGGTCTAGCGTACGTTACGTACCAAACGTAGCGCACGCTAACTCGTGCTTGATAGCGCACGTTAAACTTCATAGCATAGCGTGCGCTATCTATGCATGGCAGTTTACTGCTGAGCAGTAAACTGTTCTTGCCATGATCGAAACAATGAAATATTGCGTGATAATTCATGTTACTTCCATGAATACCATGTTCATACCCTTATGAATGATTTTACGGATAAAGACAACTTCGGATTCAAGGATATGCATACCAATTTAAAACCATATTCCATTCCGACTTCAAATCTTCATACGACAATTCGAAAAGCTTAACGGTTGATATCAACACCTCTATATCAATCCATAATATCATGCTGAAGTTGTTAAACGTTCTATCTATACTAGATAAATCCTTCCATGATCAAACCTTTAGATTTATCTAACAATAAGGATGTTAACGTCTAGTCCAAGATTACTATGAAATCATCTATTAGATTCGGTTTACCAATGATAGAAGCTTCTCTTCACATATTCAGTGTAATAAGATTCGAATCATGATGATTATAATCAAGGTATTTAAGGCTTATTCATCTCACTATTCCAAACATGATATACTTGGATAATTCATCTATGAAAATCCATATCTTGCTAACATGATCATCCAAATCGTTAGAATCCAATTCTAAGTCTTGAGATAGATTGAACATACCTTAATATGATGAAAATTACTGAACCGTAAGGTAGAATCCAACTCCGGTTGGTTGTATGCCACTCCAAGGTGCTATTCCACTTCAATGAATATTCCCAAGTGATAACCAATATACAAACACCAACAAGATGTGTTCTAAGTGTATAGGAGTATTACTACAGCTCTCTGAACTCTCAAGGATGAAGAAAGGGCGAAAGAAATGAAAGCCAAACGGTTGTTGTCCCATTTATAATATTCGCATTTAAACAAGTTAGCGCACGCTACTAAGCATTCCTTAGCGTGCGCTAATAATGGTTGACTTGAGAATTGTCAAGTGCGTCATGGGAATCTTATCCGGACCCATGTCCCGGCTGGCGCATGTGCTAGCTGTCCCGCTCAATAATTGAGTCCTTAGCGCACGTTACTCCTTCCTGCATAGCGTGCGCTAATAATGGCCCGATAGCGCGCGTTAAGATACATTCTTAGCGTGCGCTATCACGAGGTTGTTTGAGCAATTTTGCATGTTCCTATACTTATGTACAATGATATCAATGCATGAAATATCATACTCCAATAATCAAAACTACCAATCCGAATAATACATGGTTTGAATACAGATGAAATACACCGTAATAAATCCGGATATTACAGCGAGTTTGTTACGATTCCGGTGGAGTTTGTTAGGTTTCCGGTGACGGTTATTCCAAATTTTTACATAGTATTCGTAGCAGTGATGGAACCACAAACACGTGTTGCACAGTTAGAAGTTCCCCAAACATTTGAGTCATTATCAGCTCAACTGGCTCAAATGATGGCGACTATGAACAAATTAGTAAATGATGTTGCTAGTTTAAAAAGTGGGGAGGGTACTAGTACAAGTGGAGGTCAAAACAGTAATGGAGGCAATAGTCAAAGGGATACTAATGCTGGTAATCAATATGGCAGGTTGACTAAAGTTGAGTTCCCAAAATTTTATGGAGAAGATGTTCAAGGCTGGTTGTATAGGGTGAATCAGTTCTTTGATATAGATCACATTGATAGTGATGCACAGAAGTTTAAGCTAGTGTCCATGCATGTCTTTGACAAGGCTCTGAACTGGCACAAGCAATTTATGAAGATGTATGGGTCTGTGATCAACTAGAGTGGCTATGAAGAGAACATACTTAAGATGTTTGGTCCAGTCTTTGAAGATCCAATTGTGGAGCTTAAAAACCTCAAGCATACTACCTCAGTTCAGGTATATCAGGACTCCTTTGAAGCTTTGTTAAATAAAGTTGAATTGAGTGAAGCATATGCTATTAGCTTGTTTATTGGTGGATTGAAAGAGGAGGTAGGAATGACAGTTAGGATGTTTAAACCTGCAAGTTTGGCTGAAGTGTATTGCTATGCTAAAATGCAAGAAGCTAACCTAGCTGTAACTAGGAGTAGGTATACACCACTATTACCAACCCCTAGGAACAGTGTGGCAAATGATGTGGTCAATAGAAGTAATCTCACAGGCTCAATAAATGCCACTCCCATACCTGCTAGTCAAACTACTGTTTAACAGACCTTATAAAAAACTTACCCAACAAGAGTTAGAAGAAAAGAGAGCCAAACATTTATGTTTTTACTGTGATGAGAAATATTCACCTGGCCATAAGTGTAGTGGTCAAGTTTATTCATTAGAAGTGGTTGGCAGTGGAATGGTAGTTGAAGAAGATGTTGATATGAGGTTGACTGATGAAGGGGTGCTTAATGTGAATCCCAATCTAATGGATGAGCCTCCTTTGATTTCTCTCAATGCTTTATATGGGGTCAATTCCTATAAAACAATGAGAGTCATGGGATTTGTAGGGAGGAATTTGCTACATGTACTGGTTGACTCAGGAAGCACTCATAACTTTCTAGACCTCTATACTGCCAAGCAATTGGGCCGCAAACTCAGAAAAATTTGTCCAATGGAGGTGTCTGTAGCTAATGGGAGTATGATGAATTGTTTGTATGAATGTAAAGATTTCACATGGAAGTTTCAAGGGATCACTTATACTGCTGATGTGTTGATATTTCCCTTGGGAGGATGTGATATGGTGTTAGCCATTCAGTGGTTGTCCACCTTGGGAGTTATACTGTGTGATTTTAAGAATTTGACAATGGAGTACATTTATAATCAAAAGAGGATAGTTTTGAGGGGAACATATCAGGCTACTCTTAAATGGATGAATGGGAAGCAAAAGAGTGGGGATAAAAAGTCAAAAGTAGCTGAGTTGTCAATGATGTCTGTTTGTGTTTATCCTACTATATTGCTGCAAATGGAAGTACAAGACTCTTGTCCTTAGCCTATCAAAGCTGTTCTATCTGAATTTGAGGCTATTTTTGATGTACCAACAGAGCTGCCACCAAAAAGGTCACATGATCACCATATACCTCTTTTGCCAAACACTCCACCTGTGAACATCAGACCTTATAAACACCCTCCCAATCAGAAAGATGCCATAGAAATGATGGTAAAGGAGTTACTTGATTCAGGGGTGATTAGGAACAGTCAAAGTTCTTTTTCATCTCCCATAGTTATGGTTAAAAAGAAGGATGGTACATGGAGGATGTGTGTTGACTACATGCAATTGAACAAGTTTACAGTTAAGGACAAGTTTCCAATACCAGTGGTGGAGGAATTAATTGATGAAATGGTGCTCAATACTTTTCAAAACTTGACCTCAGATCTGGATACCATCAAATAAGAATGAAAGATGAAGATGTGCACAAAACTGCTTTCAGAACACATGAAGGCCATTATGAATTCATTGTGATGCCTTTTGGACTCACCAATGCACCCTCAACCTTTCAATCTCTGATGAATTCAGAGTTCAAAGACTTTCCGAGGAAGTTTACTTTAGTGTTTTTTGATGACATATTGGTGTATAGCAGCAGTTTGGAAAGTCATGTGGAGCACTTAAGACAAGTATTAACTGTGATCAAGTCACATTCATTGTTTGCAAAAAGGTCTAAGTGTACTTTTGCTGCAACAAGTGTTGAATATTTGGGGCATATGTTGTCAAATAAAGGGGTAGCTACTGATCCTTCTAAAGTGCAAGTGATGCAAGATTGGCCTGTTCCAAACACTGTTAAACAGTTCAGAGGGTTCCTTGGTTTGACAGGTTACTATAGAAGATTCATCAAGAGCTATGCAATCACAAGTCAGACTCTCACTGCTTTATTGAGAAAGAATGCTTTCCAGTGGAATAGTACTGCACAAATAGCCTTTGAAGCTTTGAAAAGAGCCATGACACAAGCTCAGTTCTGGCTTTACGCAACTTTGATAAGACTTTTATAGTAGAAAATGATGCTTCAACAACTTTGAAAAGAGCCATTCACGATTCTTTGTCGGCGGTGAGGTCAGAGGCGATGGTGGCCATGGTGAAGCTCGGGGAGGCGGTGAGGATTACGCTGACTCAATTTGAGGCCGCAATTCAGAAAGACTCGTCGAAAGCTCGGAAAGGTCACGGGACAAGACGGAAGAAACGACCTCTTTCTTATTTTTTTAAAGAAATGTTTTATTCAGTAATATTAATAAACTAATTTCAAATAAATATTCTATTTCAGGGGTAAGATGGACTTTACGCAGAAAATCAATCATTTGCCTGAAATTGGACCTCACCGTTATTTTCGAAAACATAAGGACCCAAACGTTTAATAGGCATCTAATAAGGTAGTTGAGTGTAAAATCCTCATATTGTTAATTTTAACTTATATTAATAATATATATATATAACATATATTAATATTGTGTATATATATAATATATATTATTACTGTATTTATTAATATATATAAATACATATATAAAAATATATTTTTTGTTAGTATATATTTATTATAGTATATATTATTACTATTTTTTGTTTATGGCTTATAAAAAGGTAAAAAAAGTAGATTTTTTTAAAATATTTAGCCCGTTTAGCCCGAACCCCATTAGAATAAATGTACTTCAACTACGTATTATTATCACAATTAAAAAAACCTCATAGATAAGACATTTAAAATCAAACCATCTTGCCTAATAAATGAGAAGTAAAGAATGTAGATGTAAAATAATTACCAAAATTAAATTGATTTACTATAGAATATTATCCAAAATCAAAAAAATGATCAGTTTTGAAAATTGCAATTTATAAATCAACAAAGACATATGGATGAGTACCTCAAATAAGGCACCTTTTATCTCTCCATTGGTTTCCCTCTATAAACCGCCACCCGCAACCTTTCCCTCTCTCCCCTTTATCCCTTCGCTAACGCTTAGTTCTCGAGTTTAATTTAACGAGAGAAAAGAAGGGAAATGTACGGAAATAAGAAGAAAGAAAAAATATTTTGTGTTCCTGAGTTTTTTAATGAAAAGAAACGGAAAGAAATGGAAGGAAAACTTTTTCTCCTAACTTTCCTTCCGATGTGGAAGGATTTGGAGAGAAAAGAACAAAATGATTAATTTTCTTTTCACTTCCTTCAAACTCGGGAACACAAAATACAATTTTCTTTCACTTTCATTTCTCCTCTTTTCCCCCTAACTTTCTTTTCCTTTCTTTTCTTTCATTTACTAAAACTTGGGAAATAAGCGTAGGTCTGACGCCCAGAATCCATCGCTCACCCACAACTCTCTCTCTCTCTCTCACAAATCCACAGACACACTCAGTGACTCACATACATCGACCACTGCACGTCTGCACCAACAACGAACTGAAGAGACGAGCGGCGCAGTGCAGACTAAATAGGGACGGATTTAGAGCAAAGATTCTGATATGGGCGGTTTTGAAGGTGGTGCTTCCGATAACAAAAAGTGGCGTCTGTTCGGGGCTGGAAATATACCATGGTGTTTTATAGTGTATCGCGCATGACTCGCGTGAACGCGATTTTTTCTTTCCAGAACTGCTTTGTTTTCTCTCTTTTTTTCTTGGTTCCAGTTGAGATTGATGAGAAATAATTTGTAGTTATCATATTTGGCCGAGTATTTCAAGTTCGTTGATACTAGTTTTTTTCCACAACTGATTTGTTTTCTCTCTCTCTCTCTTTTTTTTTCTTTTAATTTTGGATTGAATTTTGAGCTATTTCGTAGCTGTTATTTTGGATTTTTTGGGTTTGCTATATTTATCGATAATCTAAATTATCACTGGGTAATTTTATTACCAAGTCGGCCAATGGTGACTGGACATGGTCAGTGACGTGAAATATCAGCCGATATGTTATTATCATATGATAATTTATTATTTATATCGATAGTCTTAATTACCAATGAGTAATTTTGTTAATTGTGGTGATTGGTAACGGGCGGTGATCACCAAAATATCATTTTTAATATTAAAGAAATCAAGAACAGTTGGGGTGGTCGATCGGCCTAAAAAAAAATTCGGTGGTGGTCGGTCGGCGGCGACTGGTGGTCGTCGACCGTCGGCCAGCTGCCGGTTGGCCGACCGACGGTGGTCGTCCGGGGAGGATCGACCCTCAGCCCACTTGTGTAAAAGACCCTCCTATATTTTTAAATTTAAAATAACGGCATAAGTGAAATATCCAAAATAATATTAATTTATGTATGTGTCTTAAGTATAAGAAGAGTTGGATTTGAACAGTAACATTAAGTTATTGGATTTTAGGGGAAAACATTGTTAAATTTATACTTTTAGATCATTCCCTAATTTATTTATTAATTTGCCCCCAAACGGTTAGTAGTCGTATCTCGTACTATTACAAATAGCTATGGGGCTGTTTACCAAATTTACTTGACTGGGTAAATTGTGTATGTTTGGGTAAATTTGTCTGTCTGAGTAAATGTGTCTGTCTAGGTGAATTGATGCTGTTGTTTAATTTTTCATCTGAATAAAATATCTGAATAACAGAAATGATCGATTTACCCCTGAATATTAATTATAAGCTGTTTTATAAATTTGTTGTTTATTTTTTAAGCAATATAAATGATATAATCCAAAAATCAAAATATAAATTCATAAAGTACTTAAAAATTCAATTTCAAACACAAAGTAGCCAAATTCAAACACAAAGTAGACAAATTTAAATATTATTGAAAAATCAAATTTGATTCATCTTCTATATATATATATATTATTTAAATTTAAACAAAATATTACACATAAATAATTTAATTTTGTATGTAAGTAATATATAAAATATTTAATACATATATAAATAATACGTATAATATACAATATATATTTATATATAGAAATATATTTAAATAGATAAGAACATATATAATAAATATTATACATATGAATAAACGTTAATATATAAGTAATATATACTATTTATTTATATATTCATAATATATATGATATTTTGTAGATACAGTAGAAACTCGATAATTTAATACTCGATTATTTAATAAACTCTCTAAGATAATAGTTTTGGCCGGTCCCGACTCAGGGATAGGGTGCTAAATTAATAATTCGCTAAAATTATAAGATAATACATTTTTGATAATTTCTATAGGTTCCATATAAAATATAAATTAATAATTCCTTATATATTGTACATATTATAAGAATAATTTATGAAGGTTTCTTAAAAAATTACTCAATTGTATTTCTTTTTTGTTGGAATCAATTTCATCTTAAATCGCATCTCTAATTTTCCTTATCACCGTAAGAACTTCTAGTGTTGTATTCTCATATAGGCTCAGCAATAAATTATTCAATATGATGGCCGCTTTAATGTTCGCATATTTTGATTTTGTATTTATAGAAAAAATATACACTGATATATTCAACACAGGACGCATAATAAGATGAGAGATTGAAGGGTTATTTTAAATTGGACCCTTCATTTGATATGTACATGCATTGTACAATAATTAAGTGAAAGTTTGAAAGTTGTTTGTAAATTAAGTATTTCATTATAAATTAATAAAATATTAATTAATATATAAATTAATAATTATTAATTTGTTAATTAATTAATAACTCTTTTAATTAATAAATATTGATTGTCCCAACAGTATTAATTTATAGAGTTTCTACTGTACAAAAGTTTATTTATACAATAATATATAGTAACAAATATTATATATAAATTAATAATGTATATTATTTATATATGAATAATATATATTACATTCATTTATATTAAAACCTAATTTTTTTATATTGTATATATAAATGAGTATATATAATGGGGACAGGAGAGTCATTTTTTTGTCTTAAATTATTTATATTGTATATATAAATGTGTGGTTTTTAATTAGGGGTAGGGAAGTCATTTTTTGTCTTAATGGGGACAACATCTCTTTTCATGCTTAATGAATAAGTCATTTTATGCGTGCGAATAAGCCTATTGTAAGCCACAAGTCTGAGCGAATAAGATATTTTATCCATTAAGCTGATTAAGTCACGAATAAACAGCCCCGACTATTAGTGAGGGTGCACTTGCGGGATTTCAAAGACTTCCATTGTACTCCATTATGACCTACTTTGATTATATTTTTGTGAGTCGCAAGCGGGCATGGTATATGATGTGTTTTTTGTTCCCAAAGTTTTAGTTTCGTTTTATTTCATTTCATTTTATTTTGATCTTCTTGATAATGTGTTGTGTTTTTTGCCTTTTAAGTAATTAATAATACCTAATATTCACTCCTTTTCACTATAAATGATAGGTTTTATTTTATTTTTAATTATTAACTACTACATAAAATTTAATTTTCTACTTTTACCCTTGTTATATTGTATTGAGAAAATATACAATATATGGTCATAAAAAATCGGTTCAACTGCATCGTTTCGTTCGATCAGCTGCATACCCTTTTATTTTGCCCTCCGAATTCAGTTTCTATCTCAAAATCCACTTAGAAATCTTCAATCAATTAATAATTTCAGTTTAGCTTGTCTCGATCATCATTTCAATCGATCAATGGTTTCAGAATCTTCTTCAACTACAATGTGCTCATCAATGGTCTCAGAAATTGACTCCCTACTCTACATCGTCTTCATTAATACGGAGTATTTTAGCAGAACCTTTTCACAAATTTAATGCCTAATTGATGGTGTTCATCAATACGGACTATTTCACTGCATTGTTATCAATCGGCTTCAGAAATGGATTTTTAATTTGCATTATCTTCATCATCGGCATCAACTCGAGCCAGCAGCCTACCAAGTGCCAAGTAACCAATAAGTAATAACCTAGTTTGTGGAATTTTAGAACACTGATTTTAGGTGAATCTCTTCAAGAATCTTCTGTTAGGACTGCCACCACCACCACTCGGTCACATTAGTATGATATTGTCCGCTTTGGGCCAAGCCCGCACGGATTTGTTTTTGGGCTCCTTCCCAAAAGGCCTCATACTAATGGAGTGGTGGACTTTATTATATAGAAGACTTCTTTTCTTCTCTCTTCCGATGTGGGATGGGTTTGCCAACCCAACAATCCTCCCCTCAAACCAAGGACCACATCATTGTCCTCCCCTCGAACGATAATCCGTACATCTTGCATCGCCGTTATCATCATTGAACGGGACACGCCGCCTGATCACCACAATATCAGGAAGACTTTCGACACAAGGCACCAGCAAAGATGTTGCGAGGTCACACCGGGGGCTTCTCCACCATCGTAAAGGCACTCTCAGCTTAGGCTCCACCAATGGGCCCAGTCGAACCATCGGCTCTGATACCACTGTTAGGACCGCCACCACCACCACTCTGTCACATTAGTATGATATTGTCCGCTTTGGGCCAAGCCCGCACGGAATTGTTTTTGGGCTCCTTCCCAAAAAGCCTCATACTAATGGAGTGGTAGACTTTATTATATAGAAGACTTCTTTTCTTCTCTCTTCCGATGTGGGATGGGTTTGCCAACCCCAACATCTTCGAGATGAACCAATGTACATGAGAGCTATTGATACGATTGTGACATCTCCAAACGAAGAAAACGAAGTAAGAATTGACGTAAGTGACGATACCACGTTGCATGCACATGCACCTACGTACTTCGGTGAGAAAATAAATGCGGAAATGGGAACGATCTTAATAATCGGAACCGGGATAACTTAGACGTATCAAAACATGCATACGTATGCATGTTCATGCATACAAAATCGGTCATATTAGGGGGAGATTTAGGCCGATTGTGATGGGAGATCCATGAAGGATCTTTGTCCCCACTACTTTCAAGTTTGCTTTCATTTTCAAAGTCCACCATAATAAAATCAAAGATAGATATTTGGCTCACTCCACCCTTTGAAAAATCGGCCGAACAAGGATATTAGAAGATGCCAAGATGTTGCTTTCATTTTCTATCCTTATCAAAGTCTTACAAAAGGATACCACATGGGAAAGATGTTATCTCATCCTTTCAACTTACCCCACGGCTGAACATGCAAGGAAGAAGCCAAGCATGATGTTGTTTTCATTCTTTGTCAAAGTTGATAGATTAGTTTAATATTTGCTTGTTTTTTAGCTTGATCTTGTTTGATCTTGTTTGTAGTTGTAATGGCTATTTAAAAGCCTCATCCTCAACCTTTCAATGCATCCTTGAAGTGAAGAAAAACGAAATACACTTTGTATGTATTATTGTTGAATGATTTTCAGCACACCTTGATTATAATTCGACGCGTTTTCGAGTTGTAATTTAATCGATTCTCAATAGGTCTTGAGGAGAGATTACCTTATCAAACTATAGGTCTAGTTTGATAATTCACGTTCGTATTGTTCTTGATTAAAAGCCGAATTGCCCTACTTTCGGTTAATTCTTACGAGTGTTACACATATCGAGTGTTGTGAGGTAACAAAATATTTCCGCTGCATTTCCTTGCAAGTTTACGTACAATTTCATACGTAATTCGTATCATTAGTGGCATCGGAGCCCAGGGTTATTTCCTTGTCGAAATTCTCTTGGCAATTTTCTTGTTAAAAGCTATCTTATCATGGATTTTTCCGACGATTTCATGGAGAAACTCCGTGAGGCACTACACAACTTACAAGAACCACGTTTTCAAGCTAGAAGAGGAGGATATGACGCACATTCACCGTGTCATGTAGATGAATTTAAAGTAAATGAACTTCCGGAATTTGTCAGAGGTACCAATCCCGAAGTCTACTTGGAGTGGGAGAGGAAGATTGAACGTATGTTCGACTTCAAGAACCTTAACGATGAGAAATGTTGCAAATATGCGATTCTAAAGTTAGGGAAGGGCGCTTCCTTATGGTTCGAGGGTGTGAAAACACAACGAGCTCGTGCGGGAAAGGAGAAGATCCGTTCTTGGGATTCTTTGAAGAAAAAACTACGTAAAAGGTATGTCCCAACATCACATCGGTTAACTTTGTACCGAAAGATTGCCGAGTTCGTACAAGGGAAACTAAGTGTGGGAGAATACATTGAAGAATTTGAAGGCTTGGCATTAATGGGAGAACTCGAAGAAAATGAAGAACAAAGAATATCACGTTTCTTACGTGGCCTAAATTGAAACATTGCAAATACGGTGGAATTATACTCCTACGGAGATTTTGACACTTTATACGGACTATGCATAAAAATAGAAGCTCAAAACAAGTTGAAGTTTGCCAAACCCGAATTCCCATACAAATTCGGAAATACAAGTGCCGGCTCAAGTTCGACTACGAAACCTACCGTACCGTTTCAAGTCCCTACCCCGGCCACGAAGGTTCCTCACGTGTCCAAAGAAACGAGCTTGACTAAAGTACGTTGTTTTAAATGTCAAGGCTTTGGTCACTATCAAAATGCATGTCCAAATAAACGAGTGGTCACGTTAAGAGAAGCTCTTGCGGTCCGAGACGAACTTTTAGTCGAGGACGAGAAGGAAGGCCTTGGTGACGTATTTAACATGGAGGCCGAGGAAGAGAACGAGGAATGCAAGACTTATGACGCTCCGGAATATGATACTGCTTTAGTGCTTCGAGCACTACATACCAAAATCATTCCAAGTGATACGGAGCAAAGAGACCAAATCTTTCATTCCAAATGCAAAGTCGGAGAAAAGTGGTGTAGCTTGATAATAGACGGAGGGAGTTGCACGAATGTAGCTTCAAACGAAATGGTTACCAAACTCAGTCTAACTACTACGGCTCATCCGAGACCGTATGCTTTACATTGGCTCGATGATGGAAGTAAAGTGAAGGTGTCGAGACAAGTACGAGTCAACTTAACTATGGGATCATACGGAGACGATGTGTTATGTGACGTACTCCCGATGGACGCATGCCACGTACTTTTAGGACGACCATGGATGTTCGACCGAGATGTTTTACATCGAGGTCAGAGTAATGAATATGAATTACGATACAAAGGAAAGAAGATTGTACTCAAATCGATGTCCCCGCAAGCTATCCGTTCGATGAGTTCTAGTCGAGTGGAGAAACCGAAACTCACTATGCTTGCTATGTAATACCACCAGTATTACATGCTGTCTCACATTGGGCGCTCACGTCCATTTCTTCTATTTGATAAATAAATGTACTCCATTGCGATAAAACATATTTTGTATAATATGGTTGTACTGTATTGTTCGCATCTGTTATTCGTATATTGTGATGGTGTGATGATTGACGAACTTTCAATGACATATCTTAATGTCGTTAGGTAATTATCGGTGCGAATATGACGGTGGCCAATGTCTTGTTCCCCGAGAGATTTCTTGATGATATGGAGAGGGAGTCGTGTCATAAGAAATTAATGTGATAATAATTTAGTGAACAAAACTGGTCCTTACATACGTTATCCTCCGAGTCATTACGTACGCTATATCCGAGTCATTACATACGTTAAATATCGGCCCTTACGTACGTAACATCGGTCTTCGGTCTTCGGACAGGAATCTTCGTCGGGTAGTACGCATGCCGACCAACTTTCGGCGTGATTGCGACAGGCAAGTCAACGAAGTGTTACGTACGTTAACCTACTTTCGTTACGCACGTAACGATGTGTGTAAACTAGTTCAGTGGGTTTCCTTACGTACGTTAATACTTTTTCATAACGTACGTAAAGTCCCTTACGTACGTAAATCGTCAGGCATAACGTACGTAAGGACAATCTGAGTTTATAAAAGAACACTTTGCCTTTCATTTCTTCCGTCCCAAAAAAAATCATTCTTCTTTCATATACACTGCTCTCCACCATCCTTGAACCAATTTTAACCTTCTAATTCAAGTGTTATCATATTAGAGTGTGTTAATCAAGCTTCGGGGAAGGTCTTGAAGGTGTTATCCTCTCGTTCTTCTTCGTCCACCGTCGTTCTTCATCATCGTTTGTCAATAAAGGTAAGTTTATCCAATCTTGAACTCATTCCAGTGTTGTTTAGTAAGTTATAGTAAATTTCGGATGCCTTGGGTAGCTTAGAGCTCTCAGTAATAATCGGACCGGTATATAACTATCACAATTGTTAATCGATATCCATCAAAGCTAGAAATTGGAATGAATAATAGTAGAACTCGTAATCGGATGGGAGAACTCATAATCATATTGCTAATCACCAATTTCTCGGAATCATCTTTTGAAGGATTTCATGTATAGCCGTATTATCATGTTGAATAAAACCGTTAATAAATCCTTGATGAACTTACCAACAAATTTCTAGTCGAACAGATACCGAAACATGTTAAGATGATGGATTAATCGTTCTAGACTTACATATTAAGACAAACGATGAAATCTCGGTGGTTGTTAGTTATAATTAACGTAAGGATGTTGTGTTAGAACACTATTGTTCAACGAAAGGATAACTTATAAAGAATGTTGCCGAACCTAAGAATTTAATGGCACGCATTGTGGTTAAAAACAGAGAATTTTAATTTCAACATCATAAGCAACTAGGTTAGGGTTCTAACAGGCGGGGGGGGGGGGGGGAAACGTCGTTGATCATCATTATTACCATAAGATGTTAATCGACAAACATGTAATAGGTCGGACTTCCGAGTGTGATCGTTCAAGCCGTTGCCTTGTCAAGAAGTAACTCTCGTCGGATTTGAGGCAAGTGAATCTTGCTCAGACTTTACATCTTATAATTTCAAAACATAGTAAGTGTTACTATTTATGGAATGGTGCTCTTTCGATTATCTTGTCCGGAGTATTCATGTGTAGATACTACCGTGACCCTTGGTCGCGGCCTTGGGAGTTTTCTTGTAGAACCGTGTTGCGGGATAAAACCTGATTGGTACCCACGTCCGGAGTATTCTTGTATAGATACTTCCGTGACCCTTGGTTGCGACCTTGGGAGTTTATGTGCCGATAAAAGGGATAACATTGAATATTCGGTGATAACTTTGTTCCTTGAAATTATCAAATTTTATCTTTGAGTTTGGTTTGGATTTTCTGACCTAGGCTACTGGCACGACATGTCGTGCCAGGTAAATTTTTTGAATTTGTGTAGGACACCCCCGAAGGTTACGACCAGGCATGAACTGTGTTGGAAGAAGGCCTGTTAATTTCTTAAATCAATTTGAACATTCCACGTTGTGTAATAGCCGTATGAACGGACACTATTTTCTTTTGTACTTTGGATTGTACGAATACTTTCTTAATTACTTCTGCATACTACCAGTTGAATAAAATATTTTAGAAAATATTTTCAAAAACTTGCCTTGTGGGTCCCTCATGGGATCTACGACACTGTGGCGTCCCGGTTTATTTTGGGGGCGTTACAGAAAATGGTATCGGAGCCAAACACTCACGTGGAAAGTTTTATCAAAATATTTTGAAAACGATTTGCCTTCAAAAAATCCAACACTTCTGACGACCGTAACTCCTCGAGGGACGTCGAGGTAAAATACACGTAAATTCTTAAGAATCAAGTATGATGTTTGGATTCAGTAAGAACTCAGAGAATGTTTGTATTAAACTAGCCTGTTAGATCGAACGAACATCACCAATGGCACGTCGTGGAGCTAGAAGAAACATAAATGATGCACAGGGTTCCGCTATGAACCAGTAGGGAGACAGGAACACCGCTGAAACTAATCCAGCCGGAAATCAACCACCGCCTGTTAATCAGAACGAACAGGAGGCGAAAAACCAGAACAACAGGGGATTTGATCCAGCCTTCGTTCAGACTCTCGCCCAGGCCATTGCTATGGGAATCGCTCAGGTCAACCGGGCAGAACAAGTACCAGTTATTAACATAGAAGAGAACACCGGGAAGGACCGTTGGCTGGGAGAAATGCTGAAGGCCAGACCGCCATTATTCGACGGGTCAGGGGATAAGCATGTGGACGATTGGATCTCGGAGATGGAGACTGCCTTCGAGGTGATCTTCCCAGGGAACCGAAAAGTACCACTCGGGATCAACCAGCTCCGTGACACCGCATCCCGATGGTGGAGGACCTATAAGCCAGAGGACAGAATAGTCGGATGGCCCGAGTTTTCCAAACTATTGAGAGGCAATCATCCCCGATCGGATTCAACCGCACGAGCGCAGAGCTTCTTCAATGCAGGACCTCAGAATTTGCCAGTACCAGAAATCATTCGAGCGTACAGGACCGAACTAAGCTATGTCGCACAGATGGTTCCATCCGAAGACCAGCGAATTTGTCACCTTGCTCAATAGTTGCCGGAGGATGTTCAACGTTACGCGGCGGGGTTTCACTACACCACTTTGAGGGCATATGAGGACGTGGTCACAGCATACGCCGGTACGGTTGTCAGTTCAGATGCCGGGCATAACCAAAAGAAGCAGAAGACAGCAAATCAGTCTGGGAGCACCAGCACAGTGAACTCGGGAATTGGGTTCCCCTCCAAATTAGCAGCTTCGTCCCAACAGAGAGGAACATCTGACGGGTCTTCTCGCCGTAGCTGTTTCAATTGTGGCGTAGCAGGGCATACCATGAGTCAGTGTCGTAAAGTGTCGACAAAGTGTTTTTCATGCGGAAGGGGTGGGCACATGTCTCGCTACTACTCACGGATCAAATCTACACCAAATCCAGCTCCTCAGAGTCAGCAAGGCTCGGTACAGACATCCAGAGCATCCGCCATGTCCGACTATCGATCCCCACCTCACCAAGATCCTCTACACGGTGCCGGAAGAGGACGTGGTCATGGGGGAGGCACTGCACCCTCCTCGGGGACACTGCCGTCCTGCGTGTTCGAACTAAGGGCTACTGACGACCAGACTACACCTGCTGTCTCAGGTACACTCCTTATTAAATCTTAGCCTGTTCATGTACTGTTTGATACTGGAGCAACCCACTCATTTATATCCGTGTAATGTGTTAACCGTTTGCATCTCCCTTGGGTACCTTGTGAGTCCTTTACTGTTAAACTACCCGAGGGTAGCAGGGTGGGGGGTAACTTGGAAGTTCAAAACTGTCCGATTCGTATCAATAATGCAAAATTTGGACCCGATCTCATGGTCTTTCCACTCCAAAACGAAGATGTGATTTTGGGTATGGACTGGATGACGATGCACAAGACGGTATTGGATACCTATCACCTAACAATTTCCATTACGACCCATGACGGTGCCACTCACACAATCAGAGGCCGAGAACACTTCAGTACTAAAGGGTCCCTCAGTCTCCTTTCAGTAGTAGCATCTCATGATGATCGAGGAACGTATTATTGGTGTTATATTCTTCAGGAGGACACGTCACAACTTTCGGTTGCTAACATTCCTGCGGTGAACGAATTTCCGGACATATTCCCCGATGAACTATCTGGATTGCCACCACGAAGGGAGGTCGCTCTCAATTGAACTAGAGCCAGGAACGACGCCTATCTCCAAGGCACCATACAGGATGGCACCAGCCGAAATGAAGGAACTAAAGTTACAACTCGAAGAATTGCTAAGGAAGGGGCTCATTCGTCCAAGTACTTCGCCATGGGGTGCGCCAGTTCTTTTTGTGAAGAAAAAGGACAACTCTCTGCGCCTGTGTATCGATTACAGGGAACTAAATAAGGTCACTATTAAGAACCGTTATCCACTTCCGAGGATTGATGATTTACTGGACCAACTGCAAGGAGCGACTGTGTTTTCAAAGATCGACTTACGTTCGGGATATCACCAATTGAGAATTCGAGAGGAGGATATTCCTAAGACCGCATTTTGATCGAGATATAGACACTACGAGTACATGGTGGTGTCGTTTGGCTTGACTAATGCTCCAGCCGTTTTTATGGAATTGATGAACAGGGTTCTGACAGAGTTTCTCGATAAGTGTGTGGTGGTTTTTATTGACGACATTTTAATTTATTCCCGGAGCCGATGGAAGCATGAGGAACACTTGAGGCAGGTGTTGAGCATTTTAAGGCAACATCAACTGTATGCTAAACTTTCTAAATGCGAGTTCTGGATGCCATAGGTAACCTTTTTGGGACATGTGATTTCAGCAGAAGGCGTTAAAGTAGACCCCCAGAAGATCAAGACAGTTATGAGTTGGGAACCACCAAGAAACGTCAAAGAGGTGAGGAGTTTCCTGGGATTGGCAGGATATTATCGACGGTTTGTCGAGGCCTTCTCCTGTGTCGCTCAGCCATTAACAAATCTGCTTAGGAAGAACACCAAGTTTGTCTGGACAACAGATTGTCAGGAGAGTTTCGACAAGCTAAAAAGAAAGCTTACTACCGCCCCAGTATTGGTACTACCGCAGGGCACGGAGGGATTCGTAATATGCACCGATGCGTCTAAGCACGGGCTTGGATGTGTGTTCATGCAAAGCAGCGAGTTATCGCTTACGCCTCTCGACAACTTAAACCTTATGAGGTGAACTACCCGACACATGACTTGGAACTAGCTGCAGTGGTCCACGCTCTTAAGATTTGGAGACACTACCTGTATGGGGTTACGTGTAAGATCTTTACGGACCACAAGAGTTTAAAGTATATCTTCACACAGAAAGAGTTAAATATGAGACAGAGGCGTTGGCTGGAGTTACTCAAGGATTACGATGTAGAGATTCTATATCACCCTGGAAAGGCCAACGTCAGAGCGTGTGACGCTCCGAGCCTAAAACTGCGCAGGAGGTGACATTATCTGGTTTGACAGTACAGCTGGAATTGCAGCAAGATCTCAGGAGAAATGACATTGAAGTGTGGATACAACACCGCCAGGGACAATTGTGCTCGATTGATATTCGCTCATCTCTGCTGGACGAGATACGCCTAGCACAGATGGAGGATCCAGAACTTCGTGCGATCGGCACAAAGGCCGAAGGGGGAATTATTTCAGACTATAGGATCCAAGGGGGCTTAGTTAGATTCAGGAACAGGATTTGCATTCCACCTAATGACGAGCTTAAGCAAACTATACTCAAGGAAGCTCATTCTACTCCCTATTCGATACTTCCCGGGGCGAGCAAAATGTATAAAGATCTGCAAAAGATTTTCTGGTGGAAGAATATGAAGCAAGAGGTAGCAAGGTTTGTCGCTCGATGTATGATATGTCAACAGGTGAAGATTGAACACCATAGACCGGCCGGAATCATGCAGCCCTTACCCATTCCGGAATGGAAATGGGAGAGCATATCAATGGACTTTGTCACCAAGTTACCAGTGACGGCGGGGGGAAAAGACACGATATGGGTTATTGTAGACCGACTGACGAAGTCGGCCCATTTCATTCCAATTCAGGAGGCCATCGGAACAGAACAGCTAGCCACCATCTTTGTTCGGGAAATTGTGAGATTACATGGCGTTCCCTCGGGAATTATTTCGGATAGAGACACTAGATATGTGTCTCGCTTCTGGAAGGCTGTCCACCAGGCCATGGGTACTCAACTGCATTTTAGCACTGCCTATCACCCTCAAACGGATGGACAAACAGAACGCACCATACAGACCCTGAAAGATATGTTTAGAGCATGTGTACTCGATTGGGGCAAGGATTGGGCTAAATAGGGCTGGCAATTTCCGACACGATACGATAATCCGACACGAACACGCACGAAATTAATGGGTTAGTGTTTGGCCTTATCGTGTTCGTGTTCTTATCGTGTCGACACGATAAGGACACGCTAATTTCGTGTCGTGTTCGTGTCGGATTCGTGTCGTGTTCGTGTAACACGATAACTTTCGTGTTCGTGTCGTGTCGTGTCGTGTTCGTGTAATTCGATAATATTTATATATTTTTAACATTAATTTTATTATCATTTTAAATATTTTAAGTTTATTTTCTAATTTTTTTATTTGAATTTATCGATTCGTGTCATATCGTGTCGTTATCGTGTCGTGTCAACACGGAAAATATCGTGTCATATCGTGTTCGTGTCGTGTTCATGTCGTGTTCGTGTCGTGTTCGTGTTTCAACGTTTCGTGTCGTGTTCGTGTTCGTGTCGGGCATATACTTAACGGGTCGTGATCATGTTTGGCCTTATCGTGTCGTGTCGTTATCGTGTCGACCCGATAACGACCCGACACGCACGAATTGCCAGCCCTAGGGCTAAACACCTCTGCTTAGCGGAATTTTCGTACAACAACAGCTGGCATGCAAGCATAGGCATGGCCCCCTTCGAGGCCTTGTATGGTAGGAGGTGCAAGTCTCCCCTATGTTGGGACGATGCATCCGATGTCGTCGCCACTGAGTTGGATCTAATCCAGGAATCTATTAAGAAGATATCCATTGTTCGAAAACACATGTTGGCAGCACAGAGCCGCCAAAAGTCTTATGCTACGGACCGGCAGCAACCGTTGGAATTTATGGTTGGGGATCATGTTTGGGTTAAAGTATTGCCAATGCGGGGCATTCGACACTTCGGCCAGAAGGGCAAACTAAGCCCGAGATTTATTGGCCCATTCGAAATACTGGACCGATTCGGTAGACTCGCTTATCGGCTAGCATTGCCACCATCGTTAGACGGAGTGCATAATGTCTTCCACGTCTCCCAGCTGAGAAAGTACGTGTACGACCCAAGCCACAAGATCAACTTCGAGGAAGTAGAGATTTCCAATGATGCTACCTTTAGGGAAGTCGCGATTTTGGATAGACACGTAAAGATACTAAGGAACAAGGACATACCCCTTGTTAAAGTTCAGTGGTCGTACCACGGCACGAAAGAAGCGACTTGGGAGACCGAGGCGAGCATGAGAAAGAATCATCCCGAGTTATTTTCTTAGTTTCGGGACAAAAACTATTTTAAGGGGGGTGGTATGTAATACCACCAGTATTACATGCTGTCTCACATTGGGCGCTCACGTCCATTTCTTCTATTTGATAAATAAATGTACTCCATTGCGATAAAACATATTTTGTATAATATGGTTGTACTGTATTGTTCGCATCTGTTATTTGTGTATTGTGATGGTGTGATGATTGATGAACTTTCAATGACATACCTTGATGTCGTTAGGTAATTATCGGTGCGAATATGACGGTGGCCAACGTCTTGTTCCCCGGAAGATTTCCTGACAATATGGAGAGGGAGTCGTGTCATAAGAAATTAATGTGATAATAATTTAGTAAACAAAACTGGTCCTTACGTACGTTATCCTCCGAGTCATTACGTACGCTATATCCGAGTCATTACGTACGTTAAAGATCGGCCCTTACGTACGTAACATCGGTCTTCGGTCTTCGGACAGGAATCTTCGTCGGGTAGTACGCATGCCGACCAACTTTCAGCGTGATTGCGACAGGCAAGTCAACGAAGTGTTACGTACGTTAACCTACTTTCGTTACGCACGTAACGATGTGTGTAAACTAGTCCAGTGGGTTTCCTTACGTACGTTAATACTTTTTCATAACGTACGTAAAGTCCCTTACGTACGTAAATCGTCAGGCATAACATACGTAAGGGCAATCTGAGTTTATAAAAGAACACTTTGCCTTTCATTTCTTCCATCCCAAAAAAATCATTCTTCTTTCATATACACTGCTCTCCACCATCCTTGAACCAATTTTAACCTTCTAATTCAAGTGCTATCCTATTAGAGTGCGTTAATCAAGCTTCGGGGAAGGTCTTGAAGGTGTTATCCTCTCGTTCTTCTTCGTCCACTGTCGTTCTTCATCATCGTTTGTCAACAAAGGTAAGTTTATCCAATCTTGAACTCATTCCAGTGTTGTTTAGTAAGTTATAGTAAATTTCGGATGCCTTGGGTAGCTTAGAGCTCTCAGTAATAATCGGACCGGTATATAACTATCACAATTGTTAATCGATATCCATCAAAGCTAGAAATTGGAATGAATAATAGTAGAACTCGTAATCGGATGGGAGAACTCATAATCATATTGCTAATCACCAATTTCTCGGAATCATCTTTCGAAGGATTTCATGTATAGCCGTATTATCATGTTGAATAAAACCGTTAATAAATCCTTGATGAACTTACCAACAAATTTCTAGTCGAACAGATACCGAAACATGTTAAGATGATGGTTTAATCGTTCTAGACTTACATATTAAGACAAACGATGAAATCTCGGTGGTTGTTAGTTATAATTAACGTAAGGATGTTGTGTTAGAACACTATTGTTCAACGGAAGGATAACTTATAAAGAATGTTGCCGAACCTAAGAATTTAATGGCACACATTGTGGTTAAAAACAGAGAATTTCGATTTCGACATCATAAGCAACTAGGTTAGGGTTCTAACAGTGGGGGAAACGTCGTTGATCATCATTGTTACCATAAGATGTTAATCGACAAACATGTAATAGGTCGGACTTCCGAGTGTGATCGTTCAAGCCGTTGCCTTGTCAAGAAGTAACTCTCGTCGGATTTGAGGCAAGTGAATCTTGCTCAGACTTTACATCTTATAATTTCAAAATATAGTAAGTGTTACTATTTATGGAATGGTGCTCTTTCGATTATCTTGTCCGGAGTATTCCTGTGTAGATACTACCGTGACCCTTGGTCGCGGCCTTGGGAGTTTTCTTGTAGAACCGTGTTGCGGGATAAAACCTGAATGCTACCCACGTCCAGAGTATTCCTGTGTAGATACTTCCGTGACCTTTGGTTGCGACCTTGGGAGTTTATGTGCCGATAAAAGGGATAACATTGAATATTCGGTGATAACTTTGTTCCTTGAAATTATCAAATTTTATCTTTGAGTTTGGTTTGGATTTTATGACCTAGGCTACTGGCACGACATGTCGTGCCAGGTAAATTTGTTGAATTTGTGCAGGACACCCCCGAAGGTTACGGCCAGGCATGATCTGTGTTGGAAGAAGGCCTGCTAATTTCTTAAATCAATTTGAACATTCCACGTTGTGTAATAGCCGTATGAACGGACACTATTTTCTTTTGTACTTTGGATTGTACGAATATTTTCTTAATTACTTCCGCATACTACCAGTTGAATAAAATTTTAGAAAATATTTTCAAAAACTTGCCTTGTGGGTCCCTCATGGGATCTACGGCACTGTGGCGTCCCGGTTTATTTTGGGGGCGTTACATGCTAGCGAGAGAGAAATGGAACATTCCATTAATGACGGGGAGCGAGTATATTTGGTGATGTTTAAAGAGACACGGGACGAGAACATGGGAGTACAAAACGGAGGAGAGATAGATATGTTATTACACGAATTTGAGGATGTCTTTCCCGAAAAATTACCGTCGGGTTTACCACCTATTCGTGGTATCGAACACCAAATCGATCTTATACCGAGAGAACCACTTCCTAATAAAGCCGCTTATAGATGTAATCCCGAGGAGACGAAGGAGTTACAAAGACAAGTCGAAGAACTTTTGGACCGCGGGTATGTCCGGGAGAGTTTGAGTCCGTGTGCGGTTTCGATCTTACTTGTCCCTAAGAAAGATGGTTCCTGGCGGATGTGTGTGGATAGTCGGGCCGTGAACAATATCACAATCAAGTATCGGTTCCCTATCCCAAGACTTGATGATATGTTAGACGAACTACATGGTACGGTGATCTTTTAAAAAGTTGATTTACGAAGCGGATATCATCAAATTCTAATGCGAGAAGGTGACGAGTGGAAGGCGGCCTTCAAAACGAAAAATGGATTATATGAATGGACCGTTATGCCGTTCGGTCTTACAAACGCGACTAGTACCTTCATGAGGTTAATGAACGAAGTGCTTAAACCATTTCTGGGGAAGTTCGTGGTTGTATATCTGGATGACATCCTAATCTATAGTTAATCACTACAAGAACATTTCAGGCACTTAAGGCTAATCTTCGAAACTTTGAGGGACTGAAAACTATATGGAAAAAAAGAGAAGTGTTCATTCCTAGTCGAAAGTACAGTCTTTCTTGGCTATGTCGTTTCAAAGGACGGAGTGGCGGTTGATCAAACAAAAATCGAAGCAATTAAGTCTTGGCCGACCCCTACGACCATGACGGAAGTGAGGTCATTTCACGGACTTGCTTCTTTTTACCGGAGGTTTATTCGAGACTTTAGCACCATTTCAAGTCCGATAACGGAGTGTTTAAAAAAGGACCATTTGTATGGAACGGGGCTGCCCAAGGAGCATTCGAGAAGTTAAAAGCCAAATTATGCGAAGCACCGATCCTAACACTACCCGATTTTACTCAACCATTCGAAGTTGAATGTAATGCTAGTGGAGTTGGAATTGGAGCGGTTCTTATTCAAGGTAAACGACCTATCGCTTACTTTTTGGAGAAGTTGAACGGAGCTCGGTTGAATTATTGCACTTACGATAAAGAATTCTATGCTATCGTATGGACCCTTGATCATTGGAGTCATTACCTACGGACGAAACATTTTATTCTACACTCGGACCACGAATCATTGAAGTACATTAACGGACAACATAAACTGAGTCCGAGGCATGCCAAGTGGGTGGAATTCCTACAATCATTTCACTTTTCATCCAAGTACAAAGACGGTAAAAGCAATGTCGTTGCGGATGCATTATCTAGGAGGTATGCTTTACTTTCTACTTTGGAGGTTCAGTTACTTGGTTTCGAAATGTTGAAGGAGTGTTATGAAAATGATGCGGATTTTGGAGAAGTTTTTACTCGTTGCAAATCTGGTCCGTTCGGGGAGTTCATGTTACAAGATGATTTCCTATTTAAAGGAAATAGACTATGTGTTCCAAAGCAGGCGGTTCGGGAATTATTAGTTCGGGAGGCTCACGGAGGAGGCTTATCGGGTCATTTTGGCACGGCTAAAACATTGGAAGTACTAAAAGAACATTTCGTTTGGCCAAAAATGCTAAGAGACGTTTACAATGTTTTAAGTAAATGCGTAACATGTCACATCGCAAAAAGTTCGTTCAAACCGGGATCGTATATGCCTCTACCGGTTCCAGAAAGACCGTGGGAAGATGTATCAATGGATTTTATCGTCGCTTTACCCCGTACTCAACGAGGTAAAGATGTAATTATGGTGGTTGTAGATCGCTTCTCAAAAATGGCTCATTTTGTGGCTTGCCACAAAACCGACGACGCAAGCAACGTGGCCGATTTATACTTCCGAGAGGTGGTTCGTTTACATGGCGTTCCGAAGACTATTATTTCGGATCTAGATTCGAAATTCCTTAGCTATTTTTGGAATATTTTATGGAGGAAAGTGGGAACAAAGCTCTTATTTAGCACTTCACACCATTCTCAAATAGATGGTCAAACCGAAGTCACAAATCAAACGCTAGGAACGTTGTTGCGAGGACTTGTGAATAAAATGCAAAAGGATTGGGACATGAAACTTGCTCATGCGGAATTTGCCTATAACCGATCCCCTACACATGCTACGGCACATTCTCCCTTTGAAGTCGTTTACGGGTTAAATCCTTATATACCCTTAGACTTGATTCCGTTGCCAAAAGACGAGTTGGTACACAAGGAGGCGGAATCTAAACTTAAATCGATGATCAAGTTGCACGGACAAATACATGATCGAATCAAAGAGGTGAATGACGCATACAAAAGGAAATCCAACAATCACAGGAAACTGAGACTATTCGAAGTAGGCGACTTGATTTGGATACACTTAAGAAAAGAGAGATTTTCTAGCAAACGCAAGAACAAATTTATGCCGAGGGCCGAGGGACCTTACAAAATCGTGGGTAAAGTGAACGACAATGCGTATAAAGTAGAACTTCCGGGCGATTATGGGGTACACGCCACTTTTAACGTGGGCGATCTATCTTCTTACCTTGACGACGAGGGAATCACTGAATTGAGGTCAATTCCTTTCAAAGGGGGAGGAGATGATACGATTGTGACATCTCCAAACGAATAAAATGAAGTAAGAATTGACGTAAGTGACGATACCACGTTGCATGCACAAGCACCTGCGTACTTCGGTGAGAAAATAAATGCGAAAATGGGAACGATCTTAATAATCGGAACCGGGATAACTTAGACGTATTAAAACATGCATACGTATGCATGTTCGTGCATACAAAATCGGCCATATTAGGGGGAGATTTAGGCCGATTGTGATGGGAGATCCATGAAGGATCTTTGTCCCCACTACTTTCAAGTTTGCTTTCATTTTCAAAGTCCACCACAATAAAATCAAAGATAGAGATTTGGCTCACTCCACCCTTTAAAAAATCGGCCGAACAAGGATATTAGAAGATGCCAAGATGTTTCTTTCATTTTCTATCCTTATCAAAGTCTTACAAAAGGATACCACATGGAAAAGATGTTATCTCATCCTTTCAACTTACTCCACGACCGAACATGCAAGGAAGAAGCCAAGCATGATGTTGTTTTCATTCTTTGTCAAAGTTGATAGATTAGTTTAATATTTACTTGTTTTTTAGCTTGATCTTGTTTGATCTTGTTTGTAGTTGTAATGGCTATTTAAAAGCCTCATCCTCAACCTTTCAATGCATCCTTGAAGTGAAGAAAAACGAAATACACTTTGTATGTATTATTGTTGAATGATTTTCAGCACACCTTGATTATAATTCGACGCGTTTTCGAGTTGTAATTTAATCGATTCTCAATAGGTCTTGAGGAGAGATTACCTTATCAAACTATAGGTCTAGTTTGATAAATCACGTTCGTATTGTTCTTGATTAAAAGCTGAATTACCCTACTTTCGGTTAATTCTTACGAGTGTTACACATATCGAGTGTTGTGAGGTAACAAAATATTTCCGCTGCATTTCCTTGCGAGTTTACGTACAATTTCATACGTAATTCGTATCAGCTATGTAGCTAACAAAAGCATTTGTAAAGATCACAATTTTATATGACAATTTTAATTATGTCGTAATGAATATGTCACCTTAGCTGAATATTTCCCCTTATTTTAAATGATTAAAACCTTTATCGAGAGGGCTACTGATGATGAACTTACGAAGTCTGGTCAATAGTTGGTGAAAGGAAGATGTCCTTGGATGTTTGGACGGTAATAAATGTGTACTGTAATACCACGAGTATTACATGTTGTTTCACGTTGAGCGATCGTTTCTATTTCTATTATTTAATAAATAAATGTACTCCATCGCGATAAACGTATTTTTGAATGATATGTTCGTACTGTATTATCATGAATAAAGCTTGTCCGCACCTGTTATTCTTGTAATGTGATTGTGTGATGATTGATGATTTGTCGGTGACATACCTTGATGTCGTGGGCAATTATCGGTGCGAATATGACGGTGGCCAATGTCTTGTTCCCCGAGAAATTACTCGATGAGATTGAGAGGGAGTCGCGTTATAAGGAATTAATGTGATAATAACTTAGTGAACAAACTGAACCTTACGTACCTTATCCACTAAGTATTACGTACGCTAAGTGTGTGACATTACGTACGCTAAAGATTATACCTTACGTACGTAACGCGGTCTTCGGATAGGGAATCTTCGTCGGATGGTACGCATTGTCACACCAACTTTCGGCGCGATAGCGACAGGCAAGTCAACGGGTGATACATATGTTAGCCGACTTTCGTGACGTACGTAACGATGTGTGTGATTTAGTCCAGTTAGTTCTGAGTTTTCTTTACGTACGTTAAGCTTTCTATATAACGTACGTAACAGGGCTTACATAGGTAAAGCTTCAGGCCTAACGTACGTAAAGCCATTCTGAATTTATAAAAGGACACTCTCACTTTCATTTCCTCCAACCCAAAAATCACCCCTTGCTCTTGTATACTATCCTCCACCTTCCCTAAATCGATTTTAGCTTCCCTAATCAAGTGCTATCCTATTGGAGTGAGTTGATCAAGCTCCGAAGAAGGTTTTGAAGGTACCACCCTCTTGTTCTTCGTCGTCCTTCGTCGTTCTTCATCGTCTCTTGTCAATTAAGGTAAGTTTATCGAATCTTGAACTCATTTCAGTGTTGTTATACGAGTCATACTAAATTTTGGATGCCTTGGGTAGTTTAGAACTTTCAATAATGATCAGACCGGTGAAAAACTATCACAATTGTTAATCGATGCCTATCAAGCTAGTAATTGGAATGGATGATGGCAGTACTCGTAGTTGGATGGAAAAACTCATAATCGAATTTGTTAATCACCAACACCTTAGAATCATCTTGTTGAAGATTGCAATTATAATCCTATTACCGTATTGTAAAACCCGTTAATAATTCCCTGATGAACTAACTAACGATTATCAAATCAGATAGGTATTCACACATGTCAGGATTTCGGAGAATTAGTGCTTAATCTTTCTGTTCTAGAAATTCAAATTGAAGTTAGTGATGTAATTACGGTGGCCATTAGCCATAATCACAACGTAGGAATGTTGTATTAGAACATTGATCAACGAGATGATAAATTGTAAAATGGCGAACCGAGGAATTTAGTAATATGTATTGTGGTCAAAAACAGAGAATTTCGATCTCGAAGACATGAACAACCAGGCTTAGAATCCTAACGGGACAGGGGAAAATGTCGTTAATCATCATTGTTACCATAAGGTGTTAATCGACGAACATGTAATAGGTTGATCTTTCGGGTGTGTTCGTTCGAGCCGTTGTGTTATCAAGGGAGTAGCTCTCGTCAGATTTGAGGCAAGTGAATCTTGCTCGGACCTTACGTCTTGAAATTTCAGAATATTGCATGTGTTACTATATGTGGAATGGTGCTCGTCTTATTTATCTTGTCCAGCGTATTCCTGAGTAGATACTTCCATGACCCTTGGCTGCGGCCTTGGGAGTTTATATGTTGATCGGAACTGTGTTGCGGGATAAAACCTGAATGGTACCCACGTCCAGAGTATTCCTGTGTAGATACTTCCGTGACCCTTGGTTGCGACCTTGAGAGTTTATGTGCTGATCAAAGAAACGACGTTGAATATTCGGTGATAACTTTGTTCTCTGAATTTATCTGATTTTATCGACGAAATTGGTTCGATTTGTCTGACCTAGGTTGACTGACACGATACGTCGTGTCAGGCAAATTTGTTGAATATGTGCGCAGGACATTCCCGAAGGTTCCGGTCAGGCTTGAGTAGTGTTGGGGAGAAGGCCTGTTAATTTCTTAAACTAAATTTGTATAATCCACATTGAGTTATAACCGTATGAACGGACATTATTCCCTTTTGTATTTCGGTTTGTACGAATGCTTTCATTATAATATTTCCGCAAACTACTTGTTGAATAAATTGTTTTAAACCCCCATTTAAAACTCGCCTTGTAGGTCCCATACGGGATTCACGGCACTGTGGCGTCCTAGTTTATTTTGGGGGCATTACAGAAAATGGTATCAGAGACGAAAACTCACGTGGAAAGTTGTATCAAAATATTTTGAGAATGTGTTACCTTCAAAAGTCCAACACTCCTGGCGACCGTAACTCCTCGAGGAATGTCGAGGTAAAATACATGTAAACTCTTGAGAATCAGGTATAATGTTTTGAATTCAGTAAGAACTCAGGGAATATTTGTACTAAACTAACCTCCTAGATCGAACAATCATCACAAATGGCACGTCGTGGAGCTAGAAGGAATGTAAACGATGCATAGGGTTCCGCTATGAATCAGCAGGAAGACAGGAACACCGGTGAAACTAATCCAGCCGGAAATTAGCCACCGCCCGTTAATCAGAACGAACAGGAGGCGGAAAACCAGAACAACGGGGGATTGGATCCAACCTTCGTTCAGACCCTCGCCTAGGCCATTGCTATGGGGATCGCTCAGGTTAACCGGGCAGAACGGGTACCGGTCATTAACATAGAAGAGAACACCAGGAAGGACTGTTGGTTGGGAGAGATGCTGAAGGCCAGACCGCCATTATTCGACGAATCAGGGGATAAACACGTGGACGATTGGATCTTCGAGATGGAGACTGACTTCGAGGTGATCGGTTGCCCAGGGAACCGAAAAGTACCGCTCGGAATCAGCCAACTCCGCGACACCTCAGCCCGATGGTGGCGGACCTATAAGCCGGAGGACAGAGTAGTCGGATGGATCGAGTTTTCCAAACTATTGAGAGATGAGTACTGCCACCGGTCGGCTCAGACTGCTCGAGCGTGGAGTTTCTTCAGTGCAGGACCTCAGAACTTACCAGTACCAGAAATCATTCGAGCTTACAGGAGCGAACTAAGCTATGTCGCACAGATGGTTCCATCCGAAGATCAACGAATTTGCCACCTTGCTCAATGGTTGCCGGAAGATGTTCAACGTTACGTGGCTGGGTTTCACTGCACCACTCTGAGGGCATATGAGGATGTAGTCACAGCATACGCCGGTACGATTGTCAGTTCGGATACCGGGCATAACCAAAAGAAGCAGAAGACATTTAATCAGTCCGGGAGCACCAGCAGAATGAACTCGGGAATTGGGTTCTCCTCTAAATCAGCAGCTTCGTCCCAATAGAAAGGAGCATCTGACGGGCCCTCTCGCTGGAGCTGTTTCAATTGTGGCATAGCGGGGCATACCATGAGTCAGTGTCGTAAGGCGTCTACAAAGTGTTTTTCGTGCGGAAGGGGTGGGCACATGTCTCTCTACTGTTCATGGATCAAACCTACACCAAATTCAGCTCCTCAGAGTCAGCAAGGCTAGGTACAGACATCCAGAGCATCCGCCATGTCCGATTATCAATCCCCACCTTACCAAACTCCTCCATACGGTGCTGGAAGAGGACGTGGGCGCGGGGGAGGTACTGCACCCTCCTCGGGAACACTGACATCCCGCGTGTTCGAAATGAGAGCTACTGATGACCATACTGCACCTGCTGTCTCGGGTACACTTCTTATTAAATTCCAGCCTGTTCATGTACTGTTTGATACTGGAGCGACCCACTCATTTATATCCATGGAACGTGTTAACCGTTTGAATCTTCCTTGTGTACCTTGTGAATCTTTTACTGTTAAGCTACCCGAGGGTAGCAAGGTGGGGGGTAATTTAGAAGTTCGAAACTGCCCGATCCGCATCGATAATCAGGGCTGGACAACAAATATCATGGTTTTTCCACTCCAGAACGAAGACGTTATTTTGGGTATGGACTGGATGACAATGCACAAGACGGTATTAGACACCTATCACCTGACAGTTTCCATTACAACTCATGACGGTGCCACTCACATAATCAGAGGCCGAGAACACTTTAGTACTAAGGGGGCCCTCAGTCTCCTTACAGCAGGAGTATCTTGTGACGATCGGGGAACATATTATTGGTGTTATATTCTTCAGGAGGACACATCACAGCTTTCGGTTGCTAATATTCCCACAGTGAGCGAATTTCCGGACGTTTTTCCCGATGAATTACCAGGGTTGCCGCCACGACGAGAGGTCGATCTATCGATTGAACTAGAGCCAGGAACGACGCCTATTTCCAAGGCACCATACAGGATGGCACCAGCCGAGATGAAGGAATTAAAGTTACAACTCAAAGAATTGCTAATGAATGGGCTCATTCGTCCGAGCACTTCGCCATGGGGTGCGCCGATCCTTTTTGTAAAGAAAAAGGACAACTCCCTGTGTCTGTGTATCGATTACAGAGAACTAAATAAAGTCACTATTAAGAACTGTTACCCACTTCCAAGGATTGATGATTTACTGGATTAACTACACGGAGCGAATGTGTTTTTAAAGATCGATTTACGTCCTGGATATCACCAATTGAGAATTCGAGAGGAGGATATTCCCAAGACCGCATTTAGATCAAGATACGGACACTACGAGTACATGATGGTGTCGTTTGGCTTGACTAATGCCCCAGCCGTTTTTATGGAATTGATGAACAAGGTTCTCATAGAATTTCTCGATAAGTGTGTGGTAGTTTTTATTGACGACATTTTGATCTATTCCCGGAGCCGAAAGGAGCATGAGGAACACTTGAGGCAGGTGTTGAGTGTTTTGAGGCAACACCAACTTTATGCTAAACTTTCTAAATGCGAGTTCTGGATGCCGGGGGTGACCTTTTTGGGACATGTAATTTCAGCAGAAGGCGTTAAGGTAGACCCCCAGAAGATCGAGATAGTTATGAGTTGGGAACCACCAAGAAAAGTTAAGGAAGTGAGGAGTTTTCTGGGATGGCAGGATATTATCGATGGTTTGTCGAGGCTTTTTCTTGTATTGCTCGGCCGTTGACGAATCTACTAAGGAAAAGTACCAAGTTTGTCTCGACAACAGATTGTCAGGAGAGCTTTGACAAACTGAAGAGGAAGCTGACTACTGCTCCAGTACTGGTACTACCGCAGGGCACGGAAGGATTCGTAATATACACCGATGCATCTAAGCATGGACTTGGATGTGTATTCATGCAAAATGATAGAGTTATTGCATACGCCTCTTGACAACTTAAACCATATGAGGTGAACTATCCGACGCACAACTTGGAACTGGCTGCAGTGGTCCATGCCCTTAAGATTTGGAGACACTACCTTTATGGGGTTACCTGTAAGATTTTTACGGACCACAAGAGTTTAAAATATATTTTCACCCAGAGAGAGTTAAACATGAGGCAGAGACGTTGGCTGTAGCTAATCAAGGATTACGATCTGGAGATTTCATATCACCCTGGAAAGGCCAACGTCGTAGCAGATGCACTGAATCGGAAAGCTACACAGGAGATGACACTATCCGGTTTAATGGTACAGTCAGAATTGCAGCAAGATCTAAGGATAAATGGCATTGAAGTATGGATACAATACCGCCAGGGACAGTTGTGCTCAATTAACGTTCATTCATCCTTACTGGACGAGATATGCCTAGCACACATGGAAGACCCAAAACTTCATGCGATCGGCGCAAGGGCCGAAGGGGGGATTATTTCATGTTGTGCGGCGATTAATACGCCTCGATAGGCGATCGGCATCACGATCAGAAAAGCCAACCATAGAAGACATACTCTGGGCAAACACCCAGCGATCGGCACAATACGGCGACCGTCTTTTGGTGCCCAACGATCGTCTTTTGATATCTGGCGATCGTCTTTAATGAACGAACCAGAGGCGATCGTCTCGTGCCACGTGTGGATCCAACATCCGTCAAAGTCGTCGAAGACCGAATCTTGGACGGTGGCCCACGTGCGGATCTTCATAGGGCGCCGACAGATAGGACCTTTGACCCCAGCCTGTCACCTACCACACCTACCGATAAGGCCGCCGAAAGGTACAAAGTGGGTCCTCCCCGGACAGCTACCAGACGCGTCTTTGGCCTCCCATTAGCTCGCCTGGTAGCCACAGCGGCCCCAGACTTTAAGGGAACAGCCCCACGTGACGGGACGATCGGCCACCTTATTATAATATAGAAAACGGCGGTCGCCCGCGATCGCCTGAGGGGTCCCAACTACCTTGTCCCCTATAAATAGAGAACTCACTGCAGTGGCCAAAGACGACGCGAATTTACTGTGAATTCAGTGCAAAATACACACAAAAAGAGAATCAAAGACTCTTTTGGCAACCACTTATACATTCATAGTGATATTCATACACATTTATCATATATCCAAAGCAAAAACTCACAGATTTACCTATCTGGTTCTTCCGGCAATCTACGCGCTCTACAGCCTAGATAACTAGAAGTCTTTACACTTCTTGTAATAGATTCTAACATTAATATTTGTACTCGACAGTATATTTATTAATAACATCTCGCGAGAGCATTCAAGTCCGGGATTAACAACCCCGACAAATCTTGTGTTATCTATTTTCTCACGGAAGTGTTCTCGCATTTGTTTGTTACTCAATCATTCCAGTAATACTATCTCCGGATAATATTTTGGGTAACAACAATTGGCGCTAGAAGAAGGGGAATCTAAACCTTCATTTTTATTCCTACCGTCCCGAAGAACACTCACTGTTCTCCGGACATATACTTGAAGAAACACTCACCATTCTTCAATAGAAAAGCCTTCAGAAAAATGACATCTGCAACGACCTCCAAGAGAGCCACCCTAAGATATGCCGGAAACCTCATTCCGGCCCGGACCGAATCCCAGCCCACGGCGGAAGGCGACCATGACGACGCTAGGCTCTCACTCCCGCCCCCGAGGGACGGTTCTAGCCTCTCACTCAATCAGTTCCAGACCACGGAACAGATTGAGGAGGCTATAGCCATCCTCAGGGAGCGACAGAAGGCCAATGGCTCGCCCACCATCACTCCGTCCACCATCCGCCGGGCAAGCAAACGGAAGCTCAAGGGGATCTATGTTGAGAAATCGACAGAAAGCCCCAAGCCACAGGAGAAGGCTCTCGTAAGGCGGGACGATTCCGTCTTCAGCCGTCTGGGGAGCGATCCCTCAAGGCGCTCCTGGAAAATGGGGCAGGCGCCAGGAGATCGATCATTGGATCAAGCGAACCACTCAAGACTCAGATCGAGCTCGCCCCAGTCCAACCAACGATCAATCCCCCACAAACACCTCTATATGAGGAGAGATCGGATCCGGAAACCCACTTGAGCAAATTCTGGATCTACATGACCGGATGCGGAGCATCAGATGCGACGAAGTGTCGAATGTTCCCGTTAACTCTGGGCGACCTCGCCCACAGGTGGTACATCTCACTACCACCTCGCTCAATAAATAGCTTTGAGAAGCTGGCGAGCGACTTCACGTCGTACTTCGCCGCAAAAGTCGCTCGCCCTGAAGGCCCCCACCGCATGATGAAAATCAAGCAGGGGAAGGACGAGTCAGACGAAGATTACATCGACCGGGTAGATGAGATAGTCCTCACCGGCGAGCCCATCAGCGACGAGCTCGCTCTCAACTCAGTCATGAGCGAATTCCACGGACGCTCGCCCATGTTCAGGCACCTCACAAAGGATATCCCCCCGACCTACTCGGTCTTCCGCGGCAAAGCTGCCGGTTTCCTGGCCAGGCAGAGGATGCTCTCACTCCGCTTAGACGAGGGATCTGCCGGAGAAGGAAAGGTGCCATACCATGTCCAGAAGAAGGCGGTCGCCGAGCCCAGAAAGGCGGTCGCCAAGCCGCCTGGCGAGTTCAAAGCCTTCGAGGATGTAGAGGTCCACCTTCTCCACAACCTCAACTTATCTCCGACCCACATCTTCAACGCAATCAAGGGTTGCGAGTGGCTTTCCAAACCAAACCCAATAAGGGACCATGGTCATCTAGACCGTAGCAAATTATGTGCCTACCATAAGAGTCCCGGCCACAACACCAGCCAGTGCCGCGACCTCCTCAGACAACTCTGGCGACTGTTTGAGGAAGGCAAACTGGACAATTTGATCAGCAATCCAGAACCTAGGACGGAGAGAGCCGGAGGGCGCGAGCGCCAACCAAACGAAAGAACTCCTCCCAATTCGGTCGCCAGAATCGAGCATGAACCGGAGTATTCTGATGAGTCGATCCCTCCGATCAACCCAGGCGGTCGGATCAACATGCTTCAAGCAGGAGATGGAAACCTCGGGGGTCTTTCCCCGATTTCCACCATGTCAAACAGGAAGCGAAAGGCCGAGCTGAGGGCATTCGCCAGGGTCCATACCGTGGTACCTCCGGAGCCGACCATTTCTAAAGACGCACTCATCACCTTCTCCAACAAGGACAGGGAGGGAGTGCAGTGCCCCAAAGAGGATGCACTGGTGATCTCCGCCTGCATCCTTGGGAAGACGGTCGATCGCGTGCTGGTCGACAATGGGAGTTTCTGCAACATCATATTCAAATCCACCCTAGACCAACTCGGCAACTTAATCAAATTCATCAAGCCGTTCGACACCGTGCTCCAAGGGTTCGGCGACAACACAGTCCAAGCCTACGGGAGGATCAAGCTCTCCGTCGAGCTAATATGCTTTTATGATCCCAAGGTTAGGATTACTAGGAACCTAAGTTTTGTAATCATAGATAGGCCCAGCATCTATAATGGGTTCCTAGGTCGCCCCTTTTTAGAAACCTTTGAGGCCGTCGCCTCGTCTTTCTTTTACTGTATCAAATTCCCCACTGCCGATGGGACGGTCGGTACTGTAAAAGGAGATCATCTAATGGCAAAAAGATGTTTGAGTTACTCCTATGTCGTTACTGCTTTCAATACTTCCCATAATATGTGTAACATTGAAGCGATCGACGATCAACCCATGGAGATCGACGAGCCGAGCGCATCATACCAACCCGACTCAGGGGACGCCATCTCGGTTCGGATAATGGAAGACATCGAGCCAAGGATCGGTTTCGAGCCAAGTCTCGACATCGATCCAAGAATCGAGTCCGGAAATCGTTCCAAACGAGAGGCGACCGTCCCCGTCGAAGAGTTGGAGAGTATAACGATAGATCCGGATCATCCAGAACGGGAAGTACAGGTCGGCGCGAGCATCGACCGCGAATTAAAACGGGATCTGATCAATTTGCTACGTAAGAACATCGGAATCTTTGCCTGGTCGAATCAAGATATGATCGGCATAAGTTCTGAGAAAGCTTGCCACTATCTAAAGATCGACCCGGCAATGAAGCCTGTTCACCAAAAACGTAGGAAATTCGGTCCCGAAAAATACGCAGCGCTCGACGTAGAAGTCTAAAAATTACTCAACAACAAATTAATCGGGGTAGCTACGGACGAACCACACGCCAGGAGATCCACTAGGCGAACATGATTAAAATTACATTAAATTAAACAATAAGGGAAAATCATAGCCCCTACCATGATATCCGACACAATATTCCGATAAGGAATTTCAACGACAACGATGGGCCTACATGGCCAAAAAATAAAATAGAACAACATCCACGGGTATCTGCTCGGGTAATACATAATGACAATGACTGACAAACTGGAGAACACTCCAACTGACTGACCAACATGAACAACTCGGACTAGTATCGCTCGAATGCCTCGTCGCCATCATCATGCCCCTGTGTCTCAACTCTCTCCTCGCAAGCACCTAAAACATGAAAACATGTTCCATCCTACGGGGTCAGTCATCCAGATAATGAACATAAAATACATGTATAACATGATATGCATCCAAAGGAAGAATGAAACGATACAATGATGATAATAATATGAGATGCTCACAAACCAATGTAAGAACCGAGCATTCGTGAAACACTATGCCCACGGCATACTATTAATACCTGTTCGACAGGTTAGAACGTAAATGCCCAACGACGAATCATAATTATAGAGTACCACAATGAATTACACGACATGAACCAAACCAGAACTGAATTAATTATGAATCACAATACCCGAAAGCTCCAATGAAATTACCAAGACAATCACAATGGCGTGAAAGCCACTCAGCCGAAGCTGTCAAATATCACAATCACATGAAGCCAAAACAGCCCGTAGCTGTATCGATTAGGGCCGAAGCCACGGCACGAAGCTGTATCACAATTAGGGCCGAAGCCACGATACGAAGCCGTATCACAATTAGGGCCAAAGCCACGGTATGAAGCCGTATCACAATTAGGGCCGAAGCCACGACACGAAACCGTATCACAATTAGGGCCGAAGCCATGGCACGATGCCATATCACAATTTGGCCATCCAATGGCCGTGACCTACTGAATTGTAGGTGTTGGAAACCCAACCGTGAAGGTTCAAGCCCCAGACTTACCCATAATGAGCACTAGCCGAGACTAGCCTCCAAAATATAATTAATCACAAACGACAACGATCAGTAGATTACCGAATTCACGAGAATGATAGTGTGCTACCTTGAGTCGGCCAACACGATAATGATGACTCACGGATGGGCATCGTACTCGACAGTCCCAATTTAATACCTCGATTACCTTAGAATGGCCAATCGATAACAACGACACAATGGATGGGAACTATCATCGACAGCCCCAATTCAATACTTCAATTGCCTTAGAATGGCCAACCGATAACAATGATGCAGCGGATGATTCAATATCTCGATTGCCTTATAACGGTCAATCGATAACAATGATACAACGAATGATTGAGCACCTCGATTGCCTTAGAACGGCTAATCGATGACAATGATACAATGAATGATTGAGCACATTGATTGCCTTAGAACGGCTAATCGATGACAATGATACAATGAATGATTGAACTCATCGATTGCCTTAGAACGGCCAATCGATGACAAGGATACAATGAATGCCTCGATACCTTTAATCGGCTACCGACGACGAAGATGAGAATGAATACGACAATGCCTTCAATCGGCTAATACAACATGAATGACAGGACGCCAACATTAATAACAATGATTACAACAATGCCTTAGATCGACATCAATATTAACAACAACAACCGATACATCGATACTGCGAACCGGTGATCGATAATAACATTAAAAACAAATATCTCAATGCCTTACCGGCCATTAATGAATGATAATAAACATTTGGCATAATTGCCGAAGAGTATCGTATCGAACGATCCCCTAATATCAATGAACTTATGAAGAGACTAAGTCTCGAAATGATACAACATATCCATACACATATATGATAACATTAATCTCATTGACTAGTACAAGTATAAAACTTGCCTCAACCGAAGGCGATGAAATCCTTCCACAAACAACGAATGGCGTCCTCCGATAAATACAAGCGCTCGAACAACCTTGAATGAAATACAATTCATTCAATAACACAATATCGAATGAAAACAACACAACGATCAAAGGAAACTCGTTGAGACATTTAATCGAACACTAAATGTTCAAAGTTTCTCAAGAACCTAAGAATCATCAATCGGGTCAAACGAATCGAAGATATGGATGTACAATCCATAGAACACGATTAATAATGTTTACTAACATCAACCGATTCGTCAAATTCGGATGGACAATGAAAATCAAGAAGAAATCTCGAAAAATCAAATTTTAGGAGATTTCATGAAATTACCTCAATCCGACGAAGAACAATGATTAAATGTTGATATGATCACCTAGAACCTCCTCAAAACATGATTGGATGGAGTTGAATCGATCATAATCACAAACCCTAGTCGGATCGCCCGACTACCGCGAGAAGAAGGAGAGAAAGTGAGAAATGAGGTGAAAACCCGTCTGATCCCCCTTATATACTCCAGTGACGCAAGACCAAAACGCACGATCAAATGTCCGTGTGTTTGGTCGTGCGCCAGGCCACTGCCCGGCCACTGATCTCACGCACGAGCAACACGCACTAGCACCTGCTTGTGTGTCTTGCTCGTGTGTCCCTTGTTGTGCGGCAATTTATACGCCTCAATGACGATCGGCATAATGGTCAGGAGCCTGCTGAAGAAGACAGATGCTGGGCAAGCACCTAGTGATCGGCGTCCAAGGCGATCGTCTCTAGGCATCTGGCGATCGCCGATGATATCTGACTGTAGACGATCGTCCCATACTGCATGTGAATCCGACACCCGTCAGAGTCTTCGAAGACCGAATCTCGGACGTAGACCGACGTGCAGATCCACAAAAGGCGCCGCAAGATAAGGCCTTTGACCCCAGCCTGTCACCAACCTCACACCTACCGACAAGCCCGCCGAAAGGTACAAGGTGGGTCCTCCCCAGACAGCGACTCAGGACGCGGGCAAGTTTCCCATTGGCTCGCACAGCTGGCTGCCAGCAGCAGCCTCGGACTTTAAGGGAACAGCCCCACGTGACGGGACGATCGCCCACCTTATTCTAATATAGAAAACGGCGGTCACCCGCGATCGCTGGATAGGACCCAACAACCTTATCTCCTATAAATAGGAGGCTTACAACAGTGGCCAAGAAAAGTGAAAAAACGGACAGAGAGAACAAGAGACTCATCTGACGAATACTCACACATTCACAGTGATATTCATACACACTTACAGAACATCAAAAGCAAGAACTCACAGAGCTTCATATCTGGTTCTTCAGGCAATCTTCACGCTCTATAGCTAAGATAACTAGAAGTCTTTACACTCATTGTAATAGATTCTAACATTAATATATGTACTCCAAAGTATTTATATTAATAACATCTCGCGAGAGCATTCAAGCCCGGGACAAACAACCCCAGCAAATCTTGTGTTATTTACTTTCTCACGGAAGTGTTCTCGCATTTGTTTGTTACTCTACCATTCCAGCAATATCATCTCCGGATAATATTTTGGGTAACAACAATTGGCGCTAGAAGGAGAGCATCTTAACCTTCATTTTTATTACGACCGTCTCGAAGAACATTCACTGTTCTCCGGGGCATATACTTGAAGAAACACTCACTGTTCTTCAAAGAAAAACCTTCAGAGACATGACATCTGCCAAGACCTCCAAAAGATCCACCCTGCGATCTGCCGGACATCTCATTCCGGCCCAGACCGAATCCCAGCCTACGGCGGAAGGTGACCGCAGCGACGCTAGACTCTCACTCCCGCCCCCGAGGGACGGTCCCAGCCTCTCACTCGATCAGTTACAGACTGCGGAACAGATTGAGGAGGCTATAGCTATCCTCAGGGAGCGACGGAGGGCATGCGACTCGCCCACCATTACTCCGTCAGCCATCCGCCGAGCAGGCAAGCGGAAGCTTAAGGGGATATATGTTGAGAAATCGACAGAAAGCCCTGAGCCGTAGGCAAAGGCTCTCATAAGGCGGAACGACTCCATCTTCAGCCGCCTAGGGAGTGATCCCTCGTGGCGACCCGGGCGTTCAGGACCCAGCCGGGAGGCATCGGAGTCCGAATCCATCACCAGGAGTTCGGCATATCCGACTCCCAGAAGACAAGCCGGCCAACGGGCCCCCGCTCGCCCAAGGACTAAACCCGGTTGTGGAGAACTCATCATCCACCATGGGGCCAGGGGATCAGTACATGATCGCCTTGGCTCACACTCCGGGAGTCAATCAACGAGCAGTCAGGCTACGGCAATGGCCGCCATGCAGCGCCAGCTCGACGAAATGAAGGCGCTCCTAGAAACTGGGGCAGGCGCCAGGAGATCGACCGCTGGACCGAGTGAGCCAGTCGCGGTCCAAATCGAGCTCGCCCCAGTTCAACCGAAGATCGCTCCCCCTCAAACACCTCTATATGAGGGGAGATCGGATCCTGAGACCCATTTGAGCAAATTCCGGATTTACATGACCGGATGTGGAGCATCGGACGCGACAAAGTGCCGAATGTTCCCATTGACATTGGGTGATCTCGCCCATAGGTGGTACATCTCACTGCCACCTCGCTCGATCAATTGTTTTGAGAAGCTGGCGAATGACTTCACGTCGTATTTCGCCGCCAAAGTTGCTCGGCCAGAAGGCCCCCACCGCATGATGAAAATCAGGCAGGGGAAGAACGAGCCCGACGAAGATTACATCGACCGGGTGGACGAAATAGTCCTCACCGGCGAGCCCATTAGCGACGAGCTCGCTCTCTACTCAGTCCTAGGGGGATTCTACGGCCACTCGCCCAAGTTCAGGCACCTTACAAAGGACATCCCCCTGACCTACGCGATCTTCCGCGTCAGGGCCGCTGATTTCCTGGCCAGGCAGAGGATGCTCACCCTCCGCTTAGGTGAGGGATCTGCCAGAGAAGGGAAGGCGCCATCCCACATCCAAAAGAAGGCGGTCGCCAAGCCCTGAAAGGCGGTCGCAAAGCCGCCTGGTGAATTCAAAGCCTTCGAGGATGTGGAGGTTCACCTCCTCCATAACCTCAATCTATCTCCGGCCCACATCTTTAGCGCCATCAAGGGGTGCGAGTGGCTCAACAAACCAAATCCGATAAGGGACAACGGTCATCTAGACCGCAACAAATTTTGTGCCTATCACAAAAGTCCCGGCCACAACACCAGCCAGTGCCGCGACCTCCTCAGACAACTCTGGCGACTGTTTGAGGAAGGAAAATTGGATAACTTGGTTACCAAGCCAGAGCCTCGAGCAGAGAGGACCGGAGGACGCAAACGCCGATAGAACGGCGGAATCTCTCCCAATCCGGTTTTTAGAATCGAGCAAAATGAGCTGGAGTACTCTGATGAATCGATCCCTCCGATCAACCCTGGCGGCCGGATCAATATACTTCAGGCGGGAGGTGGAAACCTCGGAGGCCTTTCCCCGGTTTCCACTCTGTCGAACAGAAAGAGGAAGGCCGAGTTAAGGGCGTTCGCCAGGGTCCATGTCGTGGTACCCCCAGAGCCGACCATCTCCAAAGCCGCGCTCATCACTTTCTCTAACAAGGATAGGGAGGGAGTGCATTGCCCCAAAGAGGACGCGCTGGTAATCTCTGCGTGTATCCTTGGGAAAATGGTCGATCGCATGCTGGTTGACAATGGGAGCTTTTGCAATATCATATTCAAATCTGCTCTTGATCGTCTCGGCAACCTGACCAAGTTTATCAAGCCATTTGACACCGTGCTCCAAGGATTCGGCGACAGCACAGTCCAAGCCTACGGGAGGATCAAGCTCTCTGTCGAGCTAATATATCATTACGATCCCAAGGTTAGGACTACTAGAAACCTAAACTTTGTAATCATAGATACGCCCAGCATCTATAATGGGTTCCTAGGTCGTCTATTTCTAGAAACCTTCGAGGCGGTCGCCTCTTCTTTCTTTTACTGTATCAAATTCCCCACTGCCGATGGGATGGTTGGTACTGTAAAAGGAGACCAACTAATGGCTAAGAAATGTTTGAATTACTCCTGTGTCGTAACTTCTTTCAATACTTCCCATGCTTTGTGTAACATTGAAACGATCGACAATCAACCCATGGAGATCGACGAGCCAAGCACATCGTACCAACCCGGCTCAGAGGACGCCATCTCACATCAATTAACGGACGACATCGAGCCAAGGATCGGTTTCGAGCCAAGTCTCGACATCGATCCAAGGATCGAGTTCCCCGTTGAAGAGTTGGAAAGTATAACGATAGATCCGGCTCGCCCGGAGCGAGAAGTACAGGTCAGCACAAGCGTCGACCTCGAATTAAAGGAGGATCTGATCAATTTACTACGTAAGAACATCGGAGTCTTTGCCTGGTCGCATCAAGATATGGTTGGCATAAGTCCTGAACACGCTTGCCACTATCTAAAGATCGACCCGGCAAGGAAGCCTGTTCACCAGAAACATAGGAAATTCGGTCCTGAGAAGTACACAATGCTCGACATAGAAGTCAAAAAGCTACTCGATAACAAACTAATCGGAGTAGCTACAGACGAGCCACAATGGGTAGCCAACGCGGTGCTCGTCAAAAAGCTGAACAGCTCCTGGAGGTTATGCATCGACTTCACCGACCTCAACACGACATGCCCAAAAGACCACTTTCCGATGCCTCATATTGATCACTTAGTCGATAGCACAGGAGGCTATGAAATGATGTCATTCATGGATGACTTCGCCGGATACTATCAAATCCCAATGGCGGAGAAAGACATAAAACACACATCGTTCCACACGGAAAAAGACATATACTTTTGGGTCCGAATGCCGTTCGGGTTGAAGAATACAGGGGCGACCTATCAGCGACTAGTCAACGGGATGTTCGCCAATCAGATCGGCAAGACCATGGAGGTCTACATTGATGACATCGTGGTCAAAAGCCTCAAGAAGGAAGATCACCTCAATGACCTTGCCGAGACATTCGCCATTCTCGAAAAGTTCAATATGAAGCTAAACCCCAAGAAATGCAACTTCGGGGTAAGCTCTGGGAAGTTCCTGGGGCACATCGTGAGCCAAAGAGGGATCGAGGCAAACCCCACCAAGATCCAGGCGATCCTCGACATGCAGGAACTACGGAATATCAAGCAAGTGCAACGCCTCACGGGTTGTCTTGCTGCCCTCAACCGCTTCATATCTCGACTCGGAGACAAAAGCAAGTCATTCTTCGCGACCATAAAGAACAAGAAGTTCGCATGGACAAAGAAGAGTCAAATAGCGTTCGCCAAAATCAAGGAATATCTTTCTAACCCCCAGATCTTGGCAAAGCCGATCCCCGGGGAAAAGCTATTCCTTTACCTGGCGGCCTCGGAGGTCGCGCTGAGTGCTGTTTTAGTGCGAGCAGAGGGGCAAGCCCACTTGCCGATCTATTTCGTTAGCCAAGCACTCCATGACGCGGAAACGCAATACACGCCTCTGGAGAAGATCGCCTACGCTCTAGTTATGAGTGTTCGCAAGCTAAGGGCCTACTTCTTCGAACATCAAGTGGAGGTCCTAACGACTCTCCCCTTAAGGCAAGTCCTGCACCGGCCAGACACTAACGAGAGACTCCTCAAATGGTCACTGGAGGTCGCCCAATACGGTATCACGTACGCTCCTCGCACGGTAATCAAAGGCCAAGCTCTGGCGGACTTCGTGGTGGAATTTACATTCCCACCCAGTCCAACCCAGATTGGCCGCCCCGCTTGGAAATTGTACGTGGATGGCTCGACAACCAACTCGCGAGCAGGGGTAGGGATTGTCCTCATCAGCCCCGATGGCCAAAGTTTCACAAATGCTGTACGTTTTGGGTTTCGGGCGACCAACAATGAAGTCGAGTACGAAGCTTTGGTAGGCGGTTTCGATCTAGCCCTCGCCCTAGATGTTCACCGTCTCCATATTTTCATGGACTCCCTCTTGGTCGTGAACCAAGTCAAGGGAGAATATGAGGCGCGCGGTGAGCAGATGGTCAAATACCAAGAATTGGTCGCCGAAATGTGCACGAATTTTGAGGAAGTGCTAATCGAACAAGTCCCGAGAGAGCACAATTCCCAGGCCGACGCCCTATCCAAACTGGCATCATCAGATGGGGCGGCCGATTTCTCTAACATCCAAATCAAAAAATCAACAAAGACGGCGATCGACAGAAACCTGGTTACCACAGTTGCCATTGCCGAGGAGAACTGGATGACTCCATTCATTAATTACTTAAAGGACGGAACGGTCCCTGATGACCGTATCAAAGCTCGCCAACTTCAGCTCCGTGCGACCAGATACACCCTTTTGGACGACCGGCTTTACAAGCGAGCTTTCAGCCTTTTCCTCCTCAAGTGCATTACACCAGAGGAAGGCCAGCTCGTTTTAGCCGAGATCCATGACGGGATCTGTTGAAACCATGCTGGCGGGCGAGCTCTCATCCACAAGACAACCAGGCAAGGTTTTTTCTGGCCTTCGCTTCAGAAAGATGCGATCGCCTATGCCAGATCGTGCCATAGGTGTCAAGTGATGGGCCCAAACATCAAATTCTCCCCCGAGCAGCTCACTTCTATGTACAGCCCATGGCCGTTCGCCCAATGGGGCATCGACCTCATCGGTCCCTTGCCAACGGCGCCAGGAGGATGTGAATTTGCCATTGTAGGGGTCAATTACTTCACAAAATGGGCTGAGGCCGAGCCACTCAACAAGATCGGCCAAGAGCAAGTAATCAAGTTCCTTTGGAAGAACATCATATGCCGGTTCGGTTTACCCCAGGCTATCATCTACAACAACGGAAAGCAGTTCGACGGTTTAGAAGTCATGCAATTCTGCGAGAAGTGGGGAATCAAAAAGTTGTTCTCGGCCCCCTACCACCCTCAGACGAACGGGCAGGTAGAGGCTGTAAACAAGATCCTCAAACATACAATCAAAGCACGACTTGAATCCAGACAAGGATGATGGGCGAGCGAGCTTCCAGATGTTTTGTGGTCATATAGAACGACGACCCAAAACCTGACCGGCCTAACCCCATTCGCCCTCGCCTTCGGAACAGAAGCAGTGATCCCTTCGGAGATCGCCGTCCTCAGCCACCAAACTGAACAAGAGATGACGACGGACAACGATGTGCCCTACGAATCGACTTGGACATGCTCGAAGAACGGCGACTGACCTCGGAAATGAAGAACACAATCCACAAAAAGAGATCCGAGAAGTTCTTCAATTCGAAGGTCAAGGAAAGACGGTTCCAAGTGGGCGACCTAGTCCTCAAAAAAGTCCAGACTCACACAGGAGTCTTTGGCCCGAATTGGGAAGGCCCCTTCAGAATATCTAAATGGCTAACTAGGGGAGCCTACGAACTTGAACACCCTGACGGCACTCCGGACCAATATCCCTAGAACGCCGTGCATTTGAAGAAATACTTCCAGTGAAAACTCTGTATTCAGTTTTAGTTACCCAATGTACAAAGAATATAATGAGATTTTCCTGTCCCATCTATATGATTCGCATCGACGAAAACAAACAACTAAAGAGAGGACAACTCACTCGCCCTACAAGAGGTCATCGTCTAACCTGACAGACCTATGCAAGCGATCGCCCCTCCAAGCACAACGTATACCGTCGAGGGTCGTCATTCAACATGGCGATCCGAGGTAGAAAAAGTGCAGCCATGGTCCTGGAGGTCGATGGAACCGACAACTTCGTCCATGCAAGGTTCTTTTGGGCTGCGATCGCTCACTCTTCGTTTAAATACGAGGCGAGCGTAGCCGAAGGACCCTCCAATTAAATCCGTGGACACGCTCGCGCGCCCTCAAAAGTACATCATCTAACATGATGTACCCGGACAAGGCGACGCGTCCCTACCCCGTCACAACGTACACCGTCTGTAATACCCGGTTGTGAATTCATTTATTACCATTCAGTAACTTCCACTCAGAATTTTTTTCACTCAGTAATAATCATTCATCATTCATATTCAGTCAACTATGTTCACCATTCGGCGTATTTTGGGATCATCACTGTTTGAGATCGAGCCGAAATTGTTATCGTCATCATCATCACGTTTTTATTTACAGTTTGAGAGGTAGCGCACGCTACACATTGTAGTTAGCGCGCGCTAATAAGGTGCATGTAACGCACGCAATGATTCAGTATTAGCGCACGCTAGCGCAAGTGAGGCAGACAGTCCAGAAGGTACTGGGCTGATTTGGGAAATTCGTAGCGCACGCTACGAGTGGTAAGTAGCGTACGCTAATTGTGTTGGCAACGCACGCTAAGTCACTTTAGTAGCGCACGCTAACGCGTGCAAGACAGAGGACGATGGGTTACGGATTTGATCGTTGGGTATCGGACATCGATTAGCGCACGCTATCAATCTGGAATAGCGCACGCTATGGGTAAGGTGTTAGCGCACGCTACCAAGTCGTAGCGCATGCTAAAGAGGCATTTCAGACTCACCGGATCGCCAAGAAACCGCTAGCGCACGCTAAATATCAAGTCATAGCGTGCGCTAAGCCGACAATATAAATAGACGATTCGTCCAACCTTTGTCATTTCTTCATTTCTCAATCATTTCGGACGAGCTCGGGCGATTCGGAAAGGTCTTTTCGAGCTGCAATCATCTAGCATCATCTTCAAGCTCCTAAGTTGGATTAATCATCATCTAAATCAGTTTCATCACTCCAAATCAAGGTAATGATTCTTGGATCTAGAATTTCGGATCTTGGGTGTTTTGCTTCCGATCTCTTCGTGTTAAATCGATATTATGTTGGAATATGTTAGATATGGATTATCTATCTTGGATACATGTATTTCTACGGATTCATTGGTGTAATTTTCGGGATTTGTGAATAATTGAGGAATTGTTCAAGAACCCTTACGGGTTGACTTTGGAATTTTGGGGGTTTTCGACAAAATGTTGTTGAAATATCGTTCTAAGTATTCCTATTGGATTATTGATAGTATTCTTGAGTTTTTGTGGTTTTGAATCATTCATTTGGAGTTGGTTTCGGATGTAAATGAGTTTTGGTTGTAAACAATTGGAGATTGTTTACAACGCGTTTGTTTAAATGCCCCAATGAGTTTCGGGTATTGTTGAATCGATTTTTGAGTTGGTTGTGATCATGATTGATTCATGTATTAAGAGAATTGTTGGTTTTTGTGTTGTTTAAGGTTGTTCGAGCGACCGGTAATTTCGCTAAGGACGTCGATCGTGGAAGTACCTTCTCGCTTTCGGTATTGAGGCAAGTTTTATACTTGTACTGGTCAATGAGCTAATGTCATCATGTATGTGTATGAATGTGTTGTATCATTCCGAGACTTAGTCTCTTCATGAATTCATTGATATCAAGAGATCGTTCGATACGATACCTTTCGGCAATTTTGCCAAATGTTATTGTTGTTCGTTAACGGCCGATTCAAGGCATTGTGATACTCATTATTAATGTCATTGTCGATAGCCGGTTCGCGGTATCGATGTATCGATTGTTGTTAATATAGATGTCAATTTAAGATATCGTTGAGATCATTGTTATTCCTGTTCGGATTGTCATTAAAACTGTACAGGCCGATTTAAGGCATTGGCTTACTCATTTCTCATCTTCGTCGTCGGTAACCGATTAAAGGTGCCGAGGCATCCTTCATATCATTGTTATCGAATTGCCGTTCTCAGGTAAATCGAAATGTTCAATCATTCACTAAATCATTGTTATCGATTGACCTTTCTAAGGCAATCGAGGTATTCACTCATTCATCGTATCATTGTCATCGATTGGCCGTTCTCAGGCAAATCGAAGTGTTCAATCATCTATGGTATCATTGTTGTCGATTGACCGTTTTAGGCAATCGAGGTATTAAATCATCCGCTGCATCATTGTTGTCGGTTGGCCGTTCTAAGGCAATCGAGGTGTTAATTTGGGACTGTCAAGGACGGTGTCTATCCGTGTGTTACTATCATCGTGTTGGCCGACTCAAGGCAGCACACTATCATTCATTGTGATACGGCTTCGTGCCGTGGCTTCGGCCCTAATTGTGATACGGCTGGATGCCGTGGCTTCGCCCTAATTGTGATACTACCGATGCCGTGGCTTCGCCCTAATTGTGATATACGGTGGATGCCGTGGCCGCCCTCATTGTGATACGGCTTCGTGCCGTGGCTTCGGCCCTCATTGTTACAGCTTCGGGCTGTTTTGACTTCAGGTGTTTGTGATATTTGTTAATTTCCGCTGAACGGCTTTCAAGCCTTTATTATGGTTCTGGTAATTTTATCGGAGCCTTCGGGCATTGTGATTCATAATTAATTCAGTTCTGGTTTGGTTCATGTCGTTTAATTCATTGTGGTATTCTGTGATTATAATTCGCCGTTGGGCATTTATGTTCTAACCTGTCGAATAGGTATTAATAGTATGCCGTGGGCATAGTATTTCACGAATGCTCGATTCTTACCTTGGTTTGTGAGCATCTCGTATTATTATCATCATTGTACCGTTTCATTCTGCCTTTGGATGCATATCATGTTATACATGTATTTGATGTTCATTATCTGGATGACTGACTCCGTGGGGGCGGAACATGTTTTCATGTTTTAGGTGCTTGCGAGGAGAGAGTTGAGACACAGAGGCATGACGTTGGCAACGAGGCATTCGAGCGATACTAGTCCGAGTTGTTCATTGTTGGTCAGTCAGTTGGAGTGTACTCCGGCATCGTCAGTTGTTGTCATGTTGTATTACCCGAACAGATGTTCGTGGAGGTTGTTGTATTTCATTTTGGCCATGTATGCCACTTTTGTCGTTAAAATTCCTTATCGGAATATAGTGTCGGATATCATGGTAGGGACTATGATTTTCCCTTGTTGTGTTAATTAATCTATTTTTAGTCATGTTCGCCTGGTGGATCTCCTGGCGTGGGGTCCACGGCACTGTAATAACCCAATAGGATTTGGGGGTGTTACAGAAATGGTATCAGAGCTTTGGGTTGTGAAATACCCTGAGATGTGAGTTATGTGGTCCTACCGACGCGGTAGTAGTGGGATTGTCAGGTTATGACAATCTAGTCAGTCAGGTTTTGTGAGTCGTAATATTAGTACGACTGCACGAGTCATTCATTCATCGAGTCGTCGTCAGTGAAGACTAGTATCGCGAGACCTCGAAGCTTCGTATGACCTGTGTAAGGACTCGATTCTCTTTATGTTCATACATTCATCATGTCATTAATTGTTCGTGCCTTGTTGAAACCTATATGTGATATTAGTGCTATGATTGATTCATGACTAATTGTTTTGGGACACGTGTGGCTTGTGTAAGCATTAAGGATCAACTCATTCATCGGTTAATAATCCTCAATCGTCATGCTGATCTTGTCGATTATGTTAATTCATTCATTACTCGATCGATATCATTACTCACCAACTCATCACTCAGATAATTCATTCATTACTCAGTCAATATCATTACTCAGTCAATTCATCACTCAGATAATTCATTCATCACTCAGTCAATATCATTACCCAGTTAAGTCATCACTCAGTTAACTCATTCATCGCTCAGTTAATTCATTCATTATTCAGTCAATATCAATTACTCAGTTGCTTCGTTCATCACTCAATTAACCTCATCGTTCAGCTAATTCATTCATCACTCAATTAATCTCATCGTTTAGCTAATTCACTCGTCACTCAGTCAATCTCATTGCTCAGTTAATTCATTCCTCATTCAGTCAATCTCATTGTTCAGTTAATTCATTAATCATTCAGCCCATCTCACGGTTCGGTTGTTGATCTTGAGGATCTAATTTTCAACCTTGTTAACTTGTTCAAGGTAATCATTTCAGGAATTTCATCAGGCAATCATGTTACCTCATTTGTTGTTTCATACGGTCTTATCATACTCTGACGTAATGTCGACGATCATTTCATTAAATCATTAATGCATTCATTGTGTTAGAGCGTGTATGCTCATGGTTGTCACTCTGTAACGTAATCATAATACGATATTCATGCGGAATCTATAATCATGTGACTTTCCTACTTCAGTATGGATAGAGCTGTCAGAGGACGCAGGGGAAGAGGCCGCGGTGCGAGCCGGAACCCGGGATCTCGTGTGCATGCCCACACGAACGCGAGGGATATCATTAATTCATCAAACAAATGAGGCTACTCATTCATCGCCAGATAATCATTCACCGTCAGAGTCGTACTCCGAGAGGCATCTCACTCGGAAGGTGTTCGGGTTGATCCATTCATATTTATGCAGGCATGATGGCCCGGATGACTCGAGATGACGCGGATAGTGGAGACCATGCAGACCTCGATGGGTGGTGGTCCACCGCAATGTGGATACAGTGCCATTTCATGGACAGACTGGAGGAGTGAATCGATTGTTGGCGATATCTCTCGCCGATGCCGCCTACTTTTGAGGGTTCGTCAACCACCGATATTGTTCATTGGCTCGAGCATTTTGATAAACTCTTCGACATGGTTCGGTCCTGAGGAGAGTAAAGTGGCGAGCGGCTTATTACTTGAGTAAGGGCACTTATTCGTGGTGGCTTTACATGAAACCCATCGATCGTGATTGTATTTGGAGCGAGTTCAAGACTCTCATGTTAGAGAGGTATTATCCGCTCCACTTCGTGAAGCTAAGTTGTCGATGTTTTGAACCCCGAACCCGATGGGGACGAGGGTGTTATTGTCATCGCCGAGAAGTTTCGGGGACTACTTGATTTGCTTCACAATTATCCGTCTTGAGGCGGATAAAATTAAGTATTTTAGCAAGAGGCTAAATCCATGATTGAGGATGCAGTTGTTCAACCACAATTGTAATTCACTTAGTGAGTTCATCGGGAAGGCTCTTGGAGCGAGCTTTTGATCAAGGAGATTACTCGAAGCATCCTTCGATTTCTTCAGTAAGAGGACTAGAATGCCGGCTCGTTCGGAGGGACATCGGGCTCCGCCATCCAAGGGGTCGTTTTCTAGTCGTCTTCGTCTGGAACAACATCTTCCTCTCGGGCGGCGAGTTCGACCGTTGTTTGCTTTAAATGTGATTCGGCAGTCACGTTAGTACCCGGTGCACGGTGCCGGCTATTGTTTGTTTTCTGTGTGGGAGGCGGGGACACCGGCGAAATCTGCAGGAGTTCTAGCGCCAGTAAATCTCAAGAGAGCTCGAGGGCCTCGAGAGACTTCGTTACTCCAGCCCGTGCATCATCCTAGGGACCCTATCAGGCCTCGAGGGCCAGAGGTAAGGACATTCATCACCGGTTTGAACAAGTTAATTCTTGTGCGTTAATAGTATAATCATTCATTTCAGTGTCGTTCATTCATTCATATAATTCATTCATCATATATATCAATCATATGGGGACTCATAATTATCGATTAATCATTCAATTCACGAGGAACGGCGGTTCCAATCACTTCAGGAACTATCACTCATGACATTAGTAATTCACCTTGGTGAGTCATTCTAAATCCGTGTCGGATTTGTAGTCATTTATCATTCATCATTCATTTTTGTCACTTTCATTCTCGTGACCTTCTGAGGTCTTAGTTAGCGGCGAGTTCATCGGCGGATATACCATAAATCGTTGAGATAGAGGAAATCGAGGATATGAAAGGATATCGATGTTGGGTACATTTGAGATGTAACCTTGTTTTTGGATGACTGTGTTAATCTATCAGTAATAATGTATCGTGACTGTGGATCATTTATTGTTGATCTATCTTATTATGATTATATTTGAGAATCTTGAGATTTGGATCATTTGTTGGGAGTTCATACCTCCGGCGTTGTGCTCGAGATTTCGTGATAATTTGAGAAATCGTTCACTGTGTTTCGAGACATCAAGTCTTGGGGACTTGGGCTTGCGGTTGATTTGGTCCCGAGGACTATTTGGGCGTTATTGTTTTCAGATCGTGATGGATAGTTCATATCCCGAGTTGTTTACCCTCAGTTTCGAGGACGAAACTCTTTTTAAGGGGGGGAGTATGTAATACCCGGTTGTGAATTCATTTATTACCATTCAGTAACTGCCACTCAGAATTTTTTTCACTCAGTAATAATCATTCATCATTCATATTCAGTCAACTATGTTCACCATTCGGCGTATTTTGGGATCATCACTGTTTGAGATCGAGCCGAAATTGTTATCGTCATCATCATCACGTTTTTATTTACAGTTTGAGAGGTAGCGCACGCTACACATTGTAGTTAGCGCGCGCTAATAAGGTGCATGTAACGCACGCAATGATTCAGTATTAGCGCACGCTAGCGCAAGTGAGGCGCAGTACCCGTAAGGTACTGGGCTGATTTGGGAAATTCGTAGCGCACGCTACGAGTGGTAAGTAGCGTACGCTAATTGTGTTGGCAACGCACGCTAAGTCACTTTAGTAGCGCACGCTAACGCGTGCAAGACAGAGGACAGTAGGTTCTGGATTTCAGTCGTTGGGTATCAGACATCAGTTAGCGCACGCTAACAATATGGAATAGCGCACGCTATCAGTAAGGTGTTAGCGCACGCTACCAAGTCGTAGCGCACGCTAAAGAGGCATTTCGACCTCACCGGATCGCCCGAAACCGCTAGCGCACGCTAAATATCAAGTCATAGCGTGCGCTAAGTCGACAATATAAATAGGACAGCGGTCCAACCTTTTTCATTTCTTCATTTCTCAATCATTTCGGTCGAGATCGTGATTCGGAAAGGTCTTTTCGAGCTGCAATCATCTAGCATCATCTTCAAGCTCCTAAGTTGGATTAATCATCATCTAAATCAGTTTCATCACTCCAAATCAAGGTAATGATTCTTGGATCTAGAATTTCGGATCTTGGGTGTTTTGCTTCCGATCTCTTCGTGTTAAATCGATATTATGTTGGAATATGTTAGATATGGATTATCTATCTTGGATACATGTATTTCTACGGATTCATTGGTGTAATTTTCGGGATTTGTGAATAATTGAGGAATTGTTCAAGAACCCTTACGGGTTGACTTTGGAATTTTGGGGGTTTTCGACAAAATGTTGTTGAAATATCGTTCTAAGTATTCCTATTGGATTATTGATAGTATTCTTGAGTTTTTGTGGTTTTGAATCATTCATTTGGAGTTGGTTTCGGATGTAAATGAGTTTTGGTTGTAAACAATTGGAGATTGTTTACAACGCGTTTGTTTAAATGCCCCAATGAGTTTCGGGTATTGTTGAATCGATTTTTGAGTTGGTTGTGATCATGATTGATTCATGTATTAAGAGAATTGTTGGTTTTTGTGTTGTTTAAGGTTGTTCGAGCGACCGGTAATTTCGCTAAGGACGTCGATCGTGGAAGTACCTTCTCGCTTTCGGTATTGAGGCAAGTTTTATACTTGTACTGGTCAATGAGCTAATGTCATCATGTATGTGTATGAATGTGTTGTATCATTCCGAGACTTAGTCTCTTCATGAATTCATTGATATCAAGAGATCGCTCGATACGATACCTTTCGGCAATTTTGCCAAATGTTATTGTTGTTCGTTAACGGCCGATTCAAGGCATTGTGATACTCATTATTAATGTCATTGTCGATAGCCGGTTCGCGGTATCGATGTATCGATTGTTGTTAATATAGATGTCAATTTAAGATATCGTTGAGATCATTGTTATTCTGTTCGGATTGTCATTAAAAACCGCAGGCCGATTTAAGGCATTGGCTTACTCATTTCTCATCTTCGTAAACCGCTTAGAATCGACAAAGGTGCCGAGGCATCCTTCATATCATTGTTATCGAATTGCCGTTCTCAGGTAAATCGAAATGTTCAATCATTCACTAAATCATTGTTATCGATTGACCTTTCTAAGGCAATCGAGGTATTCACTCATTCATCGTATCATTGTCATCGATTGGCCGTTCTCAGGCAAATCAAGTGTTCAATCATCTATGGTATCATTGTTGTCGATTGACCGTTTTAGGCAATCGAGGTATTAAATCATCCATTGCATCATTGTTGTCGGTTGGCCGTTCTAAGGCAATCGAGGTGTTAATTTGGGACTGTCGGGGACGGTGTCTATCCGTGTGTTACTATCATCGTGTTGGCCGACTCAAGGCGGCACACTATCATTCATTGTGATACGGCTTCGTGCGTGGCTTCGCCCTAATTGTGATACGGCCGATGCCGTGGCTTCGCCCTAATTGTGATACGGTGGATGCCGTGGCTTCGCCCTAATTGTGATACGGTGGATGCCGTGGCTTCGCCCTCATTGTGATACGGCCGTGCCGTGGCTTCGCCCTCATTATTCTGACTTCGGTTTTGACTTCAGTGTTTGTGATATTTGTTAATTTCCGCTGATCGGCTTTCAAGCCTTTATTATGGTTCTGGTAATTTTATCGGAGCCTTGGGCATTGTGATTCATAATTAATTGATTCTGGTTTGGTTCATGTCGTTTAATTCATTGTGGTATTCTCGTGATTATAATTCGCCGTTGGGCATTTATGTTCTAACTCGTCGAGCAGGTATTAATAGTATGCCGTGGGCATAGTATTTCACGAATGCTCGATTCTTACCTTGGTTTGTGAGCATCTCGTATTATTATCATCATTGTACTGCTTTCATTACGCGCTTTGGATGCATATCATGTTATACATGTATTTGATGTTCATTATCTGGATGACCGACTCAGTGGGGCGGAACATGTTTTCATGTTTTAGGTGCTTGCGAGGAGAGAGTTGAGACACAGAGGCATGACGTTGGCAACGAGGCATTCGAGCGATACTAGTCCGAGTTGTTCATTGTTGGTCAGTCAGTTGGAGTGTACTCCGGCATCGTCAGTTGTTGTCATGTTGTATTACCCGAACAGATGTTCGTGGAGGTTGTTGTATTTCATTTTGGCCATGTAGGCCACTTTTGTCGTTAAAATTCCTTATCGGAATATAGTGTCGGATATCATGGTAGGGACTATGATTTTCCCTTGTTGTGTTAATTAATGTATTTTTAGTCATGTTCGCCTGGTGGATCTCCTGGCGTGGGGTCCACGGCACTGTAATAACCCAATAGGATTTGGGGGTGTTACACCGTCGAGGGTCGCCATCTAACATGGCGACCCGAGGAAGAAAAGTGTTAACAAGCCGTAGACGTGGAGTCGAATAAACCGACGACGCCCTGTACAAGGACTTCTCCAGACCAAGACCGCTCGCCTTTCATTTAAACACAAGGCGGGCGCAGCCTAACAGAGGACCCTAACAATAAAGTGAGTCGCGGGACATACATACAGATGGAATGTCCCTCGCACATGAAGACACGGTTACGGAGGTCGGTCCATCGAACTCAGCGACCGTGCACACAGTCGTCCCCCCTCAAAGAATCGGCAAAACTCAAGATAGCTCGTCCAACATACTATTTTCGTCCCCTTACTTACACTAAGTAAACAAAAACAAGGGGCAAAGTGGAGCTATTCATGAAACACGATCGGGAGGAAGGGACCATGCACGATCGGCTTCGTTCAAACACACACATGTAAGAAATTTACAAGTAAGAATTTTCAAGTGTACCAATAAATTCGGATCCATTCAACATTCAAACAGTCAATCAGGCGAACAAGGCATCAGATGTAATTACATAAACACTTGTATAAATGCATATGCAAATATTCAAAAGAGACGATCGTATATGTAAAGAATCAGATACAGAAAAGGAGTATTTTCTTCCATTCGAAAAATTGGTACATTCAAGCCCGAAGGCAATACAAGAGAAAAATAGAAAATACATGCGAAGGAAAACAAAAATCACTCAGGCCGCCCCCGACTGGCCATCGCCCCTAGCAGGCGGATCGGTACGCGCTCCCTCATCAACTTCAGGATAAATAAGTTTATCCGGAAAAGGATACCAGCTCAAGTCGATCCCCAAGTCAGTGAGGTCGAGGATCGGCAAGGAAAATTCCAGATGCAAAGGATGCTCAAGAGTATAGGCTTTGAAGGTCTCCATCATAGGGCCGACCTCGATCCCTACCTTCCTGGCAGCACGGATAGCGTCGGCGTAAGCCACATAATAGGCGAACTCGCCGACGTACCCCACATTAAGGTAGGGATCGGTCCCGATCACCTTTAATTGATCCTTCAAACCCGCAGTCGTCTTGTCAGCATCCGCAAGCTCGGCTGCCTTGGTAGACAGTTCTCCTTTCACCTTCTCCAGCTCGCCGTTGAGACGGTCCACTGTTGCCCTCAGCCCAGCCACCACCTCCTGAGAGGCCGCGTGCAACCGACGAGCGTCCGTCATCTGGTCGCGGAACCGATCGGCCACTTTCTTGGACCGGCCAAGCTCTTGCTTCATCCGGTCGAGGTCTTGTTTGGACCGTTTGGCTGTCTCAATTTTTTCCTTCTCCATGGCCATGATCCGGTTAGCGAAATCGGCATTCTGGCTCCGAGTGATCTCGAGATCTTGATGCAGGCGAGCATTAGAGGGTCGCCCCTCGTAATCCTTAGCGGCTTGGACGGCCATCGTCGCCGCCTGGAGAGTCAGGGCGAGCGTCGCCTGCATGGCATCTCCAGACCGCCGACGAGCAATCGCATCGAGGTCGGTCGTCCAGGCCTTAGGAAGAGAGTTGATGGCCAGGGAGACATAAGAAGGAACATCGAGGGACTGGCGCGGAGTCTTGCTCGCCAAGAAATCCAGCACCATCGGCGATACGTCCGGATCGGCAAGACGGACCCTGCAACACAAACAAAAAGAAACGAAAGAGTTAGTATACATCCAACACAAATAGCCTAATTCAGAAAGATCAAACCGGTCTTACCTATTGACCAGCTCGGGGTCGCGGCCGAAAAAGGGCCCCGAGGAGTTTCGGCTTCGGCGATCGCCGCAGTTTTCAGGAAGGCAGCAGATGGCCCGGATCCCTCTGCCATCGGAACAACAGAGATAGGCGGCGCGGCAACCGGCGGATCCAAAATGGATACCTCCGCATCAGCAGTCGGCAGGGACTCCTCCGACCTCCGCCTCTTGCGGTTGCACTGGAGCTGTTCTTCCTCCCGAACTTCCGGCTCGACGACCGACACCGTAGTAGGTCTCACCGTAGGGATAGGACGGGACGTCGTTGCTGGGGCACGACCCGCCTTCTTGCCCTGGTGAAGACGACCCAAAAGACCAGGATTCAACATGGAGATCTCTCTCGGTGGCTCAGTATAACGGGAAAAATGGATCTCTGTCAAAGAAGAAATTCAGACAAGTTAGACATCTACTTCAATCAGACGATCGTCATACAGGAAAGAAAAAATAAAAATTCATACCTGGAACCTTCAGGTGGCGAGGATAGCGAAACAATCGAGCTCCCAACCGATGAAGTTCGTGTCTGACTGAGCGAACGTGAATGTAGGAGTCCGGCAGACCGCGAATTCGCTCCCAGACGATCATGAAATCAAAGGGGAGATCGCCAATCGCTGGAACAAGGGATCCTGCAAAAAGGAAACCAAATTAGATTAGTTCAAGGTGTATCCAAATAAAGGGAGAGTTGAAACCCTTACTCGGATTCCTCTCCCGAAAACTGGTGGGGATATCCAACTCTTCCTCCGGCTTATCGCTCGATGCCGACCTCCATGCTCCGCCGACCCAGCACCACTTTGCCAGGTCGCCCCGAACCTTGTTCGGCACCCCAAGGACCACCCTACCCATGCGACCCTGGATATGGTAGCCTCCGACCGATCCCTTCTGTGCAGTCAGCTTGAAAAGATAGTTCATTTCCAGTGCAGAAGGCAGATGAAACAACCGACGACCGCCGAATAATGTCAAGGTGCTGATAATCTGCAGCCAGGCGTTCGACGTCAACTGGAGCGGCGCCACATTCCAGGCGATCAGCAAATACGACACGGCGAACGGCAAGGGAAACCGTAATCCAGCCTCTAGGATCATTTCACTAACAGCGACCATACCCTCGGGTGGCTGGTCGACACGTTCGTTCTCCAAGGGCACGTACAATGAAACATCAGAAGGAATGTGGAATTTCTCCCTCCAGCGAAGCAAGTCTTTCCTGGTCGCCGAACTCCGGATCTGTCCAAGGGTCCATAAGGAATGGTCCGCGACCCGGAATGACGTCCGCTTCACGGGCTCATAGGGGTGGGCGGCAGAATAAGCTTCGAAGTCAAATTCGGGACATGGTCCGGCAATCCTCTCCATAAGCTTAGCAAAATCTAAATAGGCGGGGCCGAACACGCTGTTCTGCTCCAGTTCAGCCTTACCCCTTCATCCTCATCCACCGACGGGCTACTCTGCCCCGCCGCCGCCGCTGATCTCGCCATGTCGGCCTCATTGAAGAGCTCTTCAACCTCCATAGGTGTTATTCCCGCACGGATGGCCTCAATGGCCGCCTCCATGTTGAGAACCGCGGGGGTTTATTCCCAGTCAGGCGTAGCCGCGGCGGTGGAAGAACTACCAGCCTCGTATGTCTTAGATCCTCCTCCAGACATGTTCTTAAAAGAAAAGGGGGAGAGAAAATTTTTGTTCTTACCTAGAAGTAAAGTCGGTCGGCACAAGAACCTTCAGAGAAATTCTGCAGAGTCTCGTCCGAAAATCAAGGGCGCGTGAAGAGTTGAACTGAAGTAGCCCTAGCCCCTTTTATAGGCGGGAGCAGGGGTATCTGTGCAATTAGGCGAAATCCCGAGGGCTGGAGTGCAACCGTCGGGGGGACACATTAAATGCAGCCCTCAAAACCCGCGTACGCGTCGTTTCGAGGGCACGCCAGACGACGAGTCTGACAAAACCGTCGGACTCCCCAACGATAGCGCGACGCGTGTCCCTACAATGTTTCAAGAGCCCGCCTCCATTTCCCGCTATTTCCAGCGCATAAGGAGATCGTCCGGATTCGAAATCAGATCATCCAGACGACGATCGTCCTTGTCATAAGCAGACGAACCAATCGTATAAAACAGGTGATCGCCAACAGTGCCACCTCACCCCATGTTTTCAACATCGGAGCGAGCTGGGGGGCAATTGTTGTGCGGCGATTTATACGCCTCAATGACGATCGGCATAATGGTCAGGAGCCTGCTAAAGAAGACAGACACTGGGCAAGCACCTAGTGATCGGCGTCCAAGGCGATCGTCTCTAGGCATCTGGCGATCGCCGATGATATCTGACTGTAGACGATCGTCCCATACTGCATGTGAATCCGACACCCGTCAGAGTCTTCGAAGACCGAATCTCGGACGTAGACCCACGTGCAGATCCACAAAAGGCGCTTCAAGATAAGGCCTTTGACCCCAGCCTGTCACCAACCTCACACCTACCGACAAGCCCGCCGAAAGGTACAAGGTGGGTCCTCCCCAGACAGCGACTCAGGACGCGGGCAAGTTTCCCATTGGCTCGCACAGTTGGCTGCCAACAGTAGCCTCGGACTTTAAGGGAACAGCCCCACGTGACGGGACGATCGCCCACCTTATTCTAATATAGAAAACGGCGGTCGCCCGCGATCGCCGGAGAGGACCCAGCAATCTTATCTCCTATAAATAGGAGCCTTACAACAGTGGCCAAGAAAAGTGAAAAAACGGACAGAGAGAACAAGAGACTCATCTGACGAATACTCACACATTCAGAGTGATATTCATACACACTTACAGAACATCAAAAGCAAGAACTCACAGAGCTTCATATATGGTTCTTCCGGCAATCTTCACGCTCTATAGCTAAGATAACTAGAAGTCTTTACACTCATTGTAATATATTCTAACATTAATATTTGTACTCCATAGTATTTATATTAATAACATCTCGCGAGAGCATTCAAGCCCGGGACTAACAAACCCGGCAAATATTATGTTATTTACTTTCTCACGGAAGTGTTCTCGTATTTGTTTGTTACTTGACCATTCCAGCAATATCATCTCCGGATAATATTTTGGGTAACATCATCCCTGATGGTCGCCAAAGTGCACTGCCCAATTCTGATGCCACGCACGAGTAGCACGCACGAGTAGCTGCTCGTGTGTCATGCTCGTGCGTCCCTGCTGAGTGTCAAAAAAACAAGGGAACACAAAAATGACAGGATACGCATGCCTACAGACGACTTACACGATAATAAGTCACGTCCAATCGGTGAAACAATCATGGAACTCCCAAGACAAAGCGACCAATCATGATGATGATGAAAATATTCTCGTATCGATCCCTGAACAGAGATGAGTGATGAATAAAAGCTGATACACGACTCCAAGATAAGCCGAATGATGAACACGAAATGAACGAATACGAGTGACGAATGATTATTACTGAGTGAAAAAATTCTGAGTGGCAATTACTGAATGATAATTAATGAATTCACAACCGGGTATTACATACTCCCCCCCTTAAAAAGAGTTTCGTCCTCGAAACTAAGGGTAAACAACACGGGATATGAACTATCCATCAGGATCTGAAAACAACATCTTGAGGAATGCTCCTCAACGCGAAACACTTCGCCTGCACAACTGGGCCAACCCCCCATAAGTACTGACTCACGCCTCAAAACAAAAGCGACAAAGCACATATAGTCCTCGGGACCATATCAATCACACGCCCAAGTCCCCATGACTTGACGTCTCAAATCACAACGAATAATTACCCCGATTATCATGAAATCTCGGGTACAGCACAAAAAGAATGCATCAAATGACCCAAATCCCAAGATTCTCAAATACTATCATTATAAAATAGATCAACAATAAATGATCCACAACCATGATACAATAATACGGATTAACTTACACATTAATCCGAAAACAGAGAAAGGAAAATACGAAAATTAAGGCTACATAACATCAACATCCTCCAGATAATCGATTTCCTGGATCTCATCAATTTAAGGAGACCCAAATCTGAACTCATTGCTCAATATGATCCCGGGAGGTCACAAGAACAAGAATGATCACAATGAATGATAATGAACCGAAATCCAACAAGGATCAATAATGACTCATCGGGGGTGAAATGTAATGAGTGATATCTCAAATGAAATGATTGGAACCAACGTTCCCCGTGAAGTGAATGATTAGTTTGATAATTATAAGTCTCAACGTGATTGATATATGATGAATGAATTATATGAATGAATGAACGACAATGAAATGAATGATTATCCTATTACCGAGCAAGAATTAACTTGCTCAAAACCGGTGATGAATGTCCTTACCTCGGGCTCTCGAAGCCTGGTAGGGCCCCTTGGATGAAGCACAAGCTGGAGTAACAAAGTCCCCCGAGGCCCTTGAGCTCTCTCGAGATCTACCGTCACTAGGACTCCTGCAGTATTTCTGTAGGTGTCCCGGGTTCCCACACAGAAAACAGACAATAGCTGGCACCGTACACCGAGTACTCACGTGCCCTGCTGAATCACAGTTAAAGCAAACAATAGTCGAACTCGTCGTCTGAGAGGAAGATGCTTTCTCAGCACGAAGACGATTAGAAAATGACCTCTTGGATGTCGGAGCCCGATGTCCCTCTGAACGAGCCGACATTCTAGTCCCCTCACCCGAAGAAACTGAAGGATGCTTCTGAGTAAGCTCCTTGATCAAAATCTCTGCTCCAAAAGCCTTATCGATGAACTCACTAAGTGAATTACAATTGTGATTGAACAACTGCATCCTCAACTGCGGATTTAGCCTCTTGATAAAATATTTGATCTTATCCGCCTCAGTACGGATAACTGATGAAGCAAACTGAAGTAGTCCCTGAAACTTCTGAGCAATGACAATAACACCCTCGTCCTCGACGGTTTCGGGGTTCAAAACCTCTGATAACTTGGCTTCACAAAGTGGAGCCGGATAATACCTCTCTAACATGAGGGTCTTGAACTCACTCCAACCACAATCGCGATCGGCGGGTTTCACAGAAAGCCACCAAAAATAAGCACCCTTAATCAAGTAATAAGCCGCTACTGCCACTTTACTCTCTTCCGGACACTGAACCATGTCGAAGAGTTTATCAAAATGCTCAAGCCAATGAACAATATCAGCTGGTTCCGATGAACCCTCAAAAGTAGGTGGCCTCTGACGAGAGATATCGCCAACAATATGATTCACTCCTCCAGTCTGTCCATGAAACGGAACCTGGAATCCCTATTGCTATGGGCCACGAACCATCGAGGTTTGCATGGTCTCCATCATCCGCGTCATCTGAGTCATCTGGGCCATCATGCCCTGCATGAATATGAATGGGTCCACCCGATCACTTTCCGATTGAGCTGCTTCTCGGGTACGACTCCCTGACAGTGAATGATTATCTGACAGTGAATGAGTAGCATATATATCTGATGAACACATGCTATCCCTCGCATCCGCGCGGGCGTTCATACGAGATCCCGAGTTTCGGCCCGCACCGCGGCCTCTTCCTATGCGTCCTCTGACAACTCTATCCATACTGAAGCAGGAAAGCCACATGATAATTATAGATCCCGCATGAATATCACATCATGATCACGTGACGGAATGATAACAATGAGCATACATGCTATAACACAATGAATGAATTAATAATGCAATAAAATGATCATCGACATAACGCCGGAATATGATAAGATCGCATGAACGATCAAGTGAGGTGACATGATTATTTGATGAAATTCCTGACATGATTATCTTGAACAAGTTAACAAGGTTGAAAATTCGATCCACAAGATCAACAACTGAACAATGAGATGAACTGGATGATTAATGAATTGACTGGGTAATGAGATTGAGTTAGTGATGAATGAACTAACTGAGTAATGAGATTGACTGGGTGATGAATGAATTAACTGAGTGATGAATGAATTAACTGAGCGATGAGATTGACTGAGTGATGAATGAATTAACTGAACAATGAGATTAACTAAGTGATGAATGAATTAACTGAGCGGTGAGATTGACTGAGTGATGAATGAATTAACTGAGCGATGAGATTGAATGAATGATGAATGAATTAACATGATCGACAAGATCAAAATGATGATTGAAGATTATTAACCGATGAATGAGTTGATCCTTAACGCTTACACAAGTCGTACGTGCTCCAAAACAATTAGTCATGCACATCAATCGTAACAATAATATCACATATAGGTTTCAACTAGCATGAATAATTAATGACATAATGAATGTATGAACATAAAGAGAATCGAGTCCTTACACAGGTCATATGAAGCTTCGAGGTCTCACGATACTAGTCTTCACCGACGACGACTCGATGAATGAATGACTCGTGCAGTCGTACTAATATTACGACTCACAAAACCCGACTGTCCAGATTATCATAACCTGACAGTCCCACTACTACCGTATCGGTAGAGCCACATAACTCACATATCAGGGTATCTCACAACCCAAAAGCTCTGATACCATCTTCTGTAACACCCCCAAATCCTATTGGGTTATTACAGTGCCGTGGACCCCACGCCAGGAGATCCACTAGGCGAACATGATTAAAATTACATTAAATTAAACAATAAGGGAAAATCATAGCCCCTACCATGATATCCGACACAATATTCCGATAAGGAATTTCAACGACAACGATGGGCCTACATGGCCAAAAAATAAAATACAACAACATCCACGAGTATCTGCTCGGGTAATACATAATGACAATGATTGACAAACTGGAGAACACTCCAACTGACTGACCAACATGAACAACTCGGACTAGTATCGCTCGAATGGCTCGTCGCCATCATCATGCCCCTGTGTGTCAACTCTCTCCTTGCAAGCACCTAAAACATGAAAACATGTTCCGCCCCCACGGGGTCAGTCATCCAGATAATGAACATCAAATACATGTATAACATGATATGCATCCAAAGGCAGAATGAAATGATACAATGATGATAATAATACGAGATGCTCACAAACCAATGTAAGAACCGAGCATTCGTGAAACACTATGCCCACGACATACTATTAATACCTGTTCGACAGGTTAGAACGTAAATGCCCAACGGCGAATCATAATTATAGAGTACCACAATGAATTACAAGACATGAACCAAACTAGAACTGAATTAATTATGAATCACAATACCCGAAAGCTCCAATGAAATTACCAAGACAATCACAATGGTCTGAAATCCACTCAGCCGAAGCTTCCAAATATCACAATCACATATAGCCAAAACAGCCCAAAGATGTATCGATTAGGGCGGAAGCCACAGCACGAAGCCGTATCACAATTAGGGCCGAAGCCATGGCATGAAGACATATCACAATTAGGGCCGAAGCCACGGTACGAAGCCATATCACAATTAGGGCCGAAGCCGTATCACAATTAGGGCCGAAGCCACGGCACGAAGCCGTATCACAATTTGGCCATCCAATGGCCGTGACCTACTGAATTGTAGGTGTTGGAAACCCAACCGTGAAGGTTCAAGCCCCAAACTTACCCATAATGAGCACTAGCCGAGACTAGCCTCCAAAATATAATTAATCACAAACGACAACGATCCGTAGATTACCGAATTCACGAGAATGATAGTGTGCTACCTTGAGTCGGCCAACACGATAATGATGACTCACGTATGGGCATCGTACTCGACAGTCCCAATTCAATACCTCGATTACCTTAAAATGGCCAATCGATAACAACGACACAACGGATGGGAACTATCCTCGACAGCCCCAATTCAATACCTCGATTGCCTTAGAATGGCCAACAGATAACAATGATGCAGCGGATGATTCAATATCTCGATTGCCTTATAACGGTCAATCGATAACAATGATACAACGAATGATTGAGCACCTCGATTACCTTAGAACGACTAATCGATGCAATGATACAATGAATGATTGAGCACCTTGATTGCCTTAGAACGGCTAATCGATGACAATGATACAATGAATGATTGAACTCCTCGATTGCCTTAGAATGGCCAATCGATAACAAGAATACAATGAATGCCTCGATACCTTTAATCGGCTACCGACGACAAAGATGAGAATGAATACGACAATGCCTTCAATCGGCTAATACAACATGAATGACAGGATGCCAACATTAATAACAATGATTACAACAACACCTTAGATCGACATCAATATTAACAACAACAACCGATACATCGATACCGCGAACTGGTGATCGATAATAACATTAACAACAAATATCTCAATGCCTTACCGGCCATTAATGAATGATAATAAACATTTGGCATAATTGCCGAAGAGTATCGTATCGAACGGTCCCCTAATATCAATGAACTTGTGAAGAGACTAAGTCTCGGAATGATACAACACATCCATACACATATCTGATAACATTAATCTCATTGACTAGTACAAGTATAACACTTGCCTCAACCGAAGGCGATCAAATCCTTCCACGAACAACGAACGGCGTTTTCCGATAAATACAAGCGCTCGAACAACCTTGAATGAAATAAAATTCATTCAATAACACAATATCGAACGAAAACAACACAACGATCGAAGGAAACTCTTTGAGACATTTAATCGAACACTAAATGTTCAAGTTCCTCAAGAACCTAAGAATCATCAATCGGGTCGAACGAATCAAAGATATGGATATACAATCCATAGAACATGATTAATAATGTTTACTAACATCAACCAATTCATCAAATTCGGATGGACAATGAAAATCAAGAAGAAATCTCGAAAAATCAAATTTTAGGAGATTTCAAGAAATTACCTCAATCCGACGAAGAACAATGATTAGATGCTGATATGATCACCTAGAACCTCCTCAAAACATAATTGGATGGAGTAGAATCGATCATAATCACAAACCCTAGTCAGATCGCCCGACTACCGCGAGAAGAAGGAGAGAAAGTGAGAAATGAGGTGAAAACCCGTCTGATCCCCCTTATATACTCCAGTGACGCACGACCAAGACACACGACCAAATGTCTGTGTGTTTGGTCCTGCGCCAGGCCACTGCCCGGCCACTGATCTCACGCACGAGCAGCACGCACGAGCACCTGCTCGTGTATCTTGCTCGTGTGTCCCTGATGGTCGCCAAAGTGCACTGCCCAATTCTGATGCCACGCACGAGCAGCACGCACGAGCAGCTGCTCGTGTGTCATGCTCGTGCGTCCCTGCTGAGTGTAAAAAAAACAAGGGAACACAAAAATGACAGGACACGCATGCCTACACACGACTTACACGATAATAAGTCATGTCCAATCAGTGAAACAATCATGGAACTCCCAACACAAAGCGACCAATCATGATGATGATGATGAAAATATTCTCGTATCGATCCCCGAACAGAGATGAGTGATGAATAAAAGCTGATACACGACTCCAAGATAAGCCGAATGATGAACACAAAATGAACGAATACGAGTGACGAATGATTATTACTGAGTGAAAAAAAATTCTAAGTGGCAATTATTGAATGATAATTAATGAATTCACAACCGGGTATTACATACATAAGGATTTACAAGGCTGAAGAAATGAAAAGACATTAACAGATACCAACGTATGAAAGTAACGGAAATAAGATACAACAGTTATGACCAATACTGAAAATACGAATGTTCAATGGAAAAGTATTAATACATCACCAAATCCAAATCATCACAAACGACTACGTACTCGAGTACTTATTAAAACGATACAAACAACAGACAAATAAACCCGTTCGGAACATCACTCTGTACCCTCGTCGTCATGCAACTCCAGTGGTTGTTTCCCTACTCTCTTGGATCTTGAACATAAACAAATGTTCACCCCCGAAGGGGTTAGCACAACGATGCTAGTACAAGTACCACAACATATTATTCAACATCTCACGAAGAATAATAATAACATAAATGATAAAAGAACCAACGAGTCTTCTCCTGCGAGAAACTCAATAATAACATACACACATGATAATCACAACATGATATCACAACATACACATGGTAATTCCAATGATCCAGCGTTCACTGCCTAGACCCCCTGATGATTCCGTCAAACCAACCCGAGGTGGAAAAACCCGTCCGATGATCCAGCGCACGCTAGCATAGATCCCCCGATGATCCCGTAGGACCAACATGAGGTGAACATACAACAACGACATATATGCACGACAATATGTATAACATCAATATATAAAACAATTAAGGTACTTGCCTCGATTCGAAGACAAGAATACTACTCCCACGAAAAACGAAACACTCGAAGGTCGCCCCTTCGATCAATCACGTAGCAAGCTCGAACCTTAACAAAATATATAATATAGAATTCATCTCACATCGTACGAATGTCTAACAATCCAATTTATGGCCGAAAGTTCATAAAACGTAATCTGCCTGAACTGCTTAGCGTACGCTACGTATTCTATGTAGCATGCGTTAAGCCTGCTCGTTAGCGCACGTAAACAACAAAGTCTAGCGTACTTTAACTATGTATTGATAGTCCTCTCTGATCAGCCGACTGACTCGCCTGATGACATAACATACGTTACGTACCAAATGTAGCGTACGCTAAACATGCCCGATAGCGTATGTTAATCTACATAGCTTAGCGTACGCTAAGCGTGCATGGCAGTTTTACAACTGGGTAGTGGGCTATTCTAACGGTGATGAAACTTACGAATTCCTCAGTGATTAACGCACGTTATCCATCTACATGTCATGTTCATAAACTTATGAATGATCTTACGGATTCAAACATCTTTGAATTCAAGGAAATGAATATCATCACAACTCTTATATCCAACTCGATTATCATTCTCATGTGAAGTTCGTGATTTCAGGTTGATGCACTAGATTCTATTGTCATTTATACATTCAGACTTCATCTTAAAGGTGAACTAACAATTCCAACTACGATGTTTCAACGACGATATTATAAGCATAATCATTCCCACTTCTAAACATGATATTTGTTTGAATAATTCATCAATGGAACTCAATATCTTGATAGCATGATCATCTTATTCTACAGAACACGAATCTAAGGCTGGAGAAAGAATTAACATACCCTAAGATGAAGAAAACACCGAGTCAAAAAGGTAGAATCCAACTCTGGTTGTTTGTATGCCAATCCAAGGTGTTTCTCCAATTCAATGATCAATCACAAGTGCCATCCAATCTTTAATGATCAAAAAGAGGTGGTTAAAGTGTGTTTACGGAGGATATAAGGCTCTCTGGACTATCAAGAAATGAGGACGAGTGAAGGGAACAAGAAGAAATGGAGTGCTGTCCCTTATATAAAGTTTCTGCACATTAGCTGATTAGCGCATGCTATCCAACTATCCTTAGCGCACGCTAATAAGCGTTGACTCCAAAACTGTCCAGGTTCGTCCACGGTAATCTTATCTGGACCCATGTCCGGCTGGCGCATGTGCTAGCCGCCTACTTCAATAATTGACTGGTTAGCGCACGCTACACTACATTCATAGCGTACGCTAATTCTAACAGATAACGTACGTTATGCTATCCTTGTTAGCGTACGTTATCACGTATTTGTATGGGAAAAATTACATGTTTCCATACTCATGTACAAGGGTTCAAATACGAGAATATCATACTTCAATTATAGATATCACAATTCTGAATAATACAGGGTTCAAAACAGATGAAATATACAATAATAAATCCGGATATTACATACTCTCCTACTAAAAAGGAGTTTCGTCCTGAAACTCAAGACATAAATAACTTTGGATATCTGGACCTCATGATATCTTCCGTTTCCCAAGTGGCTTCTTCCACTCTGTGGCGTGACCACTAAACCTTGACCAAAGCGATCAGTTTGTTCCTCAATTACTTAACTCGACTCTCGAGTATCCTGATTGGTCTCTCTTCAAATGTGCCATCTTGAGCGACTTCGATTTTGCTGAAATCAATGACATGACTAGGATTCGATATATATCTCCGTAACTGGGATACGTGGAACACGTTATGAACATGGCTCAATGACGGCGGTAATGCCAATCTGTATGCCAACTCTCCAACTCTCTCAAGGATCTCGAATGGTCCGATATATCTCGGACTCAGCTTTCCTTTTCTCCCAAAACGAAAGATTCCCCGAGTAGGAGAAACTTTTAAAAGTACGTGATCTCCAATACTGAACTCTAATGGAAGACGACGTACATCTGCATAAGATTTCTATCGACTCGGGGCGGTCAACAGCCTTTCACGAATCAAGGCTATCTTCTCTCGTGTCTGAATAATCAATTTTGGTTCCGTTCCGATCAAATCTGATGAATCGTCCCAACATAGGGGCGATCTGCATCTTCTCCCGTATAATGCCTTAAACGATGCCATCTTAATAGAAGCATGCCAACTATTGTTGTAGGTAAATTCAATCAACGGTAGATGAACTTCCCAATCATTTGAACAATCTAAGGCACATGCCCTCAGCATGTCTTCCACCATTTGAATGGTCCTCTTGGATTGTCCGTCTGTCTGTGGGTGATAAGCTGTGCTGAAGTTCAATTCGGTCCCCAAGGCCTTATGAATTGCTTTCCAAAAATGAGACACAAAACGGCCGTCTCGATCAAAAATAATGGTCTTCGGCGTACCATGCAGTCGGACTATCTCTGAAATAAATACCCGTGCCAACCTCTCTGGTCCCCATGTGTCCTTAATGCCTAGAAAATGAGCTGATTTGGTTAAACAATCAACTATCACCCAAATCATGTTCATTCCTGTCTTGGTTCTCGGCATACTAGTGATAAAGTCCATCAATATGTCCCCCACTTCCATTCCGGAATCGGGAGAGGCTTCAACATTCCGGCAGGTCGTTGATGCTCGATGTTAACCTGCTGACAAGTCAAGCATTTCGAAACATAATCTGCTACATCTTTCTTCATGTTGCCCCACCAAAAATTCTGCTTCAAGTCCTTATACATCTTACTGGTGCCCGGGTGGATAGAATAGGGCGATCTGTGAGCTTCCTTCATAATCGTCTGTTTCAGAACATCAACATCGGGAATGCAGAGTCGGTTCTGAAATCTCAAAACTCCATCATCATGAATTACGAATCCGGGGGCCTTTCCCTTGATCACTTCATCACGTAACCGAATCATCAAAGGATCATTTGCTTGCTTAGATTTGATTTCTTCGGTTAATGATGAAGTTATTTCCATCACACACAGCTGTCCTTGGACTCTCTGTAACCACACTTCAATTCCTTTACGAATCATTTCTCGTTGAATGCTGAGCTGGGAGGTCAGAGTTTCCATCATCTTAATAGAAACAGGCTTGCGGCTAAGTGCATCGGCCACTACATTTGCCTTGCCTGGATGATAAAGAATCTCCAAGTCATAGTCCTTAATAAGTTCTAGCCATCTTTTTTGCCGCATGTTCAACTCTTTCTGACTGAAGATGTATTTGAGACTCTTGTGATCCGTAAAGATCTGACAGTGAGTCCTGTACAGATAATGTCTCCAGATTTTCAAAGCAAAAACTACTGCTGCTAGCTCCAAATCATGCGTTGGGTAATTCACTTCATAAGGTTTTAGCTGTCGTGATGCATAAGCGATCACCTTATCATTATGCATCAATACGCATCTGAGTCCTTGGTTCGAAGCATCACTGTAAACTATAAATCCTCCAGTTCCCTGTGGAAGTGTTAAAATCGGTGCTGTCGTCAATCTCCTCTTCAATTCATCAAAGCTTTTCTGACACAATTCATTCCATTCAAACTTTTGAGTTTTCTGCCGGAGTCGAGTAAGTGGGCGGGAAATTTTGGAAAACCCTTCCACGAATCGACGATAATATCCAGCAAGTCCTAAGAAACTATGGACTTCTTTCACGTTCTTTGGAGGCTTCCAATCCATAACTGCTTCGATCTTCTGAGGATATACTCGGACTCCTTCTGATGATACCACATGGCCGAGGAACATTACTTCCATTAGCCAGAATTCACACTTAGAGAGCTTGGCGTACAATTGTTCACTTCTCAAAAGTTCCAAAACAATCCGCAAATGCTGCGTATGTTCTTCCGGGCTCTTGGAATAAACTATAATGTCATCAATGAACACAACCACAAACTTATCCAAATATTCGATGAACACTCGGTTCATCAATTGCATGAATACAGCAGGTGCGTTAGTGAGACCAAACGGCATCACTACGAACTCATAGTGTCCGTAGCGGGTTCTGAATGCTGATTTCGGAACATCAGATTCCTTAATCCTCAGCTGATGATATCCTGATCTCAGATCGATTTTAGAAAATACTGTTTCTCCTTGCAACTGGTCAAACAAATCATCAATCCGTGGCAACAGATACTTGTTCTTAATCGTCATTTTGTTCAGCTCTCGATAGTCAATACACAGTCGAAGCGATCCATTCTTCTTCCGGACAAAAAGAACCGGCGCTCCCCAGGGCTAAACGCTTGACTGGATATAGCCTTTGTCCAGTAACTCCTCCAGTTGCTTTTTCAGTTCGTACATATCACTAGGTACCATATGATACGGCGCCTTAGAAATTGGTGTAGCTCTAAGTTCCAGCTCAATGGTGAATTCTACATCCCGTCGTGGAGGTAGTCCAGGTAACTCGTCAGGAAATACATCCGGAAATTCGTTCACAACAGGAATGGATGAAAGTTCCACAATTTTGTCTTCTTTCTTCATTGCATAGCACCAGTATCCGCTACAGCCCTGTTTCAACAATTTGACAGCTTTCATCGCCTTGATCATTTTTCCCGAGCTTCCTGGTTTCCATCCTTCAAACAGTATTTCGGAACTATCGTTAGTGATCAGCGAGGTATTACTCTTTCGGTAGTTTACAATAGCTCCATATCGGTTAAGCCAATCATCTCCGAGTATCAGGTCATCTTCTTGCATTTCTATCACAATCAAATTTGAGAGCCACTGTAATATCCACAATTTTGATTCTCCGGTAATTTTCTTTTTTTTCGGCGGAAGTCCATTTTGACAACTCGCTCATGACTATATCGTCATTCTGAGAATATTTAATTCTGCACTTTTTGTCATCCGAGTTCGTTTCGGTGTCGTTTTGTTGAGTTCTGTGTTCTTAAGCGGCTTTTCCGCACTTGAGTTCGATTCTTGCGAATATCGTCCGAAACTATTGTTTCGAGTTTCTCGCAAGTTCATTTAATGTTATTATTCATGTTGCAAGCTTTGGTTTGGTGTTTCGATTGTGTATCGTGTATTTCGGACGTTTTGGGCCATTTTCGTAATTTTCCAAAGTTTGGGGTAATCACTTCCGTTGTCGAATTTCGACACTTTGGGTGGTCGGAATCGTGTGTTCTCTTAGCGCTTAGATTAGTCTTTGCGAGTACTTCGTAACCATATCTTCGATTCATACTCAGGTTCGGATTTCGGGCTCGTCCGAGCTGTCGGAGTGGCTACGGCCGAGTCACGGCCGGAGCAGGGCCTGGCCTGGCCGAGTTACGGCCGTAAGGTGCCAGTCACGGCCGTACGTGCTCGGTAGACTTGGCGGGACGAATGCCAATTACGTCCGTAAGGCGTGATCGGGTATGGATGTACTGGCGCTGGGTATCTTCCGGACGAAGGCCGGTTACGGCCGTAATGTATGCTAGTTACGGCCATAAGTGTCCGACATATGCTGGGCAGATTTTTTGACGAATGCCAGTTACGGCCGTAAGGCCTGCCGAGTATGGCCGTAAGGGACGAGTTACGGCCGTAAGGTACTTCCGGTTACGGCCGTAACCCTGCCGGCTATATATAGCCTAGGCTCGGCCAGACCTTCATTTTCACCCTTTTTCCTCGTTTGTGCGGCTGCGGACGGGAGTGACCGGTAGGAGGTGTTCTTGGCCGATTCTACTCTTTTCCAAGGCACTTTGGAAGATCCTTGTTGATTATATCGTCATTCAATCATTGTTCTTCGTCGGATCGAGGTAATTTCTTGATTTTCCTCCAAGTTGACTTTTTGGGGAATTTGTTCTTGATTTCGATTCTAGTCCGATTTTGATGAATCGGTTGTTGTTAGTAAACATTATTAATCATGTTATATGGATTTTATATCCATATTTTCAATTCGTTCAACCCGATTGATGATTCTTAGGCTCTTGAGGAAGTTTGAACATTTAGTGTTCGATTAAATGCCTCAAAGAGTTTCTTTCGGTAGTTATGTGGATTTCGATTGATATTGTGTTATTGAATGAATTGTATTTCATTCAAGGTGGTTCGAGTACTTGTGTTTATCGGAGGACGCCGTTCGTTGTTCGTGGAAGGAATTCACCGCCTTCGGTTGAGGCAAGTTTTATACTTGTACTAGTCAATGAGATTAATGCTATCATATATGTGTATGAATATGTTGTATCATTCCGAGACTTAATCTCTTCATAAGTTCATTGATATTAGGGGATCGTTCGATACGATACTCTTCGGCAATTATGCCAAATGTTTATTATCATTCATTAATGGCCGGTAAGGCATTGAGATATTTGTTGTTAATGTTATTATCGATCACCGGTTCGCGGTATCGATGTATCGGTTGTTGTTGTTGTTGTTGTTGTTGTTGTTAATATTGATGTCGATCTGAGGCATTGTTGTAATCATTGTTATTAATGTTGGCGTCCTGTCATTCATGTTGTATTAGCCGATTGAAGGCATTGTCGTATTCATTCTCATCTTCATCGTCGGTAGCCCATTAAAGGTATCGAGGCATTCATTGTATCCTTGTTATCGATTGGCCGTTCTAAGGCAATCGAGGAGTTCAATCATTCATTGTATCATTGTCATCGATTAGCCGTTCTAAGGCAATCGAGGTGCTCAATCACTCATTGTATCATTGTTATCGATTGACCGTTATAAGGCGATCGAGATATTGAATCATCCGCTGCATCATTGTTATCGGTTGGCCATTCTAAGGCAATCGAGGTATTGAATTGGGGCTGTCGAGGATAGTTCCCATCCGTTGTGTCATTGTTGTCGATTGACCATTCTAAGATAATCGAGGTATTGAATTGGGACTGTCGAGTACGATGCCCATCCGCGAGTCATCATTATCGTGTTGGCCGACTCAAGATAGCACACTATCATTCTCTTGAATTCGGTAATCTACGAATCGTTGTCGTTTGTGATTAATAATATTTTGCAGGCTAGTCTCGGCTAGTGCTTATTATGGGTAATTTTGGGGCTTGAACCTTCGTGGTTGGCTTCCCAACACCTACAACTCAGTAGGTCACGGTCGTGTTTATGATCTTATGGGTGAGCTTGGGGCTTGAACCTTCGCGGTTGGCTTCCCAAAACCTACAACTCAGTAGGTCACGGTCCTGTTTATGATCTTATGGGTGAGCTTGGGGCTTGAACTGTGATACCCGAGCCAAACATTACTCACTTGGTCAATATGATTCATGCATAACTTGTTAATTATGTGTTATTTGTATTACTTGATGTTTCATGGTTCAGTTGATCTTATAGTTAATTTAACACATAGGAATGTGCTAAACATTTGAACTCATGTCTAAAACACAATCGTGGTATATGTTACGGGACTAAGTTATGTTGTTCGTAGTATTTCTAATACGAAAATAAAATATATGTAAAGAACTTATAAAACTCTAAGTACACGTGGTAAGCCTAGAAGTTATAAAGGTGTCACTGACGTGTCTATCAGAGGTTAACTAGCTTACCTTGAGATTTTAGTCGGCGCGTGTAGTGGGTCACTTTAAATTGACGATTCAAGTGGATAACCATCATTCAATAAACTAACACGTATCAAGTGCCTTTGACTCTTGTCAATACCTAATAGGATACAATTTATGATTGTATCTGATAACGTCTGTAAAATACTGTGATTTGTCTATACCTCATTCGTTCCAACTGCGGTAGGAATTGAACTTATCTTTTAGTTTATCATATTAATTATATTTTTATAAATGATTTCTTCCATTCTTACCTACAGTGTCTCATTTGTGAAGTTTTAGAAAGTTTGACAATAAAGTCCTTCACTAGCATTTTCAACATTGTTCGCATGAGTAATCGAGTTTAAGCAATAAAAATACACCCTAAACTTCTACTAAACCATTTCAAAGATCATCCATACCCTAAATGAGGTCAATATCTACTAGGAACCGGTTCAAACACTCCAAGAACCGGATCATAACTACTTGAATCGATCAATTATTTCAAACCTAGTCTCTAGTAGTCATTCGAGGGTATTTTGGACATTTCACCTTCATAACCGACTTAAGACACTTGTTTGATGGATAAATACGACCCTCAACCCTCATTTACAGTCTGTACATGAATAAGAAGCTCCCCACTTCGAAAAATCACCAAAAATTCAAGAAGAAATCATCAAAAACATCAACACCTCAATTCCTTTGACAATCAAGGTGAGTTTCCTTGTTTCTTCCTTATTCTTGTATGTTTCTTAGCTATTTCGAAGGTGTGAGAGCTTGTATATATTCTTATACATGTTATAATGATGTTAAGAATTCAGCCATGGCAAACCCTTGTGTTTAGTATGGATTTATAAGGCTTAAAACTCACTAAGGCAATAAAGGAATCAATTCTGCCACCTTTTGGAATTAATAGTATATGTTACTTGATCCGTATGTTTCAGGGTCAGGAGTTTCAGTATACTTATTTTTAAGTATCATAGGGATATTATGTCAAAAATTGGTGCAAGTTCAACTTATATTATAGTGATTATAAGCAAAACAAAATCTGATTATGACAAGACTTTGATAAACTCTCTTAATCAAGTGTTTGTTATAAAACCTTGAAATTTTAAGTTGTGAGAGTTGAATGAACTTTATAAACAGAGACTAATAGATTTATTAATGAATTATAAGTCCAAAATCGATTGGTTAATGGGCTGGTATACATCGATAAACTGATATAAAGTATGTAGAACACCGGTTATGCGAAGTGGTAAACCCTTTCGATATGAAGAGAGTTAAACCTTGCGTGTGGTATGTGAATCCTTGAAATACATTCCTTGAAACAGGTTCTGAAGATATATCATCCCAACCACCCCCTATTGGTATAAACGTAAGGGTATTACCCGATCAAGGTAAGTAGGAATCCATCTGCAACTACAATGCATAAACATAGTATTGTTTGTAAACTTGATGATATCTTGAGAGTGTATTATATTGGATGATTGATCTGTATTATGCTTAAAGTGTTTGGTTGCACATTACATGATCATAACATCCATTAGCATCTTCACATGCATGCATAACAGGATACTCATTAGTGTCTGCATGCATGGTACGATCATGGAAACAAAGAAAAGAAAAATGTTTTGTTGGCCGCTGCTAGAGCACCGAGGCATGGTAGATGCATGCTTGTACGATATGTTTAGCACAGTAGATGCGTTCTTATATCATGTGTGAGACATGGTAGATGCATGTTCTAACGATATATTTGGTGTGGTAGATGCATGCCTTATATGTCTGGCATGGTAGATGCATGCCTCATGATATGATATGATGTTGAGTTCATTCTGGTGCTTAGTACGTGGTTCAACGGGCCCAAGTATAAGAAAATGATTTTGAGAGATTCTCATTGATAATCATATGTCATATGTTGCATCAGACATGATACATAACATGCATGATTTCTACTTATTGGGCTTTAGCTCACGTAGTTTATGCATTGTAGGTAATTCTGATGCTTGAGTATGTCCCCTCGCTGGATGAGTTGGAGTTCCACTGTTGCTGAGGGTCGACGTACATGGATGACGACCTGTCGGGCTTAACCATGGGCTTAACATATTTTCGTTCTTGTTTGTGAACCTTACTTTATAAATATGTATTGAGTAATGTACTCATAGGTTCGAGTGTCGTTGATGGTGTGATGGGTACTTTAAGTTCACTTAGTATGTTTGTTTAACCTGTGAGGTTGTTTAAATATCGTAATGTAAAATAAATAAGTGATTTGAGAAGCTCGAAGTTTTGTGGTTTACTAATCTCTTGTAGTTATAGCTACGGGGATATTGATGTCATGAGTTTGATTCGGATTGAGACTAGATGTCTCTGTATGATACTTGTGTTGGTTTTTATGTCACAGGTTTGGGATAGGTACTAGTTTAGGGGAAACTCTATCGAAATTTCACTGTAATTTATAAGTACTAATATGATATAAGATAGTGTAAGTTGGGCAGTTAGTGCGGGTGTGTTACAGTTGGTATCGGAGCCCGGTTTGTGCCCTGTAGCCTGTCCATGTACACGAGCTCAGAGCATGTGGAGCACAACAAATCCAGTAAGTGTTATTTTATTTCTGTGCACTCATATTTCATGAATTATATTGACCATATGATATAGGGCTCAGTCATAAATAGAAAATAATGCCGAGAACAAGAACTGAAGGCAGTGATGGGGGTAGAACACAAGATCCAGAAATGACGTCCACAAGTTCTGATGGTGATCTGATCATTGGCCGATTGACTGAACTAGTAGAAAGGCAATCTCAACAAATCCAACAACTCATCCAACAAAGAGACATGCGAGGACAGCAGGGGGAAGACAGGAATCGACCGCCACCTCGAGTAGAACAAGTTGAATTAGATGGAGGAAGGTTCAGGAAGTTGAATCCACCGACATTTGAGAGCACAGTGGATCCTACAGAAGCAGAAGATTGGCTAAGGACTATAGAAAACATGTTCCAGTATAGTAAGGTTTCTGAAGAGAATAAGGTACTTTGTGCATCCTTCATGTTACGGGGCAGTGCAGGTCATTGGTGGGATACGATAAGCGCTATTGAAAATGTGGCAACAATGACTTGGGCTAAGTTCAAGGAACTCTTCAGAAATAAGTACTTTACAGCTCTTGTTCGTGCAATGAAGATGAATGAATTTATACAGTTGAAACAAGGAAGCATGACGGTTTCAGACTACATCTGTAAGTTCGAAATGCTGTCTAGGTTTGCTGAGCATATGGTTAGCACGGAAGCACTGAAAGTGGAGAGGTTCCTTGAAGGCTTGAGACCAGAGCTATAAAGAGATGTCAGCATGGCAGGAATTCAAGGGACGACTTATTCAATAATTGCTGAGAGAGCATTGGTCGCAGAACAAGCAGAACTGAGGATTCGACAAGCACAAGAGGTTCGGCGGCAATTTGCCCAACGACAAGGCCAACACTGGTTTAAGAATGAAAAGAAGAGGCCACCTCAATCGCAGAATCCAGAGGCTGATTTTCCATCTAAAAAGGGGCAGGAAGAAGGAGGACCAAGTAAGCGCATGAAGTCTGAAGAGGGTAGACCCTTTGTACCATTACCGGCATGCCCTAATTGTGGAAAACAACATAGTGGAGTTTGCTTATTGGGTTCTAAAGTATGCTTTTCATGTGGACAACCTGGACATATGGCGAACGTTTACCCAAACAAGACAAAAGCTAAAGCACAGGAAAGGGTACTAGCTAGAGTTTACACTATAACCAGAGAAGATGCTGAAGCTAATCCATCTATTATCACAGGTAACCCTCTTATCTTTGGTATTTCAGCATCGGTATTATTTGATCCTGGTGCTACACATTCATTTGCATCTACCGAGTATGTGAGAAGGCTGGGTAGAGTACCAGAAACAATTGAGGTAGGTTATAATGTAGTTACCCCATCTGGAGATCCAAAACAAACAAATAAGATCAGACGAGCATGTAGTATTCCTATCGAAAATAGGGAACTCTATGCTGATTTAATTGTTTTGGACATGAATGACTATGACATAATCTTGGGTATGGATTGGTTATCAAAATATCATGCTACTGTTGACTGTCGGAGAAAGATTGTGACACTACAACCACCTGGGGAAGAACCTTTTTATTTTGTCGGGGTTAGTAAGAATTTAAGATTTCCAGTAATCTCAGCAATGAAGGCACAACGTTTATTAAACAGTGGTTGTGAAGGCTATGTAGTTAGTGTAATGAGCATTGAAAAACAAGATTTCTCGAACGTCAATGAAGTACCAGTGGTGAAACAATACCCTGAAGTGTTTCCTGATGATCTACCGGGACTGCCACCAGATCGTGAAATAGAGTTTGTGATTAACTTACAGCCGGGAATGACACCAATATCAAAGTCACCATACAGAATGGCACCAGCTAAATTAAAGGAATTAAAGACCCAGTTGCAAGAGTTGTTAGATAAAGGCCTCATTAGGTCTAGTTATTCACCATGGGGAGCGCCAATATTGTTTGTTCGTAAGAAGGATGGTTCCTTGAGGATGTGTATAGACTATCGAGAGCTCAACAAAGTTACGATCAAGAACAAGTATCCTTTACCTCGAATTGATGACTTGTTTGATCAACTTCAAGGCGCATCTATCTTTTCCAAAATTGATCTGCGATCAGGGTACCATCAATTGAAGATAAAGGAAGAGGACATCCCAAAAACGGCATTTAGTACGAGGTACGGACACTATGAGTTTTTGTTGATGCCGTTTGGCCTAACAAATGCCCCAGCAGCATTTATGGATTTAATGAATAGAGTGTTTAAAGACTTTATGGATAAGTTTGTTATCGTGTTTATTGATGATATTCTCATATATTCGAAGACCAAAGAAGACCATACAGTGCATCTAAGGAAAGTTTTAGAAGTCTTAAAACAGAAACAATTATATGCTAAGTTTAAAAAGTGTGAATTCTGGTTAGACCGAGTGGTATTCTTGGGGCATGTTATATCCGGAGCAGGGATTTCAGTAGACCCAAGCAAAGTCGAAGCAATCAATAACTGGCCGCAACCCACAAATTCTACAGAAGTACGCAGCTTTCTTGGTTTAGCTGGATATTACCGTCGATTTGTAGAGGGATTCTCTAAGATTGCCTCTCCATTAACACAATTAACTAGAAAGAATGTTTCCTTCAAGTGGACAGAATCATGCGAGCAAAGCTTTCAAGAACTAAAGAGGCGGTTGACATCGGCACCGATCTTGACCATTCCAATGGGAACTGGAGGTTTTAAAGTCTACAGTGATGCTTCAAAGAATGGTCTGGGTTGTGTATTGATGCAGAATGGTAAAGTAATAGCATATGCATCTAGACAACTGAAGGAGTATGAAAAGAACTACCCGACACATGATTTAGAACTTGCTGCAGTGGTGTTTGCACTTAAAATATGGAGGCATTACCTATATGGAGAACGTTGTGAAATTTATACTGATCACAAGAGCCTGAAATATTTCTTCACTCAGAAAGAATTAAATATGAGACAGCGGAGATGGTTAGAACTTGTTAAAGACTATGATTGTGTCATCAACTACCACCCTGGTAAAGCTAATGTAGTAGCAGATGCCCTAAGCAGAAAATCAGCACAATCCATTGCGGCCATGACCTTGATCCAGAAGCCAGAATTACACGATTTCATGAATATGGATGTGGAAATTATCCAACATGGATGGCTAGAAGCAAAATTGTCAGCACTAACCCTTCGACCTACTTTAATGGATAAAATTCAGCAAGGCCAGAAAGAGGATCAAGAGTTAGAGAAAATAAAGAAGAACATTAAATTAGGAACCTCGTCAGATTTCCAATTGTCAGAAGATGGTATTATTCGATTTAGAAATCGTTTATGTGTGCCAAATTTTGAAGATGTTCGCAAAGAAATATTACTAGAGGCGCACTCAACACCATATTCAGTACATCCAGGAGCAACCAAAATATACAGAGACTTGAAACTACACTATTGGTGGCCAAGTATGAAAGAAGATATTGCACAATATGTGGAGCAATGCCTAACATGTCAACAGGTAAAAGCTGAGCATCAAAGACCAGCAGGAACCTTGAAACTTTTATTTGTTCCAAAATGGAAGTGGGAGGACATTACGATGGATTTTGTGATAGGTTTACCAAGAACGGTTAAAGGACACAATTCTATCTGGGTTATAGTTGATAGATTGACAAAATCTGCTCACTTTCTCCCAGTTTGTATGACATACTCCATCGATCGTTATGCTCAACTCTACATACAGGAAATAGTGAGGCTACATGGGGTTCCATTATCTATTGTATCGGACAGAGATTCACGATTTGTATCAGCTTTTTGGAAGAGCCTGCATAGAGCATTGGGTACCCACTTGTCTTTCAAAGATCTCTTATCATCCACAGTCGGATGGGCAATCAGAAAGAACTATACAAACTCTTGAAGATATGCTCAGATCCTGTGTTATGGACTTTCAAGGCCAGTGGATCAAACATTTACCCCTAATTGAATTCTCCTACAATAACAGTTATCAGAGAACAATTGGAATGGCTCCTTATGAAGCTTTGTATGGCCGTAAGTGTCAATCACCAGTACATTGGGATGAGGTTGGTGAAGGAAGAGTTTTAGGTCCTGATATGATTCAGGAAATGACAGAAGCAGTTTCACTAATCAGAGAAAGAATGAGAACAGCTCAAAGCAGACAAAAGAGTTATGCAGATACCAGAAGGAGAGCATTGGAATTTGCCTTGGGTAATCGAGTATTTCTGAAGGTTTCTCCAATGAAGGGAATAATGAGATTTGGTAAGAATGGAAAACTGAGTCCAAGATACATTGGGCCATTTCCTATTACTGAGCGGGTTGATGAAGTGGCTTATCGACTAGAGTTACCAGCATCAATGTCTCAGATACACAATGTATTTCACGTTTCTCTACTAAGAAAATACATTGCAAATCCATCCCACATTCTCAAGAATGAACCAGTTGAGATGGAGGCAGATTTGAGTTACAAGGAGATACCGGTACAAATCTTACTAAGAGAAGTAAAGAAACTCAGAAATAAAGAGGTGCCACTAGTCAAAGTGTTGTGGAGAAATCAACTCATAGAAGAAGCCACTTGGGAGAGAGAAGATGAAATGAGGGCTAAATACCCTGATCTTTTCAGGTAAGTTAAATTTCGGGGACGAAATTTTTATAAGGAGGGGAAGATGTGATACCCGAGCCTAGCATTACTCACTTGGTCAATATGATTCACGCATAACTTGTTAATTATGTGTTATTTGGATTACTTGATGTTTCATGGTTCAGTTGATCTTATAGTTAATTTCACACATAGGAATGTGCTAAACATTTGAACTCATGTCTAAAACACAATCGTGGTATATGTTACGGGACTAAGTTATGTTATTCATAGTATTTCTAATACGAAAATAAAATATATGTAAAGAACTTATAAAACTCTAAGTACACGTGGTAAGCCTAGAAGTTATAAAGGTGTCATTGACGTGTCTATCGGAGGTTAACTAGCTTACCTTGAGATTTTAGTCGGCGCGTGTAGTGGGTCACTTTAAATTGACGATTCAAGTGGATAACCATCATTCAATAAACTAACACGTGTCAAGTGCCTTTGACTCTTGTCATTACCTAATAGGATACAATTTATGATTGTATCTGATAACGTCTGTAAAATACTGTGATTTGTCTATACCTCATTCGTTCCAACTGCGGTAGGAATTGAACTTATCTTTTAGTTTATCATATTAATTATATTTTTATAAATGATTTCTTCCATTCTTACCTACAGTGTCTCATTTGTGAAGTTTTAGAAAGTTTGACAATAAAGTCCTTCACTAGCATTTTCAACATTATTCGCATGGGTAATCGAGTTTAAGCAATAAAAATACACCCTAAACTTATACTAAACCATTTTAAAGATCATCCATACCCTAAATGAGGTCAATATCTACTAGGAACCAGTTCAAACACTCCAAGAACCGGATCATAACTACTTGAATCGATCAATTATTTCAAACCTAGTCTCTAGTAGTCATTCGAGGGTATTTTGGACATTTCACCTTCATAACCGACTTAAGACACTTGTTTGATGGATAAATACGACCCTCAATCCTCATTTACAGTCTCTACATGAATAAGAAGCTCCCCACTTCAAAAAATCACCAAAAATTCAAGAAGAAATCATCAAAAACATCAACACCTCAATTCCTTTGACAATCAAGGTGAGTTTCCTTGTTTCTTCCTTATTCTTGCTATGTTTCTTAGCTATTTCGAAGGTGTGAGAGCTTGTGTATGTTCTTATACATGTTATAATGATGTTAAGAATTCAGCCATGTCAAACCCTTGTGTTTAATATGGATTTATAAGGCTTAAAACTCACTAAGGCAATAAAGGAATCAATTCTGCCACCTTTTGGAATTAATAGTATATGTTACTTGATCCGTATGTTTCAGGGTCAGGAGTTTCAGTATAATTATTCTTAAGTATCTTAGGGATATTATGTCAAAAATTGGTGCAAGTTCAACTTATATTATAGTGATTATAAGCAAAACAAAATCTGATTATGACAAGACTTTGATAAACTCTCTTAATCAAGTGTTTGTTATAAAACCTTGAAATTTTAAGTTGTGAGAGTTGAATGAACTTTATAAACAGATACTAATAGATTTATTAATGAATTATAAGTCCAAAATAGATTGGTTAATGGGCTGGTATACATCGATAAACCGATATAAAGTATGTAGAACACTGGTTATGCGAAGTGGTAAACCCTTTCGATATGAAGAGAGTTAAACCTTGCGTGTGGTATGTGAATCCTTGAAATACATTCCTTGAAACAGGTTCTGAAGATATATCATCCCAACCACCCCCTATTGGTATAAACGTAAGGGTATTACCCGATCAAGGTAAGTAGGAATCCATCTGCAACTACAATGCATAAACATAATATTATTTGTAAACTTGATGATATCTTGAGAGTGTATTGTATTGGATGATTGATCTGTATTATGCTTAAAGTGTTTGGTTGCACATTACATGATCATAACATCCATTAGCATCTTCACATGCATGCATAACAGGATACTCATTAGTGTCTGCATGCATGGTACGATCATGGAAAGAAAGAAAAGAAAAATGTTTTGTTGGCCGCTGCTAGAGCACCGAGGCATGGTAGATGCATGCTTGTACGATATGTTTAGCACGGTAGATGCGTGCTTATATCATGTGTGAGACATGGTAGATGCATGTTCTCACGATATATTTGGTGTGGTAGATGCATGCCTTATATGTCTGGCATGGTAGATGCATGCCTCATGATATGATATGATGTTGAGTTCATTCCGGTGCTTAGTACGTGGTTCAACGGGCCCAAGTATAAGAAAATGATTTTGAGAGATTCTCATTGATAATCATATGTCATATGTTGCATCATCCATGATACATAACATGCATGATTTCTACTTATTGGGCTTTAGCTCACGTAGTTTATGCATTATAGGTAATTCTGATGCTTGAGTATGTCCCCTCGCTGGATGAGTTGGAGTTCCACTGTTGCTGAGGGTCGACGTACATGGATGACGACCTGTCGGGCTTAACCATGGGCTTAACATATTTTCGTTCTTGTTTGTGAACCTTACTTTATAAATATATATTGCAGTAATGTACTCATAGGTTCGAGTGTCGTTGATGGTGTAATGGGTACTTTAAGTTCACTTAGTATGTTTGTTTAACCTGTGAGGTTGTTTAAATATCGTAATGTAAAAAAAATAAGTGATTTGGGAAGCTCGAAGTTTTGTGGTTTACTAATCTCTTGTAGTTATAGCTACGGGGATATTGATGTCATGAGTTTGATTCGGATTGAGACTAGATGTCTCTGTATGATACTTGTGTTGGTTTTTATGTCACATGTTTGGGATAGGTACTAGTTTAGGGGAAACTATGTCGAAATTTCACCGTAATTTATAAGTACTAATATGATATAAGATAGTGTAAGTTGGGCAGTTAGTGCGGGTGTGTTACATGAACCTTCGCGGTTGGCTTCCCAACACATACAGCTCAGTAGGTCACGGTCGTGGTTATGATCTTATTAGCCTTATTAACTATAGCTTCGGGCTGTTCCGGTTTCAGTGTTTATGTTGACTGACAGCTTCGGCTGAGAGACTTTTAGGTCTTTATGATGTCTTGATAATTTCATTGGAGCCTTCGGGCATTGTGATTCATATTTAATTCAGTTCTGGTTTGGTTCATGTCGTGAAATTCATTGTGATATTCTGTCATTATGATTCGCCATTGGGCACTTATGTTCTAACCTGTAGAACAGGTATTAATAGTATGCCGTGGGCATAGTATTTCACGAATGCTCGGTTCTTACCTTGGTTTGTGAGCATCTCGTATTATTATTATCATTGTACCATTTCATTCTGCCTTTGGATGCATATCATGTCATACGTGTATTTGATGTTCATTATCTGGATGACTGACCTCGTGGGGGCGGAACATGTTTTCATGTTTTAGGTTCTTACGAGGAGAGAGTTGAGACACAAGGGCATGATGATGGCGACGAGGCATTCGAGCGATACTAGTCCGAGTTGTTCATGTTGGTCAGTCAGTTGGAGTGTTTTCCAGTTTGTCAGTCATTGTCATTATGTATTACCCGAGCAGATGCTCGTGGATGTTGTTTTATTTTTACTTTTGGCCATGTAGGCCCATCGTTGTCGTTGAAATTCCTTATCGGAATATTATGTCGGATATCATGGTAGGGACTATGATTTTCCCTTATTGTTTAATTTAATGTAATTTTAATCATGTTCGCCTGGTGGATCTCCTGGCGTGGGGTCCACGGCACTGTAATAACCCAATAGGATTTGGGGGTGTTACAGAAGATGGTATCAGAGAATTGGGTTGTGAGATACCCTGATATGTGAGTTATATGTCTCTACCGACGCGGTAGTAGTGGGACTGTCAGGTTATGACAATCTAGTCAGTCGAGTTTAGTGAGTCGTAATATTAGTATGACTGCGCGAGTCATTCATTCATCGAGTCGTCGTCAGTGAAGACTAGTATCGTGAGACCTCGAAGCTTCGTATGACCTGTGTAAGGACTCGATTCTCTTTATGTTCATACATTCATTATGTCATTAATTATACATGCTTTGTTGAAACCTATATGTGATATTAATATTATGATTGATTCATGACTAATTGTTTTGGAGCACGTGTGACTTGTGTAAGCGTTAAGGATCAACTCATTCATCAGTTAATAATCCTCAATCATCATTTTGATGTTACGATCATGTTAATTCATTCATCACTCAGTCAATCTCACCGCTCAGTTAATTCATTCATCACTCAGTTAATCTCATTGTTCAGTTAATTCATTCATCACTCAGTCAATCTCATCGTTCAGTTAATTCATTCATCACTCAGTCAATCTCACCGCTTAGTTAATTCATTCATCACTCAGTTAATCTCATTTTTCAGTTAATTCATTCATCACTCAGTCAATCTCATTACTCAGTTAGTTCATTCATCACTCACTCAATCTCATTACCCAGTCAATTCATTAATCATCCAGTCCATCTCATTATTCAGTTGTTGATCTTGTGGATCAAATTTTCAACCTTGTTAACTTGTTCAAGGTAATCATTTCAGGAATTCCAGCAGGTAATCATGTTACCTCATTCGATCTTTCATGCGATCTTATCATATTCCGGCATCATGTTGACGATTATTTTATTACATTATTAATGCATTCATTATGTTATAGCATGTATGCTCATTGTTATCATTCCGTCACGTAATCATAATGCGATATTCATGCAGAATTTATAATTATCATGTGGCTTTCCTACTTCAGTATGGATAGAGCTGTCAGAGGACGCAGGGGAAGAGGCCGCGGTGCGGGCCGAAACTCGGGACCTCGTGTGAATGCCTGCGCGAATGCGAGAGATAACATGCGTTCATCAGTTAGCTATGCTACTCATTCACTGTCAGATAATCATTCACTGTCAGGGAGTCGTACCCGAGAGGCATCTCACTCGGAAGGTGTTCGGGTTGACCCATTCATATTTATGCAGGGCATGATGGCCCAGATGACTCCGATGACGCGGATGGTGGAGACCATGCAGACCTCGATGGTTCGTGGCCCACTGCAACAAGGATTCCAGGTGCCGTTTCATGGACAGACTGGAGGAGTGAATCAGATTGTTGGCGATATCTCTCGTCAGAGGCCGCCTACTTTTGAGGGTTCGTCGGAACCAGCTGATATTGTTCATTGGCTTGAGCATTTTGATAAACTCTTCGACATGGTTCAATGTCCGGAAGAGACTAAAGTGGCAGTAGCGGCTTATTACTTGATTAAGGGTGCTTATTTGTGGTGGCTTTCTGTGAAACCCGCCGATCGCGATTGTGGTTGGAGTGAGTTCAAGACCCTCATGTTAGAGAGGTATTATCCGGCTCCACTTCGTGAAGCCAAGTTGTCAGAGGTTTTGAACCCCGAATCCGTCAAGGACGAGGGTGTTATTTTCATTACCGAGAAGTTTGAGGGACTACTTCAGTTTGCTTCGTCAGTTATCCGTACTGAGGCGGATAAGATCAAATATTTTAGCAAGAGGCTAAATCCGCAGTTGAGGATGCAGTTGTTCAATCACAATTGTAATTCACTTAGTGAGTTCATCGGGAAGGCTCTTGGAGCAGAGCTTTTAATCAAGGAGCTTACTCAGAAGCATCCTTCAGTTTCTTTGGGTGAGAGGACTAGAATGCTGGCTCGTTCAGAGGGATATCGGGCTCCGACATCAAAAAGGTCATTTTCTAGTCGTCTTCGTGCGGAGGGAGCGTCCTCTTATAAGGCCACGAGTTCGACCGTTGTATGCTTTAACTGTGATGTAATAGGACATCGCAGCACCCGGTGCTCGATGCAGGCCGTTATTTGTTTTCTGTGTGGGTGGCAGGGACACCTTCAGAAATACTGCAGGAGTTCTAGTGCCGGTAGATCTCGAGAGAGCTCAATGGCCTCGAGGGACTTTGTTACTCCAGCTCGTGCTTCATTCAAGGGGTCCTATTAGGCTTTGAGAGCCCGAGGTAAGGACATTCATCTCCGGTTTTGAGCAAGTTAATCCTTGCTCGGTAATAGGATAATCATTCATTTCATTGTCATTCATCCATTCATATAATTCATTCGTCATATATCAATCACGTTGAGACTTATAATTATCAAACTAATCATTCACTTCACGGGGAACAATGGTTCCAATCATTTCATTTGAGCTATCACTTGTTACGTTATCATTTCACCCTGTCGAGTCATTCTTGATCCTTGTTGGATTTCGGTTCATTATCATTCATTGTGATTATTCTTGTTCTTGTGACCTTTCGGGATCATATTGAGCAATGAGTTCAGATTTGAGTCTCCTTAAATCGATGAGATCCAAGAGATCGATTATCTGGAGGATATCGGTGTTGGGTATATTTGATATGTAGCCTTAATCTTTGTATTTTCCTTTCTCTATTTTCGGATTAATGTGTAACTTAATCCGTATTGATGTATCATGGTTGAGGATCATTTATTGTTGATCTATTTTATAATGATCGTATTTGAGAATCTTGAGATTTGGGTCATTTGATGCATTCTTTTTGTGTTGTACCCGAGATTTTGTGATGATCTCGGTAATTATTCATTGTGATTTGAGACGTCAAGTCATGGGGACTTGGGCGTGTGATTGATATGGTCCCGAGGACTATATGTGCTTTGTCGCTTTTCTTTTGAGGCGTGAGTCAGTACTTATGGGGGGTTGGGCCAGTTGTGCAGGCGAAGTGTTTCACATTGAGGAGCATTCCTCGAGATGTGGTTTTCAGATCCTGATGGATAGTTCTTATCCCGAGTTGTTTACCCTTAGTTTCGAGGACGAAACTCTTTTTAAGGGGGTAGTATGTAATATCCGCAATTTTGATTCTCCGGTAATTTTCTTTTTTTTCGGCGGACGTCCATTTTGACAACTCGCTCATGACTGTATCGTCATTCTGAGAATATTTAATTCTGCACTTTTTGTCATCCGAGTTCGTTTCGGTATCGTTTTGTTGAGTTCTGTGTTCTTAAGCGGCTTTTCCGCACTTGAGTTCGATTCTTGCGAATCTCGTCCGAAACTGTTGTTTCGAGTTTCTCGTAAGTTCATTTAATGTTATTATTCATGTTGCAAGCTTTGGTTTGGTGTTTCGATTATGTATCGTGTATTTCGGACGTTTTGGGCCATTTTCGTAATTTCCCAAAGTTTGGGGTAATCACTTCCGTTGTCGAATTTCGACACTTTGGGTGGTCGGAATCGTGTGTTCTCTTAGCGCTTAGATTAGTCTTTGCGAGTACTTCGTAACCATATCTTCGATTCATACTCAGGTTCGGGTTTCGGGCTCGTCCGAGCCGTCGGAGTGGCTACGGCCGAGTCACGGCCGGAGCAGGGCCTGGCCTGGCCGAGTTACGGCCGTAAGGTGCCAGTTACGGCCATACGTGCTCGGCAGACTTGGCGGGATGAATGCCAGTTACGGCCGTAAGGCGTGATCAGGTACGGCCGTACGGGCGCTGGGCATCTTCCGGACGAAGGCCGGTTACGGCCGTAATGTGTGCCAGTTACGGCCGTAAGTGTCCGACGGGTGCTGGGCAGATTTTTGACGAACGACGGTTACGGCCGTATGGCCTTCCGAGTACGGCCGTAAGGGCCGAGTTACGGCCGTAAGGCATTGCCGGTTACGGCCGTAACCCTGCCGGCTATATATAGCCTGGGCTCGGCCAGACCTTCATTTTCACCCTTTTTCCTCGTTTTTGTGCGGCTGCGGATGGGAGTGACCGGTAGGAGGTGTTCTTGGCCGATACTACTCTTTTCCAAGGCACTTTGGAAGATCCTTGTTGATTATATCGTCATTCAATCATTGTTCCGTCGGATCGAGGTAATTTCTTGATTTTCCTCCAAGTTGACTTTTTGGGGAATTTGTTCTTGATTTCGATTCTAGTCCGATTTTGATGAATCGGTTGATGTTAGTAAACATTATTAATCATGTTCTATGGATTGTATATCCATATTTTCGATTCGTTCAACCCGATTGATGATTCTTAGGCTCTTGAGGAACTTTGAACATTTAGTGTTCGATTAAATGCCTCAAAGAATTTCTTTCGGTCGTTATGTGGATTTCGATTGATATTGTGTTATTGAATGAATTGTATTTCATTCAAGGTGGTTCGAGTACTTGTGTTTATCGGAGGACGCTGTTCGTTGTTCGTGGAAGGAATTCACCGCCTTCGATTGAGGCAAGTTTTATACTTGTACTAGTCAATGAGATTAATGTTATCATATATGTGTATGAATGTGTTGTATCATTCCGAGACTTAGTCTCTTCATAAGTTCATTGATATTAGGGGATCGTTCGATACGATACTCTTCGGCAATTATTCCAAATGTTTATTATCATTAATTAATGGCCGGTAAGGCATTGAGATATTTGTTGTTAATGTTATTATCGATCACCGGTTTGCGGTATCGATGTATCGGTTGTTGTTGTTAATAGTGATGTCGATCTGAGGCGTTGTTGTAATCATTGTTATTAATGTTGGCGTCCTGTCATTCATGTTGTATTAGCCGATTTAAGGCATTGTCGTATTCATTTTCATCTTCGTCGTCGGTAGCCGATTAAAGGTATCGAGGCATTCATTGTATCCTTGTTATCAATTGGCCGTTCTAAGGCAATCGAGGAGTTCAATCATTCATTGTATGTAATACCACCAGTACATGCTTTTTCACTTTGGGCGCTCACGTCTATTTCTCCTGTTTGATAAATAAATGTACTCCATTGCAATAAAACATATTTTGTATAATATGGTTGTATGGTATCGCATATATTATTCGTGTATTGTGATGGTATGATGATTGACGAACTTTCAGTGACATACCTCGAGGTCGTTAGGTAATTATCGGTGCGAATATGACAGTGGCCAACGTCTTGTTCCCCGAGAGATTTCCAGACGACATGGAGAGGGAGTCGTGTCATAAGAAATTAATGTGAAGATAATTTGGCAAACAAAACTGTCCTTTACGTACGTTATACTCCGACTCATTAAGTACGCTATATCTAAGCCATTACGTACGTTAAATATCGGCCCTTACGTACGTAACATCGGTCTTCGGTCTTCGGACAGGAATCTTCGTCAGAAGTACGCGCGTGACCAACTTTCGGCGTGATTGCGACAGGCAAGTCAACGAGGTGTTACGTACGTTAACCCGCTTTCGTTACGTACGTAACGATGTGAGTGAATCGTTCCAGCGAGTTCCTTACGTACGTTAAGTATTTTGCCATAACGTACGTAAAACCTCTTACGTACGTAAACCGTAAGGCATAACGTACGTAAGGGCAATCTGAGTTTATAAAAGAACACTTTGCCTTTCATTTCTTCCGTCCCAAAAATCATTCCTCTTCCTTGTACACTACTCTCCACCATCATTGAACCAATTCTAACCTCCCAATTCAAGTGCTATCCTATTAGAGTACGATAATCAATCTTCGGGGAAGGTCTTGAAGGTGTTATCCTCTCGTTCTCCTTCGTCCACCGTCGTTCTTCATCATTTTTTGTCAGTAAAGGTAAGTTTATCCAACCTTGAACTCATTTCAGTATTGTTTAGTAAGTTTTAGTAAACCTCGGATGCCTTGGGTAGCTTAGAACCCTCTGTAATAATCGAACCGGTATATAGCTATCGCAATTGTTAATCGATATCCATCAAAGCTTGAAATTGGAATGAATAATGGTAGAACTCATAATCATATTGCTAATCACCAACTTCTCAGAATCATCTTGAAGGATTTCATGTATAACCGTATTATCATGTTGAATAAAACCGTTAATGAATCCTTGATGAAGTTACCAACAATTTCTAGCCAAATAGATACCGAAACATGTTGAGATGATGGATTAATCGTTCTAGACTTGCATATTAAGACAACGATGAAATCTTGATGATTGTTGGTTATCATTAACTAGGAATGTTGTGTTAGAACACTGTTGTTTAGCGGAAGGATAACTTATAAAGAATGTTGCCGAACCTAAAGAAATTAATGGCTCGCATTATGGATAAAAATGGAGAAATTCGATTCCGACATCATAAGCAACTAGGATAGGGTTCTAACAGGCGGGAGGGGGAGGAACGTCGTTGATCATTATTATTATCATAAGATGTTAATCGACAAACATGTAATAGGTCGGATTTCCAAGTGCGATCGTTCAAGCCGTTGCCTTGTCAAGAAATAACTCGCGTCGGATTTGAGGCAAGTGAATCTTGCTCAGACTTTACGTCTTATAATTTTAGACATAGTAAATGTTACTATTGTGGAATGGTGCTCTTACGATTATCTTGTCCGGAGTATTCCCGAGTAGATACTACCGTGACCCTTGGCCGCGGCCTTGGGAGTTTTCTTGTTGGACCGTGTTGCGGCATAAAACCTGAATGGTACCCACGTCCGGAGTAGTCCTGTGTAGACACTTCCGTGACCCTTGGTTGCGACCTTGGGAGTTTATGTGCTGATAAGAGGAATAACATGGAACATTCGGTGACAACTTTATTCCTTGAAATTATTAGATTTTACCTTTGAGTTTGGTTTGGATTGTTTCGACCTAGGTTCTTGCACGACATGTCGTGCTGTAAATTTGTTGAATTTGTGCAGACACCCCGAAGGTTACGGCCGTGCATGAGTGTGTTAAAAGAAGGCGTTAATTTCTTAAATAATTTGAACATTCCACGTTGCGTAATAACCGTATGTACGGACACTATTTGCTTTTGGTGTTTTGGGTTGTACGAAGACTTTCTTAATTACTTCCGTATATTACCACTGTTAAATAAAATATTTTAGAAAATATTTTCAAAAACTTGCCTTGTGGGTCCCTCATGGGATCTACGGCCTTTATGTGACCCGGTTCATTTGGGGGCGTTACAGAAAATGGTATCAGAGCCTAAACACTCACGTGGAAAGTTTTACCAAAAATATTTTGAAAACGTTTTGCCTTCAAAAATCCAACACTTCTGACGACCGTAACTCCTCGAGGGATGTCGAGGTAAAATACATGTAAATTCTTAAGAATCAAGTATGATGTTTGGATTCAGTAAGAACTCAGAGAATGTTTGCATTAAACTAACCTGTTAGATTGAACTAACATCACCAATGGCACGTCGAGGAGCTAGAAGAAACGTAAATGACGCACAAGGTTCCGCCATGAACCAGCAGGAAGACAGAAACACCGGAGAAACTAATCCGGCCGGAAATCAACCACCACCTGTTAATCAAAACGAACAGGAAGCGGAAAACCAGAAAAACGGGGGATTTGATCCAGCCTTCGTTCAGACTCTCGCCCAGGCCATTGCCATGGGAATCGCTCAGGTCAACCGGGCAGAACAAGTACCAGTCATTAACATAGAAGAGAACACCGGAAAGGACCGTTGGTTGGGAGAAATGCTGAAGGCCAGACCGCCATTATTCGACGGGTCAGGGGATAAGCATGTGGACGATTGTATCTCGGAAATGGAGACTGCCTTTGAGGTGATCGGCTGCCCAGGAAACCGAAAAGTGCCACTCGGGATCAACCAGCTCCGTGACACCGCAGCCCGATGGTGGAGGACCTATAAGCCAGAGGACAGAATAGTCGGATGGCCCGAGTTTTCCAAACTATTGAGAGGCAATCTTGCCCCGATCGATTCAAAGCCGCACGAGCGCGGAGTTTCTTCAGCGCAGCCCTCGAATTTGCCAAGACAAGAAATCATTCGGGCATACAGGACCGAGCTAAGCTATGTCGCACAGATGGTTCCATCCGAAGACCAGCGAATTTGTCACCTTGCTCAACGGTTGCCGGAGGATGTTCAACGCTACGCGGCGGGGTTTCATTGCACCACGTTGAGGGCATATGAGGACGTAGTCACAGCATACATCGGTACGGTTGTCAGTTCGGATGCCGGGCACAACCAAAAGAAGTAGAAGACCGCAAATCAGTCCGGGAGCACCAGCAGAGTGAATTTGGGAATTGGGTTCCCCTCCAAATCAGCAGCTTCGTACCAACAGAAAGGAACATCTGACGGGCCATCTCGCCGTAGCTGTTTCAATTGTGGCATAGCAGGGCATACCATGAGTCAGTGTCGTAAAGCATCGACAAAGTTCTTTTCATGCGGAAGGGGTGGGCACATGTCTCGCTACTGTTCTCGGATCAAACCTACACCAAACCCAGCTCCTCAGAGTCAACAAGGCTCTGACAGACATCCGCAGGCGTCCGCCATGTCCGACTACCGATCTCCACCTCACCGCCTCCTCTACACGGTGCCTAAGAGGACGTGGTCGCGGGGAGAATCTGCGCCCTCCTTGGGGACACCGCTGTCCCGCGTGTTCGAACTAAGGGCTACCGACGACTGCACCACTCCTGGCTGTCTCGTACACTCCTTATTAAATCTCACTGCTCATGTACTGTTTGATACTGGAGCAACCCACTCGTTTATATCCGTAGAATGTGTTAACCGTTTGCATCTCCCTTGTGTACCCTGTGAGTCCTTTACTGTTAAACTACCCGAGGGCAGCAGGGTGGAGGGTAATTTGGAAGTTCGAAACTGTCCGATTCGTATCAATAATCTGGGCTGGACAGCCAATCTCATGGTCTTTCCACTCCAAAACGAAGATGTGATTTTAGGTATGGACTGGATGACGATGCACAAGATGGTATTGGATACCTATCACCTGACCGTTTCTATTACGGCCCATGACGGTGCCACTCACACAATTAGAGGCCGAGAGCACTTCAGCACAAAAGGGTCCCTCAGTCTCCTTTCAGCAGTAGCACCTCGTGATGATCGAGGAGCGTATTATTGGTGCTATATTCTTCAGGAGGGCACGTCACAATTGTCGGTTGCTAATATTCCTGTAGTGAACGAATTTCCGGACATATTTCCCGACGAACTACCTGGATTGCCACCACAAAGGGAGGTCGATCTCTCAATCGAACTTGAGCCAGCAACGACGCCTATCTCCAAGGCACCATACAGGATGGCACCAACCGAAATGAAGGAACTAAAGTCACAACTCGAAGAATTGCTAAGGAAGGGGCTCATTCGTCCAAGTACTTCGCCATGGGGTGTGCCAGTTCTTTTTTTGAAGAAAAAGGACCGCTCTCTGCGCCTGTGTATCGATTACAGGGAACTTAATAAGGTCACTATTAAGAACCGTTACCCACTTCCAAGGATTGATGATTTACTGGACCAACTGCAAGGGCGATCAGTTTTCAAAGATCGACTTACGTTCGGGATATCACCAATTGAGAATTCGAGAGGAGGATATTCCTAAGACCGCATTTCGATCGAGATATGGGCACTACGAGTACATGGTGGTGTCGTTTGGCCTGACTAATGCTCCAGCTGTTTTTATGGAATTGATGAACAGGGTTCTGACAGAGTTTCTCGATAAGTGTGTGGTGGTTTTCATTGACGATATTTTAATTTATTCCCGAAGCCGATGAGAGCATGAGGAACACTTGAGGCAGGTGTTGAGCGTTTTAAGGCAAAATCAACTGTATGCTAAACTTTCTAAATGCGAGTTCTGGATGCCAGAGGTAACCTTTTTGGGGCATGTGATTTCAGCAGGAGGCGTTAAAGTAGACCCCCATAAGATCGAGACAGTTATGAATTGGGAACCACCTAGAAATGTCAAAGAGGTGAGAAGTTTCCTGGGGTTGGCGGGATATTATCGACGGTTCGTCGAGGCCTTCTCCTGTGTCGCCGGCCATTAACAAATCCGCTTAGGAAGAACACCAAGTTTGTCTGGACAACAGATTGTCGAGAGTTTCGACAGCTAAAAAGGAAGCTTACTCGCCCGGTGTTGGTACTACCGCAGGGTACGGAGGGATTCGTAATATGCACCGATGCGTCTAAGCACGGGTTGGGATGTGTGTTCATGCAAAATTACAGGGTTATCGCTTACGCCTCTCGTCAACTTAAACCTTATGAGGTGAACTACCCGACACATGACTTGGAACTTGCTGCAGTGGTCCACGCTCTTAAGATTTGGAGACATTACCTATATGGGGTTACCTGTAAGATCTTTACGGACCACAAGAGTTTAAAGTACATTTTCACGCAGAAAGAGTTAAATATGAGACAGAGGCGTTGGCTGGAGTTAATCAAGGATTACGATGTAGAGATTCTATATCACCATGGGAAGGCCAACGTCGTAGCAGACGCACTGAGTCGGAAAACTGCGCAGGAGGTGACACTATCTGGTTTGACAGTACAGCTGGAGTTGCAGCAAGATCTCCGGAAAAATGACATTGAAGTGTGGATACAACACCGCCAGGGACAGTTGTACTCGATTGATATTCGCTCGTCCCTGCTGGATGAGATACGCCTAGCACAGATGGAGGATCCAGAACTTCGTGCGATCGGCGCAAAGGCCGAAGGGGGAGTTATTTCAGACTACAGGATCCAAGGGGGCATAGTTAGATTCAAGAACAGGATTTGCATTCCACCTAAAGACGAGCTTAAGCAAACTATACTCAAGGAAGCTCATTCTACTCCCTATTCGATACATTCGGGGGCGAGCAAAATGTACAAAGACCTGCGAAAGAGTTTCTGGTGGAAGAATATGAAGCAAGAGGTAGCAAGGTTTGTCGCTTGATGTATGATATGTCAACAGGTGAAGATTGAACACCGTAGACCGGCCGGAATCATGCAGCCCTTACCCATTCCGGAATGGAAATGGGAGAGCATATCAATGGACTTTTTCACCAAGTTACCAGTGACAGCGGGGGGAAAGGACACGATATGGGTTATTGTAGACCGACTGACAAAGTCGGCACACTTCATTCCAATTCAGGAGGCCATCGGAACAGAACAGCTGGCTACCATCTTTGTTCGGGAAATCGTGAGGTTACATGGCGTTCCCTCAGGGATTATTTCGGATAGAGACACTAGATATGTGTCCCGCTTCGAAGGTCAGCCCACTGTGCCATGGGTACTCAATCGCATTTCAAGATCGCCTATCATCCTCAAACGGATGGACAGACAGAACGCACCATACAGACCCTGGAAGATATGTTGAGAGCATGTGTACTCGATTGGGGCAAGGACTGGGCTAAACACCTCTGCTTAGCGGAATTTTCGTACAACAACAGCTGGCATGCAAGCATAGGCATGGCCCCCTTTGAGGCCTTGTATTGTAGAAAGTGCAAGTCTCCCCTATGTTGGGACGATGCATCCGATGTCATCGCCACCGAGTTGGATCTAATCCAGGAATCCATTAAGAAGATATCCATTGTCCGAAAACACATGTTGGCAGCGCAGAGTCGCCAAAAGTCTTACGCTATGGACCGGCAGCGACCGTTGGAATTTATGGTTGGGGATCATGTTTGGGTTAAAGTATCACCAATGCGGGGCATTCGACGCTTCGGCCAGAAGGGCAAGCTAAGCCCGAGATTTATTGGTCCGTTCGAAATACTGGACCGAGTCGGTAGACTCGCTTATCGGCTAGCATTACCACCATCGTTAGACGGAGTGCATAATGTCTTCCACGTCTCCCAGCTGAGAAAGTACGTGTACGATCCTAGCCACAAGATCAACTTCGAGGAAGTAGAGATTTCCAATGATGCTACCTTTAGGGAAGTTCCAACAGCGATTTTGGATCGACGCGTAAAGACACTAAGGAACAAGAACATACCCCTTGTTAAAGTTCAGTGGTCGCACCACGGTACGGAAGAAGCGACTTGGGAGACCGAGGCAAGCATGAGAGAGAATCATCCCGAGTTATTTTCTTAGTTTCGGGACGAAACTATTTTTAAGGGGGGTGGTATGTAATACCACCAGTATTACATGCTTTTTCACTTTGGGCGCTCACGTCTATTTCTCCTGTTTGATAAATAAATGTACTCCATTGCAATAAAACATATTTTGTATAATATGGTTGTACGGTATCACATCTATTATTCGTGTATTGTGATGGTATGATGATTGTGAACTTTGTTGACATACCTCGAGGTCGTTAGGTAATTATCGGTGCGAATATGACGGTGGCCAACGTCTTGTTCCCCGAGAGATTTCCAGACGACATGGAGAGGGAGTCATGTCATAAGAAATTAATGTGATGATAATTTGGCAAACAAAACTGTCCTTTACGTACGTTATACTCCGACTCATTACGCACGCTATATCTAAGCCATTACGTACGTTAAATATCGGCCCTTACGTACGTAATATCGGTCTTCGGTCTTCGGACAGGAATCTTCGTCCG